>CAOKZL010000086.1:0-600000 GCA_948472985.1 Iguana delicatissima
TTTGTTTGTTTATTTTGGACCAGTGGGAAACATTGCCAGTCTCATGGCAGAATCTCATGAACTGAATGGCTTTTCCCCTCTGTTGGAGGATACAGCTAAGATTGCCACACAATCTTACTGCCACCACCACCCCAATTAACCTGCTCTCATAGGTGTGGTAGAAAACAGTTGGAAGTGTTGCAATGGAATTCAAGTGCCAGTCCAGTTTGTTTCTTTGGGGATGGGCAGGGGGAGTCATCTAGTCCTTCACCTCCAGCACCCTTAGCTGGTTATTTCGTCAGACAGGAATGCACAAGGGAAAAAAAATTCGGGACCAGTTAGGAAGAAGGAAAAACAATGTTGTTTTAAAGTGTACTCTCAGTAATATAGCCTGACCTTACCAAATGGTGTGGTGGTGGTGGTGGGGAGGGGGTAGTTTCCCAGGAATCTCAAACAATCTGGTTTTGTGGGAAACAAGATAGTTGCTGATTTCTCATACAACTCAGTTTGGGAGGTTGGGTGTAGCAAGAAAGAGCCCTACCTAGATATTTTTCCTATCCCTGCACTTGCTACTTCCATTCAGACTTGCAAGCTAGCAACCCATTCAAAATCCCAAACCATGTATGGGTTCATGCAAATGCAAGAACCCTAGATTCTTCTTCAATTTTATTAATACCACAGTTCCATGCTGCAAAGCACAACAAAAGGGAATGGAGGAGGGGAATGCTTCTAGTGGCCAGAAGCACAACTTATGCCACTACACATGGGGGCAGAAAATCTCCTTCTTGTGAGTAGAAATAATTCATAGAATGTCTGCTTTCTGCTAGGAATCCTGGGAATTACAGTCTCAGGAGAAAAAGAATTATAATCACAGTGACGACTATGAACACCTGCCATTTCTGCATCAATTACCTCTAACCTTCTGCAAAGTAAGTTTGTGGGCAAGAAGAGTGCTGGTGACTTTTTCTACTATTCTAGGGAATCTTAAAAACCTTCCAAAGTGGACAAACAGTTGATAAGTCAGTCATATTACACATATTGTACAAAATAAGCAATTGGCCCATAGTTAAACACTGATTCTTTTTCAAATATCTCAAGTGGTTCCCAGTCACTGTTGATCTTTCATGAATTTCATCTCTGGAAAAGTCAACTTCTCTTTCATATAAAAAAAGAAAGAAAGAAATACAAAAAGAGAGGACATCTTTTTCTATTTTATCCCTTTGCTTGGACTAATTTGGCTCTATATTTCTTCACAGTGGAAAGGAGTTCAGGGAGGTCAGATGACAAAGTGTACACCATTCTCAGCTGACCATCCATCACTTCATGTTCTCCATTTGCCTCGTTGAGCTGATGTTAATTCCTCATGTGAGGTCCTTGAAGCAAAAATGAAATTAGGAGAGGCAAAGCAATACTCCTCTTGCGCTGAGTGCAAGTGTTGCTTATATGTGTGTGCGTGCACGTGTGTATAGTCAATCAGTACAGCGGGAAGCTCCACAAAATAGGCTGTAGCCTTGACAGCCCATACAATTTCTCTCTTTGTGCTTCAAAAACCACAACACCTCTTTTACTACGTGCTAAAGATCAGTGACTATATTTATCACAACCACATAGACGTAGATGGAGTGCTATCATCTTTCCGACAACATATTCCAGGAAAGGAATACAAAATTTAATTACTTGAGTTTTTCAATTACCAGAGTTAAAGTAAGACCTACTTGACTGGAAATTAGTTGCCACTTTTTAATATATTCAAAAATGTTTTACCTGGCTGGGATTATTTCTGCCTCGCCTAATAGATGACCTGTAGCAGAGGATGCAAACTTGGAATAGTTCATATTGGATGAATTACTATTCTATAGATGGATCTCTATCATACCTGCATAGGTGTTTTTTTTTTTTTAAAAAAATAAAAATCGGGTTGAGTTAGGTCCAGGATTAATCTGTTGAAATCAATAGGACTTATATTAATATTGCTTACATGTTCCATTTATTTCCATTATTATTTGCCAAATTTATTTAAAAGCCTAGATCCAACACACACAAACTTTTTTTTTTTTTTTTTAAAAAAGGATCTCATTCTGGAGTGTTCAAAATCTAAGCAGGGCCCTTGATGACAGGGTGTTTTGGAAATCTCTCATCCATGGGGGCACCATAAGTCAAATCTCATGTGACAGCAATTAACAACAACAAGGGAAAAGTAGGATCTCTCTCTCCCTAGTAGTACCATGACAACAGCTCTGTGAAAAAAAGGTGCCATCTTCATTTAGCCCAGCCTAATATCTCTTTCACTGACCGCGCCAAAGATACATATCACTCTTTTTATTTAGTGTGTGTGAGAGAGAGAATATTGTAAACATTTCATGTTTTACTATTGTATGACAATCTGAAATGTTTGGATCTATAAATATTTGGAAATAAATAAAATAAATATATTGTACCAAAAGGGAGGACTGTTCAGACAAATCACAAATTTAGGCCTTTTCCATACCTTTCCTGGTTATGGAGACATCCAATGTGGGTTCTGGTGTCAGCTCTGCTGGGAGGGGAGTACAACGGAAGAACCAGCTGCCTCCATGTCCCAGGAAGTGCAGTGACTACACTTCTTCCTGCCACAGCACAGGATGGGTAAAAGGAGAAGGACAGGATTATGACTACATTGCACATAAGCGCTGTTGGAGTCCTGTCCTTCTCCCATCCCTATGGCAGGTTGGGAGGGTGGAGATGGAAAGGGTCTTAAAGTATATGAGTGTGTTACCCTGTTTACTGGGGGTCCTGGGAGGGACTCCAAAATGTGCTCTACTATAGGTGGGGAAAATCAGCTCAGAGCACTGTTACCACGGCATTCTGGTCTGGTTTTTGGTGAACTAAGATATCATTTTGATATCATAATTTGGCCCTTTTCTCCCATCAGCTGAGTGTTTGTTGGGCGCCGCCAGACAAGCACGACGCTAGGCATGGGCGATAGTTGTAAAGTACCAGATATAGCCAGTTCCGCCTTAGGGGGTTGCCGCCCGAAACAAACACCTTCATTGCTAAACAAAAGAGTTCTTTGCCTGTGAAAGCATCCTGGCAAGCCAGGCACTTAACGGTTGAGCTAGCCACATCTGCATTCCAGCTATACCGTTGTCAATTCGGTTCATAACTCAATCATGCAAATTCCGACCTTTCGGAGCCTTTGTCCTCAGACCAAAACTCATTGTGCTCATGCAAAACCCAGACTGGCCTGCTGTCATTCTTTCCCTATAAAGGATGCCCCACTTTGAGAGCTCATTGGAACTCTCACTGGACTGAGCTGAATTCACTTAAATTCTTGTTGAAATCACTGGAACTCTTGTTGGACCAAGCTGAGCTGAAATCACTAAGCTGAAATCACTCAAAGCTCCTCTTGGATCTTCGTCCTCGCCTCGCTACTGCTTGGTTCCACAGATTCCCCTCGGTCTCCACACTGGGTTTCCTTCCTTCTCTCCAATTGGTATCTCCAGGACTTTGGACAGGTGGCATATTGCTTATTTCCCTAAACTATCTTTCTTTGCTCTCTAGTTAGGTGTGTTTGAGTTTTATTATTTTCCTTGCTTAATAAAAACTGTTAATAATTTAAACTGCTTGACTCCTCACTGACCTGAACCAATATACATAGGATAAAAGGTCTCTCTGCGTTGCCCTGCCTCTCGTTAGCCAAGAGAATGCTCCAGCTAATTTTCCCCAGTTTTGCTTGTTTGGTTTGGTTATTTGGGCACCTCTCCCGGGACCCCCGTTTACAGGGTAACAGCACTGCTTTAGCGTTACGGGAGGCAGGGTAACTTAGCAGGATCTTGTAACCCAGTGTTTACGGGGTCAGGCCAAGTCAAGGAGCAGACCGGTTTGAAGATAATGAATGATCTTTATTAAATACAGGCACACAATGTAAGCAACACAAGCACACAGATAACTAAGGAAAATAAAGGTGTGAGTAAGATAGCGGGATTTTCAGAGGGATAGTTGGTTTGGGTGATACGACACCTGTTCCTGAAGCCCGGGAGAAGATAGAGAGCGATGCTGGGGTTCAATGTGGCTCAGCAAATGGAGCTGAGGGGAAGCTCATCAAGCAAAGCGGCAGCAAGGCGGTCTGGAACTCGGGAACAATCCAAGGAAGGTCTCGGACTCAGGGGTTTTTATAGGGAGAAGTGCGACTGCAGTCTATGTCTTACTCAGGGACAACAATGAGTTTTGGGTGTGAGACAATGTCTCTGAAAGGTCACAATTTAGCATGATTGAGTTAAGTCCGGACTGACAAAGAGGTAGACTGTATGCAAATGCTCAGTGCTTGGCATTTAAGCTTCTAGCTTGCCAAGTTACCTGCTTGGGGCAGGGAGTCCTTTGTAAACAGCATGCATACATAATAAGGGTGTTTGCCGGGGAGGTCCCTGAAGCTGCAATCTGGCTATTTCTGGCTTGCCTGTATTGTTTGAGAACGTTTCAGCAGTTAAGTGCCGAGCCTAGTTTCGTGCTTGTCTGGAGGCCTCACAAACACATGGAGAAGGGTGGTAAAATAAGGCCAAATTATGATATCAAAGGATATCACCAAGGAGGCCTAAACTGCAGTAACAAGTGAACTGGGAAATCCAGCCCACATCTGCCCATCATCCAGGAAGTGTACAAATATGGATGCAGAGTATGTTGGTTATCAGAAAATCACAACTATAGTAATTCCACTTTTGTACGGAGGCACACTACATGTGTACATCAATATCTAAACAAAGCTACTGTACATTGTTGCTAAATATATGGCAAGATCAGGGTGTGGTCATTCAATGCAACAGGGGATATGCCTATTCTGTATAATTTAACAATCTGCCTCATTTTGAATGTACAAGTTGGGGGAAGGATGTGTACCCATCTAAAGGGATTGTCTTAAGTTACTTTGATGGAGTGGGCATCTGAATATAATTCTTTCCATTCTTAGGCCATTTCTACACTACACTGTTATAGTGCTATTATTCCACTTTCAACATCCTATGGAATCCTGGGGTTTGCAGTTTAGGGAGGGGCCTTTAGAATTCTCAGCCAGAGAGCTCTTTGTCCTCAGCAAACTACAAACCTCAGAACACCACAGAAGGTTGAAAGTGGAATAATAGCACTACTACAGTGTAGGGAAGAAATAGCCTTAAGTGTAGTCACTTCATTGCACTGGTTCCGAAATTCTGAAACTTCCACTGACTTCAGTTTTCAGCTCTTTAGTATTAGCAGATAACTCAGGACTCCTCTTTCTGAAAACAATTATTATTCCTCCTTTCCAACATCTTTAAATCAAACAAACAAAAAGGAAAGTAATTGCTTGATTCAAATAACGTTAACAGTTCAGTCAGAAGAAATGAAGGAAGACATATACTATTCAATTTTCACAAATCTACTAATTTTCATGTTGCTTAAATCAAAGCTCTACATCAAATTCCCAAAAACGTAGCTTTCATTGCCTCCTGAATCTGTACTACATCACCATAAGAATCAGTTTTCTTAGAGAAAAGGGATAAGATTTCCATAAAAGAACGAGTGTGGAAGAAAAGCTCATATCATTCATTCTTTTTGTGCTCAGTTGAAATGGTTGCTTTCTCATTAGTGAACATAACATGAGAGTTATGAAGGATTTGATCTCATTTCAGTCAGCACTATTTGCCACAAATATATACCTCTTACTCTTCTTAAAGAGACTTTAACACCATTACCTACAGGTGTTATAAATGAAACAGAGCCCCATTTTTCAAGTTTGATTATCCCAAATAAATCCAAAGAGAGGTACACCAAAGTCTAAGTTAATTGAGGCAAGTACAGTTAGGACTTGAGAATACTATATCATTTATTTTCCTCCCTTCAAACATATTGCAAATGTGATTTGTCTGTGGAAGATTAAAAGATTCCTCAAACACTAAGGCTTTTGATTATTCATCTACTGCTATTGTTGTATCCAACAGCTGCTGTGTCACTAGGTTTCTGGTTGATTATTTTTGACATTTATATTTAATTTATGTTGTCAGTTTTTTTTACTTTTTTTTTTCTAAATGGCACTGTTAAATTTGGATTAGTTTGCAGATGGTGAGCATTGGGCAAAACTTTGGCCACTTCTGCACTACATGGTTACAGTGCTATTATTCCACTTTCAACATCCTATGGAATCCTGGGATTTGTAGTTTAGGGAGGGGTATTAGGATTTCTCAGCCAGAAAGCATTTTGGCCTCAGTAAACTACAAACCCTAGAATTCCACAGGATGTTGAAAGTAGAATAATAGCACTACAACAGAGTAGTGTGGAAATGGCCAGTGTCAGAGCTCAGCCAGCACCTTGGGAAATTCAGGGCAAGTGAGCAGGAAATGGTGGGCCATGGGTGAAGTGCCTTAAGGAGTGGCTCCAAAAGACACGGGCTAGTGCCAGAGTTTCCTGTTGTAGAGGACACAAGCTGATTCAGTGTTTTCAAACAAGAAAGAAGATCTAACTAAAAATAAGGAACAGCTTCCTAATGGTGAGAGTTCTTCTTCAACAGAAGAGCCTATCTTGGAAGGTGCTGGACTTTCACACAGTAGAGGGTTTAAGCTGAGGTTGTACGTCCATCACTCAGGGGTAGTTTAGCTGTGGATTCCTCCAATGTCAGAGGAGTAGGCTAGATCAAGGATAGGCAACCGCTGTAGGCTATGGGGCTGTGATGGCCTCCCAGGAGAGCTTGGGTAGGTTCAGCCCCCACTATATATCTCATTACAAAAAATTCATATTTGGTCCACAAATAACCCCATGCACCATTTAAAAGGTCTGGTAGCATTTTTGTTTTGTAAGCCCATGGACCATTTCAGGCTGAGGAGAAGCCTTTAAAAAAAGACAAAGACATGTTCGCTGTCCATTTTTGGAAAAGGCCTCCCTTGGTTTTAAAATGGCCCAGCCCCTCTCCCCCAAAAAACATGACAGAGATGCCTCCATGCTCTCTAGGGAGTGTTTGGAGGCATTTGGGGGAGCATTTTTGATCCCTGGGGGTGTCACAGAACCATAAAAATAGCTCTAGAGACCACCATGTACTTCTGGACTCCTGGTATGTTCAACCCCATATACATTCATGCACACCTGTTCACCTTCTTTCACACATGCACACTCCTGGAAAGAGCTCCAAAAGGGTATTCAATCTTTGGGTGAGGAAAGAGCTGCGTGAGACTGGTAGGCTGTTCTTTCCTCACTCCTAGATTGAATGGTCCTTGGAGTTTTTTCCAGCTCTATGATTCTAAGGGCCTTTAAGCACCACATTGTTACAGTGCTATTATTCCACTTTCAACATCCTATGAAATCCTGGGGTTTGGAGTTTAGGGAGGGGCATTTAGGTTTCTCAGCCAGAGAGTTCTTTGGCCTCATTAAACTACAAACTCCAGAATCCAACAGGATGTTGAAAGTGGAAGAAAAGCACTATAACAGTGTAAGGAGGAAAGGCCCTGAGTGTGCATCTAAGAAAGAAGACAAAAAGTGCGTATGAAAGTGTAGGGCAGCAGAGCAAACCAGGAGACCAGAAATACATGGTGCCCCCCCACACACACACATACACACTTTGGCCTGCATTGTTCCCGCTGCTTTCTAAAGACAATTGAGCCCATGGGGCAAAATACATACCCTACACTGGCACTACAGCCTACCTTACCATAAACATGACTTTGGCCCTCACAATGTGGCTATTCTTTTGAACTGAAGAAACCTATCAGATGTCTGAAGACCAGAAAAGCCCTCCTTTGGTTCAGTTCCGGATAGGAAAAGAAGACAGACACCCCCTGCCCCAGTGATATTTAGGCCCTATAGGTTATGAAAAATATTTGAGGTTTCTCTCAATATTTTCTTTAAGAAACACTCAAAAGATAGTGACAAAGGAGACAACCATTGTAGTTGTAGTGCCACATTTACAGAATATACTCTTGAATAAGTCCTGCCTAGCATTTATGTTAACATATTTGTTTTGCAGCAGATAAAGCTTTTCCACTACTCTCAGGAATACAATGGATATGATTGGATGATTTGTAAATATAATTCTGAAGCTTAATTGATCATCCTTCTTGTTTGCCCTTGGCAAGAAGAACTACATTATTGTTCTTGTTTCTAACTTTTGTATATTTTAAATGCTAGATGCCTCAATAGTTTCCAGATCAGTTCCAATAATCATCTGTTTGCCAAGAAGCATGACATTCTGTTAGGGTGACAAAATCAGCTGCATGTTGTCTAATTCTTGCATTGTTAATATCTGTGTATTATCAAATATTTTCCATTGTCATTGTTGTCGTCGTTGTCGTCATCATCATCATCATCATCATGCATTATTATCACACATTATTATCAGCTCAGGTTTCAGATACTAGGGCTTCACAGTCCTGGAGTGATGGCAGAGACAGACATCTATATTTTATATTATGACTGATTTCAGATGTTAAAGGAAGTTGGAGAAGATGCTACTCAGTTCTGGGAAATTAAGCAGGATAATTAAACAGGAAGGGCCCCTGAGATTGTTCATCTCAGAATTTTTAAAAAATGTATTAATTTAAATCAATTAAAATATCTCTGTAGCTTGCAACATGACATTTAGTCACTAGGTGACAAACACCTCAAGAGTACTCCCTTCTGCAGCATGAAGCTCTGAATTTTGTCCAAATGCTCATAGTTGATTTTGGTACTGAAATAGATCAGGTTCAAATAATGGATCAGCCCCTTAACCTTCAAACAAATGTATACATGAGGAACATGTGGTTTGATATAATAAGGAATAATGTTATAAAGTAGTTTTATACATACAAACTCACAAAACTAAATTAATACTATGACAATGCACAACCCAATTCAAATTCATACTATGAATAACATGCTACAATGAGTAATGTAGAATAATGTGACATCTCATGTAAATGCAACTGCACAAAGACTCCAGTACAATGAAAGTGAGAGATTATTATTAACAATTACCTAGTATACACTGTCAACCTGTGGCTGACATAATTCAGAACAATAGTTCCAAACAATGATGTCCCAATCCTGAAGTAAGAAGATACGATACACAATTACCAATAAGAGAGAATAAAAACTCCTAACAACAATGATAATGAGCTGTGATAAAATGATGGCCTTAACATCATTGATATTAAGCTGTGATAGAATGGTAGTACACCTGAGTGATGGTGTTCTCCCCCTCTGTGTTGTAGCAGATTTTGGCCAGGCCTACAGATGTTGAGGCTATAAAAACCATCACTCCTAGCTTTCCACTGCTGGAAGAAGATTGGTCCTACTGTTGTGTAACCCAATGCCTGGTCAACCTTGCTTGTTCCTAACTCCAAGTCTGTGTGCTTCTCCGCCCATGTCTGAACCTAAGCCTGAGAAAGTTACTTCTGATGTATAGTCCACACTGCCTTCAGAGTCCTTGGAGTTGTAACAAAAACAAAACAAATCTTTTCCAAGAGGAGAAACACGTGTAGACAGGAAGAATCCATGATGCTTTGTAGGTGTTTCTGTCTTCTCTTCTTTCACTGCATGGCAACATTTTGTGCTTTGTAACTGCAGTTTGCCTTTGACACACTGAGAGGAAGAGGCTAAGCTTGTGTGTGTCAGAGAGAGGGAGAGAGAGAGAGAGAGAGAGAGTCCTGTTTCAGAATCACTTGATTTAGGTCATTCCACCCTAAACATATTTACCCAAGAGCCAGTCACACTGAATGTGATGGTACTTAATTCTGAGTAGAATGTACAGAATTGCAGCCTTCCTGAGAAACATAACTACATGTCAGAGATGGCTGAGACAAAATGGTACTATTGTTTCTATTTTGCTGATGGGACATTGGCACGAAACTGTGCATGTGTTAAGTAATATTATAGTAAACTAACAATTTTTGATCCCTCAAAAAACATCCCAAATTCCTGGGAAAGCTGGACTGAGTATCTGAATCTCCTGCAGTTGTTAAAAGTTGCTGGAGCTCTGCGAGAACATGCTGCAAGAAGGTAGTAAGGAAAGAACCTCGGGCTCTGTTCCACACAAAGAATCTGACAAAACTCAACTTCGGTTCACTATACAGTTCCACTAAATCCACTATTCAGTTCTGAGAAATTAAGCAGGATATTAAATAAATGCATAAATAATGAACATTGAAAAGAGAATTCAGAATATGAAATTAGGGATGTACACATATGCTTGGCAACTCTTTCAAGGCTCACCACATGATTTGCATAATGAGCAAGTAATGTGTATTATTATTCAAATATAGCTGCCTGGATTTGGGAAACTAGAATATGGAAACAGAAAAGAGAGAGAGAGAAAGAGAGAACACACAGGAGAAAGTAAATATCTGGCGCTTTAAAAAATGAAACCATATTGACAACTAACACATGTCAACTATTACTAATTACTTTTAAAATTACTTTCCAAGCTCTGTTTGTTTCTCAACTGTGTCTGTTTCTCCTTCCTGTAGTAACTGGCTAAGGGACAGAGGGATAGATAATGTATGGAGGTAGATTCTCATGCATGCAAACCTAGTACAAACTGAGAAAGTACTGGAAAGGAAGAAGAGAAAGACTAGTGGAAAGAGAAGAAAATAATGAAGAGAAAAGAGGAATAGCAATGAGGTCAGTATGGGATAATGGATTTAAAACAGGCAAAGCTTTATAATAAGGACTTCCCCCACAGCTATATCATGCTCATTGAAATACACAGAAGATTTTGAATTTGATCAAAAATGCTTTGGCTAACTCATTGTCCCTTTGGATATTGGTTCTCATGCTGAGTCTCAAGCCTATTGCAGGAATTTACTTCTGCATATGATGACCTACAAAACTGTCACAGAAGAAGAAAATGTGGACAATGCTATCGTACAATTTGCCTGTGCTACAATTATCCATTGCATTTTGCCAGTGATAGTATTACAGAATTGCAGGCATATACACTAGGATGGTGGTTTTGAATTAGCAAGCCTATGAGGTGGAATATTCAACAACCACTAGGAGTGTGTACATTTTGAAAAATTAAACAGAAATATGTGTGATTTGGGGCATGGGGGAGAGATTTGCAATCAAATACAGACATGAATTGCAATGAACTCGGTAGCCTTGGGAGATAAAAAGTTATGAATTCAAGTGAGTAAGTCATGCTGCCAGTTCCATACATTTGATAAAATCAGTTATTGAACTGAATTGTGAAGGAACATGCATGAATTAAAATACAAGTCTGTCCTCAGAACAAGCAGCAGGGGCTGTGTTTATGCAAAGATGATAAAACGCCTTCTGGGCACTATATAGAATTCTCCCAAGTGTTCGAAAACTAATTGCCAAGAAGTATTCTGCATTCCATCCTTTAAATGCTATACATAATGATAAATGATAATGCATCATTAATGGAAAATATTCAATGATTCAGCATTAGATGTGTGTGTGTGTGTGCATATCTTTCTGCATCTCCACTGTCAAGTTGTTTTTAGAAAAGAATTTCCATCTTAAGGCTGTCATAAGATCTCTCACTGGAAAGATGGAAAAGCTAGTGCACTCCTCAGTGACTACATATTATGCAGTCACTGTGAGAATGAGGGAAAGAGAGAAGCAGTCACCCTATTTCTTTTTCTTTTTTTTCTTCTACCAGTTGTCTCCACCAATATATCCATTACACAGGCATGTTCCTGAAGCTTATGGTCTAATAAACTCAATGGAAATAAGGTGCTTTAACCTATGGAAATCCTATACAATTTGATCTGATTGGACTAATTTGTTGTACTTAGCTCCCACTCAGAAAGTTGCTTAGCTACCACCTTAGGTGGTCACAAGTAGTTAGCTGCATCAGAGTTACAGTTCAGCTCTTTCCTTTCCCTTTCTTATAAGGAATGAACAGTTGGTTTTAACAAAACCATCCAAATGCTATAAGCTGATGGCCTGTGAGTCCAAAGCACAATCTCCTCCACCCATCTCATTGTCACCTCAATAACACAACAACCCATAGGAGCCAGCACTTCAACCATGTGCTATATCTCCTCCACCATAGACTCAAGCAAATAAAAAGCTACATATGCAACCAAATGGTGTAGATGTCTATCACTGGTTCTAAATTATCTTCTTCCAATATTTGCAATTGATACCTTTTTACCAATAACCAATGACAGCTACATTGCATTACAATTCCAGTATAGTTATCTCTTGGTTGTTGAAGAAAGGACCTCATCATAATAACTAGATATTTGAAAATCAGCTCTTTTCCCTTTGCAAGAGGCAAAATTATAGCTATGTTGCATTGCAATTGTAATACAGACATGTAAGGATTACCGGGGGAGGGGGATAATTTGCAACTATCAAGGTACTTACAGAGACTAGTTATAGAAACTAGTTATAGACAGTCACGTTCTCAAAATTAAAGCAAAAAGTCCAAATAGAATGATGTGTAACTAACGAACAGTGCAATGTTGTACATGTTCACCCTGAATCAAAGGGAATACAAGAAAGTGTGCCCATGATTGCAGCCTTATTCTGGATCCAAACTGTTATTCATTGTACGAGTACGAGACTGCAGTCCTACACAAGCTTTTGTGTATGTGCCTTCAAGTTACCTATGACTTACAGTGAATCCATAAATTTAATAAGGTTTTCTATTCTATTCTAGGGATGCTAGAGGCGGCTTGCCGTGTCCCATATAACCTATACCAGCCAATATTCCTGGGGGTCTCCCGTTCTCCTAAACACAACAGAATGTTTCAAAGTAAGTATATAGAAGATATAGAATCATAGAAGTAAGTATGTAGAAGATTGCATTATAACATAGTCAAAACAGTTCTGAAATAAACCAGTCAAACCAGTTTCATTATAATAGCTATAACATATGTAAAATAAATATATTATGCAATTTTCTGTAACACATATGATAAAATATGCTAATTAGGATTGAACTAAATGAACATTTAAAAGGTTGCAATGCAAACAGAGTGAGATATTGATCATAACACCCACCCACAACATTGTGTTCTCCAAGATGCTCTCCAAATATATTCAAAGTCTGGTTATAGTGACACTCATATAATAAAGTTTAGTTACTTCGTGCTGTTGAGCTGCAATGGTTGGAATGCCTGACTGGGACCTTGCTGGTCACTCAAGTTCCTACTTAGCCATGAAACAACTGAAGATATGCAGATAACACCATATTACTAACAGAATTAGATAAGATCATCATATGTGAAGATATATCATTGCTCTAAGGATAAATCATTAAATAGTAATGTCAGTCTCATCTGTGCTATATTATTTCTGCATAGTTGTGAAAGTTGGACTGTGAAGAAAGCTGACAGGAAGTAAATCAGCTTGTTTTGAATGTGATTCTATGGATACCATGGACCTCCAGAAGAACAAGTAAATGAGTCAAAGACTAAATTAAGTCTGGACTATTACTAGAAGTGAAAATGACTAAAGTGAGGCTATTGTACTTTGGACATATCATGAGACAACATGACTCACTGCAAAAGGCTCAATAAAAAGGAAGACATTAGGAAAAGTGGAAGACCGTATTAGAGTTAGGTTGACTCAGTGAGGCAAGGCACAGCCCTGGATCTGCAAGACTGAGCACAGCTATTGATAATGAAGCCACTTGGTGGTTTGTCACTCATAGGACTGCCCTAACATCCAGTAGCCCCTCCACATTCATGAAGTTTTGGGGCACAGAACCCTCACAAAAGTGGAAAACCATAAATAATTCCTCCCTCGCAATTCCCCTCCAGAGGTCCCCCTTCTCATTTCTTTGTCTCTAGCCCCAGCATTCCCAGGGAAAAGAAAAAAAAAGACAAAGTAAAGAGCTTACCATTACATTCCCCTCAGAGGTAAAAGAACAGAGTTCTTGGGTTCTAGTTTCATCTGGTGGCCATCTTGAAAAAGGAGGGGGTAGGAGCAAAGAAAGCACCTGACCAATCGGCAACCATTACACAGCAGAATGTGCAGTCATATGGTAGAAAGGACATGCCTCCAGCAATGGGAGGGGCTTTGCTTAACCAAAAGGGGGGGGAGTCCATTTTAAGCACAAGCCTGGCAAGCCTGGGGTGAAGAATGCAAGGAAAAGAGGGGAAGAAAATCACGGGGGGGGGGGAGCCAAGCACATGCTTTGTGAATAATCAAATTTGTGAGGTCAAACCCATGATCATGGAAGGAGGACTGTAAAGCCAACTTGATGCCAAGTAACAACCCAAGTAAAAAGAAGTAGAAAAAGAGGAAGATTGAACTGACTCACTAAAGGAATCCAAGGCCCTGAGCTGGCAAGAACTGAGCAGGACTGTTGGCTACCAGGAATCTTGAAAGTCTCACATTCATGGAGTTGTCATAATTTGAAGCCATAGGTAATAAACAACTTGATACATAATGATAGCAAGAAAAAAATCAGAAATGAGATGCTTTTGATTTTTTTTTTAAAAAAAATACTGGTCTGAGTAAATATTGTGACTGCATCTGTCTGTACCCACCTACAATGGGTAATGGTAAATAGCTGTCTCCAGAATCCCTTACTGGTCACACACTAATAGCAAACACAGAGAGAAAAGGGGAAAGCAAATTAGCCTACCTCACCAACTTCCCCACCATGTTAAGAAAAGCATAGATAAAAGTTCAGCCCCCAAAATAAAAATTGTAAGAAAACTGGAGGCTAGTGGAAGAAAAAAAAATCATCCCTAGATACATTTGGAAGAAGCTTCAAGTGATGAGGAGAAGGAGGAGGAGATTCAAAATGTTTTTGTTTGTTTATTCAAGACTTATCTGACCTGGTAGTTTCATTTTGCAGTACCTGCTGATAGTTTCAAAATAAAAAAAAAGTTTGCTGAAACAGGTTGAATTGTTCTTCTGTGTTCTTGTGCAGGGAATTTTCACTGTTCTCTCCAGGTTATTTCTGTCTCTGGTACCAAAGATTCTGTTGAAAAGCAATGCCCAGGAACACATCTGCTTTGTTAAGAGGGGCATACTGTTAACTTTTTAGCACCCAACAAAGGTAACATAAAGATTATTTTTACCAGATCTTGAAGTCACTTGATTATAGAACACACCAGAGAGTGCAGTATATGCTTTTTGAACATAATATTCAGCTATATTAGGATTAAACAATTTTTAAGGCCCATTTTCTCCTCTTGTTATTTACATAGAGATCTACATATTTTTAGCAACCATATATATTGCAATTTTAAGATTATGTTGTTGTTCTTTATAAATCAGCATTGTAGTTCTTCATCTTTTAATTAGCATATTATATATTGTTTTAGAGTGTTATGCCCTATGTAAAGTGTGTGTATGTGTGTGTTATTTGTAGTGTTATTTGTGTGTGTTATTTGTAGTGTTGTTATTACTGTGAAATAAAATTCAAAACTGGGTAAGGATTTTTTTTTACAACTATGTTTTTTGTTTGCCTCCCAACTTTTTGAATAAGAAAGTTCAGTTGATAGCTCTAATCAGTTGGACTCCACACTAAATGAATAGTAAAACTATAATATTTATAAAATATAACTATGAACTATGAACTTTATGAGAGTAATGCCTGCAGATTTGAACAAGGAAACAATCAGGGAAACCTAAGCCAGGAATGGATTGAAAAAATAATCCATAGATGATCTGTGGTAATATCCTTCAGCTATTTTTAAAGACTTCTGGAGTAAAGTAAAGATTAGTTGATGGACACAGATCTCAGGAAGATGAGCAAAATTTGCAATCAAACATTTCAAGCTGAATCCTCATTTCATCAAAACACCCGAATGAATGAATGTCAGGGCCAGGAATTTAAATCAGTCTTCTGCAGTGTGCAGCTGGAACCATTGTACTTGGACTTTATCTAACTGAAATTTATTTGCAACTGAATAGAACATTAAATCTTAAATTAATTGCTTGTGACCTTTGGACAGCAACACACCAACAAGTACACAATTTTTGTTTAAAAAAAATGAATCCCTCCCTTTTGCTTGTTTGCATAATATATTGGAACTTGAAGGTTTTCTCCATGCTAGTTTTAAAAACGCAGTCTCCTGCTTTGCGTTACAGAGATAAAAATTATTTATTCTTTTCTTCACTTGAACTGGATTGAGATGTCTGTTGATGACTCTGGAGGGATTTTTGCAAAGATGGAAAAACTGGAAATACAATAAATAGATGGAAATAAGTGTGAAGGGCAGAGGTGGGGATTGCATGCACTCCATGGATTGCATTCAGCCCTTTAGGAGGTCAAGTGTGGTCCTTCAGACCATCGCAAAACACTCCAAACCTGCCCCCCTCAGTGGCCGAAAACCCCGCACAATTTGTCAACCAAAACGGGGGGGGGGGGATAAAATTGAAAACAGTGCAAAAGTGAAATTCTATGCAAAGGTTGCAAAACAGCTAACTTGTCCTCAGGATAATTGGAAAGTGATGATACCTCATCACCTCTAGTTGCCAAAGTGGCAGTCACAATGATGCACCTGCTGCCCTCTGGAGCTCCAGGGAAGCTGATATTTTATTGGCATAGTCCTTTAGGTCCTTCTTCTCACACTGTGTCCTCATTCTGAACTATGTCTGCTAAGGAACATTGTCAATGAGATTCTTAAGGAGACCTGATGGTGCAGTGGTTAAATGCCAGTACTGTAGCTGCAACGTTGTGAGTTCAGTCCTGCAGGGCTCCAGGTTGACTCAGCCTTCCATCCTTCCGTAGGTGGGTAAAATGAGTACCCAGCTTGTGGGAGGCAATTAGCTAACATACATTGTAAACTGCTTAGGCAGTGCTTTGCACTGATAAGTGGTATAGAAATGTAACTGCTATTGCTATTGCCCTGTGTGCTATATGTATATGTGTGTGTGTATGAGAGAGGGAGTAAACATATCTATGTGAAGAATGAATTGCATCTGCTTTAATCCTTATGGTCAAAATAAAGTCTGAATAGGAATGAATTAGACCTTCTGTGATCACATTGATACCTAGCAGATCTGCTCATTTTGACTTGTGGATCACTTCACAAGCTGCTGCTGTTGTTGTTTATTTAGATCCTGCCTTTCTCTCAACAATGGGACTCAAGACAGACTAGAAGAACCATAAAACGGAGCAGCACATCTTTAAAAGCCCATTCCATTCAGTTTCTAAAAGCCTGATGACACAAAAATGTTTTAATTTGCTGGCAGAAGGAGAGCAAGGACAGAACCATCCTGATCTCCCTAGGGAGAGAGGGAGTTCCAAAGTTTGGGAGTAGCCACTGAGAAGACTCTCTTTCTTGCTCCTGCCAAACAAGCTGTAGAAGGTGGTGGGCAGAGAGAAGTTGCCTGCTGTTCAGGCCTCATCTGTAGTACTGCGTTGAGTTCTAGGAATCTCACTTTAAGAAGTATATAAACAAGATGGAACAGGTTCAGAGAAAAGGGCAACAAGGCTGGTAAGAAGTACGGAGAACAAAACATATGAGGAAAGGTTGATGGTGGGTGTGTTCACCTTGGAGAAACAAAGGCTGAGGCGTGACATGATTGCACTCCTTAAAAATACCTCACAGGCTGTCCCAAAGAGGATGGGGCAAGACTGTTCTCTGCTGCTCCAGAGTGTAGGACCAGGTCTAATGGTTTGAAGTTACAGGAGAGTAGATTTTGATTGAACAACAGAAGGAACTTCTTGACAATGAAAGCAGTTTGGCAATGGAATCAATTGCCTAGAGACGTGTGTGGAAGGATCCCCTCTGGATGTCTTCAAAAGAGGCTGGACAGCTCCCTGCTGGGGATGCTTTTAGCAGGAGATCCTGCACTGAGCTGAGGCCCCTTTTAACTTTAAGATTCTATCACTCTGTGAGTGTACTATGACCATTTCCACACTACACTCTTATAGTGCGATTCTTCCACTTTCAACATCCTATGGAATCCTGGGGTTGCAGTATAGGGAGGGGCCGGCTTGCAAGTAAGCTACAACTTTTTAAAAAAATCTTCTCTTCTCTATCCTGAACTGAATCCTTCTGTGGTTCTTCAACTCAGAGAAAAAGCAACAAATTTACACTCAAGAAAGCTGTAAATTTTAAAAGAAAATTACATTAATGAGGGGATGAGGCAATTAGTTCCCTATTTGATTACAGTGGTGAGACTTGGGGTCCAAGAGGAAATTGAAGAAATTAAATAATCACCTAATTAAATTTGTGCAGTGTGTGAATTCTGTGCACTGAGAAAAAATAATAGTTTAATTAATTTTACCATAATAGTATATAGAAGAATCAAACAGTTATATACAAATAAATCACATGGTTACTTTATTTTTATGAAAGTAAGGTAGTTAACTGTTGTTTAACAATACACAGAAATACCTGCTGGCCCAGAATGGCTGGAATGTACTGCCATTGTGTGGCTAAAATATATATTACATGTAAGATTTTTTTTAAAAAAGTTTGTGACTACATGCAGGCTCATAGAAAGATATGGGGAAGAGATGGAAGGAGGACAATTAGAACAACAATAAAGCAACAAAGAAAGCTTACGCCATCAGGGGTATAAGTTAAGCAATCTACCTGTATTTGCTTTGAACTGAAATTAAACATTAGTGGAAAAACTCTCTCTCACTAGAAGTGAAGATGACTAAAGTGAAGTTATCGTACTTTGGACGTATTCTGGATGATGTTTTAATTGGAAAAGATGACAATATTTCATGAAGTGGACAGCAGCAGGAAAAGAGGGAGTCCAGACTGCAGGGAGATTGATTCAGTCAAGGAAGGCATGGACCTGAGTTTGCAAGACCTGACCAAGGCAGTTGATGATCTTGGAGGTCTTGCATTTACAGGGTCACCATAACTCAAAGTTCATTTGAAAGCAAATAACAATGAAAAGTCCAACATAGATGATAATGGTGATGGTGATGGTGATGATGATGCATGGTTCCTTGGATTAACTAATATCCTTCTATCCCTGCAACATAGTGTGTTTCTTCAGATTCTTGCTGAAAGTGTTGGTGGATCCCTGGCTAGGGATTTTGTCTCTAGTGAGATTGTGTCCAGTTTCCAATTCCTGCTTGATTTATCCAGCTGGCCAGCCCCAGGCAACATAGCTACCCAAAATCCCAAAACAGTCTGCTCGTTAACTTCTGCCTAACGTAATCCAGAGTTCCAGTAACAAACATAGTATTCCTCTGCAAAACATTGAATACAGAATATATTCTGTTTGCCCACATTTTTCTTAAAAAGAAAAAAAACAACAACACGATTTAAAAAATTAGCTTCAGCTGCCTGTTATACTTTTGATTTTTAAAAAAATGGGGCTGCAAAGTTTATTCATTCCTACAGATAATCTATAAATTCCCTTAAAATATGTATTTTTCATGGGGTCAATGGGAAAACAAAAAACAATGACCAGTAAAGGCTGCCATTGCCAGCTTGCAACAGAAACTTGGGTGTACAGCCTTAGCTCATTTTACTGCCCGGTGCCAGAGGGGCAGTGGAGAGCTGCCTTAATTAACTCTCACGCCTGGAGGCCTGGACGCTGTCATGCTTTGTCAAAGGACAGGATCTGTTCCAAATTTACAGCAGCCCTTGCCAGCTGCCTTTGCTATTGGAACAAGGAGTTTATGCGAATATAGATAATTAGTGTGAAACTCTGTCAAGCCAATCAGTATCTCTTCCATGGATCCATTTCACTGGATTACTAACTTCAGTTTAGACAACCTTCCACAACTGTAAAAATAGCACAAAGCTCAGAGATGTCAACAAGGACTCACTGTAGGATCATCTTCCCTGCAAAGGAATGGTTCAGCAATAAGAAACGATGTGAGGCCATTTGTAATTGCCCTGTAAGATCTATTTATTTATTACTAGCATATATATCCAGCATTCCCTGGGATTTTATTTTCTCATAGGTGATAATTGTTAGAAAGATTTGAGATCCTGTGTCTCTAATTCCTCAAACTGTCTTGTCGAGTACCTGTAACTTTCCCCCATATTCCCCAATCTAATATGTATTCAGAGTTATTAACATAGAGAGGTTGAGTTCCTGAGGAAATACACTGTCCTCTTCCTTGCTGCTAGGCCTCATCTCCATATCAACCAGCCAAGCCCAAGAGCTCTCTGGCTGAGAATTCTAAAGGCTCCTCCCTATACTGCTAACCCCAGGATTCCATAGAATCTTCTCAGGCAGCCAATCATATGAGATCTTCTCACTTGACACAGACAAACAAACTAACTTTGACTTTTATATATTAAGTAGATAGATGTATTGGTGTTATTATGCATTAGTTATTATGTACTGATTATATATGCATATTTCCTTTCCTCTCATAAGCTCATGGATCTACCATCACAGTTTATCATTATGACAACCCTGTGAGATATGTCAGATAGAGAAAGTTGACTGGCCTTCAGTGTACTTCATGGCTTGATTCAGACCTAGATTTTCCAAGTCTTCTGAACACAGTGGCTGTGGAGGGACTGCCCATTATGATTCAATGCACATTTTGGCTGTTCATAGAGTAATACGCTTTAAATGAAGCCACTGAGAATTGAGAAAAGCTGTACTCATCTGTTTTCTCCTTTTAGCTAATTGGCACTTTGAGGTGAGCTGGGGTTAATTTGGGGAATTAGTAAGGGTACAGGCTTCCCTTTACACATGGATATGATCCAAATTGATTCCTACAGCCATTTTTTTAAACAATGAAAGCGATGTGTACGGGTGGCTTGGCAGTAAACATGGAACTCATGTATAGCTTCCAAAATGATCTTGAGGAAAAATATGCAGAAAAGTAGAAATATGAATGTCATATTATGAACCATTAATAGTGAGGCTCAAGAATTTCTGAAAGCATTTTTTAATACAAAAGATATGGAAATTTTTCAATCAGGCATGCGAAAGCAGCATGAAAACTAACCATCCATTACCCATTACCTCAGCCATCCATTGCCGCCTCATTCAGAAGCCCCTCATGTAATTTTTTAAATATATTTCCTGTTTTCGTGTACCATCTTTTTGGTAATAACTCACTTATATTGCACAATAATAGCTTATACTCTAAGAAGCAGGGTATACAAGAAGAATGGAATAGGTAGAGATGAAGAAAATAAGTAAACACAAGGACCAAATTTCATACTTTACATAGTACCATTACATAAAGAGGAGGGAGGATGCCTTACTGCAGAGTTTTTGAGGAAGAGTGAGCAAGCCAAATGGCACAACAATGAAGTGGTTCCTTCAGGTTCATCGCTTCCTAGGGGGTGAAAGAAAAAAACAATCATTCACTTTACATTTTCACTTAAATTTAACTCATTCTTCACATTCAAACCAATATGCAACCCAAACTGGAAAAAATAGTATCAAAATAATGTACATCAGGAAAATAGCTTGCAAAAGCTGTATATTAGATAAGATTGCTTATACAATGTATTTGTGTGAGAATTACACAAAAACATGTATGCCTTTTCATATGAACTTTGGGGGAAAAAAATGAATTCTCAAAGTATAAGATGAATCAAACAAGAATGAGGAACTTCGAGGCATTTGAAACAAGCTACAGTAATGCTGAGTTTGTAAGAATTAGAAAGTGTGTAGAAACAGAAGCGATGAAGCAGATCAAAAATGAATATCAAATGGGAGTTGATCCTTGCAAGATTTGGGCGGATGCATATTCAAGTTTGTTTCATCTCCAAATGTAAACTCTGTCTGTCTAGTGCATTTCCATCGTTCATAATAGCTTAAAACCTTTGAAGACAAAGCAATTCCATAAAGAAACTAAGACCAGAACCCACTCAGAACATAAAACAAGCTAAATTGGGTGGGTGGGGGAGAAATACTTGCTCTGTGAGACAGATGCTTCCGAGAACCAGTTGATTAAAATAAAAAGTGGGGGCTAATTAGACTACTTCATAAAGTCTAATTAGCCACCACTTTTTATTTTAATCAACTGGTTCTTTACTTCATAATTCCACAATTTGGGGGTACCCACCAAGAAGACTTGGGCTGCCATCTTGTTTGCATATTAGGCACACATAAGTTCCCTTGCCTGTGCGGTTGTCCATTTTTGGCCATTTCTATTAAACATCCTGTTCTGCAAAGTTATGAGTGTGACTGTTACACATGCAATTGTGCATTCTTGGATAGCGTGTATGTGCTCACTAGTAGGGATGTAATTCTTCATTAAGATGTTTCATTGAGGAAGTAACAAATAATTTTAGTAAATTTTCTTCTTACTGGGAGAAGATCTTTGGAAATCGCACAGTTTTCAAAACCTATTTACAATTTAGGACTTATTCTGAGTGAAAAATTTCATACGGTTCTTTTGAACGGAAAACAAACTTCCTGTGCAGGAAATATCATTTTCTACCAAAATAATGACTTCTTGAGGAAAAGCAAAATCCTTATTTTCTCTAGAAACCAACCATGTGCAATTTTTTGCCCAGAATAAATCCCTAATCACAGCATTCTCTCCACAAAAAAAGTATTTATGCGCAGAAAATAATATTCCTGAAGAGAAATATCCCCTTTTCCTTTTCTGCAGAAAAGCATGTCTTATCTGAAAAACAACAAAAATAAGTCCCAAACTGTGCAGTCTCTTTTCAGTCTAGGGTTCTTCTTTCAAAGTTCTTTGACACGTGAAAGATACACTTTTGACTATTTTTTCAATATTTTTAAATATTCTGTCCATCATGACTCATCAGTGCTTCCCGTTTTGTTGACTGGGATGGTGGAAATAGAAAGCACATTCAGATACATGCCATTGGTTGCTTGGTCTTGGGATGCTATAGATTGGCAGTGTAGTACAGCCACCCCCTAAACAGATGGGTGGAGATTTACACTGCACAAACATGATGCAGGATTGTCATTTTGGTCTCTCATACCAACCATAGGTCTCACAGACTGGGTAGGGAACAGTCTCTCCATTAAATTGCAAGGAGAAAATTGCAGTGTGGATGATAGTTTACTGGCAGCTTTTGAGAGGATAGCATGAAAACATCATTCTAACACTGAAGTCAATGAGCAGAGAGAGGTTTTTTTGTTCACTTTACAGTATAAAGTTGTCACTGTGTTAATCATACATACATTTTATGACTGTCCTCCCTAAAGAATACCACATTGTCCTGATTCTTGTCAATTCTTAGCAGTAAAGTTGCAATGTAATACTTGTCCCGCCTTTGGGCATTAGAAACTATTTTACAGTTCAGTTTCGACTTCCAATTAATGTGCTTGATTAATCAGCCTGGAGAGGACTTGGATATTTCTGTTATGAAGCTTAATTAAAAGGCAGAAATTGAAAAGTGTACTGGAAGAAAAATGGTACTGTATTGATGCACATTCTTCCTTTTGACTTCCTATAGGTATGAAAATGATTATTCCCAGTGCATTATCTAAAAATACATGACACAGTTTAAAATTAAAGACAGTATTACTTGAAAGCCAGTGTGGTGTAGTGGTTTTTAGCATTGGACTACAATCCTGGATGGAGACCAGGGTTCAGTTCCAAGTTCAGCCATGGAAACCCAGTGAGGATCCTTGGGCACATCATACACTCTCAGCTTCCAGTAATACCCTGGGGTAGGTTCACCTTGGGTGAAGCTGGAAACAATTTGAAAGCACATAATAGTAACAACAACAACAACAAGTACTGATGGTTTCTTTCACATGTTAGACTGAGACACTGGCCCTTTCTGCACAAGGTGAGTGAATCACTCAGCGCCGTTACTCACCGGTTCTTCTTGGCCTGAAGCAACGTGGACTCACTCTCAAGCCCTTCTGCAGGGCTCCTCCGTTTGGTCCAGAGAGAATCAGAGCAGTGCGAGGTCTGTGGATCTGCAGTGCTCAGGCTTACAGAATGGTGGCTTCCTGTTCTTCATGGGTCTGGACCAACCACTGACGCTGACCATGCCCACAGCCTGCCCTCCGCTGATCACAGGCTCGCATTGGTGTGAGCCTGCGCATCTGCACAAGTGAGCAGGAACACAATGGCACGCTCCAGAAGATTGAAAGATCGATTTTTTCCGGTCTTCACTTATCACTCTGGAGGACCATTGGGGGTGTTTTGGATCAGACTAAGGTGCTTAACTAAGGTAAATAGTCCGAACCTAGTCCGATTCAATGTGCAGATGACCTCCGTGACAGGATGCCTTGGCCCACCTTAACTTCCTCGTGCGGAAAGGGCCACTATTTGCTTTCCTTACCCAGACTGGGAAAAAGGTGAGGAAGAGATTATTAAGATGATGACAATGACAGCAACAATAAAAGCAACAACAATCCCATACTCCACATGTAAACTATGTCAATATTTCAAAACATGCACATTAATTTTTTAAGTAGGTAATTTGTGTGCCTTTCTGACACTGTAAAAGTACTGAGGCTGACATTTAAACCTCACCACAGAAATGAAAGTGATTTCAGCCAGGATGTGATAAGGAGTGCATTCCATGGCTAGGCATGTGATTAGGATTCACCTCATTACAGTTTTAAAACTATGCATTGTTCAAGAACACAGCAAGTAGAGAGAATCTGCGTGTCTAGAGTTATGAAGTACATACAATCACAGAAGTTGCTAGAACTTAACTAAAATAACAGAGATTTGTGGTAATTTCACAATTTCACCTTTAGAAAATCTCCGCACTGATTATTCAACTGGATGAATAGACTGGATGAACATGATTGCCCTTTCAGGATAAGGCAAAGAGATAATACCTTCATTCACATTTGGCTTGCCAGCATCGTCAGCTAATCACATTGTTAAGGAAGTCTACTCAGAATGATAACAGTGCTTCCTACCCCTATTCTAACCAGAATTTAGAAACCATCATAAAGACCAATAAAAAATGAAAATGAAAATGGGATGACTTATGAGCAAATCTTGCAAAATTACTTTGAAAAATAAAATAAATGTAATAACATAATGAAGCCATCCATAATCTGTGAGCATTTAGGTAAGAATACTGCAATAACTGTGAGCCAAAATGGGTTTCTCAAAAACAAGTCATGCTAGACTATCCCTATCTCTTTTTCTAATAGAGAATTACAAGCCTTGTAGATTGGGGAATGCTGTGGATGTAGTATATCTTGATTTCAGCTTGGAAAGAAGTGACTAGTGGAGTGAATCAGAGTTCTGTCCTGGGCCAAGTGTTGTTTGACACCTTTATAAATGAACTGAATAATGGAATAGAGGGTATGCTTGTCAAATGTGCAGATAACAACAAATTAGAAGGCACAGCTAATACACCAGAGGACAGAATCAGGATTAAAAGTAACCTTAATAGATTGTAGAGCTGGTCAAGGACTAACAAACTCTGGGATTTCTTGGATTGAATTGATTATCTGGATCCATTCCAGTTTGGGTTCAGCCCTGGTTATGAGGCAGAAAAAATCTTAGTCACCTTGATGGATGACCTACACTAGGAGTTGGACAGGAAGAGTACATCTCTGTTGGTCCTCCTGGATCTTTCAGAAGCTTTGATACCATCAACCATGATATTCTTTTGGGTTGTTTAGCTGATATGAGACTTGGAGGCAGTGCCTTGCAGTGGTTCCAGTCTTTTTTGGCTGAACATTCTCAGAGGGTGGTGCTGGGACACTGTTGTTCAACCTTTTGGCCATTACTCTATAGAGTGCCACAGGGCATCGATACTGTCGCTTATGCTTTTTAACATCTATATGAAGCTGCTGGAAGAGATCATCTGAAGATTAGTGTGCTGATGATACGCAACTCTATCTCTCTTTTACAACTGATCCCAAGGAAGTTATGGTAGTGCTAAATCACTGTCTGGATTCATTAAAGGATTCAATACAGGTGAACAGACAGAGACTTAATTCAGACAAGATGGATGTGCTGCTGGTCAGCAGGAAAACCAATCTGAGAATGGGATCACAGCCTGTTCTAGATGAGTTTGCACTCCCTCTAAAAGATCAGCTTCGTAGTTTGGGGGTGCTCTTGGACCCCGTGTTGCTCCTGGAAAGCCAGGACTGCAGCGACCAGGAGTGATTTTGTCCAGCTTCAGTTGACATGCCAGCTGCACACTTTCTTGAGGATGACAGAACTGGCCACCATATTTCATGCCTTAATTACCTCCCAATTAGTCTACTGCAATGCACTCTATGTGGGGCTGCCCTTGAAAAGTGTTTAGAAGATGCAGCTAGTGTAAAATGCTGCAGCCAGACTGGAGTCAGACATACATTTTCGAGACCCTATAACACTAGTCTGGCACTGCATTGGCTTCAAATTTCCTTCCTGTGTTGATCTACAAAGCTCTAAATGACTTGGTGCCAGAATATCAGAAAGATAACTTCATCCCACATGACTATAACAGAAATTTGAGATCTTCAGAGGAGGCCCTGTTTTGCGTCCCAGCACCTCATGAAGTTAGGTTGGTGGGTACAAGTAACAAGACTTTCTCTGTAGCAGTGTCTCAACTGTGGAAGTCCCTACCCAAGGAAATTAGGCTCATCCCATCTCTTTTAAACAGCCAAAACAGTTTTGTTCCGTGAGGCATTCAGTGTTTAAAATTGCTATTTTAACCATTTTAAAACTGGATTCTATGATTTTTATTTTATTTTTATTTTTTTTAGATTGCTTTTAGAAGTCTTTAAAGAGTGGTTTAATGTGGTTTTAAAATGTTTTATTTCTGTATTGTTTTAAGTCTCCTTATTTGTTAATTTCCTTAGGAGACCTTATGGGGTGGGAAATTCCTCTACAGAACTGAGTTAGTTAGTTAGTTTATTTATTTATTTCAACAAGGATAAATGTAAGATACTGCATTTAGACAGGAAAAATGAAATGTACATATATGGGATGGGTGACACCTAGCTTGACAACAAAACATATGAGAAAGATCTAGCAATTTTGCAGTAGCTAAAAAAGGCCATCAAATTCTAAGTTACAACGACAAGAGTATAGTGTCGAGATCAAGGGAAATCATAGTACTGCTATGTTCTACTTTGATTGGAAATCATTTAGGTCTCATGGTTCAAGAAGGATATTTATAAGCTGGAATGTGCCCAGAGGAGGTTGATCAAGAGATTCAAAGGTCTGGAAACTAAGCGATATGAGTAACAGTTTAAGGAGGTGTGTACACTCAGCTTGGAGAAGATGAGCTTGAGAGAGGACATAAGAGCTATCCTTATATATGTGAAGGAATGTCACAGAGAAGAAGGAGCAAGCTTCCTTCCTACTGCTGCAGATACTAAGACATGAATGAATTGATTCAAACTGAAAAAAAGAGAAAGATGCTACCTACACTTCAGGGAGAACTTCCTGATGATAAAAAGTGTCAACCTGACCCCATCTTTTTGCATACATTTTGCACTGGATTTCTTTAAACCAGAGATTAGATTGCCATATCTTGGGGGTGATGTAGCTACATATTTCTGCTTGATGTGGGTTGGAATGTGTTATCCTAAAAGGTGGAGGACTTTGAGGTCCACCCATAATGTCAGTATCTCCTTAGAATTTAGGGGAATTATAGTTCAAAGGAGTCCTATGAAAGGAGGGTAAAAGCAGGATCTTTTCACCTGTGTATACCAGTATTAACTTTGGAGAGGACTCAAGTTAAAAGTTAAACAGAGTATTTTATTTGGAATTAACAAATAGAAATCAGACACTCTCAAGGCCCCTACAAGGCTATCAGAAAGTGAGTCAAGAAAGGCTGGATAGAGAAAGATTGGGTGGAATGGGTGATAGTTGAAGCAGAGTGGCTCAAACAGCTTGTCTGAGGGTATCAAGAATGAACAGAGGTCTGGGCACCAAGTATTATGTCCAAGTACTACAATTTGCTAGGGCTGGATCTGGAGGTTTTATACCTTACTTCCTGCCCTGAAGGAGGGTACATGAACAAAGTGGTAATATATTTCTCACAAGGTTGACAAAGTAGTCTGGAATGGGCTGATTGTCTTAACTGTAGGTGTCAAAATGTTGATGCGAGTTCCAACAGTCTCTTAATATTTTGGTCAGGTAGTGTGAATGGGGAAGCTCTTCATAGGATATGGACACAGTAGGGTCCCTGATTGCTTCACCTGGGCAGTTTCACCTGCTATTGTTATTGGAAGTGCTTGTAACTTGCAGTTTTTGAAAGGATTATCACAAGCCCATTAGCATCAGCTTTCCTTCCTAATGCTCTCTGAATGTATGACTATTTCAAACATATGTTTCATCCATAAATGTTCAGTCATGAAAATAGCACATCCCACAGAGTGGGGGTGTAGAGTGTGGTAACAATGGCTTTTGTTTTACTTTATAACTCTATGATTTATAAGCAAGTAGTGGTTAGATGATGCTCTAGCATGGCCTCGGAATTTATGAAGAAATTAATTTTTCATCAAAGTGATTTTCCAAGTTCTACTTCTAAGCCAAGATGATAATGAAGGAAATCCCATGCTTTCTTTAAGAAATTTATTAGCTATGTACAATATATTGTAGAAATACTTACACACTCCTCCCCTCCCTAGATTTGGGAAGTTATGAATAAACTGACTGTAGAATTATCTCAGTTAATTTGCTACTGACTATACTTCCATATTTATTTTCCTGACCATTGCCCTTTTTTACCAGCCTTAGCATTGGCTTCTTTATATTTTGTGTAGAAGTGTACATGCACATACTTCGTAAGTCACAGAACAAAAAGCGCTTGTCATATAATTTTGTAATGGACAAAATGTCTAAGACATATAGAACTTCAGTCAGATATCTTCTCTAGGAATGGCAAATGTGAAAGGAGGAGAGGTTTTACACTTCCAAATTTTTAAAACCTCATGTTCTTTTTTATGCCAATATGAAGTAATTTGTGAGTTTTTGATACATTCTTCAATAGCAGAATTAAACAAAATTCTTTCTCATTTGCAGTGACCATACTGTATGCATACTGTCCTATATCAGTCCTGGCACAGCTGATAAAGCAAACAAAACAAACTTAATATCTCACAGCTTGTAACTTCCAGGCAATAAGCAAGGAGTCATAAATAAAGTCCAATATAAGCAAAGTCCAGAAGTGTTTCACAGCAAGAGAGTGTCCAAGGTCAGTGGGAGCATTAGTCAAGGCATCCAACAAGGTAGCAGGTCAGATAAGCTCTGACAACTCCTGGAGGGGAAGGACGCCAGCTAAATAGGTTCCAAGACTAGCACAGCTGAGACTTGATTGACAGAGTGACACTGGCTCTCTCTTTGCTGCCTGTGCACTGATAAGCTGAGCTGAGGTAAGCGTTCCTCTATATCTGAAGAGGCAGAACTCTCTGTTGGAGCTGGCACTGTCTCCTGTTCTGTTTCCAGCACTGTAACATCTCTCTGTACAGCATGCCCTGGCATACCTTCTGTTTCAGGCTCTGGCATGCCCTCTATTTCAGACTCTGAGTCAGAGTCCATGCTCTGGAAGCAGAGCATGAAACATACCACCATTCCTTGCATGGAGAGGTCTATGTTGAATGTGGTTCCCATACTGTTATTAAAATAAGAACTTCTCAGAATTAAAAAGGTAACAATTGTAATTCAAAAGTATTATGGTTGAATACAGACGGATTCAAAGCTAGACTTTTTACTGTTTAAGTATGCAAAACACTGGATGTGTGAGGATGAATCACAACTCACACATTCACATTTTTAAATGCTCATTTCATCCTAAATATGAGGAAATTTGTGAATTCTGAAAAATTCCAATAAAAACAAATGGGAACTAAATTTTCACTCAGCCCTACTCATGTCATGCATGCAGGTGCCACATTCTCTGGAGCTACACATGCATTGTCCTTCTCCTTTTACTGTCTTTTAGTTCTTTGAAAACTCTCCGTTCCATAACTTTTTGTACTTAATTCTGTTTTACCCCTGCTGATTACACTGGGAATTGCATCAGGCTCATAACTAATAGAAGGCTCTCTAGCATATTTATTAGGTTATTAACAAACATTGAATGAAGCTCCAGAAACATCTAATTTATGACTCATCACAATCAGAGTGGGCTTCTGGCTGCTAATGACTTTTATAGCTCTGATCGATGACCTCCTGGTGCCTATCCTGAGAGGTCAATCCTCAGATAAAAGAAGAATAACTTTATGTCAGAAAGTCAATGTGTGAACAATGTTTACGGGGGAGCCATCATTCCAGACAGCATGCTGGGCTGGACCATGCTGTGACTGCAAACAATCTTCTTGGAAAAGGAAAATAAACCACATGAATAAAAACTAAACAAATACAAGAAGCAAAAGGCATGAGAAACACACAAATAGGAAGGAGGGCAAGAGGAGTTCTATTCTTTGCAGATGATTTTGACAAATGCAGTCTACATTTGAGCTCATAGTAAACACTCGAAGAGGGACAATAGGATCATTGCCATTGGTAAAGGCAAAACCAGACTATATATTGACTTAATAACCATGTTGTTACTCCAATTTAATTCATTTATAAAACCATTATAGATCGGAAACCATACAAAACAACAGTAAAATCTATCTGTCCATCCATCCATCCATCCTTGTTGTTGTTATTGCTGTTGTGTGCCTTCAAGTCATTACCAGCACTGTAATTACTGATATTTGACCCTGGAATGTTTGAATTGTTCATACTGTCTGGAAGATTGAGAAGGATACTATCCTTCACCAGAACCCCTTCTTCTGGATGTACACTGAGAATTCATCCATATATTTCTCTAGGCATATCTACTCCTTGGGTTGGAAAGAGGGGAAAGGAAACTGCAATAGGAGTTATGTTGGGATTACCTATCTCCCATGCTCTCAGCACACTCAGATATTCTGTTGGAAGTATGTGTTAGGCCAGTAGCTGCTAATGCACTTTCCAACAAGATCTGTGCTCCCTTTGTGGAGAGGGGCTTACCAGACAACACCATACTTCTTCCCCCTTCACAATTGCCTTGATGAACTACGAGCCTTACTGCACTACACTGTTATAGTGCTATTATTCCACTTCCAACATCCTATGGAATCCTAGGGTTTGCTATTTAGGGAGGGCATTTAGAATTTTCTACCAGAGAGCTCTTTGGACTCAGTAAGCTACAAACCTCAGAATTCCACAGGATGTTGAAAGTGGAAAAATAGCACTACAATAGTATAGTGTGGAAAAGCCTTACCTTTCTTGCAGACATGTGATTCCTAGTTAAGATTCTGAGGATGCCATACCTACTGGGCTGCATACTCCTGGGGGTTCATCTTCATGGTATCTGACTGAGTTATATGTATATAGCTGACTGCATGCTGCTTGGAGGACTGATTGCTCGTTGTCATGTTCTGAGGATAATGCTAGAGGCCATATTGTTTAGAAAATGTGTCATTGCTCCATCAGTGTTTCTACTACACCACTGCTCTGTAGGTCCAAGATGAGCTGCTCAGCTGGTTGTTGTAGGGGCAGGGGGGTTGGTGAAGTCCACTGAGTCCACTAGCTGGGAAGAGAAGGCTTGAATGTGGCATCAACAGGTGCAAGGAATGAATGCTCATTTCATCGCTGTAAAAGTGATGAAGAGCAGGGTGGTTAAGTAATTACAGGTGGCAAGTGGGAAGGCAGTGGAAAGGGTAGGGAAGGGAGGAATGGAAAAAAAAGGGAATCCTGTATTTCTACATTCTCACTGGATCTTAAAAGGGTCCTGATTTCTCCCTCCTCCTACTTGTTAGGCACATTGTGCTTCTTACAACCTAAAAACACGCTTTCAAGCTGCTGCAGCTGAGTACTTTGCACTCAGTTAGCTCAGTAGGAGGAAGATTGCATCTCTGCTCTAAAAAAGAGAAGATGAGATGGGTAGAGTCTTACCCTTCCAAGTAAATTCAGGGCAAGAGCAAAAGAGGAAATGCTGCAGCCATGTGGAAGTTTGCACTGCTTCAGTGCACTGTGTGATTACAATAGCTTTTTTCAGTAAGGAGAACAAAATAACACAAGACACACATAGAATCACAGAATCGTAAAGTTGGAAGAGACCAAAAGAACTCTCAAGTCCAACCCCTTCCATGCAGGAATATACCATCAAACACTCCCAACAAATGGCTATCCAGCCTTTGTTTAAAAATCTCTGAAGAAGGAGACTCCACCACACTCCGCAGCAGTGCATTCCACTGTCAAACTGCTCTTACCATCAGGAAATTCTTCCTAACGTTTAGATGGAATCTCTTTTCCTGAAGTTTGAAGCCACTGCTGTTTCCGTGACATACACCCTCACTCCATGATATGATTTGATTGGCAAAAATTAATTAGCATAAAATATAAATTATATCCTGCTATGGCTGAGAAGCCTGCTGGCAAAAAGGAACTGGCTGCACACCTGGGTTCTGAAACTAGGTCAGATTGTGACCTGAGGGCATGACCAGATCATAGGAAATTCTGGTGATAATGGAGTTCCAGATTCCCCCAGCAACTTGTCTTTTAAAAACAAGAGCACCCAAAACTGCCTCTACAGAACAACTGATTGTCTTTGACCCACTTTCTCTGTCCACAGAAACTCCCCTTTCTCCTCTCACCTGTCCTGCTACTAAGGAGCTATGATGATTCCCATTAGTCCTTTGTCACCTAGTACTCAGGCTGTTAGCCCATTCTGGACCCGTTGTCTACTCTGCCAGAGAGCCATTAACACCTCCCTCCTCAGGGCAGAAATAGAATATTTAAATCCTGGATCCAAGCCAGACAACTTGTGGTACAGTAGTACTTGGGACAAAGGCCATCACTCCACTACTCCAATTCATATTCTTGTACTACCGTCAGACTCTTAGTCTGGGCCATATTGCTTCATCTCTTCTCTCCAGATAGGTAAATATCACACACTTCACTCTAACCTTTTGCTATCCAGTTTTCTTCCCTTTTCCTTCAGTTAGCCTTCTGCTATTGTGAGATTTTGCTTGGATTTTGTGTGCAGGTGATTGTTAATTCCCCAATAAAACAGATATTTTCTGGATCTCTGGCTAGTGTTCCTGAATTAGTACTGCTATACAAAGGTGTAAAAGATTGTGCTATATTACACATCTCTTGTAGGCCTCCCCTTAGAGCTAATATTCCCCACTGTTTCACCAAGGCACTGGTACCACGGGTGGACCTCTGGGTCACTCACATTTTGAAGTAACATTGCTCTATATCCTAGTCTCTGAAGCAGCAGAAAAACAGGTTTGCTCCATCTTCCATATAGCACCCCTTCAAATATTTAAGTATAGCTATCATGTTGCCTCTTAATCTTCTCTTCTCCATGCTAATCATACCCAGCTCCCTAAGCCTCTTCTCATGGGTCATGGTTTTCAGGCCTTCTACCATTTTGGGTATCCTCCTGTGGACAAATTCCAGCTTGTCAATATCCTTCCTGAACTGTGGTACCTAGAACTGGACACAGTATTACAGGTAAGGTCTGACCAAAGCAAAATAGAGTGGTACCATCACTTCCCTTGACTTCAACACTATACTCCTATTGATGCAGCCCAGAATCATATTGGCTTTTTCAGCTGTTGTATCACATTCTTGACTCACGTTCAGCCTGTGGTTTACTAAGACTTCTGGATCCTTGTCACATGTACCGTGGTCAAGCCAGGTATCACCCATCTTATATTTGTGCATTTCATTTTTTCCACCGAGGTGTAGTACCTTACACTTCTCCGTGTTGAAATTCATTTTGTCAGTTTTGGCCCAGCTCTCTATCTCTTAAGTTCATTTTGAATTCTGATCCTTTCCTCTGGGGTGTTAGCTACTCCTTCTAATCTGGTGTCATCTGCAAATTTGATAAGAATACCCCCCATTCCATCACTTAAGTCATTGATAAAGGTGTTGAATAGCACTGGGCCCAGGCCAGAACCCTATGGTTCTCCTCTAGTCACTTCTCTCTAGCATGAAGGGAGCTACTGGTGAGCACCCTTTGGGTTTGGTCAGTCAACGAGTTATAAATCCAACTAAAAGTAGCATTGTCTAGCCCATATTCTATTCTATTCTATTCTATTCTATTCTATTCTATTCTATTCTATTCTATTCTTATTTTTGTAAGTGATTTCTTTGGAGGAAAAATGGTGGCAGAACTGTTGCCTTCTACATAAAGGGAGATTGAAGGATGCCTGCTTCCCAGGGCTAGTGTGAACTATGTAGCCACTTTCTTATAAGCAAGGTATGGTATGACAATGTTGTATATTCCAAACAAAGCATATCTAAATAGCTTAACGTCCTCACGAAGCCCAACAGTCAGCATGGTCCAGGCCAGTGGACATCACACTATGGCATTACAGAAATCCTAGGAATCTTTCAGGTGTGTTGCTTGTTGTCCTCAGATATCCAAATACAAGGAGAATGTCCACTTCCTCACTTTCATAACAGGTCATTTACAGAACAAGCAATCAGGAAATTGATTGACCAGCAATGCTATTTTTTTCTTCTTCCAGGAGACCCACGGGGTCCAGCTTTGTGTACTTTTACAGAAAAGCGCTTGATGATGCTCACTACAAAGGATGTCATCTTCACTGTGATTGTCTTAAAAGGGAGAAGAATATTTGGAGAAAGAGAGATTTAGACAGGGCACACTGTAAAATTTCCATTATTTGTACTCTTGTTATTGCCACAGAACTAATTTCCCACTAGTAGTTTTATGCATTTAGACAACTCTTTCTCCCTGTATTTTTTTTAAAGGCTGAAATATATCGTGCTGAGGACATTTGTAGAAAATAAATTTTAATAAACAACTTTATTGCTGAAAAAGCAAACATCTTACCTCGTATCTTCCTTTCCCTCTTGAGGTTTGAGGAACTGTTCCATAGCTTTGCCTTCATTCCCTGTTTTGCTCTCAGCTTGAAATTTTAACAGCACTGCAGTTTTCATCTTCACTAGCTCTACTAAGCAGTTTCACACTTCTTCACACTTCAGCTACTGGTGTCAGCGCAGATCCAGAACACAAAAGATTGAGATTCATTGATTTTTTTAAAAAAAAGCCTTTTGTGACTGATCAATGTCATTCATCTGCGGATCAAAACCAGCTAAAAGATGGAACATTTCATTTTCAAAATGGTTGTGTATTGCTCTTAACTCCATTTAATAATTATTATTTACACTAATGTTTTCTGCTATACTCTACTCCTATTGAAATAGTCAACATCAATATACATGGTGAGTTAAACATTATTATGAAAAACAGGCCAGGATCCTGCATCAGAAGCTACAACATGTAACTTTATGATGCTGTAGCTATGTTTCTGATATACCCAACACTTCTAATGATCTGCAATGATGCCTGTCAGGATGCAAGAGGACCCATAAAATTATGATGCCCATACCCATCATTGGCATGCTCATGGCTCTGCTTACGCTATGGTCCAGAAAGTGGTAGCTATGCCACTTTTCCCCTTCTGAGAATATGTATGTTTTCCATCAGTGCAATTCACCTTTACATGATCTTAAGTCAGATTACAATGATGTAAATACATAACAAGATACCAACCATAGTCTGGAACACAGAAAGGAAACAAACTGGTTTTCAACCCAGGTCAACAAGATGGTGAGCCAAGCTCCAAACTGCAAGTGAGAGGGGGTCATAGCCACAGCACAGATGTAAAGACATTCAGAGGATTGAAGATGGACCAGGGATGGGGAACCCTTGGCCTACCAGCTGTTTTGGACTATAACCCACTGGATTCCTTCCATTGGTCAAATTGCTTGGACTTCTGAGGGTTAAAGTCCAAAGCATCTAGTGGGCCAAAGATTTTCCACCTCTGAATTAGTGGAGACCTTGTAGTCCATCTAGTCCACTCTTTCCCCAATGCAGTAAATTGAGTAGAGGTTTGTTTAGCCCCCGAACTAGACTAGAGCTCTGTCCAGCCCATCACTCACTCCATCAAAAACTTCAATCTGAAATCTGCCTCTTGTAATGTAAGCCATAAAGATGTCTTTGGCTTGCATAGAAGAAAAAATGTTGCAGCCCTATGACAGATGGGTGAGGAGAAATGCTAGGACCCTGTCATTACAAGTGTACTTGCTGGAGAGGGGGTGAAATTCTTCCCACCCATTTGTTTTTCTTCACACTCCCTTTTGCCCTCAGTGGTGCCTGATGGAGATGGTTTATCAGACTCAAACCCTGTCAGATTTAGCAACACAGTCCATTTCCTAGCTGTTACAGTTGCCTGTCTCAGTAATTTGAAATGTGAAAGATAAATCTCAAAGGGGTAGTATATCCCTTCCATGATTAGTTAATTCTGAAACTTTTGCTCAAAGTCATTAAGCCAGAAAGAATTTCCTGTATTTTAAAATATCATTCAGACTATGGAACGCTCATCTCTACAAGATGGCCTAGGGACCCTCTTCCAAGTCTAATTACTTAGAGCTGGGCTGAAATATTAGTTGTTCTGTTATCTTTTTTTCCCCCAGACACTTACCATAATTTCAACCTCCAATAAGTACCCTTTCAAAATTGGCGTTACTCTGTGCCTTCAAGTCACTTCTGACTTAAGACAAACCTATCACAGACTTTTCTTGGCAAGATTTGTCTTTGCCTTCATCTAAGGCTTAGAGAGTGTGACTTGCTAGGGTCACCCAGTAGGTTTCCATTCTAAATTTGGATTTGAATCTCCAGAATTATAGTCCAACTTCAAACTACTACACCATACTAGCTCTCTCTCCTTTCAAAATTAACATTTCTAAGCATCAGAACTTTATTATCCATTGTCAGAGGTGGAATTTTCCAGTGCTTTAAAGTCCTTTTTGCCACCACCACTGCTTATAACAAACCACTGGACATCAGGATGGAGAAACAAATTGTTAGTGCTCTTCATTTTAACGTGCTGTGTTTCCCCCCCTCTTTTTCTGTCTCCAGCCACTGCTGTAACTGTCCTTATCCACACTGATGCTTCATAGCTGAGTAGCCAAGAAGGAGGATCGCTTAAGCATTTTTGCCTTTCCAATCCAATGATTTAAAAACATTTTTATTGCTTTTTGGTATCTCAGAAATGCATTTAAAGATAAGAATGATTGGCTTCTCTTATTTTCCACCCCCATCGAAATTCCAGTTTTCACAATGAAATGTAAAAATATAGACAATACTGACACCATTCCAGCCTGACATCTACTGCGAGATTTTCCCAGGCATTTGGCGTTAATGTATTATCTTAAACTTTGGCAAAGGACTCTGTGATTTTGAATGTGCTTCTTAGCCACCAGTCATTTGTTCTGTCTCATAGCTGGGCATATTTTTCCAGGCAAACACAAACAATGCAGACATAAACTTGGCTCTTCTGCCCATTTCTCTCTTCCTTCACACTGCTTGGAATCTCTTGTTATTTTTGTCCTTTCTGCTTGTTCTAGAGTGTTATCTGGCAAGATGAAGGCGCTGTGGCAGACGCCTGTATATTGTGTCAAAATAATTTGTAGAGTCTTTGTTATAGTGAGACAGCGTAGATGGGGAAACTCGGGGATTTTATTTAGCAATGTTTCCAGTTTCATTGCCTGCTATTTGAGATGGAAGAGTCAATCAACTTGAGTAGGGACAAAGCTTTCATCTGGAAATGGTCCCTGCATTGCAGAAGTGAATCACTAAGCAATGAACTGGAGCTAGTAAGAGAGCAGCAAAATGCAGTTTTGCAGCTGATGGAAGAAGCAGAAAACCACATAGAAGGAGAGAAAAATAAGACAAATAATCCAAAGTAAATAACAGGTAAAAATGCTTGATAGGAAGTTTCATGTGTATTAAAGAATCTCATTGCTAGGCTAGTTGAAATTAATACAGCCAGGGTTACTTAATACTTCCGTATGGAGGTAGAGGAGAGAACCACACACTGAAAATGGCCACCAGGTCTTTCATGTCCTGGCAAATGTACAGCCTGTTAAAAATAATGGGGACTGTATTCAGTGGTTTAGTGTAGTAGGGCACATTGAGCTGAAACACCATGCCTTTTTGATTGGCAAGGACATGACATTGTCAACCACCAGACAAGAACTTTCTCATTCACTCTGAACTGTGCTACACTCCTCAAAGCAGCTGGATTGAAAAATTGATCTTCATATCAACCATATATCACACTGAACTCTCATTATCTATAGTGTTGTACAAAAGCAGTAATAGTACCAATCATCATCATCATCGATTTGTTCAATGTTGTATCCAGCTTCTCCTTCACACTTAATAAGACATCTATAAAAATGTTAAAAACAATATGGACAAAAATAGGGATATACATTTTTAGAAAATGAGCAGTTTGTCCATTAATTAAGAACAGTTGGTACATACACAGCACATAGCTATTGCTGTAGTGGTACCATGATTATTCCTCCTAGCCAGATACCTAAGCAAATCCAGAAATGAAGTCCACTATGTTGAGTCATATTAAAAGTCAGCATAGAAGTTCTTTCCAACTACTGGCCAACCATTCTGGTGCATTCCATTCTGGTGATCACCCCAGTCCATTCTCAGTTGACAGTAGCTTTGCATTATTTTGACTTGTACATTCCTTGTTTTGCATGTCCATAAAGTACTGCAATTAGTCTGCCTGGTAATTCTGCAGCATTCTTTGCAGCACTTTGCAGTGGAAACTCTCAGTTTTGCTGTGTAATTGACCAACCCCAAAAGTGAGCATTATTGACACCCAAATTCCAACACTCCCTGAGTCACTTCCAACCTGTACCAATGTTTTCAAGTGATTTGTAGCAAACGACCACATTTGCTTGTGGCATCAAGAACTATCTTACTGGTTTATTTGACAAATCTGTAGCAGATCTGTAGTGCAAATTCTCAATTTACTGTACAGCTGACCTACCCAGCATGTGATCCTACTGATTGTTCTAAATCCAACATTTTATGATTCTCTCAAAACCTATGTTAAAGTATCACAATCATTCTGCAGGATTTTTCAATGCAAAGTATGCATTTTGCAACCCTGCTATGAAGTGTGTTATTGAGTTATTGGCCCTTTCCACATGGGGTAAAAAAAACGGCTTAGAGTGACCTCATCCGAGGTTGTCCACACCGTGGAGCTCGCTAGAGCGGTTTGAATAGTGGAGGTTCCACACCTCAAACCGCGCTAGCGCGGCCACAAGGGGTGGTGCAGCACGTTTTTTAAAAACCACATTTTATGTGGTTTTTACGAAACACGAGCGCGCTAACCCGTTGCAGTGCCCCGTGTGAAACTGCAGGGAGGCGCTAGCGCCTCCCTGCAGAGCTGCCTGGGGGCGGGCTTCCGGCTGGCGCGCTGCCCTGATTGGCGGAGCGCCGCCGGAAGTCGGCGGCCGCCATTTTGGGTGCCGCCAAACGCCGCCCAAACGCGCCAGCGTGTGGAGCGGCGAACGCGCGCTCCCCGCAGGGACGGAGCAACCCGTTTTCAGGTAAGATCCGTCCCTGCGTGCGCTGCCCCGTTCCCCCGTCCCCCGTGTGGAAAGGGCCATACAAGATGACTTCAACACCAACACAGTTCACCCACCACACTTTCCCTCTCCCTTATTTTATTGTATGAAAACACTGAAGTGCCTTTCCTTGAAAAATGTTCCATGAAACCACCAGAGTTTCTTCTGAGTAGGCAAGCTCTTTTCACTACATTATTTCACAATGCCATTTTGCCCAATCTGTCTATTCCTTTGGGAAACCAAGCTTGCAAGTAACTGGTTTTTGTTTTTCAAACAGAAGGAATTATTTGTACTTAATTAAGTTATTTGTAAATAAGTAAGTCTCTTTTTTTCAAACAATGAAAGTGTAACTAGGTCGACATTATGATTAAATTAATGAGAGAATGCTTGATTTGTTTTGTGGCATAAGGGTAAATTTTGGATTTCTTTCATATGATAATTCTGAGAGCTGTGGTTAAAAAAAATGTCTGAGCTATGGTAACATACACATAGTAAAGTGTGCCAGTCAGTAACCTAACTACTGTAGTCTGAACTAGTTTTAGATTTCACAAGTGCAACCGTGCTGTAATTCAATGTGTGATTTAAAAAACTTGGTCACCCCATTCTGGAACAGATGTACTTGGTGGCTCAGCCTAAGCTGGTTCTAGCCTACAAAGATTAGTTGGGTCATCAATGACCGTATCACTTCTGAATTAATATTCGTAAAATAAATGTTTGTATTTTGCTGCTTTTCACTGTTTTCTTCTGAGAGCAGCAGACATGAAGAAAGCTGATTCACTTGACCCTCATGTGACATACTGAACTCTGAGTAAATATGGATGAGATGGAGTTTCATATTTTGCAGCCTTTGAAACGCTGATTCTGTTTTCAGTGACATTACTGCTCGGCACTGAGATGTAGGTGTACAGTGATCCCTCTACTTTTATGGGGGTTAGGGACGCAAGACCCCTGCAAAAGTGGAGAAAAACAAAAATATTTTTTTAAAAAAATGAACATTATTTTTCTTACCTGAGAACACTGTTCTGGGAATCTCTAGGTCCTCCAGAATGACTCTGTGGTCAACTTCTGGCAGAGATGGGCCATAGAGTCATGCAGGAGGACCTAACAATGCCTAGAGAACATCCTATGGAATTGTGGGGTTTGCTGTTTAGGGAGGGGCATTGAGAATTCTCAGCCAGAAAATTCTTTGACCTCTTGAAACTACAAACCCCAGAACTCCACCAGATGTTGAAAGTGGAATAATAGCACTATAATAATGCAGTGTGGAAAGGCCCTAGTGCAATATGAACGCAATGCCACACCCAGTTAGTAAAAGAAACACTGTGTTCTGAACAGAGAGCTATTTCCACATTATCTTCAAAGGTGGTCCACGTGGTACAATAAAAATATATTTGAGGTGATAAATAATCTATTTATCCCAGCTGCAGGTAATGTAGGCATTCTCTCTTAGTAGGGCACTTAAAAAAAATACCTTTGGCAGAATGGTTATTTTTGGAATATACCTGGATATTCTTCAGCAAAGTCTTTGAACAGCAGCAGTCCCAGACAAACAGTGGGATTTTGGCTTTACTAAAGAATCCTCAGGTATATTCTAAAGCTGGTCATATGATCTTGTATACATTTCATAGAGAAGATATATGTTGGTTTATTTAAAAACAGGAACCAGAGGGAGGGGTTTAAATATAAGTAGGGGGATCAGCTTAGTTTACCTTCCAAAATTGTTTGAGTCTTCCAGCTCTTCGTGACAGTTTTAATTATGGAATGCACTGTATAAATCATAGACAATGGCAAATGGTTTTCAGTGTAAATGCTGAACTACTTTAAATATGCATGGCACAGGTTTGATACTCAGGAGAATTAATCAAACTGTCAGGCCTTAGACCAAGCGCTGCTGTGAATACAGGCAAGTGTGCCATTGTTACTTAGCAACCGTAACTGAAGAGGTTAAGGTAGAAACTGCTGTCATTTTCTTATTTGTGTGAGAAAAATCCCCCTCTGACAGGATGTATGTGTGCAGGAGAGAGAGAGAGAGAGAGGAAGAGAGAGAGAGATTCATTTTCCGAGAGATGATGTCTTTTGTATGTTTTAATGCCCCTGTGTTATAGCTTACAAAATTACTTTCCTACCAGCTTATTTGAATGGAATGCAGAAATGTGATTGTTGATGTACATGGCACAATTGGCAGCTATTAACCTGAAACAGGTTGAAAGGTTCACAGTCTGGAGTAACGGCAAGGTTTTTCAGAAAAATTCAGCGGAATCCCACTGGGCAAATATGATCAATAGAAAAAAAGTGTGTGTGTGTGTGTGGTTTAATGTTTCATATCAGTCCGATAACCAAAATAAAATAAAAAATAACAAGCTTGCCAGAAGAGTCCCCTCACTTGAAGTGCTAATAAGATGAGATCAACAGGAAAAGACTCAACCACAGGTACAACCAGATACTATGTGGTGGCTTTTTTCTAAGTAAAACCATTGGTCCCTCCAGCCCATTGTGGCCATTTTAGCAATAGCAATAGCACTTACATTTCTATATCACTTATCAATGCAAAGCACTCCTTAGATGGTTTATAATGTATTTAGCTAATTGCCCCCAACAAGCTGGGTACTCATTCTACCGACCTATGGAAGGATTGAAGGCTGAGTCAGCCTGGAGTCCTGCAGGATTGAACTTACAACATTGTGGCTGCAGTACCTGAATTTAACCACTGCACCACCAGGACCATTGGCAGCAGGGATGTAGCCTGATTAACAGCAGCTTACTGTGGGCATAGGCAAGGTTTTTCTCAGTCTTGATTCTCTCTTTACTTGCTAAGGAACATACTTGTAGAAACTATTATACAAGACCAGCTAATCGGTTTCCCTGGGTCACATGATTTGACTGTGCTAACAAGGCACATTACCTTTTTCTTGTCAATACATTAGAGTTCCGTTCAGATACTAGGATGTAAATCCTCCACGATTTCATCCTTGCATGAAAGAAGAAATAATTATCATAGTTTTCTCCCCATTATGAAAGAAAGCAAAATATTACTTCACAGTCTTCTCCCTGTATCCAAACATTTCAAAACATTCATGGAAAATTATTCTGTGGAGAAATGCATGGGTTGGTGCACACATGTTTTCTGGATAGATAATGTCTGTCCAAAGCAAAACAGGCTGCAACTATCACTTCCATTGATCTGGGACATTGATGCAACCTCGAATTCCACTGGCTTTTTTTAGGCTGCCATATCACAGTGTTGACTCATGTTCAGCTTGTAGTGTGCTAAGACACCTAGATGCTTTTTATATATACTGTTGTCATCTGGGAGTGTCTCCCATCCTATATATGTACATATTGTTCATTACCTCAGGCAGAAAAAATGACTTTGGCTGTCTATGATTACCAGAATTCCAAGTTGAAGTCCTTAGGTAGTAATTTGATTTTGCCTTGAATACAAGACGAAGGCCCTTTTCGCATGCCATTTCCAAAGCAAAAGGCCCCTTTGAGTGTCACATAAATGTGAGGAGCAGTCCACACAACGCACTAACATTTGTGCGACACTCAGGGGCCTGACGCGGACCGCGCATGCATTTTTTCATTGTCGGCTCGAAGCTGAAAATGCTGTGCAGTCGCGCATCGCTCCAGGGTCTCGCACGCACTTAACTTGCGTGTGGAGCCTCAGGAGCCAGGTCGATCATACTTCCTCTCTCAGTGCAGCCTGGAAGGTCCCAGGCTGCACTACGAAAGGAAAAGGTAGGGCTCTTGCGTGACCAGGAAGCAGATGTGGACCCGAAGCAGCAGAGATGTGAGAACCTTCCTCTGAAGGCTTCTCACACAAGTCCTGCACCCCAGCACCACAAAAGGGTAAGGTGCGAAAAGGTTATAAGTAATTTGGAATTCCAATATCTGGGATGGTATTTCAATGAGGAAAATTTAAGGAACACAAGGACACTGCGATCTCTAGTTTTTTGTATGTTTAGTTTCTCTCCTCTGCCAGAGGTGTGGAATCTATGGCCCTTCAGATGTTAATAGACTACATCTTTCATGATCCCTTATTACTGGCTATGCTGGCTACAGCTGATGAGAACTGCAATCCAACAACATTGAGAGGGCTACATTTTCCTCATCTCTCCCCAATGCTTTTGGAAAAGTCTGTGTGGATATAAAGACCCCTTGCTGTAAAGAGGGTCATAAGCCAATCAGCAGTGTGGGTGGAGAATGGACATACAAGTCTCAGCACTTATGGTGTGAAGAAATACAAAACGATGCCACAGACAGCAAAGACATTATCAATGATCTAGCTTGGGTCTCACCCTGATTCCACCATTCTTTTCTTTTTTGCAGATAATTGAGTATTTGTTGGAACCATCACGAGAAAACCATTAGAGGCTCAGAATTCACACTGGGGTAATGATAATGGATGTCCTTTAACCTATCATCTTTTCATTTTAGAAATAATCATCATGTCCATTACTGCTTGTACAGGGCTAGGTGGGATCAACAGAGAGTCAGCTGCATTTTTCCTGGCTGATTCCAAAGAGACCAGGGCAGGAGATTTGCATTACACACAGATCTTCCTCAGAAGACCTGTAATTCTAATTGATCTTCATGAGCGAAAAGAGATGTGTTTATGTGTGGCTATGAAAGGGAGTGAGACAGGTGAGATCAGATCTGCCTTCTAGTCCAAGATTTCCATGTGAAACAATGGGGTAGGGCTCCTGAATGTGTAAAAGCAGAAATTTCAGCAGGTGCTGCTTAAAATCCCTTTTTCCACACAACCATTAAAAGGACAGCAACTCTGTCCTTTATTTCACCTCACAACCCTATAATCTTTTCATTTTTCAATTGTGTTTAAGGGAGGGGGTGTAACTACTTGTTACATCCCCCTGGTTGTATTTTAATCTGTTCACTTTTTGATTGTGTATGTGTGCATTTGGGAGAAAGAGTGACGTTACTAATAGTGAGACCCTTGGTTTCTGTCTGAGAAAATTGTAGGTGTACCTTACTTTTTGCTTGAGTGCCATGTGGGTATGGAATTGTGTAGATATTTCTACCTGATTACTCCTTGTGTACTAAAATAAAATGAAGAATCCAAAGTGTTGTTAACAAAGCAAGCATGATCTCTTAGTAGGATTGCCAGAGCAAAAACTCAAGAAAACTCATGTCCATTTAATGACTGTGTGGAAAAGTAAATTTCATCAGCTGTTGCTTGTTATCTGGTCCCCCAGTTTCTTTTTCTACATAACTATTAAAAGGACAAGTTCGCTCTACAATTTTCACTCTGGCAACTCTAGCAGGTTGCTTTGGTGGCGAAGGAGGTACCATAGTTCTTTTCAAATGTTGAGAATTATAGCCATTAAAGCAAACTAGCTGTTTAAATCTATCAGCACAGTTTAGGTGGAAGATGCCAGGGGAATAGGATAGGCTTTTGCCTTATTTTCATTTTAATTCCTGTTCCAGAAATCCTTGTATTTCATTTCATGTCCTTCTGTGCAATTGTGAAGTGAGAAGCTGGGCAAGCCTACTCAGAACCAGCCAGTCACAGCCTTAGGAATCTGTGAAGGGGGTCAGACAAGGGAAAAGACTATAACCTTGTCTGTGAAAGAGTTAGTGAGGGCCATCAGAAACAGCATGAAGATCTGAGTGGGTTTGGGAAGTTGGGGATGTCGAAAGAATTCAGGGATTGCATGTTTAATTTATTTATTATATGATACGTATTTACTGGGTTTTTTTTTTTTTAATTTTATACAACCGAGCCTAGATATTTATATTTAGCAACTGAAAGGGAAGACTGGTCATGCCTTACCATACTGAACCCACTGATCAGTACAGTCATTTATCCAGTATGTTGGTTGCACTGAAGTCTGAGTACCAGATCCAGGGAGCGATTGTGAAGGCAAAAGGGCAAGGGAATGCCAGGAGCCCAAGGGTTGGAACTGGGAGGCGAGCCTGGAGAGGGTTTCTCTCAAAGTAACATTTTATTATGCAGTGATAAAAACTTAGAAGATGCTTCTCTCCTTTCTCTTCTATTTCAGCTTCAACTTTCTAAAGTGTGCATTGCTGGTGGATTAAAACAAGAGTGCTTGCAAATGCCTCTGTTTGTCAGTGTGACTGCCTGCCTTCACGGAGTGCATCATTCCAGTGGAGATACTCTTTCTCCTTGTTCAGTTCTCTAATTAGTTGCTGCTTCTCTTCTCTGTTTGATCTATTGTTCCAATCAGACAAGTCTGACTGTAAAGAATAGCTTTACTGTGGTGTTGCCTTCAGACCTCAGACTCCTCCTTGCTTCAATATGATTTTTGTGTGTGTGTGAGGGGGGAATTCACAAGCAAAGGGACAGTTTATTTTTTTTAACTCCCACAACTTCCATGTATCCTTCTTGTTTCATGGGTTACCTGTGGATTCCAAAAAGACTGCTTCTAAATGCACGCTTAAGGGATGCCTCCTTCTCAGCAGATGCAGAGAAGTGTAATAACAGTGGATTTATTCCTGCCAACATACTTCAGTTTCTCTATCAATTTAAACTTGACAAGGAGGAGGATGGTAGCAAACTAGAGGTACCATGGCTGTGCCTCTGCCTCTGTACCAGTGGTCTCATTGGCCATCAGTCCCTACTGGGCATTGCTAGGCAATGAGATGTTTCCATGCTACCTGGCTGTACTCCATTGGGCGCAGTTGGACTTGATGGAGTTAAGGCAGCCCTGGCAGTAGCACTGCCCCTCTGTACTGCTTTACATGCTCAGAACACAGCCTCTTACTATAAAATCTTCTCAGTACATGAGATGCATATTACCTGCTTCCTGGCTTGTCAGGCCAGCTGCTAGTACATTGGATCCTTGGGCAAATGCCAGAAACCCAGCAGGGCAAATGCTGCAGACATCAGGCCAGTGTGTTTCACCCCTACTTTGTTTGGCATAGACAGATCTAGGCTTATGCACTCGTCCCACTCATTCTGGCTACACCACAGTACTGTATTCTATGGGTAAATCAAAATGCTGGTTCCACTGGGTCCAGCCATGTGAATTTGGTACACCAGATCACCTTCAGCACTGTGCCACCAACTATCATGCAGTAAGCCCTCTGAGAATGAGTCCTATGAGAAGATTCTTCAAGGACATTGTGCCTAGTGCTCTCCCAAACCTGGAGCTGGCCCTGTAGCTACCAAACAACGTATTCTTTGTAGATTTCTCAAATGTTTTGTAGGGTTTATCTGAATTAGGATCTGAACTCAGTGAAAATATTCTGTTCTTCACAGCATGCATTCAACATCTCCAAATCACTGAAGAATTGGGAAATGGATGCCTAAAAAAAATACATTACACCTGCAGAGATTTGTGGGCATCAGTTTCATTTTCTCCAACATTTGACTTTTTAAACAACTAAAACTTTTTCCATTCAGTTTGTAAATTTTGGAAATGTCTTATCAAAAATGAATGCAACAAAACTTTGAATGACCAGCATTGACCAAATTCAGGTGGCATCTTCTTCCTGACATATAGATATTTAAAATGAGGGAAGAGAGGGGGAGGAGGAGGGGGGGGGGAGGAAAGATTATGGTATAGTGGCAGCAGCAATCCTAATTTACAACCACAAATATGGTTGATACACTAGAATTGAAAACTGGGTGGAGGGGTGTATTTTTTTTAAAGAGCTAGGCACTCAAAGCCCTATGTCTCAATCATCAAATATGCCAGTTTTGCTTTTTCTCACATTTACGTTTTTGTTTGTTTTAAGTTCTTTCCCATAAATCTGTGAACTGCAGAAGGTTCTTCTCAATTGACACACTAAGCAAAATTCTCACCCAGTCTCACTTGTGTTCTGAAATCAAGGGGCATAGACTAACGGCCTTTCCGCACTACACTTTCAACATCCTGTGGAATCCTGGAATTTGCAATTTAAAATTCTCAGCCAGAGAGCTCTTTGGTATCAACTACAAACCCTGGAATTCCACAGGATGTTGAAACTAGAATAACAGCATTATAACAGTGTAGTGTGGAAAGGCCCTAACTCTAAGTGTCATTGACATCTAAGCTAGGCTATTTGCACACTAGGCTATTATAGTGCGATAATTCCACTTTCAACATCCCATGGTATCCTGGGGTTTGCAGTTTAGAGAGGAGCCTATGAGATCCCTCCCTAAACTGCAAACCCCAGGATTCCGTGGGATGTTGAAAGTGGAATAATCGCTCTATAACAGCCTAGTGTCGAAATGGCCCTAGTGTGAACTGAAAAGACCTATAGGAAAAATATGCAACTGTTTATTCAGTTTCCTCACTATGGATAGGTGAGGTCCTTTTTTTCAGTTATCTGATCAGAACTTACCAAAATCTGAATACAGGAAAAAGCAAAACTGACAGATGTGCTCATCCTTATCCCTCATAATTATTTGTCTATGATTTTCCAAAGACAGAGCAACCCAGGAAGTCATCTTGTACTGAATCACCATTGGTCCATTTGGACCAGTCTTATCAACTCTGATTGGCTCTCCAGGGTTTCAGGTAAGATTCTTTGCTAGTTGTGTCTGCAGATCCTTGGTGTTCTTGGTTTTTTGTTCAATACTACCCAAGCCCATTCATTAAGATATTCATAGTATCAAAAGAAGAAGAAAATGAAGCCAGTCTTCCACATCTCAAGATGGATGTGACTTTGCCATAATGTTATCTGATACATTATTTCTTCCAAACACAGTTTGCCTGCCAGGAAAGATTGTCTGACCTCTCTCAGCACCATTTGCAATACTGTCTGCTGAATGATTTGCCTGTGGCAATGGGTTAAAAATAATAGTGGCTCTGAAAATTTGATGAAAGCTGGAGGGTAAGTATTACTTTGACACCACTGGTTATCACACAAACAAGACTGAGATCTCACAACTTATAAAATAATCATACCAAAGGGATTTAAAATGCCCACCATCGTGATGGTTTGTTTAAGCTAAGAGCTTATTTTAGTTTATTTAAAGTGGTCAGGAAAGGATATATCAACACCTTGACCAGTGTGGAGGTTAGATAAAAGACTCTGATGCTTCATTGATTGTCCCAGAAGATCTCAAGCATGGGCAGCTTCATGCCTTATCTTATAAGAAGCATTACATCAGGCTAGTAAGGCATCATACAGCTTGGATTTATAACAATGAGGAGGGAAGGGGTGGGTAATGTCAACAGTGGCACACTCACAGGGCCAGTGCACAGGATTGTTTGCACCCTTAGAGGCTCCCACTTTGAGAGAAGTGAAACACTCAAAAGAGGTATTATAGGAAAAAGGAGACTTTTCCAAGATTTGCTATACATAGCTAATGTGAATTGCTACAAAGTTTTCAAATTAAAGTTTTGTGGTATGTTTCTTTCTTTCTGTTTTTTTTTTTTTTTTTTTTTAAGGAAACATCCCCAATCACGTGAAGAAAATATCTCTGTATGAATTCTGACATTGTACACCTTATTTTGGGTGAAATTAACCTGATTGCAGGTCCCAGACCAGCAAACTCACTGGTTCATGCTTTTCTTTATCTGCCTTCCTTAAACCATAGGTGGGGAGCTCTTTTTCTCAGTCAAGGGCAGAGTTGTTATCCAAGCTGTCCTTTCTCTCCCTCTGGCTGTGGCTGTATTTGTATTACATGGTTATCTCAGTTTCACACCACTTCAACAATCATGCTTTCCTCCAAGGAATCATAGGACCTGTAGTCTGGTGAAATATTTAGAATTCTTTGTACATAGGCAGTAGAACTCACTAGCAGAGAATTTTGTTGAAGAGCAAGCAAAGGTAGTGATAGTCGTCTTCTTGGGCCTTTTTTGTGAGCCACCATGGGCTGCGCTCTGGCAGAAAGTTGGCATAAAATTGAAAACTGATCCCTGGATTACAAGGTATCAATGGGTTAATTGCTTTATTGCCTATTGCTCCAATGTATCTGGTGTGAGGAAGAGAATAGAGACAGGTGAAAATGAAGGTGTAAATGCAAGAAGCATTGAAGAAACTGGGGCCTGTAAGATAAGGAACAGGAAATATGAACTCAGGTCAAACTAGTCAAGGATCAAAACAAATAGGAAACAGGCACAAGTCTAGGAACTGTTTGAGAAATTGTAGGATACTTAAATTTATGGTCCTCACCAATCACAGCCTTGTACACCTAAATTTTGGAATTGTTACCTATGAAGGCATAAGCTCCATGTATACTTTAGTCTCAGCAACTTCTGTGAAAGTGTACTGTTGAGTTCACATTTCTACAAAGAAAGCTACTATAGTCTATTTCAGAGTGAAGTTTGTGGAGTGCGGGTTAGCCAGTACATGACAGGACCTCATTAGAGGCACGGATCCTGTACAGCATAATGCAAAAAGCAAACTCCAGTGATATGCTGAAAACTAGGCAGGAAGGGAACTGGAAAGCTCTGCAAATCAGAAGAGCAGCTCCATGAAGATTTTGTTTTGTTTTAGTTTTTGCACACTTCCTTGCTCACCCAAAAAGAGCCTATTTAAGAATTGAACTTTTTATAGATGAGGCAGCCAGTTCAAGATTACAGGGAAGAGAAGGTGATGGGAGCTGAATAATGTTGAAACAACCATGATTTCTTTACCATCCAAGTTGCAATTGTATGACCACATCTAAAAGGTGCCCACAGATAATTGATCAGAACAACACCACATCCTGTACTTTCTTCAGTCCAGTTAGTCTAATTTTTAGATCCAGTTTCCTTAGCTGCTAATCCTGCCATTTACCTCATACCCAAGTTATCATATTAATTTTGTGCAAATATCCAGACCAAAACTTTATCACAGGAAACTTATTCTTGCCAAGCTGCGAGTGGAGTAGTAAGCAATGCAATTGGAAAAGATGTTACTTCATGCTGCATTCGACACACTGGTTAAGATAAAAATTATATAATAGAATCTTTTGAGCTTTTCAGAGGGTAAACAAAAGTTTTGAAAAACAAGCTGTATTAAAAAAAGTCTGGAAGTATTAAAAGTTTCCAGTTCTTTTTGTTTTCATTTTACCTGCATATTCCCAGATCAACATCCATACTCTTTCTTGAATTTGCCTGAGTTTCTCTCTCCTTCCCCTCTATTGACTCTTTCTGCAACTCATTTTTCGGTGCTGGGGTGTGGTACTCACGCGAGCAGCCTCTGGAGAGAGGATCTCACTTCCCTACTTTTTCGGCTCCACACGAGCTTACTGCTCACGCGAAAGCCCCGCCTCTTCCTTTCACAGTGCAGCCTGGGACCTTCCCAGGCTGCAATGAGACAGGAAGCATGACCAGCCCAGATCCCGAGGCTCCGCATGCAAGGTAAGTGCGCACAGGGCCCCAGAGCAAAGCGCGACCACACAGCATTTGCAGCTTCAAGCCGAAAATGAAAAAATGCATGTGTGGTCCATGTCAGGCCCTGGAGTGTCACACAAATGTGAGTGTGTCGTGTGGACCACTCCTCACATTTGCGCGATGCTCAAGGGACCCTTTCACATCGAAAATGCTGTGCAAAAAGGGCCACTGTGTTCTTCCTCCCCTCCTTCTGAATAATCATTTACCCCATCTAGATTTATGTAACATTTCAGAAATTCATTTTCACCAATTTCCACAATGTCTTCATTATTATCTAGGAATTATAGTCAAAGTGCTAAAATGCTTTCACTAGTTAAACATTAGGATCATTTTGTTTCAGTACAAACTTTCCTCTTTCTCTCCCTTGATCTCTATTGAATCTGCGTCTTGGAAACGATGGCTGTGTTTACTCACAGCGGCCATCTTAATCAGTTCCATGTTAATACAAATACATGGCCAAGTTGAAATAAATGTCATTTTGGAAAATATTGGGTTAATCCAGTGCTTCCCAAACATTGATCTTCCAGATGTGCAGCTCCAAACTCACAACAGGTTCCTCATAGTTCTGCTTCTGGGTGTCACATTCTTCCAAGTAGCAGGCTCTCATGTTTGGTAATTTACCTCCTTGCTAGACTCTTCCCCCGTCTATTTCATTTCCAGGAGAGTTGGTTCTACTGTTACCAGAAGAGCTTTATCCTCCCTAATAAGTTTCATTGTAAATATGTGGACCTGAAGCTTCCCCTGCAGTAGGACAACCAGATACACTTGCTGCAAGTACAGTTTCTCACATCCTCAGCCAAAAAAGCAAACAGCTCAGTTCTTACAGATCACCACAGCAGTTCCCTCACCACTCACGTTGAGTCATCTTAGGTAGGCAATGTCAGAGTACTCCAGGCCTCCCTCCCCCAAGCGCCTCCACAAAACGCTCGTGCAAAATGCATGTTTTCCTCTTCCTGTTTATTATATTTTGAAGGAAGAAAATGTATGCACACAACTATCTAAGGAGTCTAAAATTACTTAACTGCACTAATATTTGTTCAGAAATGTAAGATGTGGATGGGCTGTTCTATAGTGCTGAAATGTAGCAACTCAAGCTGTCAGCTTTCTAATTTATTTCAGCTTCACACTCATACTTTTGAGAAACAGAATTTAGAGAATGAAGCATCAAACCACTCCTAGTCCATACCTTTTCTGGACTTTGATGGTGTTTGTGTTTACTTTACATTTTCTGTTGTTGTTGTGTGCCTTTCAAGTCACTTCTGGCTTATGGTGTTTTGTTGTTGTGTGCCTTCAGGTCATTTCCGACTTGACAACTCTAAGATGAATTTATCATGGCTGGAGAATGAAGTGTGTGACATGTCCAAGGTCACCCAGTGGGTTTTCACAACTGAAGCCATTTCTGCACTAGACTTTTATAGAGCTACGATTCCACTTGACACATCCTATGGAATCCTGGGGTTTGCAGTTTCAGGAGGGGCCAGCTGGCCCCTCCCAAAACTGCAAACCCCAGGATTCCATAGGATGTTTCAAGTGGAATCATAGCTCTATAAAAGTCTAGTGCAGAAATGGGCTGAGAAAGAGGATTAAAACCCTGGCTCCAAGAGTCTTTTATCAGACACTCAAACCACTATACTAAATTGGCTCCCACATCATTTGTGCCTATAAGTAATAAGAAGAAGGGTGCTGCAGGGAACACATATATGCTCTGAGAACAATGCTGAAGCCTTCAGTATTCAGGCATATTTCATGTTCACCTCACGTCTCTTCAGAATCTCTCTAGTTTATTTATCTTACTGTTCAAGCAGTAGTAGAATGAAGGAAGGTGAGTTGGCCTCTCCTCACTATTTCTTCTGGCGTTTGATACATTGGTTGCTATGGCTGTAAGAAAGGCACCAGAAGAACTGAGAAATGACTTAACACTTTATTGGCTCAACTAACGATGGCCCAACCATTAACTTGGTCAGTCTTTTGATGTCTGGATAGAGCTTCCTTTACTTAATTAATTATCCTTTGGTTGCCAGACCTGCTTTGTTGTATTAGCCAAAGCTTCCAGTAAAGATCTGATGTCATGCACAAAGAATTTTCTGTAAGAAATTAAGTCTGGGGATACTATTGACCTAAGAGTAATTGAATCAATAAGAGCCTTAGTCCCTGAAGAAATCAATTCTTTTCCTATCCTTTTGATTATGGGAAAGTGATAATCATTGTCTGAGATTGTCAGATTCCTCTTAGATGTGTTCACTTCATACCTTTCATAATGTTTCTTGATGCATTTGCATAAGTTCAAAAAACTGTGAAAGTTCATGCCTTATATCCACATTTCTAAATGCATTTTTCCAAGTATGAATATTAAAATATTTTGCTATGTGAAGGGAGGGTGGGTGGCTTAAGAACTATGGTAGAGACTTAGGAGTATCTGGTCAGATGAGTATCTTCCACTTTGAAGCAGAAGATCTTAACAGAGTTAGTTTTGCATCCGAATTCAGGAAATGCTCAGGCAGTCTTGCAGGTTGCCTGTTCCTCCCAAGCATTTTGTGTAGCCTTTTAATGTGTTTTGTAAGTTCCTGGGTACCATGCTTCTTCTGTATCTGTTGATAGGGATATTTTCTTTGCTTCAGGATGTAGGTTTGCTTCAGGATAGAATTTTTTCTTTGCTTCAGGATGTAGGTGATGAAAATGTAGAATATATGTATTGTCTATTTTCCCAGACCTACTGATCTGATATAGTTCAATCGAAAATGTTTTGGATTGCATTTTCCAGTTGTAGAGGTGATGCTGTGCCAATCAGCTATGGCTGTTCCCCAGAGTAAAACCTTCTTTTCCCTAACTTTTGTTATTAATTTCCATCAAGTCAACCTGCTTAAGGTCAGATTTTCTCCTTTTAGAAGATTGCGATTGGGGACGGTTTGTGGGTTCCAGGGTGCATGATTCCCACACCAATTATAAATGGTGCCAGCTGGAAATAATTCCAAAATGGAACAAGATAAATCTGTAACCATATGAAACGATGTTAAGAAAATGTAGATTCTTCATACACATGTAGCATACTTGCACAGCTTAAATCATTACTTTTAAGAAGAATGCATCTAATGACATGGTGAATCTATCCATAACTGAGAGGGATCTAGAGCATTATCCTACTTCTGCTTAGTTATCTACAGATCCAGCATATAATTTCTGCTCTTAAAACCAACTGTTCAATCTCTGAATACTTGTCCAGTATATATATATATCTGCTTCATATCCGTTCACTATAGCTCCCCATCTATGCTTTAGTTTCACACTTCATCAGCCTATGAACATATTAAATGTAAGAATTATATTGTTTGTTTATGTCCTCCTTATTTGTTACCAACCGCAGACATCATTCTTTTTTCTCAAGCGCATACTATCCAACAGCAGCATCTATTTTATTTGGAGAAAAATCTCTTGGAGGAAAGGGAAAAAATCTGTTCCCATTTATTTTTTCACATCCTTAAAAATACGCCTTAGGACTTAACAAGAGAAGAAGAAAATCCACAACTGTGTCACCACCCTTTTATGAACTGTACTAAATAACTGCCACTATTCTAAATTCTACTTCTGGTTGCCTAGGAATTCATGGACTTGAAATGGTATTCTAGTGTATGATGATGTTGGTCTGCCCTAATTACATAGCCTATAATCCATATTTAATTTAGTTGAATCAAGTATCCAGACTCAAAACTACTTTCAGATGTCAGGTATAATCAAAGGCTTATTAAAACAGTGCTTCGTACAAGGGATGTAATGAATAAAGCAGACCATTTAGAATGCATTCATCTGGAAAATATTGACAATTCTCTGGGAGCAGAAAATTGCTTTGAGATCTCTTTTTAATCCAAAAATACACATAGTTGTACCAATCCAAATGGCACCACTGCTAATGTCATAGAACTCTGAATGAATATGGGATACAAACAGTGAAAAGTGCTCTTTTGAAGACAGCGGTTTTGTGTTGACCCTGGGCCTCTATTTGATCCTGTGAATCATTTTAGTTACATGATGGGCTGATTGGCCATCTTTCTGTGCCTCTTAGCAGTCTGAGCAATGCCAGGAAGGTACCGTGTGAATCATCTTGGGTACACACTGAGTGGAAAAGATTCAGAAATATTTAAAAGGGAAAGATTTAATATATGTGCAGACCACTAGATGTCATCTTGACATCAATTCCCAATCTCATCAATTTCTTGAACTACATGGACAGGGATGGGTGGAGAGGCACTTAAGTTTATATCTGTGTACAGGCAACTCAGTTAAGAAAGCCTCTGATAAAGAAGTTCCTCTTCATAAAGTCTTTTTGGAGCCCCATGCCCAGCCACCTCCTCTTTTGTGTCTTCTGTCTAGCTGGAACTTTTCTTACAGTACTGGCATTCGGAGTATGGTGAAGGAGGGCTGGAGAAAAATTAGACTTTCTGTGCTGGATTGCAGCAGCATGCTGCAGTAAACAATGTAATAAAACTTGACTTAGGAAAGAATATGATACCATTGTAGTTTTTGTGCTTATGTACGGCAGGCAAGGTAAATACCTGCCCCCAGAATGGCTTACTGAGAATGTGTGAAGGACAAAACAGACAGAAAAGGGGAAAGCAGATTAGCCCATCCTACCAGCTACCCTGGCATGTTGATAAAGCATAGACCCAGAAGTTTTGCCACCAAAATGAAAATCATGAAAAAAATCATACCAGGACACATTTTGGAAGAAGCTTTCAAGTGTTTTCTAGAAGATTTTTAAAAATTTTTGTTTACTTAAACGACGTTTACCTGATACGATTGTTGCATTTCACGTGTGCATAATGTTAGTTTTTAATAAAAAGTTTGCTGAAATATGCTGAGCTGCTCTTCTTTTGGGGGTGTCAGAGCCTATTCCTATCCTTTCCTTGTGACTTCTATCTCTGGTACCAGAGTTTTTGTTAAAGAACCCAGGAACACATCTGCTCCACTAACTGAGGCACAGCTGTGCTTCAGTGCGCAATCAACGGCAAGATTACTGTCCATGGTCCTGAAGATATGGCACTTGTATTCTGCCGCAATCCTTGCCTGGTTTAGAGGTCTAAAAACCAGCTGAATATGCCCCCTTAGTAATAGGGGAACCCAAAGGGCTCAAAGAGACCAAGTGCCAGACTCTAGAACCCAATATCCTGAAGTGAGCAGGATTGGAGAGAGAGAGAGGGAATATGGATCACAGAAAGAGCTGAGGAGGCCTGGGAGCCACCGTAACTACATCTGGCAAGCCAGTAGAGTGGCATAAGGGCTGCCACCATCATTTTAAAGTCAGACTTTAAGTAATCAAGTATTTAACTAACCTACTAACTAAAACACTGTAAAAGATTTTTTAAATACCTTCAAGTTAGATGAGGAAGAGAGATCAGTGACTACCTAGATTATAGGACTGTTATTGCTTTTTGGCAATTCTAATATAAAGTCCATGCTGATGAGCACCCAGAAGTGGGGAGGCATAAGTAAGGGTTGCAGCAGTCTTCTTCATTTTCCTCCACCCATTTATTTTACTCACAAACTGGGCACCCTCACACATAAGCTTCTACATCCTCACATAGCATGGGCCACCAATGATCTCCGTGCACCACGTGCAACATTTTAACAAAGCAAAAATACCCTGCTGATTTGAGATCTTGGAAAAGTTACAGCATCTGAGCCCACATTGTTTCAGGCACATACAACTAATCTGCTTTGCACCAAACTCCTTCTTACTCATTCAGCTCTTTCTCATTTTCTCATTTCAAGCTATCCTGTTCAACAGCCTCAGAGAACTCTTCTAATCAGGGCTTAGGGATCTTTTTGCCTTTTGTTTTGCCTTTAGCCTGACTATGTGTGGCTACTACCAGCCCCAGTTGTTGTGGGCTAAACAAAGTATCGATTACCTTAGCTTTCTGACATTCATGTTGTGGCAAGCTAAATCAGCTAAGAAATTCTTTTTGCCTTCCAGGTTGAAGTTGAACTTGTAAAAGAATTTCACCCACCACCTCTGTTTGGGACTTAGTCTGTGAAGGGCTTGGGGGGCACATGGTCTTAACTGGCCTGCTTCATCCTTTTGCAGCAAAACACACCTCATGGCGGAGTTATTGGCATTGACTTGCACTATAAATATCAGGATATTATAAGACTGGTTCAGAGCCAAACAAGCATCTTAGCTCTCCAAAGACTTGATGGCAGTCTAGGGACAACTGGATTCCAGCAATAGGTTTGGGCTTCTCTGGTGACTCACCCACTTGTGCCTTCTTTTGGGGCTTTAATAGGTCAGTCAGGGCTTGGGCCACTTGTGCAATGTTGGGAATGAACTGCCTGCCAAAACTGGAAACCCCAGGAAACTTTGTAACTGCCTATGGGGAAGGTCCCAGCCCATTACTCTCTGTACCTTGCCTGGGGCCATTTCTATGCCCTGATCTAATATCCTATACCCTAAATAATCTAGCTCGTTCTGGTGGAATCTGTATTTGGATAATTTGACATAAAGATTATTAGCTAACAGTTCAGTTAGGACCTGCCATATCATAGCAACATGCTCTTCACAGCTGCAGCTGTAGATAAAACATCATCCAGGTATACCAGACCCCCCCCAACTCCCTTGTACAGGTATTGTAAAACTTTGTTGATCATATGCAGGAACACTCCAGGAGCTCAAGAAAGTCTGAAGTGCATTATGAAGACTTCAAATGCCCCGGGGGTATGACATGTTTTCTTCCACTCATCATCCTCTCTGATGTGTACCCCATAATACGTGTCTCTCAGGTCCGATTTGGAAAATATTTTCCCGGTAGCAAAGTGGGCCAACAAGTCCTTCATAAGGGGTATGGGTTATTAATTCAAAGTGCTGACAGCATTACGCTCCCTGAAATCCGTCACCAGCCTGAGCTATCTTTTCACAAAAGAAGAATGGCACTGCCGTGGTACATTGTGCTGGTCTAATGAACCCCTACTTTAAGTTCTTACCTACGAACTCCTTCAACACTTCTCTTTGGGTGACACCACCTACAGTTTGCTTTTAGACAAGACTGACTTGGATTCTAATTCACTGGCACAGTGACAGTGGCACAGTGATGAGACTGTCCTTGGCTGACAGTCTCATCCCCCCCCCCCCCAGTCACAGTGCCCAGGTTCATCATGCAGCAAGTGATATCTGAATCATAGGCCATCAGGTCTATGCTAGGGCCTCCCCTCGAGTGTCTTAACCTAAGAAGAAGGGAGTTGTGCTGCACTCACTACAGTCTCTGGGAACATGCTGGATTAAGCCTGTCCTTTGGTGATTAGGACAGGCTGGACTTGTTTCCCACTGGCTCAGAATTACTCCTTCTGAGGTGTCAGTGCTGTCATCCACCAACACTGAAGAAAGTATACTGCTCTCATCCAGGATTAGAACAGACATGATTCATGGTGCTGGGATCTTCTTTGGTGTCTTCTTCATTTTCTCCACACCACTCCTGGGGATCTCAGGGCAGCTGGCAATACAATGCCCCTCCTATATGCAGTGTAGACAGATCCCCGGCTGCATTGTCTTCTCCTTCTCCATGTTCTCCTTCTGCCAACCACTCTTACTGCTACCCCACTTGGCTGTTGGCTTGGCAGGTTGGCCTAGCTTCTGGTGAGCCATCTTAACCCAGTGGCACAGTGTCTTCGCTTCCCCTGCCAGCAGCATCCATCCCATCAGGGTGTCAAGGTTGTCATGTATGACCACCTACTCCAAGATCTCATGCTTCAACCTCCTCCTGGAAGTATTGGATCTTGGTCACCCTGACCAGTCAGGAACCTGCAGGCCAGGTGCTGGAACTCCTCAGAGTATTTGGCCACTGAGTTATTGCCCTGCTTGAGCAACACCAGCCTGGTCCTTGCCTTCTCATGGCAAAATGGGTCTTTGGTTCAGGCTTGAGGATGGTTCATAAATAGGCAAAGGTTTTCAAGCTTGTGTGCCCCTACATTGTACAGACCCACCAACTAGCCACAGGTTTTTCCATCCAGTTGCACTGCCCCCACATTGCACCTTTGACTCCTTGGATAGGAAGGTGTGCTCCCATTAAACCATGAATCTGGCCACTTGGTTTCAGGAAGTAGGGCAACTGCCCATTGAAGCTGGCCTGTGGCTCCTCTGAGTGGACCCTGGCTTGTGGGACACTGTCTCCAGTGTCTAAGGGGATTGCCTCCCCAGGTCCTGCTGTTCCAACTACTCCTTACCCATTGCCCTGGCCCTGGCACATTGCTGCACACATCTGGCATGTGTGCCTGATCTCTGCATCCCATTCCAAAAGCCTTTCAGCACAATGGCAATGGTGTTTTGTGTCTCCAGCTGGGAACCAGGGACCTCCCGCAACCCACAACAGGGTCCAGAGAGTTCATAATGTCAAGGTAGTTGTGAGGGGGTTCCCAGTACTGGTGAATCTGGGAACCTTCTATTGGACATCAATCCCTTCCTTTTCATCTCTTCCTTGTGTTAAGTTTTCCAGGTCTGGGACCTCTCACGCAGCCTGCATGGCATGGCAATTCAGGATCCAGATCCATGGATGGAAAATGTAATGGGATGAGTCTTAGCAATCTGTCACATGCAGGATAATCTGCTTTCTCCAGGAAACATTCAGACTTTTATCAGCAGCATTTATTTAGGAATTGGCAAGCAACACAGCAAGCTTTCATAAATTGTATATGTTGTAGGCTAACAGGTTTTATATCTTGACATAGAAATTCAAGTGAAAATGACAATGATTGGTGAAAGTCATAAAAATCACCTTACCCCACCAAATCCCCAAATTTCCCATGCATTTCCACTATTAACATACTTCTCTCTTGAGTATGCATACAGTTTCTGTGTTCTTGTCTGGTCTGGCCTATTTGTTATCATAACACCTTTCTGTTGGTTTCAGATTCTCTCTCACTGATCCTTCCCTCAGATGCTGGATCCTCCCAAGCAGTAACCATTGCTTTTGAACCTTTTAACCAAAAGCAAGCTGCAAAAAGCAATTGATAAGTGATTCATTGTTGCATACAGCAATTAGCAATGGATACATTGTAGCACTAACAATCTCTAATCCCTTTCATCTACTGACTGAGCTAAACGCATTCTCCCCATTAAGACGTTGGGAGACCAGCCTTCTGAAAAATATAGGAAATGTTACTTTTTTGAATACAACTTCCAGAATCCCTACTGAGGGGTGATTATTTTCACCAGGCAGTAAGGTCATCCACCCACCGATGCCCATAATGGGTCAACTCCATTGTGAGAGAAAAATGGGGTATAAATCCAAGAAAGAAGGAAAGAAAGAAAGAAAGAAAGAAAGAAAGAAAGAAAGAAAGAAAGAAAGAAAGAAAGACACTAGATAGCTACCACTGCAACTGTAGCTTTTATCTTCAAGATTTTCATTGAGTTATTACTTAGTTAGGTGGTACTGGTCAACTGTCTTTAAGAATGCTCCTCAATAAAATAGTAATGAATGCTCTTCTGTCATGAACAGCTTTTAATTTAGAATTTTCTCTGGTGGTATAATTAAGATATATACAAAAGTTATGTTCAAGCTGAAGGACGAGGCCATCATCCTATTTTATATCTTTCTCTTTTTTAATTAAAAAGATGAATAATTAATAGCGTTGGAATGTGTGGCAATGCACTGGGTTAAAAATAGTAATTGTGGAATGTTTATATCCCCATGAGGTTTTCTGTTGAGAGATCTGGAAGAAAACTGCTGTCTGAACAGTTATTTTTACTGTAGGATGCTTTGGAAATGTTTTCAATGTGATTTTTATTGGAAGTTTTTCCCAAGCAAGTTCTCAGTGGCCATCCACTAGAGAACAATTAATTCGTTACAACAGCAACAAGAACTTGAGTTAAATGCATTATAGATTAACTGTTTATATGTAGTAAGGTCAAATAACACCTGGCAATGCTTTGCTTACAATTAGTTTTGGATGCTAGGGAACTTTTATTTTGTAATGTGAATGTTTTAGATTGGTTTGGCTGAAATTCTGTCCTGTATGGAATTTTATAGGTGATATTATGCTTAGACTTCTGCAGAATATCACTGTGTTTTTTGTCATGAATTCATTTGCTGGGGTGTCAGGATACAAAACTGGGAATGGGAGTGAATTTGCATTCAGACAGGACCAAACGTTTCAGTAAGCTGTAATCTGACAAAGATCAATATGAATTGTGAGCAGAAATTGAATGGTAGTTGACTTTCAACTTATACTGGCAAATTCTGAATAACTTGTTTCCATTTCAGCTGAAGCACTCTGAAAATGTTTTGGTACTCCCATCAGAAGATTTCTACCTTTCTGCACTGTTTTAAGAAGCACTGCTAATCCTATTACCTGGGGTGCTGAATACAGGGGCTATAACATTTCTTTAGAGGTTGTGAGTAGAAGCTTCTGCTGGCCGGTGATTATGAGTGTATGTGTGTGTACACATGTGCATGCCATTCAAATTGCCTGTTGCTTTATAGTGACCTCACAAATTTCATAGGGTTTTCTTAAGCAAGGAGCACTCAGAGATGGCTTTCCCAGTTCTTTCCTCTGATATATAGCCTACAATGCCTGGTATCTGTTGACTTTCCATTTAAACCAGTGGTTCTCAACCTGTGGGTCCCCAGATGTTTTTGGACTTCAGCTCCCAGAAGCCCTGAGCATTGACCATAGTGGCTGGGGCTTCTGGGAGCTGAAGTCCAAAAACATCTGGGGACCCACAGGTTGAGAACCACTGATTTAAACTTTGATGCTGTCATTGGAATGGCAACAGTTGCACAATATATCTAAGATAGCTGCTAGAAAGCATCCGTGATCCCATATAGGTAAGATGTTCAGATCATCCAAACAGAACTTGTACCAAGTACAGCAGACTATATACTAAGCCAACTGCAGCTGATAACATAAGATATAACCACAAACCTATTTACAACTGTGCTGCACAGTAATAACATGGACTAAAAGGAGTCTTTTTATCCCCTTTGACTAGAGATGGGCATTGTGGGACATTTGACCAACCAAGGGAACTTTTTTAGCAAAAGAGTGTTCCTAAAGCATCTTATAGTGCTGCCAAGACTGAATCCATAAGAGAGAGGTGACCTTGGCTACTTAGCGTTCCAAGCATGTAGGTTGCCCAAGCTATCTGAGCTATGAGAAGCAGAAAACAGCATTGCCAAAACATACAAAGGAAAATCAGCTATGTTGCCTAACCCATTAAATGCAAGCTTAAACTCACAAAATCTGCTGAATCTTCTGCTGAATTTAAAATGTCCCAGTTTCTCTCTCTTCCTCCCATTTTCCCTGCTTGACCTCAGATTACTTCAATTGCTACAAACTGAGTTCAAAGTGCTAAAGTAGTTTGCACTCAGTTAACTCAGTGGGGGAGAGAAGAAGAGGAGGTACAGTCTTGTCCTTTCTCCTAGACTCAGACAAAATCAAATGGCTGCAACCCCTTCTAGCTTGTATGTTCTTCCTCATTAAATCATCCTTGCCATCTTTAACAACATTTTGAAGTTGGTTGGATATATGTGTCCCAGTTTTCATCTGTGAAATACTAAAGGATATGCAAAAACAGTTTTTGTGACAGCATGATCCCGCTCTCCGTTTTTATCTTTGCAACAACCCTGTGAGGAACATCAGGAAGAAAGAAAATATTAGTCCAAAATCATCCAGTGTGATCCTTGGCTTTGTGGTGACATGAACTTGGTTCACTTCCATCCTACTCAAATATTCTTGCTTTTCTTAAGCAAGGAACATTCAAGAACACCTGCAAGATTGTTACAGTGTGATTATTTCACTTTCAACATCCTATGGAATCCTCAAAGGCCCCTCCTAAACTGCAAACCCCAGGATTCCATAGAATGTTGAAAGTGGAATAATAGCATTATAACAGTCTAGTGTGGAAATGGCCTACCATTCTCGCAGGTGGGTGGTGCCACATTGGCTACATAAACATTGACCAACTGAACATAATAAAGAGGATTGCATTTAGTAATTTAGTATTTGTTATAAACTGCCTTGGTTACTATGGAAAAAGCAAAAAAAAAATCATATTATTTTCCTTCTTCGAAAACAGGTTGCGTTTGTATTGGTGAATTACTATTATTAGCACTTGGAAGATAAGGTTGTGCTCCAAAAGTGAGTGCCAAATCTTCATTATGACAGTTTATTCTTCAAAGGAGATGTGTTGTAAACAAATGACTGACCTAAAGTCAAACAAGTAAACAAATGGAACAGAAAACCTCTCCAGTCATCCCCACTCCCACCCCTAAAAAATGTAAGATGGTCTTCCTTGAGCTTGAGGAAACAACCAAGCTGATCCTTACAGGGAATTCGCTCTGTCATTTTTCATTATTTGAGCCATAATGTGATGAAGAAAACAGAGTAGTTTTCTCTCAATATGTCTTCCTGGACGATGGCTTTGGAATCCTTCAGCAGCTCCAAGAAGGCCCGCTGAGACACCTAGTCATGTATAATGTGCTGTAACAGGACTTGAAGCTAAACTAACCCTGATAATCCAGGCCCTTAGAGACTTCATCTGTGCCAGTGAAGCACAGACTAATTCCCAGTCAGGTTCTGTTTTCACAAACGCCGCTGAGGTAAAAATCACATCTAATTACTGGTGTTGTCTAAAGACTGCAAGAGCATAACATCAACACAACGATGATGCTTTTAATTAAGGATGGGCCTCTGATAGCTTCAGATTACTTTTGGAAGTGGCAAAATGTACAAGTGAAATTTAGCCTAGTACGGGATGTCTGAGGCCCTGTCCACACGGGGGGCGGCGAAACGAGGGGAAACGGGGCAGCGCATGCAGGGACGGAGCTTACTTTGCAGTGGGGCGCTCCACCCTCGGGGGGAGCAGCGCACGTTCGCCGCTCTAAACGTCGGCGGCACTCGGCGACATCCAGCGGCGCCCAAAATGGTGTCCTGTGGCGTCCAGCCGGCGCTCCACCAATTGGGCAGCTCGCCAGCCGGAAGCCCGCCCCCGGGCAGCTCTGCAGGGATGTGCTAGCGCATCCCTGCAGTTCTAAATGGGGCACTGCGACGGAGTAGCATGAGCAAGTTTTAAAAAGACCATTTGAAAAATGGTCTTTATAAAAGACGGAGTGCCACCCCCGTGACCGCTAGGGCGGTTTGAGGTCTAGAACCTCCCTTTTTTTCACCACTCTAGCACACTCCGTGGTGTAGACGACCTCCATGTCCAGTCGTCCCAGCGCGGGGATTTACCCCCGTGTGGAAATGGCTTCAGATTCCTTCAACTGGGCAAGGCGGTAGGCCTCTGTAGTTGCTGACACTGTACTGTCTTGGACAACCTATTCCATTAACCAGTTGTTCTGGCAGTTCTGGTAGTCCTTTGCTCATTTAATCATTCTGGATCTTAGTTTCATATATTTGTTTATATCACATGGTGTAAAATGAATATTTTGACTAATTTGCTTTAAATTCTATCCTCTCTACAGATTTGCAGAAGGTATGGTGTTGCTTTTCCTGTTTTCTTTTTCTCTCTGCTGCCTGAATCCCATCCTGCCCAAGTATAAATTAGGAATGGGTTCTAAAGCAATAGAATATAAATCTTTCATGTATAAGGTTGCAGGTGCATCTTGCCATCTCCAGTGTAAATAGTTATCACAAGGGTAGAAATAATAAGAGTGGAAAAGAGTTCTTGCAGCCATGGACAGGCTCTGTGAGTTGCCGTGCTATGGGGTCAGGGGTTCTGAAAGCTTGCTGTCTGGGAAGTTCTAGGCTCCCTGGAGTAACTTTTGCACTCCATATTGTTTTAGCTGTTCTGTTTCAATACATACTGTAAGCTGCTTTAGAGAGCCAGCATGGTATAGTGGTTTGAGCACTAGAGACCAGGGTTTGATTCCCTGTTCAGCCATGGAAATCCACAAAATGACCTTGGGCATATCATACATTCTCAGCCCCAGAAAACCCTGTGAAGGGTCACCATAAATCAGAAACGACTTGAAGGCGCACAACAAGAACAACAAACTGCTTTCAGTCCCACTTGGGAGAAAAGGAGAATAGAAATCAAATGAATTGAGAAATAAAAGCGTGTTGAACAAATATGCAAAGAAGGAAGCATGCTAGTCCTCTATTTCTAGTTCCACTATTCCATTGAATAGGAGACTTTCCCTATGCATATAAGCTTTCCAAGTATAAGGGACTTCATTCCTTTTGTTTCTTTTCTGATGATGTGGAAATTGCCCATGTCTCATATTCAGGTCCTTTCTGCACCTTACCTTCTTCCAGTGCTGGGGTGCGGGGATTGTGCGAGCAGCCTCCAGTGAGAGGCTCTCACATCCAGGGTCCTTTAGCTCCACACAAGCTGCCTGCTCACATGAGAGCCCCGCTTCTTCCCCTTTCCCCGGGGGACTTTCCCAGGCTGCTCTGGGGCAGGAAGCATGACCGGCGTGGCTCTGGAGGCTCCGCATGCCAGGTAAGTGCACGTAGGGCCCGGGAGAAATGCAAGATCGCACACCATTTTCGGCTTCTAGTCAAAAATGAAAAGGTGCACGATCAGCGCCTGCTGGCCCCTGGAGCATCGCGTGATTGTGAGTGCGTTGTGCAGATCGCTCCTCACAATCACGCGACGCTTCAGGCGCCCTTTCACATGGAAAATGCCATGCGAAAAAAGCCTCAGACTCCATCAGCAGGAAAAGACCTCTTGCTTTAGACAGGCCTTTGGCTGTTAACTGGTTGTATCAGAAGGGTTCTTTTATGGGGTCTGTTGCGCTTTTACAATCACTGTTATATTTTAAATGCTTTCAAAACCATGTTAAATTTTTGTTTTAAATTTGATCGCTTATTTGTTCTTTTTAAAAACATTTGTAGTATATAGTGTCTTAGCTGTATTTTGTATTAAACTACACTATAGGGAAAAGGTAGAATATGAATTAAATAAAATAAATAACAAATAATTAGAGGTGGAGGAGAATAAGGCTTCCATTCTTTGAGTACTGATGTTTACAGAATAAGTAAACTGGACTTATTTCTAGGCATATCCAAAAAGAAAAAAAGAGTCCCTGGATGTTTCAAGACTATCCAGTTCTTTTCGTTCTGATTTTTCCTGCATATTCATGGTTTTGTGCCCAAACTGGTTCTTGAAATATCCCAGGTTTCTGTCATTGCCTCTTCTCCTCTTGTTCCTCCTCTGTCCCACTGATCATATGTCACATCAAGGCCATTCCCACACTACACTGTTATAGTGCTATTGTTCCACTTTTAACATCCTGTGGATCCTGAGGTTTGTAGTTTCCTGAGGCCCAAGAGCTCTCTGGCTGAGAATTCTAAAGGCCCCTCCCTAAACTGCAAACGCCAGGATTCCACAAGATGTTGAAAGTAGAATAATAGCACTATAACCGTGTGGTGCAGAAATGGCCAAGAGTCAGGCAATGTTTCCAAAATTGACTTTCACAATTTTCATTAAGCCCTTTTCAATTATTATTCAGGCGTTAAAGCCAAAATCTTAAAGTGTTTTGGCAATATTACACTAGTTAAGCATTAGGATCATTTTCTTTTGTTGCTATTGTTCCTCTTTCCCTCACTTGACCTCTGTCGAACCTGCTGTCCTGGGGACAATAACTATGGCCCTTTCTGCAGCTTACCTTTTCTCGGCGCTAAGGCGTGGGGATCACGCAAGCAGCCTCTTGAGAGAGGCTCTTGTGTCCCTGCTGCTTGGGCTCTGCAGCTGTTGCCTACTGGCCAGGAGGTAGCATAAGAGCTCCACCTCTTCCTTCCGCAGCACAGCCAGACATTTTCCCAGGCTGCGCTGGAGGAAGAAGTGTGAGCACCACAGCTCTGGAGGCTCCACACACACGGTAAGTGTGTGCAGGGCTCTGGAGTGATGTGCAATCATGCACCATTTTCAGCTACAAGCCAAAAATGAATTAGTGCACAATCGGTGCCTATCAGCCCCGGCAACATCGCGTGATTGTGAGGTTGTCATCTGAAATGCTCCTTGAAATCATGCGACACTCTGGAGGCCCTTTCGCATGGCACATGCCGTGCTCAAAGGGCCTATATTGCTCAGTGGCAACCATCTTAGCTAGTTCCATTGATAACACAGACTGACAACAATGAAGAGGTACATTTCATTTGGGGAAATATTGGATTAATTTAAAGTAACTTGGGAAATGGGAATAAAAAGTCCTTGTATATACTGGGAGTTCCCTGGAAATACTTCAGGATGGGGAAAATGTCATGTAGATTTCCCTTCACCCACAAAAAAATTAGAAAGGACAGGGGCAAAACCTGGGACTTTCTTTTTTTTTTCAGTCAATTTGCCTATATAGGCCCTGTTTAGTTAGTCTTTTTACCTCTGGGCACATTGGGTTGGATTCAGACTTTTGGGTTGGATTCAGACTGAACTTCTAACCCATTCAAATCAATAGGAATGCAGTGCAGCTACAGAATTTTTTGTTTGGTCTGCATTTTAAAAACAATTAACCTAACCTGCTCTCTGTGGGCTAATATGCAAATCAAAACTCAGTTATCCTTGAGACTGTGAACCTCTCTGAATTTTATGATTCTGTTCTTAGCTTTTAAAAATGCACATTTTTAAGGGCTAAGCATAAAAATAAAGATTTTAGGGAAATGAGTATTGAGAAATGGTTATTAGAGAAAAATGCACACAAATTAAATGCAGGTGTGCGTGTGGGCATGTGTGAGTCTGTGTGTGGGCATGGGCTTGTGTTTAATTGCAGAAAATTGGATAGATTGTGACTGAATGTCATGCAAAAAAGTCCAGAAATAGATTGCTTTGTCCAGCCTTACATGCAATTAACATAACTTCAGTTCAAGCATTGTTCTGTGCAAAATGAGGTTGGATTTTCATTATTCTGACCAACAAGTGAATATGCATTGGAATAAATGACAAGTATCAGAGGCGTATTTTTAAATGTCACATTATTAAATTATATTTTATCAATAATTAATACAGTTAAATTTTAAGTATTCAATACAATTGGGCTACCTGAATTTAGAAATGGAATGTTTTCCAATTGCATGCTTTCTGCCTTGTATACTCGTAGGTCTCCTCACTATAGCACTTCTGTCTCAAAACCTGTCTAGACAGCATGACTCTATCATAAATTATACATAAAGACAGTTTCATATATAAATTACTTTAAAAAGACCAATGAGGAGGCTCTGACTAAATATTTATCATGTTATGGCCCTGAGCATAACTCTGGCCCTTTCTGCACCTTAACTTTTTCTGGCACTGGGGTGCGGGGATTGCACAAGCAGCCTCCAGTGAGAAGTTCTTATGTCCCCGCTGCTTCAGCTCCACACGAGCTGCCTGCTCCCAAGCAGGCAGCCTCTTCCTTCCTTCCTTCCTTCCTTCCTTCCTTCCTTCCTTCCTTCCTTCCTTCCTTCCTTCCGCAGCACGGCCTGGGAGTTTCCCAGGCTGCGCTGGGGCAGGAAACGCGACTGCCGCAGCTCCGGAGGCTCCGTGCCCAGTGTGCGGCAAGTGTGCGGCAAGTGTGCACGGGGCCCAGGAGCAATGTGTGATTGTGCACCATTTTCAGCTGAAAGCCAAAAATGAAAAAGTGCGCAAGCAGCGCCTACCCGACCCTGGAGCATCGCGCGATTGTGAGTGCATCGTGCAGATCGCTCCCCACAATCACGCTGTCCTACCATACCCATACCTTATCAAGAATCTCTCCTTTTCTTATTAGCTTTCAAGATATTTAAGCAGGTACTTAGATTAAATAGACCACCATAGGGATAAAGTGGGTCATGTGATTTAAAGAGGATGAAAAACTATGACAACTTATGCTGCTGATTCTGAACTAAAGCTATTTCCACACTAGACTGTTATAGTGCTATTATTCCACTTTCAACATCCTATGGAATCACATGACTCACCTTTGAGGCCCCTCCCTAAACAGCAAGCCCCAGGATTCCACAGGATGTTGAAAGTGGAATAATAGCACTATAACAGTCTAGTGCAGAAATGGCACAAAATGAATATGTCATGGTGAAAGTTACAGTCAGAAGAATAAAGACATTTAGTAAGTTGCCTCTTTGTTCCAGGGCTACGCATTCGGTCACAAAAAAAGAAGCTATTGAAAATGCTGATGACAGTTTTTTCTCAGTTCTAAAAGTTGATCCTAAAGCATGTCTACTCAGAAGGAAATTCACCTCAGTTCAATAGCAATTATTCAAAACCGTGTAATTGTTATGATTTGAGGGATGATCTTTATGTTGGCCTGCTCCATTTATATTTTAAATGCCATTATTTTATCTGCCTCAATTCACAATCACCATTTGCAGAACTAGGAGTTCTCTTTGACATTTCTTTCTTTCTCTTCCCAAGGATTTATTGCCACATGTTGCAGGTGCTGTTTTGAGTCCTAGTTGTACATATGTTATTTTCCTCTTCACTCTTTTACACATGCCAAAAGATCCAGGTGCTTCTATTACCTGTCCTTTTTTCCCTTCTGCTAGATGAAACATCTTGTTAGGTGTTTCTCAGAAGTGTCATTAGCTAGAGACATTGGTATTTTTGTTCCCTTTCTCTCATCCTTTAAGGTCACCCATGGAGCTTTTAGTATATATATTTAAAGGTTATAGGTACATCATAAAAGAGCAGGTTGATCTCTGAAGAACTTCAACAGGGGGAAAAAACCTAGAGAGGATACAATATCATTATTTGAGAAATGGGAAAACTCAGTGAATAACTGGCAGGGTAGAAGGCAGTCATAACAATTTTGTTTCCCTCAACAAACATGCTGCCAGTTTTTCTCCATCTTAGATCCCTTTTTGTCATTGCTTGTTGTTGTTGTTAACTGCCATCAAGTCACTCTGTCATTAACTGTGCTGCTCTGGTCTTGCAGATTCAGAAACATGCCTTCATTGATGGAGTCTATCCAATTCTAATGCAGTCTTTCTCTTTTCCTACTGCCTTCTACTTTACCAAGAATTATTGTCTTTTCTAGTAAGTCATGTCTTCTCATGATATGGCTAAAGTACAACAGTCTCAGTGTAGTCATTTTGACTTCTAGGGAGAGTTCAAGCTTGATTTGCTCTAGGACTCATTCATTTGTCTCTTTAGCAATCCAGGGCATCCATAGCTCCAATGGCCAATGTGTTCATTCAAATGAAAACTGGGGTTTTCATCAGTGAAATGCTGGAAAGTAGAGATTAAATATTACATAGAGTTACAGGATATTTATTGGACTTGCCCTTTTGGATTGAGAGCCCAGGGTCACAGACTGGAGCAATCTGTAAGAAACAGCTAGGACACATTCTCATTTTTTTAAAAAAAAAAATCGTGGGGCCCAGGAAGGAGGTGGCCTGGGATGAATAGCTGGGGACAAACGGTTCACTATGGTTTGTAACTACGACATGAGTGGCTTCACCATAGTATGGCTAAGGGGAAATTCTAGAGGGACCCTAGATTTAGCACAAGCCTACACAGTCTGGAGCCCCTCTCCAGATCTTAAGAGAAACAGTTAAATAAACGTATGGCCCCAGTTTGCCCAAGTTCTATGTCTGGTCACTTTCTTCTTATTTATTGTGCAATATATTTCCATCATGACTAGTAACCATTGATAGCCTGACCCGTCATCATTTTTCCAGTCCTCCTTTGAAACTGCCCAAGTTGGTGATCATCACTACATCTCATGGTAGTGATATACACAGTTTAATATAAGAAGAGTATGGTCAGAATTCTGTGAGGGACACCTATATGTGTAGGTTTCCCTTATGCATATGGTTGACCTGTTCTGGGCACTGCAGGGGTTGGTATTCCCTTTCTCCTTGCATAGCATCCAAAGCTCCCTTTTTGACTACCAACAAGTCCCTGACAGAACCATTCTTGGCAAGCAGGCAGGCTCGGAAAAGTGTCCGGCTATATCTCTCATAGCTAAATGTAAAATGAGGACAATAGTACTGCGGAGTCCTCCAGGGATCTTAGCACTTCCTCTTCTTTTTAAAATTATATTTATTATCATGTATTGTGAACAAGGCAAAGCAAATTGTCATGCTCAAAAATATATAATAAAGATAGAAGAATTTAAGAAAGAAGAGATGCAGTAACTGTTATTACAAATGGAGGTAAGATTTCCCTCTTGGGTATTCTAACCATCGCTTAACCAAAATATATTAAAGGATTTGTTAATGTATTGAATTCTTTCCATTTATAATTAACCTGTGTATGTGATACTTCCAAAAAGAAAAACTTTCTTTTGATGGGTTTATATCCAAAGCGTTAAATAAAATTTGATACCTCTATTTTCATATAAACAAGTAAAGTGTAAACAAGTAACCCATTGTAAACATTGCTAATTACATCATCTGTACTCTACCGATATACAACTAATTTGGATGATTCTCCCCATTCACTGAAGTTATTCAAAACACTTAACCGATCATTTAGTAATATTGAAATATTATCTTAGCACTTCTGTAAACCATGTTGTGTCTGACTTTGGGTGATGTAGCCAGATTCTTCATCAAGCCTGCCTACCTGCTGTAAAGCACTATGTGGGACAATATGGGGGGCTTATCAGTAAGTTGGGGGCAGTATATGGCTCAATGTAGCATAGGTCCTCATGCAGATATTTACACTATGCTGAGATGTTGGTTTGAGACCTATGAATGTTAGGCAGAAGTTTCCATTCCAACTCCCATAAGATTTTTCTGGACTTTCCTACCTCAAACTGCAGGTGTGGGAGCTTGCATTTTTGAATGTCAGTCTTGCATAGCAGAGCTGAGGAAAATCCCAGCATGCTGGGCAGAATAAAGACTAGACTGAATCTTGCTACCCATCAGTCTGTTATTGATGTAAAGAGACTTTAATTTCTCCATGTGTGGGGAGCAGCATTCAAACATGAAACCCTCTCAACTTTCAATTAAATAACAATTTGGGGCGGATGTTCTCTGAAAAATAGCAGTACTAATCAGTCAGCCTTACGTCAGGAGACTGATGGAAAAATCACAGCTCTACTTCTGAGTGCTTAGAATTCAAGATTCACTCTTCTCCCACTGTCTGGATTGATTTCTTGGAAAACATGACAGTTTAGAAAAGGGAATAATGCAGCACCCAACCTTCACAGTGCAAGATTCTGCCAGGGGGGGAATGCCTTTCTTGACCCCCAATGGAGAGAGGCCAGGTGGTTTTACATTGGATGGGGGGGCATAGTCTGGGGATATTTAAGGTCCTCCCGCACCTTTGCATACTCTTTTGGTGGCTAAAAGCAACCCATCCTCCCACCTCCACTACAGCTGCTTGCTTCAGGGCCAGGTAGGATTTTTTCCCCTCTTTTTACCTGTTTATTTGTTTGCTGAGCCCACAATATATCTTGGGGATTTTGACAATTGGCTAAAGGTAGAATCCTTAAATAGGAGGCCCTTGGCAGGTAACGGAGAGAGAAATGAGCTACGGTGAACACTTTGGTACCCTTTTGATGATTGTTTAATTGTATTTTAATGACAGGTTTGTACATTTTCATTTGTCACTGAAATGCATGTAATGACATTTGTTTTAATTTTTGTAAGCTGCCTTCAGTTCCAGTTTTAGGGGAAAGGTGGAATATATATGAAAAAACAACAAGAAGAACAAGGACGGAAAGTACACACAGTGATCTTTCTTCTGAAAGCTAGAAAGCTGTCTAATTTCGGGTAGGGTTTGACAAAGGCACAATGATTTTTGGCCTCCCACATCGATATGGTGTAAAACAAACCAAAAAGCTCAGAAGGCAGCTTGCAGAATACTGGTTATGTTCAAACGAAACTGGGAGGGATGCTCAAAATACATTTTCCACAAGTGCCCAGTACAAATTATGGACACTGCTTCCAAAAACTGATATAAGGAAGACACCAAGGTGGTGAAGGGAGGATATAGTTTTGTGACTGGCAGCTTTGGCTTCTAGTGATCACTTCACTTCACCAGTCCCAGAGCTCGCTAGTACACACTCATTACATTAAACTAGTTTGTCATAGAACTATTCAATTTCCACTGTTACCTGTTAGTTTTCTCTCACAACAGTGGACATATTCTCTCTTGGCTCTTTTCTCTCCACCTCCTTTCTTTCGATTGCCTAATACATTGTGCCTGTCTGCATGTGTGTACACATCGAAGCAGCATTGTGTTACAGAAATGAAACTGTAATTTGTAGAGACCCAGCATTAGGAGAAATATACTGGCTACTTACTTTGAGAGAGCCTTCTTCTGCAGAGCAATATTTCATTAACATTAACAATGCAATCATAGGCCCTTTCCCCACCAGGCAATTAGAACGGGGCAGTGTGTCCTCTCACAGAGGTCGTCTGCACCTTGGAGCGGACTAAGAGCAGACTACTTTCCGGAGATCCGCACCTCAGTCTGCTCCAAAATGACCCCAAGTGGTCCTCCAGCATGTTTTCTAAAGACTGCAAAAAACAGGTCTTTATTTTCCTGGAATGTGGCATTGCATTCCTTCTCCCTTGTGCAGATTCACAGGCTCGCATCAGTGCGAACCTAAGATCTGTGGAGGGTGGGCTTTAGGTGTGGCGAGATTCAGCGGTTGGTCTGGACCCATGCCCAACCGGAAGCTGCCATTTTAGAAGCCAGAAGACGCCATTTTGGAAGCTGGAAGCCACCATTTTGGAAACCTGAAGCTGCCATTTTGGAAGCCGGAAGCTGCCATTTTGGAAGCTGGAGAAGTGCGGATCTACAGACCTCGCACTGCTCCGATTTGTCCTGGACCAAGGAAGAGCCCTGTGGAAGGGCTTCGGGGACAGTCCGTGTTGCTTCGGACCCCAGAAGAAGTGGTAGGCAACAGCACGGAGTGATTCCCTCGCCTCATGCGGAAAGGGCCATAGACATATCTAGTCAGAAATAAATCTCAGTGCAGTTGGTGAAACTTTCTCCTTGGTAAATGAGGACCGTAGTTACACATTACAAAAGATGGAAATTGGAATGCATGTACTACTTTATGGCTATCATTTTTTATCCCCCCCCCCAACTATGTTTCTTAACCCATTTCATTCTATTTACTTCCCGGACCTCCCTGCACACCACACTACACCATTCCCTGTATTTTTATTCTAATTGTGACCTTGTGGAGTAGGTTAAGCTGAGTGGCCATGGTTGGCTCACATGGATGTTATTAGAAAACTAAAATTTGTCCTGATCTATAATGCGCATGGGGTAGAGCTGTGCTTGTGTGTGTGTGTGTGTGAACACAACAGCTCATGTAGTGACCATGCACCTGAGAGAAGTCTGCAATTTTGCATGAAGTCTGACAAAGGCATTTTGATTTTACAATAATGTATTACATAATATTTTATTTATTGCTGATCAGATTGCAAGTATGTACATACACACAGCCACACGCATATGGTATTTGTTGATTAGGGTATTCTGCTTCAAATAGTAGTACTGATATTCAGTAGTACCTGTAAGGATGGTGGGACAGAAATCAGGGCCAGACGATCACCAGGTATCACCAGGACTTTGAACTCTGCCTTGAAACAGCCAATGGGGCTACTGCAGCAAGGGAATTGTGTACTCTCTGTAGCCAGCCTCAGTTAACAATATCTGGACCAGCTGAAGTTTCTGAACAGTCTTTGATGGTAGCCCCATGTTATACTGGTCCAGTAATGTTGGGCGATATGAGAGTAGGCTTCAGACATCTTTCCTTCTGGTGAGGAATGCAATAGGAGGCCCACAGTCCTTGTTCTGCTTTCAACTAGCAAAAGGTATTGACCTAAGTACAAGACCCTTTTGGATTTTGCTTGGAGTCTTTCAGCTTCTTTAATAGACCTAGAATAAGTTTCTTAGAGAACTAAAGTGGAAATAAAATTCCTCAGTCAGAACTTTCACATACACACACGCGCGAGCACACACACCCCTCAGAATGAATTCTTACAAATACTGGACAAGTTTTTCTATATTTTCTGGTGCTTTGCTCTCCATTGTTCTCTTCCTCATAATTTTGAAAGAAAAAGAAAAATCTGGGTTTTTGTAAAATGTCAGTGTAGGTCCTCTCAATAGTCATCTGGTCCATTAGATGAGTGATATAATGGATGCTGGCAACTAAAATTTTCCCTCCCATCCTGGTGCATCCTGGAAAATAAAATCAAACTGTGATGCGATAGTCTTCTCCAGACTTTTCTTGGGCAATATGGTGGCTTCTACTTGAAACCATCTTGTCACAACCACCACAATATGAAGAGGCTCTGAATCTTAGGGAATTTTTTTCCGATCACTGAAAATTACTAAAATGTTTCTAAAATTCAGTCACTAAATTCAAATATAGATTGCATGTAGAGAGAGTTTACTGAGTTTATGGAGATTCACTGAGCCCTGTATCACAACCAATCCTATTTTCCTGTTAAAGAAATGTTATTTAGTTTTAGCACCATTTTTGTTTTACTTTGTGATATACCTTCAACCTTTCACCAGTTGAAGATGAAATCTGTTCTCTTAGATTTCAGAGCTTGGAAGTAACTATTGAGATTAATTACTTATTTGTAGTTAACTCCTATTTCTGACAATGAAGACCTTACTTATAACTTAACAATAATGAAGGCTGTTACATTATTGTTACATCCTTAGAGGAGATACCTTCACTCCTCTTCCAGTGAAGTGGTAACTGTAAAAAATGTTATAGTTATGAGATGTGGAGTTATGGAGGAGGGTTAACCATATAAGATGGTTCAACTGTTGACTCAGAGTCCACTTGGTGCTGCTACATTGTGCTTCGTTGGGAGTGATGAATCATAGAATCCTAGAGTTGGAAGAGACCCCAGAGGCCATCCAGTCCAACCCCCTGCTATGCAGGAATCCACATCAAAGCACTCCCAACAGATAGCCATCCAGCTTCTGCTTAAAAACATCCAAAGAAGGAGACACCACCACACTCCCAGGCAGCATATTCCACTGCCAAAGAGCTCTGCCTTCCAGACCCTTCATCATGTTGGTTGCCCTCCTCTGGACACATTCCAGCTTGCCGATATCCTTCTTGAATTGAGGTGCCCAGAACTGGACACAGTGTTCCAGATGAGGTGTAACCAATGCAGAATAGAGTGATACCATTACCACTCTCAATCCAGAACCATACTTCTATTGATGCAACCAAGAATTGCGTTGGCTTTCTTGCCTGCTTCATCACACTGCTGACTCATGTTCAGCTCATGATCTACCAAGACAATGAGGTGAACAAGAGAAGATTGTTTTTGCATAGTGACTTATAGAGTTCAGATTTTTTTAAAAAAAGTAACTAGAATCTTAGGCCAAAATTCTCTACCACAGCCTATGTTACGTAACTTTACATATATGTAGCTATGTATCAGAGGTGCTAAGAAACTCTGTTAGTGAGCTGTGAAAATGCTTAAGGGGACGCTGATAAGAGCATCTTGATATGCATCAGGTTCTGCTTATGCAAATCAGCATTCCTTAGTGGTGTCCATACAGAGGCATATCTAGGGCACAGCAAGTATGGTATGTTTCCCAGGCGCCAATGCCGGGGGTGCAAAAAACCTGTGCAGGTTGGAGGGGGTGGGATAGGGGTAAGAAGGTAGGAGAGCAGCTTCCATGCTTGCCCTAAGTGCTATTTATGCTAGATATGTCACTGTGTCCACACGTGCATGGGTTCTGGTATGTGCAACCCACTTTCTTCATTTTTATTGATAACAATACAAGACACAACACTGCACACTTACACAACCACATACTTACAACTACCCCACTGCAGCTCCACCCTGCCTCCCCCACATGATCAAAGATGTTGTGCATTGGTTCTGTTGCACCTCAATCATTTCATTGGCTCCCCTACATAGTAATATCACAACAACCCCTTGCTGAATACGGATGTGGCAAAACTACTCAGTTCTATTTTCTGCAGACCTAAGTCCATTTACAATGCCATAAAACCCTTATTGAATTCTAGCCATAGTTGCTGTTCAGAATGAGAAAACTAAGAGTTAATTTTTTTAAAAAAATGCCACCTGTAACTGAAATAGTAACTATTTGTTGTGAAAGGGCATGGAACTGTAAGTGTAACTAATTAGTTTTGAAAATAATTTCCAAGCTTTGAACTTCACCCGCTATGTAGAAACTCCTCCCAATTGGCACTATTATTATATTCAGGAGGAATGAATTAATGGTTCTCACTGGCTGTTGTTGATGGCTGCCCAAATTCTTTAGACTCCAGTTTAATAAAAGAGCTACCTGGTTTTACATGCTCTCACATGACCATAAATATGCAGCTTCGCCTTGTAGGTATGTAATTGAATTACGTGTGTTTCCATAGTAACTACTGCAATTAATTAAAATACTTGGATGTAGTAAGTTTATAGATGCAAAAAACAAAACAAAACACTGATGTATAAATAGTGCAATCTGTTTATGCTCAAAGGAGTCCTCTCTCCCCTCCATTCTCTACTGAGAAATTGGGCTGTTTTCCCCCTTCATTGTTGATAAATCATTCTGATTCTCCATAAACTTGCTAAATAATTCCCCACACTTAATGGCTGCTAAAGTCTAGAGGATAAATATGATGTTGTGCATGTTTGGAAGTAGCGGGGAGGAAGATTTCCACAAACTTATATGTGAGGCTCACTATTCTGGCTTCCATTCTGTCACCTTGTTTAGTCCTTTCCAGTGACATTTTGGTTATGATAACTGTGTTGGGAGGATTTTTTTTTTATTAGCATCCACATTTTAATAGGGATGATGATAAGCTTGGGAGTCACTTCATAGGTGCAAAGCCATTATTTCCACACTCTTTTGTCAAAAAGCACATAACTGTACAACTGCTTAGTTTGTACTTAGAGCCTTATCACACCAAGGTATCATACTGCCAGAGCAATGCATTATTCCTGGTTTGGGATCAGTCCTACCACACAATGCCATTGCTCACCAGTGGCTATTGCATTTCAATCCATTTGAAATGTGTCCTTTCTTCATGCTGTAAATAATCTGTTAATGACCCCTCTTTCCTGCAACAATCCAGTTAGCTGTGGGAATGCAGTTCTTTTTGTAGCTGATCTAGTAGTAGGCATGTTGTGGGTGTCACAGTGTCACAGATTTGTATGTCCTTGCATCATGGCATTAGAACATTAACTGTGCAAGTACAGTGTACTTTAAAATAAAAATGGACCAATCAAGAAGTGTGGTGGGGAAAAGGGCTTAGAGATGATGCTGTAATGCAGAGGGAAGAACTGTGCAAATGACGCTACTAATCCACAGATGTCTACAGGGTGTGATAAAGAGCATTAATCACCTGATACCATCACAGGAATGGCTATAGTGGAATCCCCATGGAGCAATGCAGGATTAAGGTATGGTGTGATAAGGCCCATAGGTAAATTTACCCAGGATGAACAACAGTTTTGTGAGTTTGACTTCGGTATGTCCACTGGTCTCTAAAACAGTGCTGAGTCGAGGGAACCAGAGCTTACAAGATATTGCTAAGGCTCCTCCAAGACAGCAAAGGGCAAAATTTTGCACCCCCTGTTCCCAAGAGTCCTAAGGCAAATGCCAAACAGATTTCAGTAGCAATACCCAAGCAGCAAGGTGCTAGATTTAGAGTTAGGCCATTCTTAATAATAGGCCCCATGGTGGAAGGAAGGTAGGATATAAATTAAACAAAATACACATAGAGATAACAACAAAATTAGATAGAAGCAAAAATTTGCTAAAAGGGTAAGATAATAAAAATAAAATAAGGTAACTAAAGAAAAAGAGACAATGCACGAGGATCATAACTTCAAGAGCCAGTTGTATACCTGTGCATCAGGCACAAAACAATGAATCTGATTTCATAATGCTAAAACGTGGTGGTGGTGGTTGTGGTGGTTGTGTACTTTCAAGTTGTTTCTGACTTATTGCTGCCACAGGGTGAAACTTTCACAAGGTTTTCTGAGGCTAAGAGTGCATGACACACCAAAGATCACTCAGTGGGTTTCCATGGCCAAGCAAGGAATCAAGCCCTGGTCTCCAAGATTGTACTCCAGTGCTCAAACCACTATCCCAAGCTGGGTCTCATAATAAAACATACTTCCTAGCAAAGCAGAAGTTGAGACCTTCAGCTCATCATAGGCAAAATGAAAGGGCAAGTTCAGGAACTTGATTCAGCACACAAAGGAAAAAGATTGGTTGTAGCTCAGGTGAGCAGAACTGACCAATGAAGACCCTGAGTATTTAATTGGCATCCAGTTGAGTACATTCCCACTCAAAATTATTCTTTCATTAATGAACTAAGCTCCTTCATTGTTGAGTAAAGCCATAGAATATCCTGTGCCAGCTGTAAGCAAGAATTGAGGCAGGTGTCTTAAACATCACAATATAGCACCTTTTGTGATGATTAAGACTACATTGGCTAGCACAAAATGGAAATAGAAGGGAAGACAATGAAAGACATGAAAGAAAGATATGAATTCTTCATATATTTGATCTTGGGCACCAAAGAATTCTTGTGCAGCCCATTACTATGAATGAGTGAGAATTGAGAAGTGGGTAAGAACTTTCCAAAAATCCACAGATTTCTTCATAATTATCATGACAATGTGAGAATCTCCCAATCATGCCAAAACACCCCAGCCCCACATATAAAACCCTCCAGCATCCCAAATACTTCTATTTCCATCAGAGAACTTCTCAATATGTCAACAGGAAGTGCTGTGACTCCCAAAGCCTTCGTTCCAATGCCTTTCCATAACAAACAAACGTAATTAAACTGTTTCTTTAAATAAACTGATTATTTGGCAGTAAGTAAAGTCAAAATAACAGTCAGAACTACATAATCCTCCAGATTTTGTGGGACTCTCATCAGCCTCAGTTGAGGTTAATATCAAGGAAGATTTGGGCTTGTTACACCCACTAAGGGGTGCTCTGATATTTGATGGCCCTCTCTTTTTTTCTTTTTTGATAATCTTTATTGCATATATACATACTTGTACTCCATTGTCAGAGCCTATAGAACAGGTATCTCCCAATGAACAGCAACATCATATACACAATAAGAAATAGACAAAGTTACATGAGTAGTGTTACATAAGTAAGCAAGGTAACTGAAAGACTGCGTAAAGAGATATCATTGTCATCATAAAAAGATATCATTATATCAAAATCTTTATGTTAGAATCTGGTTGAAGCCAGATACCTCCATGATTCCCATCTCCGCTATTGTGTGTTGAAGCTTTAACCTAGGACTTGCTGTACAATACCATGTTGTATTCTTAGGCTGAGAATTTTTGCCATTATCAAATAGACTAAACTAAAAATAAAACTTATTGTCTTTTTCTGTGTTATATGATAATATTTACAGAACAGAGAACAACAACAACAACAGTAGAATAAACAGTATCTTATCAATCTTCTGCCTCATCTTTTATGGGTCAACTAGACTGTCATATTGACCATATTCATATTAAGAAGCTTCTATACCAACTCTGTAGCTCTAAGCCTAATAACTCCCAAGTCTTTTAACTGAACTATAATTAGATTAACATTCAACTATAATTGAAGAAACCCATCCAAGAAATGATAAATGAGAAAGAAATGAGAAAAGAAAAGAAGAAAAAATCAAAATTCAATCAACTACTGCGACATGGTGTCCAATTTAGTTTCCTTTCCTAGTTTCTTAATCATCTACTAAAAGAAACTGCAGAGTGATGTCGGTTTATTGCTAATTGCCCTGTGGCTCTATAAACTCTATAATCAACAAAGGTCTATAGGAGGCATAAATATGGTAGTATAGAACTTTACAAAATACTCATAATAGTCAGTTAGTCAGAAATTATACCATAATAATCAGTTGGTCAGAAATTAATTGTCCCCTTAGTCAAGTACATATACATTTTTAATTACCGAAGGCCATTCTTTTTTAATTTTTTCTTTGTCTTTTCCCTTAATTATATGTGTAAACATATCCATTATTTTCATTTCAAGGACCTCACAGGACCATTCCTCAAGTGTAGGGGTATCAGATTTTTTTCCAACTTCTTGCAAAGGTTATCCTAGCTGCTGTAATCAGGTATAACAGAATCCTCCAGATTTTAGAAAGATTTAGAGGAAGATCTTGAGTCATATTCAGCAAGTAAAATTTGGGAGACAGAGAATTTGCAGCTGAAGATATCTGAGATTTTGTTATGTATAGTGATCCAGATTTTTTGTTTGTTTGTTTTCTTACATGTCCACCGTACAGGGTAAAAAGTGCCCAGCTCATTCTTACATTTCCAACAGTTTCCAGAGGTGGATTTGTATATTTTATTTAATTTGACTGGTGTTAAGTACCATCTGTGTAACATTTTCATGTAGTTTTCTTTCAAATTTTTGGCAGTGGTAAATTTATGTATCTGTTTCCAACTCTGCTCCCAGTGCTGTAATTGGATTGGTTCCCCTATGTTCCTTGCCCATTTAAGCATGGAGTCTTTTATCATTTCTTCTTCTTTGTCCCACAAGAGTAAAATTTTATATAGTTTAGACATAAGCTTAGTCTCGTTATTGAAAATTATTTTTTCAAACTCACTATTGTCATCTTCTTTTGCAAAAATTTCTAATTTTGTTTCCATTTTGAACCATTCCAATAGTTGTCGATAAGGAAACCAATTGCAAATTATATTTTCTTTCTCCAATTCTTCTGGAGTTTTTAATCTAATGGAACTCTGAGCGGCAAAATAAATTATATCTTTGTATTGGAGCCAGGTATCAGCAGAAGTTTTCCAGTGCCTGAAAAAGGTTTCCTGTGGTGACATCCAGAGTGGCAATTTGGTGTAGTAAAGTTTCTTAAATTTTGTCCACACATTTAGTAATGCCTTTCTAAGATAGTGGTTAGAGAATTCCTTATCAATTGTGACTTTGCCATACCAAAAGTAGGCATGCCACTCCATTCTCAAATCAGCACCCTCTAAGCCAAGTAGTCTTCCATTTTGTAAAGTTATCCACTCAGTCACCCAGGTTAGAGCACTTGCATAATAATATGTTTTTAAACCAGGTAGTCCACATCCACCTCTTCTTTTAAAGTCATTTAGTATGTTTCATTTTATTCTTGGCTTATGTGAGCCCAAATGAACCTAGTCAGGTCTTTTTTCCATATGGCAAATGGCTTACCGTTATTTATTATACGTATGTTCTGAAAAAGAAAGTTCATCCTGGGTAACACATTCATTTGGATGGTCGTGATTCTCCTAAATAGAAAGAGATTTAGTCTGTTCCAGTTTTCTAAATCTTTTTAATACTGTTCCAAGTCTTGACATAATTATTATCAAACAGTTGGTTGTTTTGCTTGGATAACCAGACACCTATGTATTTAATTTTCTTTTCAGTCTTGAACCCTGAAATCTTACCTAGTTCTTCTTCTTCCTTCTTACTAAGATTTTTAGTTGAGACGGAAGTTTTATCTTTATTGACTTTAATTCCCAAGTGTTCCCCAAAGACATTTAGGGTGTGAATCAACTTAAACAAGCTTGAGGTTGGGTCCTCTAAAAAGAAAACTAAATCGTCCATGTAAGGTTTTAATTTAAAATTGTAACACTTTCAATTAATTCCTTTTATATCAGGGTCATTTCTCACTGTTCTGTTCAAGAGTTCAAGAACTGATATAAAAAGAAGTGGAGATAATGGACAACCTTGACTTGTACCTTTTCCCAGATTGAATGTATCTGATTTTTCTCCATTCACACATATTTGGGCTTGTTGTTTGTTGTATATCGCTCCTAACCAAGGCAAGAAATTCCTTTCCACATCCTTTCTTTGAAATGTTTCCATCAGAAGAAGCCAGCTAACCAAATCAAATGCTTTTTCCACATCTATAAACACCAGTGCCATCTGTTTTTCATAGTGGCATTCATAGTACTCTGTTATATTTAGTACTGTCCTAATATTATTGCTTAGATATCTTCTTGGTAAAAAGCCATTTTGATCTTTGTGAATTTGAGAGGAAAGTACTTTTTTCAATCTACCTGCCAGAATAGTTGCAAGAAGTTTATAATCAACGTTCAACAAAGAAATTGGATGGTAGTTTTTAACATCCATTGGATCTTTGCCTTCTTTCAAAATCAAAGTTATGTTGGCATTCCTCCATGTCTCTGGAACACCTTTCATGAGAATCTCTTCACAAGTTTTTTGAAAAGGAAATGCTATGTCATCCCCAAAAATTTTATAACAGTTAGAAAATAAACCATCTGGTCCTGGGGTTTTGTCCATTTTCGTTTTCTTGATTGCTTCTATTATTTCTACATAAGCTACAGAATGGTTTAATATTAGTTTCTGATCGTCTGAAAGTTTCAGAATATCTTGGCTGTCTAAATACTTTTGCAAGTTAATAAGTTCCTTCTAGGAGGTAGGTTTCATACCTTACAGCTGTTTGTAGTAATCTAAGAAAGCATTCTTAATGTCTTCTTGTTTGGTGCAATGTTTCCCACTGATTTTAACTTCCGAAATTAGTCTCTTTTCTTTTTCTTTACGTAGTCTTAGCTCTAGCAATCTTCCCAGTTTGTTTGCAAATTCAAAATGTTACTATTCCATCATTCTTATCTTTTTTTCCACCACCATGAGGTTCCCTTCATTTAGCTGATTCTGTAAAGATCTAAGTTTCATGTTTAAATTTCTGTCTGAAGGATTATGTCTTATTTCTTTTTCAACTTTATAAATCTCTTCCAGAATTTTGTGAGACTTTTCTACCTTCTTCTTCTTTGCCTCTGCACCCCACTTTATGAAGGAGCCTCTTAAAACAGCTTTAAAAGTGCCCCAAACTGTTCTCATTGGAACCTCACCATTGGTGTTTTCTTTAAAGTAGGACAAAATTATTTCTCTAATTTTCAGAACAAAACACTGGTCACAGAGAAAAGCTTCATTCAATTTCCAACTTCTCACTGGTCGTCTCACAATTAATTCCATGCGTAGTGGATTGTGATCAGAGATCTGTTTTGGAATATGTCAATCTTATCTATTTGGAGAAGAAGAGATTTGAAGGTAAAAATGTAGTCAATTCTGGACATCGAATGGTGACGGTCTGAGTAAAAAGTATATTCTTGTGAGTTGCCTTCTTTGAACCCTCAAACATCAACAAGTGTGAAATTTTCCATCATTGGGAAAAAGCACTTAGGCAGTTTACCTTGATTGTGTTTATTTTTGTTCTTGTTATGGAATGAGCTATCAAATGTGGGGTTCATAATTCCATTCATGTCCCCCATCATTATTACATTTTCTTGAGGTTTTTTTCTCAGCATAATTTGATATTTCATTGTGGATTTTTTTGAAGAAGTCACCCTTGCTTCCTATTAGGGTATCGTGTCAAGGTTGGTGAGCCAGCCCAGAGAAGGGAGTGGAGAGATAGCAGAGTCCCACCAGGAGCAGTCAAAGCAAGCAATTACTCATAGGCAGTTCATTTACCTAAGCCTGAGTGACAAGCGAAAGCCATAGTCTGAGTCCAAAATCCAGGGGTCAGAAGCCAAGAAGTCAATCCAAAGTATTAGGAGCCGGGTGTTGGAAGCAAGGAATAGGCAAGGAGAGGGCTTATAGAAAGTTTGCCACAAGCAAAGGAAAGCTTCCAGGCAGGCAGTTATATAGCCCAGGCACAGGTGTGGCTGGTCACCGCTTCTTGAACTTAGTCAAGGAAGCCTCCCTTTGCTCAGCTCTCTTGAGTCTCCGCCTTGTTTGTGGGCTGATTGACGCAGGTTCCAGGGCATCCTCGGGATCACAGCTGGATCCCTGTTGCTGTAAAGGAGCAGGCAAAGGAACGTCCGAGCCTGCTTGGCCCATGGCAGCAGGGGGAGTTCTTGAGCTGCAGGACTCCTCTCCAGCCAGAGCCACAGAGACCAACAGCTGTTGCTTGTCATCAGCACCTCTGACAGGGGCTTCAGTCATCACAACTAGGATCATCTCCCCATACCATCATGTTAGACCTCTGCAGGACATCAAAAATGACATTAACCTTCTTTGCTAGCCTGCTAAGACCTAAAGCTCAGTGCACAGGGTCTAATTTGGTGGAACTACATATAGGAAATTTCCTATGTAGTGGGTAATGTGTATGGTCCATCTTTGCTTTGTCTGCCCATTCTAGGGGATATGACGAATATTTTGAAACTCTTGCAAGTAATTGAACACCCATAGGCATGTCCTTGCAAATGTACAAGAAACAACTAAGCTGAAAAACAGTGAATTAAAAGCACAGGAGTGGACAGGGAGAAGTTTCAAAGTAGATTATCACTCTTTGTGATATGGGTGCCACTATTATGAGACCTAATCAAGATGACAGTCTAATTAACTGAAGTATACAGAAATGACCATGTCTCTGGTGGAAAAGTGTTGTCCAAAGACACATTCTGAAGAAAGTTAAGTGGTAGATAAGTCTATATTCACTCAGTGTCTTCTTTGGAAGGGGAAACTCTAGGATTAAGAACAGGTGGGGTCATGGCTAAGCATTCCTTGACTATGTCTTAGAAGCTGTATCTACTATAGAGGGCCAGTGTAGTCATTTGACCGTTGCACTGGAACTCTGGATACCAGAGTTTAAATCCCCACTGGGCATGGAAATCAATGGCTGAGCTTTAGAAAGTCACTCTCTCTCAGCCTCAGAAGAGGCAAAGGCAAATCCCTTTGGAATCAATCTTGCCAAGAAAACCCCATGATTGATTCTTCTTAGGGTCTCCATAAATTGCAAATGACTTGAAGGCACATGACAGCAACACATCTACTGAATTAGCTCAGAGTAACATAAAGCTAGATGTATTGTAGAGGTCTCTGGCCTTTCATTGGAATATGGAAATACTGGGTAAGGTCTCCAACAAATAGCATGCTGCATCTTTCTCCAGGTGCAGTTCAAAAGTGGGCATAGTGTGCTTCGGTGACACACAATGGGGACTAGCCCCTACCTAGGGAATATTATTTTTGGTACCGGTATTCTGACTAGGATTGAAGGCGTGAGCAGCAGGACTTTCCACCTTATTGAAGAGGCAGTTGAGGAACAGTGGAGATGAAAGAAATGGTTGTCTTCCTGGCTGCTGGAATATAATGGTCTGAGATTTGGATCCAGGGACTTATCAACTGTCCTTTTCACATAGCATTTGCCACGCGAAAGGGTCCCTCGAGTGTCACACAAATGTGAGGAGCAGTCCATATGACGCACTCACAATCGCATGACACTCCAGGGGCTGGTAGGTACCAACTGCACACTTTTTCATTTTTCAGCTGTGAGCTGAAAATGGTGTGCAATCGCGCATCATTCTGGGGCCCCACATTCTCTTGCCGTGCATCCGGATCTCTGGAGCTGCGGCGCTCACGCTTCCTGCCCCAGGCAGCCTGGGAGACTCCCAGGCTGCACCGTAGAAGGAAAAGGCAGAGCTCTCATGTGAGCAGGCGGAAGCTGAGGAGCTGAAGGAACCGAGACGCAAGAGCCTCTCGCTAGAGGCTGCTCACGCAATCTCCGCATCCCAGCTCCACAAAAAGGTGTGTTGCGGAAAGGGCCATAGTCGTGGTCAAAGAAAAGGGAAATGGACTGGATATTCAGGGTTGGGACTCCATGGTCTAAAAGACCTTTACCATTCTACTCTACAGTTCCATCTTCTCACATTCCCTATATTCCTGCTCTGCCATCAAATTGTTTTGATTAGGATGACCTTAACACTCAAAGAGAGAAAAAATTGGAAAAGTGCTATATTCTGCCAGTTTCTCTGATGACTATCAGTTATCAAGCACAACCTTTGGAAATACACTTTTTGAAATCCCTGCAAGTTGATTTTCAAATTACTTTGCAGACATATTAAGACTGTTGATTTACATGTATGCAACTTTCTGGGTGCTTATTTCTTAATGATTGTGCTTTGTGTCCAAGTTTATACGAGGCATATAGGTACATATAATTTTTGTACTTCTTCAGCCTATACTTTGCTTATAATTATTAGTGCATATAAATTGTCTCCCATACTTTTTCTGTTAAAAATCTATAAAGAATATGATATAAGTACTACTTATATGAAAGACACTGGGCTAATTTCTGAGACAACACTTTTTTTATACATCCTGAGACTCAGTTTCTCTCTTTCACATAGATTTGTATCTGATCCATTGACATTGTTCTTGATTATATTCCCAATACACCCTTTGGGCTAATTCCTTCTTTCTGCTTGTCTTGGACCATTTTGTTGCTTCTGACTTTCCCTCAGGTCCCATAGTGGCTAAGAATACAAAGAAAATTGTAAATCAACCTGAGTTCAGATTGACTTAGCCTCCCATCCTTCCTCAGGTTGGTAAAATGACTACCCAGCTTGTGGGGGGCAATTAGCTAACACATTGTAAACTGCTTAGAGAGCACTTAGCTGATAAGCAGTATAGAAATACACATGCCATTGTGATTGCTAAATTTTGATAAAACATGTTGTGTAGAACGCAATTCTTACTTGACCCTAATGATGGCCCATCAGATTCATATGGAGATCCACTTGGCCCTTAGAAACTTTCTAAATGAGTTTTTTTAAAAGTGCTATTTCATTTCCCAAGAGTTATCTCTGGGTCACAATACTGACAGTGACCCAGGAACATGAACGATACTATTTTCATGTACCATACTGGATTACTTCTGGGAACTGTGGTTTAATTTTTACTACCCTCTAACCACAGCTTCAGTAGCAACAAAAATTGCTATTTAACATAATTTAACCTAACTCCCAATAAACATGCCTAGGACGATTTCAGATCTTGATGGAAGCAAGAACCACATGGGAATTGTTCATCCTCTGCCAACATCCATTAGGAACATTTACACTGTGAATGCGAACCCATTATAAACCAGTTGAATGTCACAGCCACAGCTATCCTCAAGGAAACTTGACAATTTGTGATGGAAACATGCCCTGAGCAGATTCTCTTTATGGCCAAATGTTGTTCTGTAATTGTAAATTTGTATGGAAAATGTTGTGTGGAAAGACTTGAGCAATCTTCCTTAGGTACTAAATAATGTCAGGATCTAAATGGACCCCAGTTGGGTGACATTCATTAGTAGTTCTTGTTCCATCCATCTCTTTTACTTCCCAGCTCTGGCAGCCGTCATTGCTTTTCAAGGGAACATATGCAGAGACTATAAAGATCTGATGATAGAGTGATAGATCTTTTTTAAACACTGGGACATTACATGGTTTTGTGTGGCAGTAAAACTTTCTCTAGGCATGACAAGTGTGGACTGACAGAGACAATTTTATCCTTAAGACTGTAAAGCACTAGCACCACATTGTACAAGCATAACAGAGTGGAAGGAGGAATAATTTCCAAAGAGACAAATGTTCCAAGAGCAACAACTGTTTGGGATGTCAGTCAGAAATGTTCAGAAATACTGCGTGTTATAATTCCCTTGAGATAGTACCACCAAGCAATCTGCCTGTTTTCAGTCCATGTCATTTCTATCTGGGTCTACCCATCAGTGCTTTCCTTTTGGTCTCTGCATAATTCCCACTTTTAAAAAAAAATTCTGGGCAAAATATATACTTTTCAATCAGGATGCCTATTTTTTCATACCCCTTCTATTGTCTGTGTTAGTGATTTGGTTCGGTGACTAGCTCAAGCTGACTCTCCCTCCCTAGTAATCTGAAACAGAAAGATTTTTATCCTGATTTATGTGGATAACATAGTGTGCATCTTTCCTTCCTGCCTGAGTCTTAATCTTTAGAATACATTTTGGGCATATTGTAAACATGAACATTTATCAATAATTTACTATGAGACTAAGACCATGGTTCTTGAAAGACATAGTCTTAAACAGAAGTGGATTTCACAACATGTTGTAGAAACAACTGGCTCATTTAGATATTTGGGTGTTGTCTTCAGCACGTTGCTGTTGTGGAGATGATGTACAGATGCGGGGAAGGTAATAGCACAGAAGACTATAGAGGTATTGCTGGACTTTATAATACAGTATTACAATCAGGGAGGACACTTGATTGAACCTTTTGGAGGGGAAAAATCATCACTCAGTGCGTTGTGCTGCTGAAATTTGTGGGCTGATATTAATATCATCAAAGCCTTGGAAATTGTGCAAAATAAATTATTCTAAAAACTTTACTCTTTCTTTCTCCTTCTGGAACTCCTGCATCTTCTTTTCACACAGAGTCTGTTGGCCAATAATTAAGACAAGAGTTGAGCAGGCCCTGTTGTTGTTGTGTCTTCAAGCTGTTTCCAACATATGGTTACCCTAGGGCTATCGTGGGGTTTTTCTGGGTCTGAAAGTATGTGACATGCCCAAAGTCACCCAATGGGTTTCCATGGCTGAGTGCAAAATTATGCCCTCATCACCAGGTTCCTTGTCTAAGGCTCAGACCATGGCAACACACTGGCTTTCAGGGCTAAGTTAAAGTATTTTAAACACATTGCTTCTCTATCAGGTGAACATTTAGTAGCCTTGTTTTATATGGAAACAGGTAACAATCAATATTGGAAGCTAGCTCTCCAAACACTCCTAAATAGCTACTATTTCACTGACCTGAATTCTCTTTGGGGTAATGGTAAAAGACGATTAAAAGACTGGCTGTTTTCTAGAAGGAATTGACCAACTTGTCTAAATTTCATCTGTGGCTTTTGTTTTTCATTTGTCAAGAGCTAGTTACTTGATTAAACTTATGAGAGTTTCCTTAAGAAATGCTTGCATAAAACGCTGATTTCAAGTTACACCAACTGCAGTTCTAGATGGATGTGATAGTGTTAGTGATGTATTTAAGTCTTTTACTCTAAGTCTCAAGTCAACTCTTAAGTCCCTATCTTCAAGTCTCAAGTCACATCTCAAGTCCTTGAAGATACTTTCAAGTCAAGTCTCAAGTCCAGAAGCCAACTTTATGCCCCAACCAAAATTCCAGAATTATTGGAGAGAGTGAAATAAAGTCAGTTTTAGCAATCCAAGCAGAGTCACCTCTCCACATTTGCCATTCTGCCATCTGCAGCTTTGGAAGTGAGGAATAGGATCCTATCTTACTCCCCATTACTGAAGATTCAAAAGCTTTAGAAGGAAGGATCCTTCTTCCTCAAGCCTGTTGCTGAACACATTTGCTGTTCCCTTCTGACAAATGCACTCTGAGGCTGAGTCTTGTCTTTTGCTCTTAGGAAAAGTTTTAGAAGACTCCTCTGATATGTAGTGGGGACAGCCTGCTGAGCAGACTTCAAACCTGCTTCAAGCCCATTGCCTAACCTGTTTGCTGCTCCCCTCTGAGAAATGCACCCACATTTTGGGCTTGAGAGAGATTGTGATGTGACCAGTAGGCAAAAAGAGATGGAGACATTGTTGAAAGTTGCAAGGTTTCTGGAAGAATATGTTATATTACTGAACCAAGGGCAGTAAGTCAGTCATTAAAAAGCACGCAAGTCTCAAGTTGGGTTGAGTCAGTGATGGCCGAGTCGAGTCCGAGTCGAGTCACTGAAACAGCTTAAGTCTGATTTGAGTCCAAGTCTATCGACTTGAGTCTATGCCACTAAACAGTAGAGTGCTATTGGAAAGTAAGTTGTATACTTATGGCCAATATTAGGTGGAAGACATATATGTTAATCTGCCTGGTTTAGAAAGACGCCAGAGAGAGATTTTTTAAAAACTTTTGCTGATCCATGGAAGTAGGACTGCTCTTGTAGAATCAGCTCAGTCTCTTTGGAGCATATGGCTATGTGACACGCAAAATGATTCTGTTTGCTTTCGCTGCCAAAATAAGAAGTAAAAAAAAGAGAAGATTATATAAAATTCCTACAAATTGTCTTGGAAAGTCAAAGTACTGATTTTAACCTGAGCATATTGATCACACTTCTGAAATTTGCTTATATTATCAGTTTGTCATTTTTTTGTATGTTTTTAATATATTTGTCATGGCCTTTGGCTAACAAGATACTTCAGGAACTATTTAAAAAAAAGAGTGTTTAAAAACATGTAAAAATGCATAGTAAAATACAGATGTCTAGATATACATGGTTATATACAAACTAAGCTTAAGTTAGATCCCATTTAATTGTCTAGGTCAGTGTTTTCCAAACTCTGGTCTTCTAAGTGGTTTAGACTTCAGCTCCCAGAATCCAGGGCAACTGGGACATCTGGAAGTTGAAGTCCGAAACACCTGGAGGAAAAGAGTTTGGAAATCACTGGTCTAGGTAGGGTAGATCCAGGCAGTTCAGGTCAGAATTTGAGGAGATAAAATTCCTTGAGCATCTCTAAATATATCTGAGAATATAGTATACTTGTGCTGCACTTAGCAGAGCCTCTGACAGTGAAGTTCCTTTTTGGCCTGCACAGCACTCCCTTTTCCTCCTCATCATCTGACCAGTTAGAAGGTTTTTAGCATCATCAGCACTGGAAGCGTGATGAAGAAGGGCTGGAGAGATACTTCCAGTGTCTAGTTGCAGCAATGTCTGCATTAAATAATTCAATAAAGATTGAGGTGGGAAAAAGCAGGATTCCTTTCTAGCCAATCCACAAGTGCCTGCCTACAACAAGCAAAGAAAACAGCAGCTTCCTTGAGAATTCCATACTGAGCATACATGAAAAGCAAAACAGTGAGGAGAAAAATAGTCAGCAGATAAGCCTGCCTCACCAACTACCTCCAGCGTGTAAAAAAAAAAAAAATTAAAAAAATGGACCTATAAGTTTGGCCACCAAAATGGAAATCATAAGAAAGGTGGAAGCTGGCAGAATTTTTTTAAAAAAATCCTCCCTGGATGCACTGTGGATGAAGACCATGTCCTTGTTTACTGGTACAAGGCTTAGGCTGATCTAGTTGATTCATGTCGCGAGTGTATATTGTTAGTTTTGAAATTTATGGAACCATGTTGATATGCTCTTCTTTTTTTTCCTGTTGCAGGAATTTATCCCAATTTTCCCATGTTCCTTCTGTCTCTGGTATCAGATTTTCTACTAAAGAAAGTAATGCTCAGGAATGCATCTACTTTGTAAATTGAGGTGTAACTATATTTGATGTACTTCCATTGAATCTTATTAGGCTTGGTGATCGTGTTCCTGCTACTACCTTGAATCCTAAAAACCTGCTCGAAAGGCCTAGGAATCAACCCAGAGTAGGATTTTCTGTGCCACAGAGGTCTGCAGTGGGAGGCAAAGGGTAAGAAAGTACAAATTTCACTGGCACTGAATATTGAAGCACACTAGTGGATCTTTTACATGGCTTGCTAGGTGGATAGGTATCATGTAGGATCAGTTCACAATATAATAGCTGGCTCAGTAACCAGAACAAATATTATTTCTGGCTGTTCTTGTAAGGACAGCTGACATTGGTGAGACTATCTTGTTTCTGAAAATCTGTAAGAGTTTAGGCACTTGAGTGTACCACCATGTTTAGATAGGATGGGAAAAACACAATTTTACAAGCTTGTTGGTATGCTCAAGATATTGCAAAAGCATTGCCAATAGAGGAAAGGAATGTTGCGTGGTAGCAACCCAGAACATTTCAGGGCACAGAATGCAGCTGTTCACTGGAGGATGCAAGGTACCCTCTTTTCTTCTTCACTTTGATACTTGGGAAACCATGTGAAGTGGCCTTCACACCAGACAAATAAAGAATCAGGTTCTCCACCGCTTATACACAGATTTACACACATTTGTTCTACTTCCATCACTTAGATATTTCATTTATCATTCCACAGTGAGCTGCAGTGGGAATTCTTAAATAGGGTGTAAAATGAACATCTGTCCACTAACAGGATGGACACATCTGGACCAATTAATTTTTCATCATTTCCCAATATGGGAGATGAAACATTCACAATATGGTAACATGCCAGAATGTTCTATTGGTTATGCTAATGAGCTTTCTGAAAAAGATATTTATAGAAAATGAGAAAGGTCTTCACAGTTATTTAACCTCAGCGGCTGTATTTAATTTTATGTGCTGAAAGATGAACACAGTTTTTCATTACAATCATAATTTCCTTACTTTATAATAATCTCTTCCTTTTGTATGTACTCTTTTGCAATGTATGAAAGTATTGCTCTCACATTTACCTCATTTACCTCTCTTTTTCTGCCATATATTATAAGGTGATCGCTCAATCACAAAACCTCTTCCAGTGCGTGCTCTCACCACTGATATACTTCTCTGTTTAAAGAGAACACATTGGCCATTTCCGCACGGGCGAGGGAATCGCTCCGCGCCGCTACTTACCGGATCTTCTGGCTCCCCAGTCCAGTCCAGGCTGCTCCGGAGCAGTGCATGCTTGTTGCTCCACACTGCTCCAGTGTTGAAAATGTTGGCTTCCAGTTGGTCGAAGGTCTCAACCAACCACTGAAGCTCACCACCCTAAAGCCCGCCCCTGGCAGATCGCAGGCTCGCATTGGCGCAAGCCTGCGAATCTGCACAAGGGAGCAGGCTCACAGTGGTGCGCTCCATGCTTTTGAAAGACCTGATTTTTCCAGTCTTTCTAAAGCATGCTGGATGACCACTTGGGGTCGTTCCGGAGTGGGCTGAGGTGCGGATCTACATTAAGTAGTCTGGACCCGGTCCGCTCCCAGGTGCAGACGTCCTCCCTGGAGGACGGACTGCACCGTTTCAAATACCCCGTGTGGAAATGGCCATTCTCAGGAGTGTTTGTTAGGCATTTATCACTAGAGGTGAGAGGTTGTTCATGGTTCTAGCAATGGAGAGACCTACCCTAGTATAGCCCTAACACTCCTCCCATGTACTAACTGAATGTGTGAAAGGGTTGATTTGAATCAGAGCTTGAAAACAGCACCTTTCAAGCAGCATGGTTAACTGATGTAATTGATGTCTTTTGTTAAGTAGGGATACATGTTTGAGGTACCATAATGAAAGGGAAAAACATTAATTGTTGTAGCCTAATATGTACCACTTTCATTGTATTTCTTTATTTAGTTTTATGGACATTCATACACTTTTTTAAAAAAAAACTATATTTATTGCAAACTTTACAGACAAAACAGATCAAGTTATCTCATATATAGTTGAATACATGAAATAAAATAAAACAAAAAAATAAATTACATGAATAAATTTGTGTCAGATCTAAGTGTTATAAATGGTTAATGTCTTCTCTCAAGATAATCCAACCATTTCTTAATCTATGATATACAAATAGAAATCCATCCTTGTTATTCATACCCTCCATTTACAATTAACCTATGTATAAATGTACTTCCAACTTTCTTTTGATGAGTCTCATTCAAAGCACTCATATACTTCTAAAACTGATTTTTCATTATATTGTCTTATCAGTCCAAAGGGATCCTTCTGCCCCCTACCCCCCTGCAAAAGCATCAGTAAATGCAAGAAATGTGTGTAATGCAAAGTAAAAGTAAAAAGTAAAAAAGTAAAAGTGTAACACAAAGTAAAAAGAAAGTAATGCAAGAAATGTGTGTAATTCCAGTAATGCAAGCTACTAATTATGCCTGGCATCCTGCATCTAACTTATGGATTTCTATCCTAGGGCCTTTCCACACTACGCTATTACAGTGCTAATATTCCACTTCCAACATTCTGTGGAATTCTGGGGTTTGTAGTTTACTGAGGCCAAAGAGCTCTCTGGCTGAGAATTCTAAATGCCCCTCCCTAAACTGCAAACCCCAGGATTCCATCGGGTGTTGAAAGTGGAATAGTAGCACTATAACAATGTAGTGCAGAAAGGCCACTAGAGTTGTAGAACTGTAGCTACTCCAGATTTATCTGTACTTATGTATTTGCAATCATGGCACCATTACCACAATGATAAATACCCTCACTGCCACTGGAAGCCAGAGTTATCCCTCCTGCCCTTGAGCTGCAGCATAAGAAGAATAAGCCGCTGCTCATTGCACCACAGTCTGGGAGCAGGAAAAGCTAGCCCATCTTCACTGCACAGGCCAGCTCCCTCAGGTTGGTTTGGGGGAATCACTTCTTTCAATCATTTGTAGCTTTCAATCATTTATGTAATTAACCACTTTTTAAATGTAACCTTACAAACTCTGTCTGAATCTTCCTATAATCATTGTTCCTCCCCCTTTAATCTCAGCCCACCACTTTAGTCTATAGATTGGAACACATATAACTGAGGGTTTCTCTATCAGATGAAAAATTACTCTATGTGAAAAACATTATTTAGGAAAATGGCCAGGCAAAAATCTTTCCTCTGTCATTTAGTTTTCTCTGTGGAATGTCCCCATTGTCGTCTCTAGCCTGAAACACCACCATTTATACACAGATTTGCCCCTCCGGTGCCAAAAACTGGGCAATACATTTGCATGTGCTCTATTTGAAGAACAAATAAATTTGATGGAGGTTAAATAAGCGTCCCTACCATGGGCCCATGGTATGGTTTGAAGGCCCATGAAGTATCCCAGTTTAGAATCACAGAGAGTTTCATTTCAGTATGGTTTGAGTAAGACTTTACCAAAATTTTGCAAATATATATATTTGGGACAGAAGGAAGGTGTCTCCCCCTCCCCTGCGTTAATGCTTCTGGGGGAAAAAACCTGACTGATGCATCCAACTAGGTCCAGGACTTTGAGGGCTTAACTCTTAAACATTTTAATTTGAATCTCTTCAAAGTGAATACTTTTAACATCAGTTATTCTCATTTCTATGTGCTTTCAGGCTGTTTTTATCTCACTTACGTTTTAATATTTATAATATTTAATATATAATTTTTTTTAGTTCATATTAAAACTTAATGCAGGGCTTACCAAATGGTGTGCTGTGACACGTTAGTGTATCACTCGAAGTGTGTAGGTGTGTTGCCTACAATCTTAGAAATGTATGTTATTATTGAGAAATCATATATTTTTAAAAAGATATGTTGTGTCCCCATACATTTTGTTATTACAGTTTATGTGCGTGTGTGTATATCTCTTATAAGGGGTTAGTTTAACCTCTGGTTTGCTAATAAAACTGAAATTACTATGTTGCAAAATGATGCATGTCTAAAAAGCATGTCACCAACATGAAAAGTTTGGAAAGTTCTGACTTAATGTGTTGTTATTTTCTGCTGTCTTTTATTCACATTGTGAACTGTTTTAGGTCCAGTTTTAGGACAAAGACAGAATATAAATCAAATCAATAAATTCCTGTGTGTTTGTCGATGTTAGTGCTGCCTCTGCCCCACAGTCCTTCATTGCTAAAACCAGATGGCAGGCATGTAGACGGCAGGCAGGGCCAGCAAGGTCTCCTCCATGCTGACAGCAGCTATTTTTGCTGGCTTGTGCAAGTGGAGAAGAATTTAGTTTCAGTTCATTTTTGAAGGATTCACCAAAGTTTGCAAATTCCTTCATATGAAGGATGGAAAGAACATAATGTGGGAGAAAATAAAACTGACAGATTTCCCCATTTTTCATTTTGATCTGAGTGTCAGTGGGAGATCTTAGAACTACTTACACAGTGCCTTGGATTCCACTAGACAGGTAGATACACAGTCTCAGTCTCATCTTTCAGCAGGACAACATGTATCAGGGCTATGCATCCTGACAATGCCCCGGATGCAGCATAAATACCATTATTGGTGCCTTCTCTTGCTGTGATACAAACAGCACCTTGCAGGACAATTTAGATTGGAAAAATTGCACTGGGTTAACCCTTAGTGCAATGTGCCCAGTCTGATTTGTTTCCTACAATTACTCTGAAATACAAAGAAAACAGGAAATCCAATTGCAGTTTCCTCCTAACAGCTCGTTTAATCTGGCCTTCAGTAAGAATGAGACTATAAGTTCACCCATTTCTTTTCTTGTTACTGTTTTATAGATACTGTGAAGCAAAATGCAGGAACAAACTGTAGGAGATTTAGGGCCTCTTGAGAATGGTCAAGATGATCTGTATTCCTTATGCCTTAGCTTCGTTTTGTAGTGAAATTCTTCATTCTTTTGGAGGAATACATTGAGAAAAACACACAGAAAGCAAATGCCTCAGTAACTGTTCTTTGCTTTTACTTTACTTTCCTATATTCACAGAAGACCACAGAAGTTCAAGCTAACAAATCCTGTTGCCTGGATGGTCTTCATTTCAGACATGCTTAAACTGGCCAGTTCTATTCTGAAGAAAAATCAGCCACGTGGGGCCCCAGGTCAGATCATTCTCATTTCCTGACCCCAGTCACTTTACTATTATATTTTGACTTGAGATGCTGTTTTCAATAAATAGCATGTTGAAGCAGAAAGGGTGCAAAAACAAATACAGGTGGATCAGATACAAATACTGGTGGATCAGATAAAACAGCACCTTTAGGGGTATATTGTGACTGATATACAAATGCCAGTTTTTATTATATCTTTTTTCATTCAAAATATATAGTGTAAACCAAAATATAAAATATAAACAAAATAATACAATTAACAATATAACAACAAATAGCAAAAACATCACAATAAAAGAGCGAGAAAAAGCAACCACAACAACAAAAAAATTAACAAGTTATCATTGCATCTATATCTCACCTGGTATATTGGTCTGATCTTTATCTTAAGCTAAGTACATCCTTTTAGTTCCATAAAAACTCAATTATATTGACTTATTCAGGTATTTACTTAAATTTCTTTTAAATATATCTATCTAAATATCTCTATAGATATATCTAAATATATCTATTCAACTTAATCCACAACTCGTACCCAGTTTTAATCTATAAGGCTTCACAAATGCCAGTTTTTGATGGGAAAATGGGACAAGGCATAGGTTCCGTACTGGGAGTCCAACAGAAATCAGAACTATATGGAGGTATTCTTCCTTCAAAAGGAAAACAGGCAGTGTAAGCACATTTTTCCCCCTTAAAACATGTAGACAACGTATCCTGCAGTTTGGCCTTTGGTATAATAACCCTTTCTAAAACTGGGATGGGTGCGAAAGCAATATATTATTTGTTCCTATCACAATTTGATACTTTTTACCTCCTTCTCCTAATTATGAAGGTGTAGAAGAGTTTGCTGAGGCACATGTACTGAATAAATGTCATTCAAAGGTCACATGCCATCAAAAATATCAACAGGATTTCAGCAGTGTGCTTTGTTTTGATGGGGGGAAATAACCTAGTACTAATTTTCCTGGCATTTGCGACATGTTTAGAAACATTGCCTTGGGCTAGCCCTAGCGTCTGAAGTATCAAGTGGAAAATAAACTCAGGAAAGTTGAACAATTTCCTACATTATTTACTTACTTCAGCCGCCAAGAGACTCGACAAGTACAGAAACAAGATGGCTCAGATAAGTCATGAAGGCCCAGAATGGGCAAACTATGGTACAGCATATAGGACCAAAACCTATGGACTAAAATTACAAGAGAGGAGATTCTAGCTGAACAGTAGAAAGTGGGAGAATAAACTGCTTTGGAAGGTGGTAGACTCATGTATTTTGGAGGTTTTTAAGCAAAAGACTGGATGATCATTTGCCAGAGATGCTTTGGCTATGAATAGTGCAGTGGCAGCAGATTGGACTCTATGACTCTTGGCTTCCCTTCCAACTCTACAATTCTTTGATTGTTTGAGAAGTGCATTGGTCTCATTGTGCATCAATCCAATATGCATTGGTCACTTTAGTCTTCTCTTACCTGTCCACACACATAAAGCATGCACAAAGAAGGGCCTCTCAAGAACTGGAAACTGAAGGCTTACACACCCTTGAAGGAATTTTGGAGAAGAAGAGAGAAAGAGAGAGAAAGAACAAAACTCGAAGGCAATAATTCCACGTCTTTTGTCAAAGCTGGCTAGTGAGCTTAGAATTTTAGACCTGAATTCACTTGGGGACTTCAGTCTTTGTAGATGGGCTTACATCTATGGGTAATAGAATTCAGCAGTGTCACAATATTTCACAGTTTCACAACAGTATTCAGCAAGGGGCTGCTGTTGCTATATAGGGAAGCCAGCAAAATGACCAATGCACATTGGAATGAATTCACAACAGGAATTAGTGTGCATTGAGACATTGGCTAGGGACTGCCAGTGTGTCATGGACTCAGCGCTGCCATGAAGGCATAGTCCCGTTTGCTTAGGCACAACAGCAATTACCAGGTGATTTACTATATATTAACTTTAGGCACTTTGTAATGGTAATCTAGCCTAGGTTAAAACTTTGTGTAGCAATGTATTGTATATCAAAGGAAAGTATAATTGTATCTCATTCCAGTGGAGGGGGATCAAAGAGGGTAGCTTGGGACAGGCATACCCCAAGGCATTTGCTCAGTGTTTGGAGGGAAACATAAATGGCTGAGGTAGAGCAACACTGGAGATGTGTTAGTAAACTTGGGGGCTGATAAGGAAACCTGGGAAAGTACGGGAACAAACAAGATCCCCTGGGAACCACTGGGAGTTTAAAAAAAGGGGAAGACCCCTGAGAATCCACCAACAGAAGTTGTGCATGTGAAAGGGCATGTATCAGTATATAACAACATTTAGCTTCAGCAGCTATTATAACACTATGCCTCGTGTACCTCATTAAACACTTCTGACAAACTCTGAGTGTTTTCTTGAGACTAGCAAGCATATGACACCATGCACATTGGTAGAACCCAATATATGTCAGGATACTCTTGCCAGTGTCCTGGTACACATCTTCATAATTCGTTAACATGGTTTCTTAGCCCTTCTGTTACATAGCTAAGTTTACATAAAGTTACACAACATAGAGTGTGACAGAGAATTCCAGCCTAGTTCTTTGATCCCAGAACTCTACAGCCTTCCCATTCATCTACAGCCCATCTTCCCTGTGGCATTACAGGTGCTAAGACAGTCACAGCCTAAGGGGCTGTGATATTGTTGGATATCAATATTCAGTGAAAGATGAGAGCAGACCAGCCCACTGAACTGCTAAATAACACTTAGAGGTCATGAGCTATAAAACAAAGTATATCTTTATTTTTAGGTGTGTGTGCGTGTGTGTATTTTACTAAATTTATGGCTTCAATGAAGCTCAGAGAAGAAAAAATTAAAAGAAATCCCCCAAACCAAAATACACTAACTAACTATGCCACATAAACAATAAAATTCAGTATAAACCTTTCCTTCTAGCAGAGCAGAATCAAACCACAAAGTGTGTTTCCCAACCTATGCAAAGGCAAGTTTGTGGTCTACAGGCAGAGTGAAGTAGCTAGCACCATGCTTGTCATGGTGCTGGACAAGCTTCTTCCTCCCAGAAACCTGCACACCTCTTGTAAGTTCCGAGAAGAGCAGGAACTTCAAGCCAACTTCAAGTCAACAGATTTGAGGCTATTGGCTGGTAGGTGGGATCTGAGTGAAGCCATGTGCAGTTTTTATTCAGATTAAGTTCTGCGATATACAAGGCTGCTCAGGCTGTTCTGGAGCTTCATCCCACACACCCACCCAAAAGTGTGGAATATCCTTGCATGTTTTCTATTGTCACAACCTTAGGAGTGGTTCAACATGAGATCTGGATCCAGGAAGTAGCCATTCGATCAGCTGGTAGGCTCAACAGGTATTGGATGGGATCTCCTTGTGGGACCTTGAGGATTTGTGCATTAGGAGTCACACCCAGGTTTGGTGGAGGTAGGTGTTACTGCAGTTTAGGCCTCCTTGCCGATAGCACCCAATATCACTTTGATATCATAATTCGGCCTTACCATACCACACTTCTCCACGTGTTTGTTGAGGCCCCCGGACAAGCACGAAACTAGGCTCGGCACTTAACTGCTGAAATATTCTGAAACAATACAGGTAAGCCAGAAATAGCCAGATCGCAGCTTCAGGGACCTCCCCTGCAAGCACCACAGTATGTATGCGCGGTACCTACAAAAGGCTCCCTGCCCCGAGCAGGCAACTTGACAAAGGCTGAACCATCCACTGTCAAGTGTTGCACATTTACATACTGGCTACACCACTGTTAATTCGGCTCTGATTCCATCATGCTAAATTATGACCTTTCGGAGACATTGTTTCGCACCCAAAACTCATTGTTGTCCCCAAGTAAGGCATAGCCTGCAGTCACACTTCTCCCTATAAAAAACCCTGATTCCAAGACCTTCCTCAGATCGCTCCCGAGTTCCAGACCGCCTTGCTGCCACTTTACTTGGTGAGCTTCCCCTCAGCTCCATGTGCTGAGCCACACCGAACCCCAGCATCGCTCTCTACCTTCTTCCAGGCTTCAGGAACAGGTTTCATATCACCCGAATCAACTATTCCTCTGAAAATCCCACTATCTTACTCACACCTTTATTTTCCTTAGATATCTGTGTGCGTGTGTTGCTTACATTGTGTGCCTGTATTTAATAAAGATCATTCGTTACTTTCAAACCGGTCTGCTTCTTGACTTGGCCTGCCTCTCATAACACTAAAGCAGTGCTCAGAGCAAATTTTCCCCATCTATAGTTGAACACCTTTTGGTGTCTCTCACGGAACCCCCAGTAAACAGGGTAACATGGGTTTTACCTTTACTCCAAGTAACAGGAGAATTATGCAGTGGTGTCTACCCATGTGCAATCTCATAGCTGTCATCCAGGGTATCAACTGGCAGGATGAGCAGGCATCAGTTCATCAGCCAACAGGCAGGTTGGCTGATGCCTTGATTCATTCCCATGATCATGCCAACATTACAGACATCCGTAACTGATAATGTTGTGGCTTTATTTTCTCACACTGTGCACGCTGGTCCCTTTTGCGGTAGTCTGTGGAGCAAGAATTGCCCCTTGAGGCTTCAATTAGATGCTCAGAATATAAAGCAGGATACAAATTCAGTAGCTAAGAATCCAAATTTTCTCTCTATCCCTCTCTTAATGCAAATAGTTTCAATATTCCAGTTGAATGAAAAGTTCTTCAGACTGAGTTGGAAAGGCCATGAAGAAGGTAACAAGTAAGCCTCTCTATTAAAGCTGTTCTACCACCATCCAGAAGACCCTCCGCTAGGCATCTCATCTCACTTGACAGGGCACATAGAGGAAATACCCTAAAGCAGATATTAAAGGTAGGTAAATACACACAGGAGAAGATAATTTGCTGCCCTAACACCCAGGGCATTTTGTGCAGGGCGAAACAAAAATCCCCACTCACCAGATTCCCCAGCCCAAGAACACAAATAACTAATCTTCTCTCTGCAAACAGTACTCCAACTACAAGTACATTCCAAGTATGCAGAATCCCCAGTTATCAGTTTTCGCAAAGGCTCCATACCTTAGAGTTAATTATGTTCATGCACTAAATCTGGAGTTAGAAAGCCTTTGACCTTACAAATGTTTTACAATATGACCCCAACTGCACACCATTCAAGTACAGTCTCGATTAATCATCTCTAATCCCACTTTTTCAGCAGCTTATAAAATCTCCCACTTTCCTTCCACTCCCACTTTATCCCTATGTCCTCAGTTTATTTCAACTGCTGTAGCTCAAGTTCAAAGTGCAAAAGTAGGTTGCACTCAGTAAACTTAGTAGGGGGAGAGGAGAAGAGGGTGTATAATCTTGCCCTTTCCAGTAGGTTCAGGCAAAAGCAAATTGCTGAAACCTGTCCTAGCTTGTGCACCCTTTCTTGTTAATAACTTTTGCCATCTTGACCACATTCTGATGTTGCTTGGCTACATATGCCCCAGTTTTCATCTATGAAATGCATCTGGCTAGCATCTTGTCTGGGACTTCTATTAGAAGAACATCTGGAGGACCAGTGATTCTCTAATCCTACTTTAAAAACTTTGATTTTCTTTTACTTAAACGAAGAAAGACAGGCACAGGTGAGGCAGCGGCAACAAATAATAAGGCACTAGAACAGTGGTTCTCAACCTGTGGATCCCCAGATGTTCGTGGACTTCAGCTCCCAGAAGCCCCAGCCACTATGGTCAATGCTCAGGGCTTCTGGGAGCTGAAGTCCATGAACATCTGGGGACCCACAGGTTGAGAACCACTGCACTAGAAGGACATTTCCGAATGCCAATGTGTTTGTAAGCTACCTTGGGAATACCATTTGTCTGGTATTGAGGATTTTATTTATGACCTGAATGAAAGAAAAGTTTGACTGGCACCACATAAAGTCATTACAATTTGTTTAACATCTAGTTATTAAAACAACATCGACCAAACCGAGAAACTGTCTGAAAATAAAGCCACAGTTTGCTGATCAGTCCTGAACTTGAATGTCAGCTGAAATTTAAACATTTTATGTGCTCAAAACTGATTTATATTTTTTTCTCATTTTTCCTAGAATGAAATAGAATGAAAGAAAGAAAAATACAACTAATTAAGAAATCAATTAGAAATATTTGGGAGCTATCAGAAATTACCAGGAGGTATATGATGGGTTCAAAATGCTATTGTGGTCTTTGGCCATTTCTGCAATACATTGTTATAGTGCTATTCTTCCACTTTCAACATCCTGTGGAATCCTGGGGTTTACAGTTTAGGGAGGGGCATTTAGGATTCTCAGCCAAAGAGGTCTTTGGCCTCAGGAAACTACAAACCCCAGAATTCCACAGGATGTTGAAAGTGGAATAATAGCACTACAATAGTGTAGGGCAGAAATGGCCATTGTTTTACTCCCATTAGACAATGTAAGAAGTTTAATGTGTCCATGATCAAACATGTCAATTTCCCTGACCAGTGCTTTTGAGAGCTAGTATAGAGCCCGGGACAAAAGACTGGATACACACATACACACACTGTAATTATAATCTCTTCTTGGTCTGTTGAGATACGTAAATTTTAAATTTTGTGAAGTATTCATAATATAGATATAACACAATATCCCCCCTGTGAAACAGGTATGTTTGTGTATTTGTGTGTGTTTTCTCAGGCATGTGCAGTTGAGCTGCTGAAGCTACAAACTGGCAACTGGCAGTAGCAGCCATTTCCCATTCCTCTCAGAAAATCGTTCAGTTTCATCCAGTAAGCAGAACATTAGTAGCAGCCTTGTCCTCCCAGAAGGAAGTGTCACAGTGGCAAGAGCACATTTCCTGGCAGAGGTGTTAAGAAATTTGGCATGGGTTGCAAAAACAGGCAGGAGAGCTGCACACAGGCTGTGGGTTGTGTGTTAGTCACCTTTGATTTACAGGGATCTTGTTGGTTTTTATCATGATGCATTAGAAGTAACTTTCCTTCACGGGTGAGCTGCTCCATCTCCCTTAGGCATCTGCTTTGCAGAACTTAAGTGGTGCAGCCATGAGACCAATTCTTAGCTGTTGTTGCTAAAGGAGACAGAGGAAGAGATGGGGGGGAGCCACAAGGTCACATCATATTGTGACAAAGAGCCTAGAGGTTGCATTAAGGCTTCATTTCCCTTCATTTGTCTCCAGCTGTTAGTCTAGAGCTTGACATTTATGATATGCTCAGTCCCATGTCAAAGAAATGAATTATCACATCTTCTTGGCAATCTCTCTAAAGGTTCTCCCCACTGCTCACTCCTCATCCAACCTTGTTGCCAGATGTCAGCTTTATGCAGAAATAACACACACAGTAGCTGAATCTGGAGGTGATAAATATTTCAAAGGCATGGAAATAGTGCAATATTGTGCTCATTTGCTTTCTGATTATTGCATATGCATAGCAAAAGCTACAACAGTAACCAAGCTGGAATCGGCTACTTTCTTCTTAAGGACTTGACATTAGGAATATCACTTTCATGTCTCCCCCCTGCATTGCTTGGCAAACTAGAATTAACCCTGACTGCCAGCCTTCGGGCATTAGTTTCTTTGTCTTTAAATAATGGCTAAGAGTCTACATCAGTCTTCATTTTGTAACTTTACAAATCCATAGCTATATTACATAATGCAATGAAACCCCATTAATGAAATGCAAACATGCATATACATGCACTGATAGAAATGTTCCAATGTATATTAGGTGTTTTTGATGAACATCAGACACTTCTGGTAAACATTGGGGACTTCTCATGTTTATTGGACACATGTGATGCTCACTGAACACTTGTGATGCTCATTGGGCCCTCCTGTTGTGTTCTCTAGCCATTTCCCAGATGTGCTCTGATGTACATCAGTGCCCGCTGCACATCCGGGCCATGGCACATCAGTTTCTCCACAAGCTACAACTGCACAACAGACACCCATACATTCTGATGTTATGGCAGCACCTAAGTGAATACAGATATTGCAAAACTACTCAGTTCTATTTCCCATACATGCAAGTTCACTTACAAAGATGTAAGTTCCATGAGGAATTCTAGTCAATGTTAATATTAAAGTATATTCACCATTGGGCTGAGACTAGAACTTAAGGCCAGGTCTTATCTAGAGCCTGAATTGTTAGCAGAGCTGTTATTCAAGACAAAATAAAGGAAAGAAGTGTCTCTTTGGGTTTCAGTGCTTCAATATTAACCACATTTTGGCTTAGCAGAAACACTGAGCTCACACCAGACTCTGGGTTTTTTTTTTTCCTCTGCTGGGAAATGTAAGTGTTAAATGTGAGAATTTCTACATTTTAACATTGTGCCTAAATGACAAAATGTTAGCACTTCTGAATATTTAAAAAATGTAAATTACTTGCTACTGTGAAAGTGAGGGCTAATGCCTTTAGCCAGCTAATCAATTTAAAAACTTTGGATTACTTAAAAAGGTGTTCTGAGATTGCTTCAAAAGGTATTATAAAAAGCAACAGACTTTTTAATATTTTTATAAAATGTACTAAAACAATGCTGTGGGCAGGCACCATGTTCTTTCCAAATATATAATATGTCCTGTGCATGCACATTATGTGGTGCTGATGCATGGCACACACCATCTTAAGTACTCCCACTTTGGGTTTCGGGTCATACATAGTACCACAAACTTAACATTGGTTGCTGCTGTATATTGCTTTCAACATGAAAGCTGGCAACGTCCTGGTCTGGCATTATCACTACGAGATAATTTGTGAGAAAAATGAATCCCATTCTCTATTGTCTTGCACCATGACTGTCTCAATTGCTTTTATGTATGTAGAGGATTGTGCTTTGATCCACCAGTATGCAAAGGTGTCTTCTCCTCCCCACTTAAATTCTTACTGGCACTGTGAGAAGTGATGAACTGCTTTACATCACAAACATAACATGTGGAATATTCATGATGCCAAATGCTAATGTATTATGACTAGACCAGGAATAATGACATGAAATAGGAATTAGTGAATTAACTGGGGTTTCAGGTTTTTATATTTTACATAATAAGAAGTATAGCAACTGTGTGGTATACTAATTAACTCAGGAGTTACCTAGCAGTCTTAAATTGGAGCAGGGAAGGGGGATGTGTGGCCCTTTGTAGGATACTGGACTGCATAATACCTCTATATCATTTCATATCTCACCAATGGCTATATTATGATAACTGGAATTTCAGTTAAACAATATCTAGAGGACCATAGATTCCCACCTCTCCAAAAAACAGGTCAAGCCATATCTTGAAGGTATTCATAATAATTACTCCCTTCCCAGTGGTCACATTTCTTCAGGTTATCTGAGATGTCTTCTCTGAGTCAGTTCCCTCAGAGCTCCACAAATCTCCACAGTTTGTCCACAAAGAGATTGTATAGCTCCTGCTGGGTCCCATGATCCCGGCTGACAAGTCTTAGGAGCTCTCTGGCACTTTAAAGGTGTCCTAGAGACTATTCTGTAATGTAACTGCCATTATAACTAAATAATAAAGTCCCATTGAGACATTCTGTACTGTAGTTGAAGGGAACATGCAAGAAGGGTAGTATATTGGTTAAGATTTACCTCAGTTTCACATTGTTGTTTTCAGAGTCTTCTAATAAAGTTGACATATTTCCATATGGGGGTCAACCAGTAGAAAATACCATTTTCCTCCAGAATATTAGACTCTATTCAGTGGTGCAAGAATATAGAACTACAACTTGATGTATTTGGAAGTAGTCAGCTGTTCTGTTTGGAACTTCCTCCAAGTTGATCCAAAGGAGAAACCTGAAACCAAGGGTGAGTCAAAAATGTTGGAAGTAGGCATGGCAGTCAACCAGACCTTTTTAGCACAAATCTAGTCTTAGTAACAATTGAGAAACAACCATCTGTTTCCACTGAAATGGACAAGCCCCCTCCACCCCATCATCACTACTTGCTCAACTTCCTCAAGATAGCTGAGAGATTTTTGTTTGAACAATGTTGGCATCCATGATGCATTTCTTTCCATGTCCAGGTTCCTCACAATTGCAGACCTGGTTTCAAACCAAACGTGTGGGATGGACTCATACTGAAAAGCTGTATGCTTTTGCCTTTGAGACAATACCAGAAATAAACAGATGCAATTTGTTACACTTGTGTCACTGACAAGATTGCCATGGAATGCTACAGGCAATGAGAGCAACAAAGAGCTCACTGTTCCTGCCAACTGCTCCATGCCTTGAGGGAATGGGCTGATTTGCTGAACCGAGATAAACCCTCATGTAGAATCCATGAATTGTTCTTCAGATCTTGGCACTGAAAAGCTAAGTTGGCTACTACGTTTCCCAGCATCTTACACATTTGTGTAATTCAGTGATCCTTAACCATAGTCTTTATTTTTTGCTATTTTTTTTTAGATATAACTCCCAAGGTTTGGTTTCATTCCTGCCTAGTGTCATCACCCACAGGTGTTCTGAAGCATCAAGGACTACAAAAGAGTTTTACTGGATGACTGTTCTTACATTATTTATTTCTTCCTTATATTCTATATTTCCATACAGTAGGGCTAAATGAAAAAAGATTTTAAAAAATTATCCATGCTATTTGTGGTCACTACTCTTTAAAACAGTGGGTCTTGTTTCTGAATAGAGTCTACTAAGAAATCAATCCTCAAATTCAGTGACTCCCAGGGAAGTCAATATAATGAGCATGTTGTTTTACTTATTCATTATAGCACATAGAATGATGTATGGTTCCACGATGCATGCAATTTGTTCTTGGGCTGCTTTGCTATAGTATTGGATGAGAATGATGATTGACTACCTCGATGGCCCTTTCCACATGAAGGCAGTATCCCAGTATGGAGACACAAAGGAGTGGGACTGCAATGATGCTTCAGCATGACATTGTCATGGTCCCACCCTTCTTGCGTTGCCAGCCATGAGGTTGCAGGCTAGATAATTGATGGAAAAACCACTTCAATGACCCCTAATCACATAAGCCTTCTGTTGCAGCTGGCCATGCAGAAAGGCCGGAAGCATGATCTAAGTGCTTCCTCCCCTACTGCAGCATGGGAAAAAGACCAGTGGCAGTCCAGAAGGATGGAGCATGTCCGTCACACTCCCTTCCACAGGCAGCCAGTCACATGTGGAAAGGTGCGTTGGGGACAGGACAACACAAGAGAGGTCATCGTGCAGAAAAGACCAGTGTTTGATCATCTGTTTAAATACTGCACACGCTGAAAGATCTCTGGGTGACATTCAATGGAGTTGACTTGGCCAGTTTAAAAAAAAACATTAACACAAAAATAATTTAAATAGAATAAATGCATATGAAACATTTAACAAGTTGAAAACAAAATAGTTTAAAACTAATTGAAACAGCTGGAGACAATTTAAAACCATGCACCTGTACAGGTTTATATAAAATCAGCAAGGGAGTCTGTTCCACAACGGGGGTGCCACAGGAAAGAATGCCCACTTCCACATACTGTTTGGCCGTTTTGGCATTATACTTAGTACTATTATTCTACTGTTGACATCCTGTAGAATTCTGGGGTTTGTGGTTTAGGGAGGGACATTAAGAATTCTCAGCCAGAGAGCTCTTTGGCCTCAGTCAACTACAAACCCCAGAATTCCACAAGATGTTGAAAGAGGAATAATAGGACTATAATAGTGCAGTGCAGAAATGGCCTTGGAATGATGAGACACAGAGGAGAGTCCTTTCCATTGTAACTCAAACCTCAGGAAGGTGACTATATAGGGAAAGGGGCTCCTTCAAGTATAAAAAGAGGTCCTAACCCATTTAGACCTCTGAATGACATCACCAATACCCTGGATTCAGTCAAGAAGTACAACTAGTTTAACTCTGGTTTATACAGGCCCTGTGATGTTCTGGTCAATAGTCTAGCTGTCATGTTTTGCATTAGCAGCAGCTTCCAAGGATAGTGGCATGTAGAGTATGTTGCAGTAGTCTAATCTGGGAATTTACCAGTACATGAACTACTGTGGTGCCAAGAACTGCAAGCCGCAGGATCCACAATGCCTCCAGTGACAGAAATGAATATAGCTGTACTGCTAACTTTCTTCCCAAGAAACAATCAGGTGTTTAGCAACAGTGTTCATTTTGGCATTGGTAAGCACCACAGCAACTTTCAAAACTTGCAAAGACTAGCGTATGTTAGATGGTAACAGGTTTTATAGCTTGACATGCAAATTCAGGCATGAACAGCAAAGACTTAGGAAAGTCATTAATGTCACATCACCCCACCAGAAATGAAAATTTTCCAAGCATTCTTGATGTTGACATAACTTTCATCTTGTGAACTTGGACAGTTCCTGTGTTCTTATCTTTGGTCCTATCTGTTCTCACAACACCTTCCTGCTAGTTTCACATTCGTCCCTTCTGATCTTTCCTCCTTCATGCTGAATGCCAGGGCATCAACTATTGTCAGATTGCTTTCTTTGACGCCTTAGGGTATTTTGATCCCATACCCAGATACAAGCTGCAAAACAGCAATTGAAGACAGGCACATTGTTGTGAACAGCAATTAGCAATGGTTACATTGTGGCACAAGTGATCTCTATTCTCTTTCATCTACTGCCTAAGCTAAACATATTCTCCCTGTAACATGACAGGAGCCAAGACTCCTGATATTCTGCCTGCTCCCTAAAAACTCATTTCCCCTCTACCCTGGTTTCTGTGGAAACATGTCATGGAACTTCTTTATTAAACAGGGAACTCTAATGTTATGTACACCTAACCATTCCCTTTCACTTGCAGGCAAGTGTTTCCAGTGGACCAGATACTGTAGTTGTCCTCTTTGCTTTCTGGAATCCAAAATTTCTGTGATTTCAAAATGTTGATCCTGTCCCACCATGATTAGTGAGGGATGCAGCTCGTCCTTTGTTCTCCTGGTGAGCCAGCAAGCTGAAGTGAAACACCAGATGTGTTTCTTTATAGTTTTAGGGGAGATCCAATTCAGCAGTGACAGCATTGATCAATTGGCACACTTTGAATGTATTTGGGACCCAACTTCTTTGAGGGCTGTAATCATTTCAGAAACTTGGTGGATAGATATGCATTATTGCCCTGATTAATGTCCCACCTTTTGCCTCTCCTGAGATCAGAGTGTTTTTATAAGTTTTCTTAGCAGCAACCACAGTGCTTACAATAGTGGGCCAGGCAGTTTTTCCCTTCACAGCCCATTTTGTCACTGAAGTGGGGTCAAGCTGGATGACCTCAAGAGGTGATAAATGTTTAGAAGACTGACCATACACAATTTCAAAGGGGGCAAGTCTGGTGCTTTGGTGTACTGCATTGTTGTATGCCATCTCCACAAAAGGCAACAAAATGTTCCAGCTATAAACTGATACATTGTCCAGGGATACCAGCACCCCCTTGTACAGGTGTTCATGCAAAACCTTGTTGATCATATGCATGGACACTCTGGGAGCTCCAGAAAGTCTGAAGGGCATGGAGAAGCAGGTCTTTGAACCAAACTCATAGATGATTCATTAACAAGTAAACGTTTCCACGTTTGGGAGCCCCTGTGTCATACAGCCTCATGAACCAGTTGGTAGGGTCTCTCCTCTAGCTGAGTTGCCACACACCGCAGCTTCAACTCCTTGGAAGGGAAAGTATGCTCCCATTTAGCCATGAAACTGACCACTTGCATGAGGAAATAGGGGAGTCACTCTCCTTGCCCATTAAAGGTTGCCTTAAGCTGTCTGCTTCCCTGAGGTAACAGAAGGGCTGGTTGCGGTGCCCTTTCTGCTGCTTCTCCAAGTGGCTGGGCCCCAGCTTGTGAGACATTGGCTCTAGCACCTTAGAGGATTGTTCCCCTTCCAGCTGCTGCTACTCCAGCTGCCTCTTGCCTGTCGCCCTGATCCTGATCACTGCCCACATCTGGTACATTATGTCATGGTGTCTTCCAGGCAGGGGTCCTCAGTCCCATGTCTTAATGTATATCCAATCTAGAAGTCCCATTCCAAAAGCCTTTTGGTCCACCAGAAACGGTAACTCATACCCCTGGCTGGGAACCAAGGCCCTCCCAAAATCCCCAAGGGTCTGGAAAGTCCAAGAGGTCTGTTACCCTGATTTCTGGGGGTCCCATGAGGGACACCTAAATGCTCTCCAAATTATGAGTTGGGGAAATTAGTCAAAGAGCAAAAGTTAGCAATGCAAGAGGCAGAGTAACAGAGCGAGATCTTTTACCCAGCTTCTACGCCGGGGGTCAGGCCAAGTCAAGGAGCAGACAGATGTGAAATAATAATTGTGGTTTTTATTAAAATACAGTCAAACACATGTATGCAACACACTCACACAGATAATTATAGAAATAAAGATTGGAGTGGGATAGAGGGATTTTAAGAGGAGGTTTGGTTTGGGAAATACTGCACCTGTCCTGAAGCCCAGGTAGTCTGGAGATAGAGTTCGTGGATATGAAGGTTCTCAGTGCGTGGGACTGAGGGGAAGGCTCACCAAGCAAAGCGGCAGCAAGGCAGAATGGAAGTCGAGAGCGATCCCAGCAATTCGAGCAATCCAAAGAAGTGCTCAAAGTCAGCGGTTCTTATAGGGGAAATTGCAGCCGCAGGCTAGTCTGTTCTTGGGGAAAACAATGAGTTTTGGGCTGGAGACAAAGCCTCCGAAAGGTCAGAATTTAGCATGATTGAGTTAAGTCCGAATTGTCAATAGGTCAGGCAGTATGCAAACGCAAAGTGCTTGACGCTTGAGTATTCGGCTCGTCAAGCTGCCTGCTCGGGGAACGGAGTTCTTTGTAAGTAGCGTGCATACATAATATGGTACTTGCCCTGAGGTCTCCTGAAGCGGCAGTTTGGCTACTTCTGGCCTGCCTGTGTTGTTGTTGAATGTTCCAGTGATTAGCAACCAAGCCTGTTTGTGGGAAGGAATGGGTAAGGAAGCCCAAATTATTGATATCAAAATGATATCTGGTGCCCCCCAAGTCTGGCTAGAAACTGTGGTAACAGGTTGATTGGGTTGTTAGAGAGGTCCCAGTGGTGGTGGGTCTGGGAATCTTTGGTCGAACGTTGGCCCCTTCTCCTCATCCCCTCCTTGCATCAAGTTCTCCTGCTCTGGTACCTCACACACAGTCTGCATGATGCAGCAGTTCAGGGTCCAGATCCATAGTAGGAAACAGAAAGGGATGAGTCTTAGCACTCTGTCACGTACTAGCTAACTTGCTCCCCAAGAAACATTTGGATGTTTAGCAGCAAGAATGGAGGGTAAATATATAATTGTGCTATAGATAAATATTTTGATCATTTAGGTATGGGTACTTAGGAGGACGTTAGAAGAAGTAAAATGGGCTTTCATAGAATGCTGGTTACTAGTGAGTTGGAAGTCAAGTGTGAAATCCTTTTATCTTCTTATATTATGTTGCGTGTTTGTTAGTTTTGTTTCTAGTTTGTTGTCTAGATAGTGGGTTTTTTGTAGTCTATGTTTGTACTTTTCTATATGTTGCTTTATAATAATTAGAAATAGTTTCAATATTTGCATTGATAAGAGAAACAGCCCCTCAGTCCCTTTAGAAAGGGGAATAGCGTCAGACTTTGCAGTTACTGTACTAAAATAAATGGTTACATGCAGCAAGCTGTACAAAGCACAACACAGGAAACAGTTGGACACAGTCAGGAGCTAAAAACAAAGTCATTGTGACATACCAAAGTACATTGTACATCTTTCTTATCCTTTAAACATCCTCTGTCACGATTTTTTTTAAATAGCAGATCTGTAGCAGGTGGAACAAAACAAGGAGGGCAAAATATTTTTACATATTGACTTACTTGAAAGATTTCCAGCTCTGCTTTCAACAGAAGCTGCAGTTAGCCTTAATGCTAAAATGTCCTATGAACAAAATTACAAAATAATAAGAACAGAAGGCAAGGCAAGAAGACAGAGGAATCATGAGAACAACATAAATAATCAGGGTGTTTTGGAGGGAGGGAGATTGTCTTTTTTTGGTGACTGAAAGATTATTTAATTAGACACTTGCTGAGTGTTTCTGAGGAGGCTTCCAAAACAGGAAGAGGAACAATGGAACCTGATGAAAAAAGGCAGGGGGATATGTCTCCAAGTGCTCAGTGGGGATGGTTTTTATTATTTTATTTTAGAACAAGACCAATGCGTTTTGGCCTATGTATATATTTCAATGGCCTACATAAAAACAAATATAGATGCTAATTTATAAATCAGAAGGACAACAAATAACTATACCATAATAGCTACATAAAACACCATAACACTTTTCAGGTTTTCTATGTTGCATCATACCTATACATACCAATATACTATCTGGCAGCAGAAATTTTTGAAGCTGAAAATCTTATTCCATTTGCTGGACTGACAATGAACTAGAGAACCAGGCTCAAAACTTGTTGTATCCTGCTACTCTGCGTCGCTCAAGAAAACACACGTATACTTTCCATGATGTTTATTGGAACACAAGAGGCCAGTTAACAACTCTTGCTGGAGTCAATTATCTCCATCATTCACCTGGTTGTATAATAAAACAAGATAGTTCATTACCCTGCATACACAATGCCCATTAGCAGTTTCTCTAGGTTCACCCCCCCCTTAATTTCTAGATCATTTTTCTCTTTTATTGAACCTCTCTGTTAGTTACTTTGATCCTTTGAATTTCCTATCCTGCCCTTTGATATTCTACTTACTATCCCTAACCTAGTAACTTACAGTTTAATCCTAGCAAATTACCCATTTATTGCTGTCCCCAAACACAAAGAAACATTTCTCAGCTAGGCTAGCCAAATGCTGCCAAACATTTGGTAACACCTTGTGTCTCTAAGAACTTTCTCATTCATCCCTGTCATTTTCAGCATACATATGTTTCCCACATGCATATACATTTTCCTGACCTACATACAATTCCATGGCATGGTGAGAGCATGAATGACAAAGCTGTTATTGTTAGTGTTGCCGTTTTAGCAAATGATCGAGAAAAAGGAGAGAAGTAGAGAAGGGGGAATGAGAGAGCTTTCAAGGACAAATCATGCAAGAAACGTTCAGAGTGAATTTACAACAGTTTGGGGAGATAAAATTCTTCATTTTGACAATGCAACCCCTTCTCCCTGAAAGCTCAAGAGTTCTCTACCTCTGTAGGTAGAGAGCACTAGACTTTATGTTTTCAGTAGGAATACATGTTTCCTAAATTTGTTTCTCTTTCCTGTATGCCACTTTGCAACTTGAGGCAGATCTGGGAGATGTGGAGAATGCAGCGTCCACAGTTTCCTGATTGTTGTATTCTGTTGGAGGACACAGTTCTGTATTCTAGGCACCCTCTCTTATGGCCTCTTCAGTGACCCTGCTCCGCTCAGGTGTGATGGAGGATTTTGTCCTATCACCAGCATCAAAAACAGATGGCAGTGGGATACCTCCTTGATCTTTGGGAAATGGTTGACTTTTGCTTCAGGCAACAAAGCAGCTTGGACAAGCTCTGTGTCTCCAGCTGCTTTTGACTGGGTTTGGGGAAAATACATCAAGCAAAATGTTCATATGTACATGTGATAGCTAGTTTGGTCTGAATGTTAATATTTTTCTCTATCTCCTCTAAATCTTAAACTTAATCCTCACATTAAAAAAAATTAGATTTCTTAATTATTTGGGATAAATTTTGATTAGGTTGATATGGCAGTATAGTGGGAAGTACTCTCTATTCTCCACCTACTGAGAGTCAAGGGAATGATCTCAGGTGAAGCATGCTAAATAATAATAAGTACACCAATTATGGTAAATCAAATAGCGCACTGACATTGTTAAAACTAATGATCCAAGACATTGCCACTTAACACACATTTTGAAGTTCACTCAATGGTATTAATTGTGATATTACCGAATGCTGAGCTCTGTACTAGCAGTTTACCTAGAAGTTTAAATAGTAAGGCAGTACCAGACAGAGGTGTGATGTTCCTTAATTTTCCTCCTGGTATTTTAACTTGATATCATCCTGAGTATTTTCCACTGATGAGGTTACAAAGTTATTTTCACCTCCATGAACAGTCATATGAAAGCACCTTTGTGTGGTGGAAGTGGAAGACCTTTAGTTCAGTATCTTACTCATCTCCCATTAAAAAAAAATGGAGTAAGGTGATAGGAAAGACCTATGTCAAAGCACAATTTATATCCATTATAAATAAGATGTTGCACGAGACTGACCACTGATCTTATTTGTCAATGATCTCGCTAGAGGTGTGAAATCTTGTCATTCTTCATGTTCAATGTTGGAAGATGAAACTCCTTGATCTTACCACATAGATATATGTGCATTCTTAATAGCTTCTAAGGCAGCTATTCTCAAGAGGGGCCATATGGCCCCCAAGGGGCCCTGGAACATTTTAAGGGGAATCACAGACTAATAACTGTGAGAAAGGGAGCCCCAAGGACTTATGAGGGAGTGGTAACTGAAGTGATGAAAACTCAAGCAGCAATCTTAGCTGGAATTAGTAGTTTCCTTCCTGTTGATAATATTTTTCCAACCCACCATTTGAATTCAGCATGCTCAGTAAATTCATTGCTTAGGTTCTCCCTTCAGCTCAATTCAAGAGCTAAAATCCACAAAAGATGAGGCTTCTGTGATGTATTTCATACCCTGTAGCAGCCATATGGGCTCTCTCCCATAGCCTCACTTCAGAGTCAGTTGCAAATCAGGCAGAACTGGGCCGACATATTCAATCAAGCATTCTCATGGCCATTGTGATTTTCTATCTCTCTGGCCATTTCCGCCAGAGAGGAATCGCCCTGTGCCACTACTTACCAGATCTTCTGGCTCCCCAGTCTGGTCCAGGCTGCTCTGGAGCAGTGCGTGGTTGTAGATCCGCACTGCTACAGTGTCCAAAATGGTGGCTTCTGGTTGGTCGTGGGTCCCGACCGACCACTGAAGTTTGCCAGCCTAAAGCCTGCCCTCCGCAGATTGCAGACTCACATTGGTGCGAGCCTGCAAATCTGCATTGGAGAGCAGGCATGCAGTGGCGTGCTCCAGGCTTTTGAAAGACCGGAAAACTCAGGTCTTTCAAAAGCACGCTGGAGGACCACTTGGGGTCGTTCTGGAGCAGACTGAGGTGCGGATCTACAGTAAGTAGTCCGGACCCAGTCCACTCCAATGTGCAGACGTCCTCCATGGAGTACACACTGCACCATTTTTATTACCCCATGTGGAAATGGTCTCTATGTTATATCTCTAGGAAGAGCTCCTAAGGGGTGTGTGGACCTAAACAAGCAAAGAAACATAAGCCATTCAACTGAAGCAAGACTTAGGCCATTTCTTCCCTACACTGTCATAGTGCTTTTATTCCACTTTTAACATCCTGTGGAATTCTAGGGTTTGTAGTTTCCTGAGACCAAATAGCTCTCTGGCTGAGAATTCTAAATACCCCTCCAAACTCCAAATCCCAGCATTCCATAGGATATTGAAAGTGGAATAATAGCATTATAACAGTGTAGGGCAGAAATGGTCTTGGATTCCTGATTTCAGAGACAGAGGCAAGATATTCTTTGTCTTGTTTCCAGTCTTTGAAGGTGCAGAATATAAGTACGTCACTAGCTTTTGTACAGAAATGCAAACCCAACTGACTTGATTTTCCTCCCTGTCCAGAATTCTGTTGGTGACATTTAAAGCATGCATGTTTTCTTTTCTGCGTGGGGTTTCAAATAAGAAATTTTGTGAAGAATTACATCCTTATTTTTTGGCATGATGCTTAAAACATCTTTGCCTAACAAAGAAACCAGTAGGTTTTGAAAGCTAGTGACATACTTTGCACCTTGTGGTTGGGCTAAGAAAGATATTGTGAGCCAGAGTGGTGTTTGAGCTCTGGAACCCTGGAGAGGAGGGTTCAGTTCTCTGCTTGACCATGGAGATCCACTGAGTGACCTTGGGCATGTCATGGACTTTCAGCCCCAGAATACCCCATGACACAGTTATCTTAGGGTCACCATCAGTTGGAAATGACTTGAAAGCGCACAGAAACAACAAGAAAGATACCATTGCAATCTGGACTTTGGATTTCATTTTGTAGTTTATAGAACTCTCTCTGTGGTTTTATAGTAAATAGCAGTAGAGTTAAATGTTTGCTGAATGAGAAGTGTTGTGTTGCTAGTCTGGCCAACAGTAAAATAGGTAATCAAAGTTGTTGACTTTGAGAAAGAATGAAAAAAGAGTATTGGATTGAGTAAGGATATAAATGTATAAGAAATCAAAGAAGAAATAATGTAACTGTTCTTCTCTCTGTAAGATGGAAATTATGTTTGTAATGGTTTGTAATTATGTTTGTAATGAAATAAGCAATTTCAACTGGAAGATTTAAGCATGGAAGTGTGTGGGGGGGTTATTTTCGAGACAAACTTTCAATAAAAAAAATTATTAAAAAAAAAGTCCTTGGAGCAGGAATAGCCACAGAAAAGGGCCTCTTATATGTTTCAGCAAACCATCCACAATTTAGAAAGCCTGCTGGCATTCATCAGTGTGCAAGTACAAGAGAGTTAGGGAAGAAATGAAAAGTATGACTCAAAATCTAGAGAAGATAATTTAACAGATGCAAAAGTCAGTTTAACAAGGAAACACTGCTGCTACTATTGCCTGCCATTGTGATTCAGCCAAAATACTTTTGGGCCCCAAGCAGCACTGCTCTAGTGTGCTGTTAGATCAGGGACTTAATATGGCAGGTGTCATTCACAGGCATCTGGTTTCTAGTGATGAGAGATCAGTCATCTCATATGACTCTAAGTGACATTTTAGGCAAGTGATAGCCCAGATGGTGGGTCCCCTAGCAGCTTTGGCCTTCAGTGACTTCCTGAATTTCAGAAATACCCAAATAAAAATGCACAGCAGGCAAAATGAAATGCGGCAAAAAACAAATCTGTACTATACCACAGAAAGCGGGGGGGGGGGGGTAATCACATCCCTACTTTTATATATGCAGTGACTTCCTACAAAAGGACTACCTCTGACACAGTTGTTATAAACAGCTTCTCAGAGCCATTTTTTAAAAAATAAAAAGACAGCCATTTGAAATATTTTCCTTTCCCCATTTCCACTCTCTTAGTTGCTTCATGTTTCATTCTCAGACTATCTGCCTCATACAGATGCTCTCTCTGTGTAAAAGGATGTGCATGGCATGGGAGGGACGAAGATTTAGCCTTTTTGCTAAAGATTTTGCTCTCTTTCCCTATGTTAAAATGAGATAAATCTAAATAATGTAGGACCGGCTACCATTTATGTATATTCTCCAGTTGAAATCGGGCTATCATCGCAATCAAGACGTTCACAAGCATCAATTTGCTTTTCATTGTGCAAGCACCAGGCCTAGTAACTCCTTGGCAAATGAAATCTTATGCATGAGTAAGCAAGAGATGGGATGTGTGCCTGTTTATTTATGCGCCTGAAAATAAATGTTCTAATTCTGGGTGAAAAGGGACAACCTGTTATTTTTAAAGGAAGGGGGAAAATGGTAAGAGCGAAGCAAGAGCCCAACCATTGAGTTGGTTTGTATTCAGTGCAGTGTTTTGCATGTCAGAAGTGACAAGACCCGTGCAATATTTGGCTTAACCCCCTCCACAGACCTCAGGGCTTGTATTGATGAAATTAGTACACAGCAATCAATCCAGTGAATACAGATTGATTTTTACCACCAACTTCAGCAGTAGTATTGCAAAAGAAAGCCTTGGAGTATTATGAGTTCTACATATCATCAGCACCTGTGGTTAATTGCTCTGGGTTTTTCTCCATGTTGATTGAGCAACAAAATTAGAAATGCAGCAATGTTCAAACAATGGAATCAGTCTGTGAATGTTAACTTCTGGGCAACCCAAAACAGCTCTGTTGTTTAGGTCTCATTGTAAAACTAAATGCCACTCCGCAGTGATCTAGTGTAAATTTTGAAACAGAGGTATCCACCATGACAGCCCCCAAGAAGAGTCCAGAAAGGTAGACAGCTATGTTGATCCATATTGTTATGCTGCAGATAGAACATTCCCAGGGACTTCTGCAAACAGTCTCTCCTTGGGAGCGGTGGCTACCCCCAGTTTCCAGAGAGGGCTGATACTTAAAGAAGTAGGGCAGATCTACAGCAGAGGGCTCCTTGGGAGTAGAGAGCTCATTGCATGGAGGAATTTGTCAAAAAACCTATGATCTGCTACAACTGGACTTTGGATGGGGCTGGCAGTTCCTGCATAAAAGTGTTTGTCCAGGTCTAGAGAAGCTGCTGAAAGCATCTCATCCGTAACCACATTTTCTCAGCTGTTGGCATTCTTGAACTCCTGCTGTGCTTTTCACAGCTGCCCTCTGAGCCTGGGCTGTGGTCGGACTCACTGTGGATCCCCTACCCTAATAAAAGATTCTTTTGATTTTGGCTCGATTTCCCAGACTGTAACATAGGATCCGAGATCTTAGAAAGTTACAGTTGTAAAGTGCTGGTCCAATTCCCCACCACACAGGAACACACCCTGCTTAAGCTGAATCCAATGCCAAATCACCTGGGTGGCATCCCTGCCCTGTCCTCTTGGTACTCTGCAGATGATGGCCCACTTAGGTCACAGAAAACACTCAAACTCTTCTCTCCCCTAAACAGGTAGAAAGTGGCCGAGATCACGTTGATTGTGCTAATGCAACCTTTGCATTGAATGGCAATGGCAATGCTTCACAAATGAATGAACAATTGAACAATCTTGTGCACATGCACAACTCAGGAGCATTTCCTTAGCATTTTGGATACTCTTTCCCTGAATTTTCTCCTGGCTGTTGTATCTGTGTTGGCTTTAACTTCAGACCACCTGAACCTGCTTCTGGAACATTTCTACCTCGATCCAGGATGCAAAACTAGTCAGTTCCAGCAGTTTTCCTCTCCATGGGAAGCACAGCTTTGGTCAAACTAATGGGTCTTAATTGCCCTTTGAAGACCAGGACAAACCACATTTTATTACATACAGGTGATATGGCACAACAATCAGTTGTTGGTAGAAAAATCCATTTCTAGCAGCTGATGTGAGAATAGAAACCAAGCTCAGAAGGAACAGAGTTGCCTGAGGAGCTGATAAAAGTCATCATTCTAGCTAATCAAAACATCCTGGCTGTCTAACACTGTGAGCCCTAGCTGAATTGCTGTTGTTGTATATCTTCAAATCATAGGGAAGCCTATCACATTTCCGCACTAGCCTGTTATAGCGTCATGATTCCACTTTCAACATCCTATGGAATCCTGGGGTTTGCAGTTTTGTGAGGGGCCAGCCAGACCCTCCCGAAACTGTAAACCCCAGGATTCCATAGGATGTTGCAAGTGGAATCATAGCGCTATAACAGGCTAGTGAGGAAATGGCCAGTGTTTTCTGGGCTGAGAGTGTGTGATGTACAGTAGGTCAACAGTAGGTTTCCATGGCTGAGAGGGAATTGATTCCTGTCTCCAGGGTTGTAGTCTAAAACTCAAACACTATACCACATTGGCTCTCTTCTAGCTGCATTACACCACTGCAATTTGGTTTTAAAGACTGTTGCCAGAACAGTAGCCTTGTTAAGCTGGTCCAAGTAGTGTAATCCTATACATGCCTACACAAAAGTTAGTTCCCTTGAGTTCAGTGACTACCTGGATACAAGATACATACATCCAGTGGGCATGTGAATACAGCATTGTACTTTTTAATCAACCTGGAGCCCAGAAGAACCTAGTTCTCTTGGATGTGCTAACTGTGAATGCAAACTATACCATTAAAATTAGGGGATGGGAGTATGCTCATTTGCTTGGATCCTACCAGTATCCTGGGGGAGGAAACACCCACACATAAGGAAAATGTGAGCCTAAGTCAAAATTTCTCACAAAAACAAAAACATTTTTTTCTGGGAAGATTTTTTTTAGATTTTTTCTTCTTCTTCTCACCCTGCCCACCTGTTTATGGCCACATTGTGGAATTTACTCTAAATATAGACATAGCTCAGGCCCTTTCCGCACCTTATCTTTCTTCGGTGCTGGGGTGCGGGGATCGCGCGAGCAGCCTCTGGCGAGAGGCTCTCGCATCCCTGCTGCTTCAGCTCCACACAAGCTGCCTGCTTGCGCAAGAGCCCCGTCTCTTCCTTCCTCAGTGCAGCCTGGGAGTTTCCCAGGCTGCACTGGGGCGAGAAGCGCAACTGGTGCAGCTCCGGAGGCTCCACACCCCAGGCATGGGGCCCGGGAGCAATGCACAATTGTGCACCATTTTCGGCTTCCAGCCAAAAATGAAAAGGTGCTCAATCGACGCCTGCCAGCCCCTGGAGCATCACACGATTGTGAAAGTGTCATGCAGATCACTCCTCACAATCACACAACATTCCAGGTGCTTTTTCACATGGCAAATGCCATGCAGAAAGGGCCTCAGTTAAGAAAGTAGATGTGCTTCTGGGCTTTTCTTCTTTAAGAGAAACTTTGGTACCAAAGATAGAAATACATGGAAAGAATAGGAATAAATTCCTACACAACATAAAAAAAATTGCAGAAATGAGCTTCTTTTTCAGCAGCTTTGTTAACTGAGGTAGAACCATATTCTCAACTATCAATTTTTCCTACTTTCGCTCTCTCTCTCTCTCTCTCTCTTTTTTGGCAGGGAAAATGGAGAATGGATTATTTTGCTACTTATCATGACATCAGCATGGTGTGACAGTTTGAGAATTGGCCTGTGTCTCTGGATACCAGGGTTTGAATCCTCACTCAGCCATGGAAACCCACTGGGTGATCTTGGGTAAGTCATATTCTCTCAGACCCAGAGGATGGCAAAGGCAAACCCCCTCTAAACAGATGTTGCCAAGAAAACACCATGATAGGGTTTCCTAAGCATCACTATGAGTCAGAAACAACTTGAAGGCATATCTGAAAAACTGTTGGAAAACTTGTCCTCCTACTGGAAAACTTGAATAGCTTGAATAGAATTCCTCCCCCTATCCCCAATATTTCTGCACACAAGTAAGTTGAAGAAATTTGAGAAACCATTTCTATACAGCTCCTTTAAAACGGCATTGTGGACAGTAGGTGGAAGAGGCTTGCTTTTCTTCCAAGTTGTGCATAGGGAAGGAGGTCAATTCCTTTGCTTAAATTACAGTAGGCAGCACACATATTTTAGTGAAGAACATATTGCAGAAAAGTCAAGCAGTGGCCTCAGGATATTCTCACTTCTTGCTGCCCATTCAGCTTTTTTGGGAGTGATAATACAGATTAGACAAGGTGTTACAGCAAAGGCAAAGAATACCTTTCAGCTGGAGGGCCAAAGAGAATTTCAGATCAAAAATCCCAAGCTTAAAGTTCTTAACTACTGGTAACAGAGTCTTATGTAAGGCATTTTAACCTCACACAAAAGCAGGGAAATAAGAAAAAGTTGGAATCATAGTGAAGGGGGCATGAGCCCTCTCACATCCTCCAACTGTCCTGATTTGTCAGGTTCAGTCCTGATTAAATCTCTGTTGTCCCACTTTTTCAGTTACTTATAAAACATCCCAGTTTCTCTCTTGGCAAGACTTGTTCAAAGGGGGTTTGTCTTTACCTTTCTCTAAGTCTGAGAGAGTGTGACTTGCCTAAGGTCACCAATGGGTGCTCATGGCTGAGCAGAGATTCAAACATTCGTCTCGTAATGTCCTTGCCGTTGCTCAAACCACTACACCATGCTGGCTTGCAAACCACTAAGTTAATATTCCTCAAGTACATACACCATTCCTGGATATATAAGGAACAACGTGGCTGGTGTTTCTTACTGTTTTTAAACTCATTTTGCTAAACAAACTTGAGTGAAATATGCAACAAAAAAATTTCCAATCTTATTATATTAGCTTGGCCTCTAGCCCCTCTTTCCAAGTTTTTCTACCAATACAGGAAATATGGTCCAAGTATAGAGACAGTTTAGTAAATGGGTAGAATAATTTGTTTCAATGTTTCAGTCATAAAGATATAGAAATACGGTTAAATTAGAGCTACTGGCTTGTTGTTAGTCAGTTCTTTGTTGGTGCATGACATATGTTCATATTTGAACTGTGGAAGAGAATTGGTGTTCACATTTCTTAGTATTTCATCTTTCCATGGCCTCATTTTGTTTGTGAGGTTTTCTGGGAACATCCATGTTCATACTGCTGTCTAGCCATCTTCTTAGTGATAGACACTATTATTTCTGTTAATGTTGTCTTTTCTGTAATTTTGGGAGTGGCTGTCTAGTGTGAGTTCATGGGAGCGATAAGATTTGAATCGGGGACCTCTTCATTTCTAGCTTCATTTCTTAGTCAATATGCTACAAAAGTCCTCTATGAGGATCTTATTTCTATTCTGTCTTTGAAAATTACATTTAGTCAGGACTCTTCCCCCAGAACATTCTACTCTCTTGATTCAGAGTCCTCATATTGGCATACTTAAGCCATTTCTTGCTTTTAATTTTTTAAGCTAATGTACATCATTGTAAATGGCAGACTGTGTCATTTCTTATCATCTCTGCCTTTCAGGCAGCATATAGTATTAACCATTGACGGTCAGGTTTTCTAGAATGGCTTTTCCCTCATTTTTTAATAGAAAGCCTCATAAGAAAGATCAGTGAAGTGCAAAAAAAAATCAATCATTCATAATCTGCCTTTGGTTCACACTGAAATATTTATGAATGATAAAACTGGCCTGACAAGACAAAGTTCAGCTCAAAGGCCTCTTATGACAACATGACAAGGTTTCATAAGAGCCAGTGCATAATTAAAGGATAAATGGGGAATGGATGGAGATGTGTCCAGTTTTATTACACAAATCTGCAAAAATCAAGAAACCAGCATGACTGAGTAGAACAGGAAGTTTAATCCAATAACTCTCCAGGTCAATTCTATAAGTACTACTCAAAGAATACGACTAAGAGCAAAGAAACAGTGACAAATTCCAAAACCCGATTTGGTCCATTTAAGGCATGCCCCTGCTGTTAAATAAGCAAAGTACAGCTTCAGTGTGGCCAGGATCCTTGATCAACAGAGCTTCTTCCAGCATCCATGCTCCTGAAAAGAGTCAAACCTAGAGAAGAGGTAAGGAAGAATTGCAAAGCATGTACATATGCATGAAAAAGGTGAACATGCTAGTTCCCACCCCTGAGCTGTGTGCTCAGTGACTATGCAAAGAAGATTAACACACAAATGTACACAGGCAAGGGCCCTCCCTGTAAGAGCTGCTGAGATCCTGTGATAAGGGACAAGATAGAACTGATGTTGTTGTTAGTGGTTGTGCTATTAATAATTGAAAATATGTGTGTGTTTCAGCAAAAACAAAATAATCTTATCCTGCAAAATGCCACCCCCTTTCCTCCTTCTGTTATGTGATCTGATAACTAGTTCTGCTGTTAGGCTGAAACATTTGTTGCTGCTATGTGTCTTCAAGTCATTTCTGACTTACGGCAACCCTAAGGTGAACCTATCATAGGGTTTTTCAGGGCTGAGACTGTATTACCCAAGTTACCCAGTGGGTTTCCATGGATGAGCAGGGAATCACACTCTGGTCTCCAGGGTCATAATCCAATGCTCAGACCACTACACCATGCTAGATTTCTGCTGAAACATGTATGTTTTTTTAAAGATTGTTGTCTTCTTCAACATGACACTATGACAGCAGGGTTTTATCTTTAGCAGTCATTTGGCAAAAGCTTGGCATTGATTTAGTTGTACATTTTAGATCTATTGATTACAGAATTTGTTTCGGCAACTGAGATGCCTTTTGGAAGCAGGCTGACTGGCTTTCAAAGGCCTTCAAGCTTCACATCACACCAAAGATCAATCAGTCAACAAGAAGCAGAATGTGTCAGGATTGTAATTGGGTCTGTTTCTTCGGATGGGAGAGAGGCTTGAATAATATACCATCTGTGGGTCACCTACCTGCCCCTGTCACTCTTGCCCAATTGACATTCTCCGAGTGAGACCAATTTGTGCTGCCACCCAGAAGAAGTCAGGGCATATCAATGCGACTACTGCTTTGATGATCAGCAGAAGTTGGTCTGCTGGGATGCAAGACTCAGGAGATGATCAGCAACTTCATCCCTTCATACTGGCACTGATTATGTTGTTCATATTCCATTTCTCTGGCAGTGCAGCGAGAATCATGGACTCAGATTTAGAAAACCAATTGAGAATGAAATGGACAGGAAAATCATGTCATGGATTTCATTAGAGAATGGTAAGATACAAATGTAACTAATAAATTAAAGGAATTTACAAAAATGGAAAACTTGTACTGTAATAATGTGTTTAGTATTTATGGCAAAATTCTTTGTTCCTTCTATTGCAACAAGACTGTTGCTGTGGAAATTATTTCATTTATGTGGCTTTAGGCCTAATAGTTTGCAAAGTAGCTAGAATTTGGTGGTACACATGGAAGTTCATATTAATCACCCCACAATATCTTCTCAGCAAATGATCTCTGGTCATGAAATCCAAATAAGAGCATGATGGAAGATCAGAACAAGGTAAACTTTAATGCATATTCATTAGACACTGCTGGTAGCAAGCTGACCGTTGGTTGGCTAGGTGGTCGTGGATTACTCCACTTTTGCAAAATCCTAGGCTAATGATTGTCCTGGGATGAATAGTGAACTCTTGATTGCTAGAGTTTACTACAGCATCTTTGAGTTTACAAGAGATTACTAGAGCGCTATACTATGGTCCCCTTTGTCCAAAGTTGGACACGGTCTTTACTGGACTGGAACATTTATAACCCAAGCTTTGGAGTGCTTCATGACAGAGGATGTTCTTCAGTTCATGGTACTGAAAGGTAACTTATCATGTGTTTGGACTAATTGTTGTTGGTTAAGACTATAAACTGATAATCCTCTCCCCTTGCTATCTGATTCCTTATAACCTGTTTTGTTCAGTGTAGTGTTAGCACCTTGAGCACACCTGATATTAATTAACCGTCCCTCTATATTCCACACCCGTAGATGCAAAGCCATTTTCTACCATCTCATCTGTACCCAAATACTGTATTTACCAGCTTGTCAGACGCACCAGCATGTAAGATGCACCCCATTTTCAGAGGGTATTTTTTAGGGGGGAAAAGTGTGTCTTACATGCCAGCAAATACAGTACCTATTTTTTTTCAGTTCTTCAGCTTATTTGTTTCTGTTTTATTATTATTACTTTCATTTATTGCTGACAGCATGTTTAGGGAGTTGTAAGTTATTCTGAAGTCAGTGTTTTGTATGTGTCCATACTAAAACTTGTGATGCTTCACAAGTGCTCCAGAAAAGTAAAGGTGGCACTAAGCAGACCAAATACTTTTTTTTTACTTAAAGGCTAATTGGAGTGATGGAAAAAAGGATGTTTCATTATCAGCCACTCAATAACCCACACAACCAAGCCTCTACTGTTTAAGAGCAAATATAGCTGCTACATTTTTTACACTTTTTTTTAATAAGATCAGACTCTATTAAATTATCAAATTAGAATTAGCAATCTGTTCTTAAACAGCTTTCTTGATTGAAGACATTTGCCTCATTAATCCTGAACAACCTGTGAGCACCATTAAGTCTAATAGAATAATGAGCAAGATTACAGAAAGTGCATATGGCCACACACAATGCAGAGTGCTGCAAAAAGGCCGCCTTATATTCAGCTGTAATTCTTGGTGAGTATGGAATCTTCCTGTATAACTATTGCTATGTGGTGATGAAGGTTTTGATATTAATAATTATATTAAATGTAGTATTTTGAACCAGCAATGGCATGTTATCAAAATGCACTTGTACTGCCAGTGAAGAAGCAAAAAGAAGAGCATATCATTTTCAGTAGGGATGGGCCAACCGAATCCTCGAATCCTCAGCAAGAATTCAAGATTTGCGAATCCAAATCTGTGAACAGAATCTTTCAAATCCACCAACCAAAAAAATAGTTTTTTTAAAAAAAAGTTCTGTTTAAAAGAAGCTTTAAAAAGTTTAAACATTTTTTAAAAAGTTGCTTTTTAAACCCTTTTTTAAAAAAGAATTTGAAAGGTTTGAGATTCGTGAGATTCATGGACTCCCAGAACTTTTCAGAGATTCGGATCCAGATTCGGATCTGGAAAATTCTGGATTCATCCCATCTCTAATTTTCAGTATTAGGTATACTATACCTTTAAATACCAACTCCTGGGGAATACAAGAAAAAAGTCCTGTTTGTGGGCTTCTTGGAGGCATCTAGCCAATCAGAAAAGAACAAGGTGCTAGACTAGAATAGGCTATCCCAACTTACTATGCGACTCTTCTTAAATTCTCAGCAACAGAATCAACTATATCTCAGCTTATGTTACACCATTGTAACCAGGCTGCTTTCTGACATATCCTCAGAATACTGCTTGCTAGGTTGATCTTCAGCTTGGGAACGTGGGAGAGGTTGGTTTGAGGAATGTCTATGCTGACGTTGAGTCAGATAGCACTTTGTAAGACTTTAATGTTTGAGTGACCTCTAACAGTTTTACTACTATTATTTGTTAGTGCTATTTTTCCCATAGATTTTGCCAGCATTGGACTTGCCAACTAATTTATTCATCAGAATCATTCAGAAATGTTTGTTGCACTGAAGCCAAGAGAATGGCCAAGATTCTCCATACACAGAATTCTGTTCACTCCTTCCCTTTCCCTGTAGCTGTTGCTACCGCCACTGAATCATTGCAGAGCAAAGGAGGGAGGAAACCAAGGCCATTTCCACACTAAACTAAACTCTTACAGTGTGATTATTTCACTTTCAACATCCTATGGAATCCTAGGGTTTGCAGTTTAGGGAGGGGTTGGCTTGTCCCAGCTATAGTTCTCCAGAGAAAGGAAGAGAAAGAATATTTGAGATTATGTCCGTGGGTCTAGAGACCAGCTCCTTGTACCCCATCTAAAACAAACTAAATATATATGTCACCAACAGGATTCTGGTCAGTGTCTGATATGCCTATGTCTCAGTAGTCATGCTAAAGAAACATTAGAAGTAAAATGTGAGAGTATAACAAGAGTCACCTTGTTTAACCTCTGTTCAATACAGGAATTCACACCAGAAGCATTCCTGACAGATGGCACCCAACTTTCTTTAAAAACCTTCACTAAAGGAGAGTCCATCACCTTCTGAGGTAATCTTTTCCAACCATCAGCTCCAGCTCCAACCATCAGAAAGTTCTTCCTAATGTTTATATGAGATCTACTTCCTTGTAATTTTAAGTCACTGGTTTATGTCCCATCTTTTGGAGTAGGAAAAAATAAACTTGTTCTATCTTCAGTGTGACGGATATTTTGAGATAGCTATCATACCTTCTGAGTCTTCTCATCTTCAAGCTAAATGTACCCATTTTCCACAACCATTCCTTATAGCAATTGGTTTCCAACTCTTTGCTGTCTTGGATGTATATGAACATATTCCAGTTTGTCAACAGTCTTCTAAAACTGTGGCATGCTGAACTGGGCACAGTACTGTAAGTGTGGTTAGACCTAAGCAGATCTGGGCACTACAATTCTGTTGAGGCAGAGTTAGATTCAGCGAATGAGTTATTACAAACTTATGATCTCTTTCATCATAAGTATAATCCATCCTATATTTGTTCATTCTTATTTTTTCTTCCTAAATGCAGTACCTTGCATTTATCGCTGTTGCAATTCATTTTGTTAGGTGTTTGGTCCATTTCCTCAATCTGTCAAGGTCATTCTGATACTTTCCATGTCTTCCATTTGGCTGTCATTTGCAGATTTGATGAGCATGCCTTCTGCTCCTTCAGCGAAGTCATTTATAAAGATATTGAACTCTGGGCCCAGGATATAACACTGCAGAACCCTGGCTTGTCATTTCACTCCAGAATGAAGTGGAAATATTGGTGAGCACTCACTGGGTTCAGTCCATCAGCTAGCTGCAAACCTACCTAATAGTAGCATAAAATATCACACAGTTTACCAATTTGTCTGCAGGAATATCATAGATCACTGAAAACCTTTCTAAAATCAAGCTGTACTACATTCAAAGTGTTCTCCATGCTTCTTAATAAAAGAGAGAAAATAGCAGTAAGTATGATCAGTGTGGCATGCCTTGTTTTGAAGAAATCCATGTTGGCTATTAGTAACATTTATCATAACATTTTTTTTATATGCTTGCAAACGGGCCATTTAATTACCTGTTCTAGAACTTTTCCTCATATTAATGTCATGATGATCCAACAGTAGTTGCCCAGTCCTCCCCAACCACTCATGAAAATGGGCTAACTTTTGCCCTCCAGTCTACAGGGACCTCAAGTGGCTTCCAAGAATTCACAAAAATTATAGACAGAGGCTCTGAGATTAGGACCCGCAAGTTCCTTTTGTACCTTTGTTTGCAGCCCAACTGGCCCTCCAGACTTGAAATCATTTAAAATAGCTAGGTGTTCTTAAACCACTTCTTTACCTATCTTGGGCTGCAACCCCCATTACTGCATCATTTGTTCTATTTTCAGTAGGCTCTGCACTGTCTAGGAGAAAACAAAATATTCAACATTGATCTCTTCTCTGCCATCCATTAGTATTTCTTCATCTTCTTCATGCAGCACACTTTCTGCTCACTTGTTCTGTTTCTTGCTCCAACCATAACTAGCATCATCCTTTTATTAATTTGAACCTCTCTTGCAACCTCTGAGATTTAGCCACCCTGACTTGTTTGTACTTTTACTTGGTGATTTGCTCCTCTTATGTGTTATGTATTATATGTCCCTCTTAAACCTCAGGTCATCCAAAAATTTGAATGCCTCTCACTATTCCCTTTTGTTGGAATTTTTTTGCCATTGTGACTTCAATATCTCAACTCTGAGGCAATCCCATCTTTCTTGAGCTTCTTTCTTGTTGTGTATTTTTGATCATGGAGTCTCACCTGGCATTTCCTTAAACTTATTGAAATTGCCTTTCTCAAATGTATGCCCATGTGCGAGTGGCTTTCCCTTTCCTCTGTATAATGAAGATTAAGATTTCTTCCATACAAAGTCCCCACTAGTTCCACTTAATTGACTACTTTGTCCCTATTGCTTTTTCTACCTGCCGGAAAATGAAGTTGTCAGCAACAGTGTTACCCCAAAAGGTGGGTGACTCAGGGGTCCACATGCAATGTCAATACTTATGTGGAAAACTGGGGAAATATAGCTCAGAAAGGACTGTCTGGGGAAAAAAAGGGGGTAACTTTAGGATCTTTTCACCTGTGTATAGCAGTACTAATGCAGAGACACTAGTTGGAGGTTAAAAGAATGTTTTATTGGGGAAAAATCAAAAACACATATGAGATTTAAGCAGTGTCACAATCATACAAGTAGGAAAGGAGGGAAAAACTGGATAGTGAGGAATTAGGATGAAGTGGACGATGTTTACCGATCCTGAAGAGAAGAAAATAATGGCAAAATGGCTCAAACTTGAGAGTTTGGGGGCAGCATGGAAAAATGAGAGTTTGGAGTGCAGAGTGATACCCAAGTGCTGGTGAAAAGCCAGGGTCTGAGCCAGGGTTTAAATACTGTTTTTTCTGCCCTGAAAGGGAAAGTGTTAATGGCTCTCTGGCAGAGCAAAAAAAGGGTCTGAACCTGGCTTATGATCTTAGCATTGGGTGATAAAGGATTGATGCAAGTCATGATAACTTCTTAATGTCTGGGTCAGTGAGGAAACAAAAGGGGAAGTTCAGCAGGAAGTAGGCTACAAGACATTGGTCATTGTTACTTTGTCTGGGAGCTTTAGTGACTATTGCTTTCTAGATTTGGGCTATTGAGAGGATCATCTCAAACTTATTTTGTCAACTTCTCTGACTACTCCTCAATGAACTTGTGACCTTGCCATGCCTTGAGCTCCCCTCTGGTCTACTTCTGCCCATGTACAACAAGTCCTCTTTGCCATTATGGCTTTTCAGCCATAAATGTATGATTGTTATATGCGCCAATTAAACAGTATGACAGATTGGGGATGTAATGCATGTGAGGAACTTCTTAAACCTTACATTCTTGGCAGAGTTTCGCTTCCAGTAGATATCAGGGTAGTTGAAGTCTTCCATTAGTACTGTATTTCTCCTTTTTGAATGTTTGTTTTTCTGTTTTAGGAAGAATCATCCAAGGCCCTTTCCTCACGGGGGGGGGGGCAAAACGGGACCGCGAGCGGATTGCTCCGTCCCTGCGGAGAGAGTGGATCCGCCGTTCTAAACGCCGCCGAATTTCGGCGGTGCTCGGCGGCGCTCAGCAGCGCTCGGCAGTGCCCAAAATGGCAGCCAGCGGCTTCCAGCGGAGATCTGCCAATCAGGACAGTGCGCCAGCCGGAAGCCCACCCCCGGGCAGATCCGCAGGGACGCGCTACCACATCTCTGCAGGTTCTTCACCGGGGGCTGCCACGGGGCAGTGCGGGTGAGTTTTATAAGAACCACTTGCGAAAGTGGTTTTTATAAAACTCACAGCGCCACCCCCGCAGCTGTGCTAGAGCAGTTTGAGGTCTAGAACCTCACTTTTTTTAACTGCTCTAGCGCACCCCCCAGTGAAGAAGACCTCCAAGAGAGGTCGCCCTAGCGTGGGCAATATGCCCGTGTGGAAATGGCCCAAGTCTTCAATCTTTCCTGGATGCCTACAGAAAACCCCCACAGTAATGTCACAGTTGTTTCCCCTTCCTATAGTTTTTACCCAAAGGCTCTCAACTTTTCATGCTTCAAAACACGGTTGGTTTTTTTTTGAAGCTGTAAACATTCCATAATCATATAAATATATATAATCTCATACTTTCACCTCTCCTCTCCTTTAGTTCATTCCTGTTTCGGCTCTTTTTGAATATGTTTTATCCCTCAATTGCTGCATTTGGCTACTATAAGTTGCTTGTGGATTTTGAAAATGTTGTTATCTGGGCTGTTTTAAGCAATTGAGCTCATAAATTATTGTCATTTCAGTGACTCTTACATAGGAAAAGGCAGGAAGATGTGAGGAGGGAGCTGTGTTTGGCTAGTAGGGAGACTGAACACCATGTAGGTTAGCGCATTTGGATAACTGTAATGTGTGGAGTTTCAGCTGCATAGATTTTATGTGTCCGTTTGAATAAACAGATGTATCTGGAACTTAGATCGTCTACTCTGCTACTCTTGATCATTCAGCTCCAAGGTAATGGTTAAACTTGAACTAACCATAGTATAAGATACATGTTGTTTTCCTATTGCCTGACTAACAATGTGTAGTGGTCCTTAATAGCTCCAGTTTCCTGGAATATTGGAACCAGAGCGAGCTAAGAAACTTTTTAAACAACCTAACTGAAATATTATTTGTGAGCTGAATATCAAGGAAAGCAGATATAGGAAAGTTAGGAGAAAACAGCTAATGTGCTTAGTTAATTATTAATCGAAATTAGTATGTTAGAAAGGGGAAAGTTAAACTATTATGCTAATTTGATATTTAAAGTTATAAGCCTGCTTAAAACCATTACAGAATAAAGTTGAAAAATGCCTTATGCCTTAAATGCAGGACTAGGTCTGATCTTTGTATGGATAAGTGACTTCCTGGGAACACCATGTAAGTACCATGAATGAAAGAAAGTGGGACAATCTACAAAATAAATAAGATAAACATTTGGGGCTAATTCTTATTTTAATTAAAAAGTAACTTCTAGAACTTTTTCGCAATTGTGCTAGAGCAAAGAAATATTAAGATTGCTCATTTCCAGAATGATACAACACAGATATAGCTAAGTGTTCTAACTTCATTACAAGCGAAAGATCACTTATTTCTAATGCAGAATTTTCTGACAGTTTTTTATATGCAGCCTAATTTTAAAGTGATTTCATTAAGCCACAATAGGCTTTGGCACAATATTGTATGTTCCTGCCATACAAACATAATTAATCATGATTAATACCACAATGACTCTTCAAAACCAGTTATGATTATGTCCCATTTATAAGAAGGTGCCACTATTGTGTTCTATAGTGTGTAATAGTCTGGCTGATAACTAAAATGTATATAATAAAAGAGGACGATGAATAGGTTACAATTTACAATGGCTTTTCTCTCTTTTGCTTTATATATAACGTAGTATACTATAAAGACTTAACTTAAGGCTGTTGCCACATTAAGATATCCATTTGCAGATGTGATTTGTATTTGTTAAGCTTGAATTTAGTCATTTGTATATTTCCTTTGCTAGAATGGAAATAGGATGTGGGCTTTCTGTTTGTTGGAATACCACGTGCCACTTGATCATCCTCAAATGCATATTCATCCTGACTCCAAGAAGGAGTAGGAATTGTTACTCTGAATCCTGTTGTTAATCCTGACTAGAGTAGACCCACTTAATACCTTGGATTTTCCTGTCCTTTAGTTCACCTTTCATAAAATCATAGAATTGAAAGGGAAGGCAAAGGCCATCTAATCCAAACCCCACGCTATGCAGAAAAACACAGCTGAAGCACTCCTGGGAGAGGAATATACAACCTCTGTCTGAAGAAATCACATGAAAGAGAATCCACCATCTTCTGGAAAAATCTTTTCCACTGTCAAACCATCTTTACCATCAGAAAGTTCTTCCCAATAGTCAGGTGGAATTTCTTTTTTCTTAATTTGAATCCATTGATTCATGCCATTGTCTCTAGAGCAGCAGTCAATAATTGCCTCAAAGATTGTGCTTTAATTTTGAGTAACCAAGATAATTGTCGTCACTAAAAGGTCAGTATACATATAGTGGTGTAAAGGGAAATATGGAACAAGAAATAACAGAATCATAGAATCAGAGACTTGGAAGAGACCACAGAGGCCATTGAGTCCAACCCCTGCTATGCAGGAACACACATCAAAGCGGTCCCAATCGATGGCCATCCAGCCTATGCTTAAAAACCTCCAAAGAAGGAGACTCCACCACACTCCCAGGCAGCAGATTCCACTGCCGGGCAGCTCGGACCATCAGAAAGTTCTTCCTGAGGTTCGGGTGGAATCTCCTTTCCTGCAGCTTGAATCCATTGCTCCTTGTCCTGGTCTCTGGAGCAGCAGAAAACAAGCCTGCTCCCTCCTCGACATGACATCCTTTCAAATATTTAAATATATGAAATATTATGTATGTTGAGAATCCTGAATTCCGTTATTGGAATGCCAACCCTAAAATTGACCAAATGGAGATGGTAAACATATTTCATTTATTCATTTGAAGCATCCCACCCCATTCCAGTAAATGGCTTGCAAACTGTGGCCGTTATTACAATGGCCAAGATCCTACATTGCTGACTTATTTACAAATGTATAATTAGGTATTATCTCCTGGCCTGATCCTCTGCAACCTAACAGTCAGCTGCCACTCTGAGTGGTGAAGATCTGTTTTCCTGGCAATCAGGGTGCAGCAGGATGATGTTTCCAGCCTCTTCTCTCCAGAGATCTGTGCTGGGATAAAGAGTTGCAACAGGGGTCTGGCTTCTGAGTGTTGCAGCCTATCTCACGGCTGGGAAGGTACTGGAAATGTTAGCCTATTGTGCTTTAATCACCAGCAGAACAGACCTCCATTACTCTATTACTGTTAGGGTGAGATTGGGGAGGGGGTCATTTACAACCATGCCAATAATGCCACAGTCATGAGTACATCAAGTAAGTGAATAACATAGGAAAATGGATCCTTAATTCTGTGTTACAAATCTGTAACTGCCATACAGGATGCCAACCACTATGATTAACATAACACTTAGAAAGTGCATTGTGAGAAGACCTGTGATGAAAGGTTAACAGAACTGGATATATTTTGCCTGAAGAAGATAAGTCTTTTTCAAATATTCAAGAGAAGTATCACACAGAAAAGGTCAAGGACTCATTTTCTGCTGCCCTCAGGGAACAAGAATAATATTACAGAAGGGTCATTATATTGAACTTGAGAGAAGACCCTTTCAAGGTAAGAACACTTTGACAGTACAACCAGGTGACTGAAAGATTGAAGGACTTTTTTTCCCCCAGTGGAAATCTTCAAGGTGGACAACCTCCTGTTGAGGGTGCTGTAGATCTGGATTTCTTCCATTGAACTGTGTAGCCTACAAGACTCTGTTCAGCTCTGTGACTGCAGGAAACAAGTGGACAAGCCTGTATCCTGTATTCCTTCCAGAAAGAGACTACAAAGGACAAGGAATTATGCAGAAGTCGGGATAATATACATTCAGCTGAAAACATAACAGCCTAGATCTGTTGGATCAGAATAAAGATCAATATTGTCGTTTCATCATGTTTCACACTGTGGACAAGCACAACATTCTGGCAAGCCCACAAAGAGAGTGTTATGGCAGACCACTTAACAGGCAGCAGATTCAAGAAATATAGAAGGAGGTGGTGTACTTCACTCCGGGTAACGCAACATTAATTTATTGAAATCTCTACCAAAAAGAAAAGTGTAGAGATGGTTCTGATGACTTAAGTGGATTTAAGGGAAGCAGAGAAGGCCACAGAGAATGTCAACATCACTGGCAATGATACTTGAATGGAACATCCATCTTCAGAGGAAAAATGCATGGCATGTTCTGTTGCATGTATTGAAATGGGTGTGTAGAAAGTTTAAAGAATTCAGCCTTAAAAAGTTCATAAAGATCAGCTTTGAAGGAAGAGAAAGAGAGAAGAAGTACATAGGTCTTTCTTGGAGACCATTTCTGCTATTGAAGCAGACTCAGAATATTTTTCTGCCTGAGGCAAAGGACAAGCCTCCTCCCCCGTTTTAGGATGACCTAAGGAAACTGGCTAGATAAGGGATAGATGAAGCTGTCAGTTCTGCTATCTCTTGACAGCTATGTTTTTTAAAGTTTTTTAAGTTTGAGTAAGTTTTAAGTATGAGTAAGTTTGTGAAACAATCTGAACTAACTTCTCAGTCCTTTCAACTGACCAAATTTAGTAGGCAGAGATATTCCCAGTACAGACAGGCTCATCTTTTATTTTCCTATTGTGTAGCTGCTAAACATGACCCTCTCAGAGAGAAGAGGTGGCAACCCTAGTTCACTAGTACAAATACAGCCAGATATAAAGGGCTTCAAACTAAGACCTTTAAAAACTAAGCAACTAAAGCCCTTCACTTGGATGAATAAATCAGTTTCCTTTTCTGCCTCATTTAAAATGCTTAAATTTCAAATTAGGTGCACTGAATTTATGAAGAGATCTGCAAGTTTTGAAGAACTTACCAAATGAAATTACCATCCATTCCAAGACTGCACTGACAGTTGAATCTTACCCTCATGATCTTTGGATGACATCCTCCACTTCATCAGAGGACAGCAGGCTAGAGGAGTGGGAAGTGGACAGCACTGGTTATGTGGAATTATATCCTCCAGGTGTAAAGAATGGCCAAGAGAGTAGGGCTACTGCTCCTTTAGTGCCACTCACATCCCATAAGTTACAGTAATGGGGAAAGAATGACGCCAACAATAAAACAAAATCCTCTAGACTTCAGTCTAATACTCAGATAAGTTAGCTACAGAAGCTAAGAGGAATTATATCCTGTAATCTGGAACTCCTTCACTCTCAGTGCTGCAGAGACCGGTGGCTCTGCAGAGTGTGGTGGCGCAACTTTGTAGAAATTCCAGCATAAGATCCATGAATCTGACCACCAAATGGTTAAAATGCATACTATTTTCTTACATCAACTATGAAGAATGATTGAAAATGAATGCATCAATTGTAAGAAGACCAAACCTGAAGGTAGGCTCCCAGGGATATCCATGTCTCTCAGCTGTGAGTCGGTCTCAGTTACGGAGGGCAAGAATTAATATATGAACACAAACTCCTGGGAATATCCAGATATAATGGCTGGAATCCTTTCAGGGACTTATGTCTTCGTAAGAGGACTTATGTCTGAGAGAATTAAAATTTGGAATTCCATAACATCCATATTCAGTAAGGGGACCAGTGAAGTGAAGTGACCAATGTGCATGGGGACTGATGAACCACGGGACTGATGCACAATTGGAACGATGCGCACCAGTCTCTCATGCATCAGTATAATTGGGAGTGTCGATGAGCATCAGTAGAGCCTGGTGTGTCCTGGGACATTCTTACCGGTGTCCCGTTATGCATCTTTGCTACTCACTAGCAGGAGTTCTTAGTGCCCCTGCCACATAGCTGAGTATACATAAATTTACGAAACGTAGACCATGATAGAGGATCCCAGCCAATAATCCTTGGCATTGTGGTTTTGAGTCTTGAGCTGCTTGCCAGTGTGTGCCCGCCACCGATATGTTACCTTAAGTCTTGTTCACTTTTTCACTGTCACTGTCAACTTATATTTGCAAGGTAAAGCAATACTCACAAAGCAATATTTAGTCCATTTCAGTGCCAACACAGGAAAATGTAGCTCTCTGGCTACTGAAAGAGAAGGAGGCTTTAAGGAATCAACAACACATTAACGGATGCAAAGGAAATTGCTCTGCTGAAAACACAGCTAGAAGTGAACATAGGGTAACTGGCAACAGCTGCAGAAATGGGCTGGACTGGTAGTGTGAATTTGCCCTCTAGTAATGCAGAGCCAGAGAGGCAGAGAAACCATAGCAACAGTTCCCATTGGAATAGCTCTACATTTTGTTACCATTTGGAAAGGGTTACAGATAATGCTTTAGGGTATTTCAGTTTTCTGGGATATTTATTATCTTTGTTCAGAGACCAGGCGTTTCTTGAAATAACCAGACAGAGGGAAACTGCTGTGAAACCCACACAACAAAGACAATGCGTCTCCAATTTGTTGAACTGTGTGGAGACTGTATGAGTGTTACCCCCTGCCCGAAAATCCAGAGAACTAAGATGTGCAGTTTGTAACAAAATTAACGTGCCCTTTGCAATCTGTCAATAAAAGGATTTTTATTCATAAATAACTTATCTGCAGTAATTTTGTACATCTTCAAAGGCTTTTGCAGCCATACAGTTTTATGCAATCTCTACATAAAACATCCAGATACTGTTATTTCCTTTCTCTGTATAGGATAGCATGTTTATCATTACTATATGTGTGTGTGCATATTTATATACACACACACACATATATATGAATACATATACATAGATACATATATGATGTATATACCTGTTTATACAATATGTACATGTTCTGAAAAAGAAGCCACTGCCACTTTTCCAAACAGTATTTACTGTACAACATTCAGAATTTACATTGATAATACAAGGCACAGAAAGTGTGGTATGAAGCCAAGGCCATATGCTTTTCTAATCTTAAAAGAGGCATCAAATTTCTGCTTGTTGGCTTTCTAAAGATAAAACAAAAATGTTATGCCATGCAACCTTGCCAAATTTTCAGAAGTTAATTTTGTGAAGATAAAGGACTTTGGTTCCATAATTCAATTATTGTCAAAGGATACATGAAAATAAGGGAAAAGGTAAAATACTCAGCAATATCAATTTGATATGATCCAGTAGGTCCACAGAAATGAATGGGAATTTCTACTAGTAGGACTTACTTAAACTACACCAATTTCAGTTGGTCTGTTCTAAGTGTAATCAAATCTGAATCAAAGAACTGAAAAAGAAATGAGGAAATCATAATGTAGATTTTGTCAGCAAGGCAATCTAAATAAAGGTTTCTCTTTATTTTCCTGCTGATCTGTTTCTATTCCAGGGAGAGGGAGAGAAATGGAGTTCAATATGCAGTTGTATGTATTTCTGGTGCTTTGCCACGCTGGCAAACGTGAATTCCAGAGCATGACTTGGCTCTCTAAGAAACTGTTTGTACTTCTAACATTCATCTACTTAAAAGCCCACTACTAAAACACACATGCATACAATGGGACCAAAGACAGTTGGTCATCCAACTGAAGATCTCTCAATGATAACTTTATGTTGAATGAAGTGAAATGATGGAAAGGTAATATTCTATATGGCACTAATGAGAAGGAGAAGAAAGGCTGGTAAAGGAATTATGTATATGTACAAATAACAAGTGTATGAAAATTGTGCCTTCTGAATGGTAGGAATTGAACAGCATTAGGTAACTTTGTGTAGCTGCTTTGAAACATATGCTCATACTTAGCTGATTTATTTTAACTTACAAAGCAGGGGAGAAATTGAAGAAGTTAACGTGTGTATCCCTGTTTTCCTGTGTCTATTGTTTTCCTCTGGCAGCCAAATGTTTATAAAGTCAGTTTATACTGCACTACGACACAATACCATGCTTTAGTACATGTTCTACTGTCACATCACATATTGCAAGAAAGGCTCCATCACAGGAAAACATGTTGGAACACGCTCCTGAGAGTGTCACACAACAGCTAAAGTCTGAACCATCAAGCACCATAACAGCCTCTACATAGAAGCACAAATGGTATATTCTTTGCTAGGAACTGGAATGGGTAAGCTGTTCTTGTGACACTAACCTAGACTGCTTATGGAAATTATATCTACATAATGACAGAGCTCTGCTGATCAAACCAACAGTTGATCCAGTCCACAGGTATGGAACAATGATCTTCCAGATGCTTTTTTGGGACTGCAGGTCCATAATCTCTCACTATTAAGAGCAAGAGCTGATCGTGAGTTGCCTTCCCACAACATCTTTGGTTGTCTACTCTGACCTGCTCTGATATCCTGTTTCCCCCAATGACAAACCAAGATGCTTGGCTATGTCTCTACCAAAGAGGATAGAAGGACAACCACATTACCCAGTGTTGCTCTGAAGCAACTGGTCACCATATACCACTAAAGACAGATGGTTTATAAAGCCAACATACTGTTCTACAAACGAACATTTAGATTTTGATACCCTTGCTTCTAAGGGGCTTAATATTTACTTCCAACTGTGCTCAGTATGATAATACGAAATGTATACTAGGGAAATGTTTTCAGGAACTGGAATTACAAAAGTCAACTAGGATTGATAACATCTCACAAGGGATATGTCTCTAGGATTAACAAAAATACTTTTCTGGACTAGGGATGTAATTCTTCACCAAGTGTCTTCTCAAAAGAAGCAATGAGTAAATTTAAAAAATTTCTTCCTTCTTCTAGGAAGTTTTGAAAATCATGTTTCTGAAGTCTGTTTGCAGTTTGGAACTTTTTCTGCCCAAAATTTGCCAGTGGCTCCTTTCCACAGAAAATAGTATTTCCACACAGAAAATCATGTTTCTATGTAAAAACATTATTTCTTGTACAGAAAAAGCTGTTTCTTGTGCAGACACATTGGTTTTCTATGCAAATCAAACATGTCTGAATTTTGTGCAGAATAAATCCCAAATTACAGCATTACTGGAGCAGAAAACAGAATTTCCTACACAGGAAATAATACTTCTGTGTAGAAATATTTTTGCACAGAAAATGCTGTTTTCTGAGCCAAAAATGCTGCTTTCTGCACAAAGCAACCACATGTGAATTTTACAGAGAATAATTCCAAGAGTGTCTTCAATCCAGAATCATTTTCATTGAGATTTTTGGAATATTTTTGAATCTTCCTTCCATCTATATTCTGGGCACAAATGTGGAATGTCTCAGTGAGAAACAATGGCATTATATAACATGGCAGGGATGCCTTACAGTGGAGAGTGGGGTGGGGCAAAAAGTCAGGAAGAAAAATAATTGTATGAGAAATCTATTAGCAGTAGATGGATTGTTGGAAGACAGCTCTTTTATATTTGATTTTCTGGGGGGGAAAGTCACATCTGTAACCTCTGCCACCTACCTAAGGCATGCTATTCTTGGCCTGCACTTTGGTTTAGATGGCATTTAATTGATTGTTCTTCACACCGAGTACAAAAACTAAGTAGCTTTCAACAAAAACACAAGACTAGATTAAGCAAGTGTAAAGCCTTGTTTCACAATACTACACTTCTCTATAGGGTTAAGTAGAGATGATTATTCTAATTTCACCACCCCTGAGCTACAGTTTCACAAGTGATATTATGTCTAATTTTGCCAACACCATAAGGCATAGGCAGTTTCTCTCATTACAACATATTAGCTCACACATAGATTTCTACGAAAGAGTTCTAACCCAAGTGGTCAAGTACCACTAATCTAATTATAAAAGCAACTTTAGAAATATCTTGCAAAGCAAAGCATGATTCTCCCTGTCCTACTCCAATTATTAAAAATAAAAAAAAAAGGTCACAAGAAAGACAAATATAATTGTAATAGATTTTAGCTAAATGCCCAGGCTTTTTTTTTTTTAAAAAAAAAAAAAGAAAGAACAAAACATTAGGAAATTACCACATCATTCTCTTTCTTTTGAAATGTTCACCATCATGCTCCAAGTGATGTTCTGACAATGCAAGAGTTCTCAAAAAGGGAAGTTCACAAGACCTCTTAGTGTGAACATCATGAAAAAGACAAACTTATATACATACACATGGAATATTTATTCAAAATACATAGTACTCAAAATCAGTCATGTTATTCTGGCACCTGAGGTAAAAAACCTCACCAACACTTGTCCTTAACCGATAACGATTGAAATAACTAACAACTTGCTGTTATTTTCTGGCACACAAAAATCTGCCTGAGGAAGCCCACTCATTTTGCCTAAATGATGAGGCCAGATTCCACAAACCCTAGGATTTGTTTGTTGTTCTTGTGTGCCTTCAAGTTGTTTCTGATTTATGGCAAACCTAAGGTGAAACTATCACAGGCTATTCAGAGACTGAGAATGTGATGTGCCCAAAACCACCCAGTGGGTTTCCACGGCCAAATGGGGAATTGAACCCTGGTCTCCAGGACTTGTAGTTAGGTCTATATCCTCAGTAGGGGAATATGGCATTCCATGTGTCAGTAGGGCTACCAGTCTCTACTTCCAGATCCAACTTCCTCTCCCCAAGATAAATATTTTTGGTTCAACAGAATATCTCAAAAAGCCCCAGACACATTCAGAGGAAGTGAGGAAACATTCAGCCATCCCTAACGCACAGACATCTCGTGTCATTTGCAGTCTAACTCTCAATAACTGGGTCTGCAAGTCCAGATTAAATTATTTATTTTATTATCAGTTGGTTCACAGCATCCTCTGAAGAATGTGGAGAAAAAATGTTTTCCTCTTCTCATTCTTTTGTAAGAAGCAACAGTAAATTAATTCCAGGCATCAGTGGTTTGGGTAATAAGAGGTATGATGAAGCTGGGATAAGTCTGCAACTTGCTCTTGAATACAAATTTCCTATTTAGGAACATTACTTTTCACGGTGCTAAAGTAAGTTGTTTACAGCTTGTGTTCAGTTAATGTACCAATACATGCAGTAGGTGCCCCTACTTTAGACATAATGATGCTGGAAGCTAATTTTCTCTGGTATAAGATGTAAACAGCATAAGTGGTTAGCCTGGCAATATTTTTTGTTCTTGAGAATTTAGGTTCTGCCATAGAATCGCTTTTCCATATAAAATGCATACAAGAGGCACTGCACAATCCTTCCCTATGACCAATTCATATCACGGCATGTGTTTTATCATGGTGGTATTTAGATACTAACATATTGGCCAAGTTTCTGCACTGGAGACATAGCTACAACATTGTAGCTATGCTCGTTTCCCAATCCAACTCTTTAAAGCCCACCTTAAAAGTCAGGCAGCTTCATCAACAATGGAGTCCTGTGGCAATGGAAAGTGGGGAAATGAAGGATGACACATCCAGCCCTGTTTTGCCAGTGAGTTGAGGTGCGCAGAGCAATTACTGCAGGCCCACATGTCTTGCTGGCATCATCCTTCAGTGCCTTGCTTGTCTGTGCCACAAAACTCTGTCAGCTGGTGTAGCTGTCTGGCTTTTAAGGCGGGTTTTTGGGGACGTCTGTCATCATGGCCATAGTGCTATGATCATAATGTGAACATCAAAATTTATGAGATCATAAGTCTAGCTTATAACTTTGTAAATACTGATCAGGATAACAGCTGAAAACAAAAGCTGCAAACTAAAAGCTAACTTAACAGGGCAATTACACCATAAGATGTATAGTAGACTGGGGTCTTCAACATCTCCTAAGCCCTACCAGGTGTATGCCTGCATTACAGATATGAGGGGAAAATAGGCCTGGCTTCCTGATCTAGGGGAGAATGGGGCTGATCTGTTTATTTGAGCAATGGGATGTCAACTTCAGGGATGGTGAACATTTTGGTGGTGGTGGAATAATAGGGGATTTGGACAGCCTTGAATCTGGGGATTTCCAAAATCTCTCACAACCCCACCCCATTTATACTGGTGCTCATATCAGACATCAAAATGTTGGGAAGATGAGTAATAATCTCCTAGCAGGGAAACTGAGCCATTAGATATAAAGTTAGATTGAAAATGTAGATTAGATCTAAAATTAAATGAACATGCTAGTGATCTTCAAGGTTGGATCTTCTCCAAGACCAGCTTAGAGTGGGGCAGCCAGTACTTATAATGTCCCCCAGGACACAATCTCAGTGTCCACCAGACTGCACTGTCAATTTTTTTATGCAAGTGATTCAAATGCTGTACAGGATTCAGGTAAAAAAGCAGCCTAGGGGTTCTAAAGACAGCTAAAGGCTTTAAAGAGTACTTGAGCACTAACTCATAGAGGAAATTAGCATTCTATAACATAATAGTTACTGTTGGCATTGAAAAGAAAGCAAGAGAAGTATTGGATTAGCTGTAGTTAAGTTGCTTTGAAGAGGGCAGTAGGGGTATGCAAGGAAAAATATGTCACTTCATTTTCATTGTAAAATATTAAATTTATTTCATAATCCTTTGATTAAAACAAGATTTGTTTCAAGATTAGTTTCTTTAAGTTGAAGCTGCTCTGATTATTTATGGTTGAAGTTTCTTGGTGGGCATTTGAGGAGGGAAGAAAGAACTAATTTTCAATGTTTAAAAATCCCTCTGGCATGCTCCTTGGGCAGTCTTCCTATCTGGCACACTTCCTGAAATGTGCATGGGATGGCATTATGATGGTATGCTCCCTTGGGTTTTTCAGAAGTGAACAGAAGTTAGTGAAGTGGTAGAAAGCAATATGAGGGTGGCTTTTTTAAAAGCTGAAGAGTACCGAAATTCCTTAGTCAACTCGTAATGTTCATAATTAAGGTGAATGGTCAACTCTGCCCGGCCCCCTCATATTTCAATTGTGATTCTTCTAACACCCCAAGAGGGACTAAAACAACCACTTTCTTTCACAAGGATGAGTGACAGTTTTCAAGTTTCACATAATTTGTCACACAGCATTAATTGAAACAATATCCATTCCGTTGTTCACACTTATCCTCTCCTGGTGGTTTGCTTTCTGGTAACATTTATCATTATCGGCACTGATTGTGAGAGAGCCAATTGTGGCAGCTGCTTTTGGTGGCCACTATAATGTTTTCCCATAATGCCCATGCTGCTAATTGTGGGGGAAGGAATGGTTGTTCCCATTGCTGAAAATGCTTTTTGTCTGGGTTGCCGTTCCTCTCTACATACAGACTACACTCTGGATTGATCCAAAATCCAGATACTAATTTTAAGAATACAACAACTAAGTATCGGAAGTGCCTACACACGTCATGACTTCATTCGGAGACAGGTCTTGTTTATAATGTGGCATTATGAATGGGAGTCCCAGTCATACTTGCAGACCTTTATTTTAAAGTCTAAAATTTAGTTCAATATTTAATCCAAAACCAGTGTGCAATGTTAGAGCTCAAGAGAAAAATTTAAAAAACAAAACCAAACCCACTAATCGTATAGCTGACTGTTGCACAGCAGTCTTCCACATGAATCAAAAAATAATATGGGCTCCACCTTTAGAGTGTACTCATGGGGGTTTCACATTCCAAATTCAGTGACTTAGGATAATGTGTCATTATGCTCTGTCAAGCTTTGGTGTCTTCCAACACCATATGTATTCTCCGCGTTACTTTAATTACAAGATTTCTCTAGAGCTGGCACACGTACTACATTGGGACACATGTCGATGCCTTGGGAATTTGCATTCAACTCATTTCAGACAAAAGTACACACCAATTGTGTACCTATGAGATCTTTAACAAAACAAGTAGTTAAATTCTCTCTGTGTGCTGGAAGCTGGAATTGCTATCCTCCATCATCATGATTTTTTGTTTTAAAGAAGTTAATGGTGGCCACAAAGAGAAAAACAAACACCAGAATCTTTTAAGGTTGCAGTGGGACTCCCTCCCAAAGCTGTGCCTTTCAGTAGGCAATGGCCCCATGGGCTGCTGGAAGCAAGTGTCTCTCACCCCCAAATGGTCTTTTTGAACTATTTTGAATTCTGGTTTTAAATTTTAAAAACAGCTTTTTTTTTTCATGGTTTATAACAAGGTCGGGCAAAGTGTGGCCTACAGGCACATGTGGTCCACAAGCACTTGTGGTCCAGCGCCTGTTTCTGTGACCCTCAGACCCTCCATGAATAATTGTGGGGGTTTTTTTCTCCCCAATGCTCTCTAAGGTCTGTGCTGGTCATTTTTCCATTTTTGGACACCCCCGGGGCATTTTAGGTCCAGAGGTCCAAAAAAGGCCTTTTTAAAAAGGAAGAAATAGGCTGGAAGTAACTTCCTATCACTTTCTCTTTTGAAAAAATTCCTCTCCTTGGCCTAAAATGGTGGGGGGGGGTCCTAAAACATGGTGAAAATGCCCCCCACAGCCCCTAGAGGGCGTTGGGGGCAAAAACATTTCATTATTTTTTTTCTGTAGTGGTGGGTGTACCCCCTCAAGGTTTCCTAAAAGTTAATATGACCCCATAGTTTCCTCCTCGAGTTTCCTACCCCTAGTTTGTCTACTATTTTAATAGTGATATTTTTATTCTGTCATTCTAGCCCTGTGTTATAATTCTTTTCTGATACCCTTTTCCTTAATTTTTGCTATGGACTGCTATGCATAGGAAAGTGGATTAGAAACTCTGATTAGAAATATTAATAGGGATAATGTTTTGCTCTCATAATGGCATTTTATTGCATCTTTTTAATCTCTTTATCACACCATGCTGTTATGCTGGGTTATATCCTTCGAAAACCACTGCAGCTCTACTTGTAATGATAACTGATTGTGTATGATATCCCTGCCACATTTGCGCTGTAATAACGTTATTCCTCTGAAGTAACGCCATTATCACTACCCATTTGACCTGTCTTGGGCTTCATGATTGGTTTGCATATATCGGCAATAACGTTATTACGCCCAATGTCAGTACAGTACACCCATTGCTGCCCAAAGCTCTCATTGTGAGAGATTAGCACAGAAAGAGAAACAAACCACCACAACTTCATTCTTGATGTCTTTCTCCTGTGAAAAAGAAAAGCGCTTATCACACCAGTCAGTTGTTTCAGGCTGTTCTGTTTAAAATTGCTTCATTCATACTTGTTAAGCCATAATAACACTATTTCAGCATGACATCATTACAATGCACCATCATTGCCCAGATCTTGCATTGTGGGGGGAGAATGCAGGAAGAGAAACAAACTACACCATCCCTTGGCATTTTTGATCTCTTTCTCCTGTGAAAAACAAAAGTGTTTATCATGCTAGTCAGTTGTTTCATGTTGTCCTATTCAAAAACCTTGATTTGTACTCATTAGACCATAATAATGCCATTACAGAATAATGTCATACCATTATTCCACCATTACTTAAAAAAAAATCTTAAAAAGTAACACTGTGGTATGTGGTACCACAGGAAAGCAGTGGAGAAGATTTCTTTGGAAAATATCTCCATGCAGTAAAAGCATCTGAATAGTGATGTTAAATAGTTAACAGGGCAGGATAGCAGTGTTATTGCACTGTAATAGCAAACCATCTGAAAAAAATCTGAAAAGGGTTTGAAGAGCATAGACCACAGAAAACACAGCCATTCTCTTCAGAAGTTTTGGCCTCACGGTCCCAGTACCAAAATTAGTCAGAGATTTCCCTGCTGAGGATTTCCTTGGGAATCCCCAAAAGAGGGACAACCAGACCACATCCACACTGCACCCACAAATTGATCATTCTCTCAATGAACTGGAATGAGACGTCAGCTCTCAAAATGACTATTGAATCATAGTGGGAAAGGCGGTCATTAATGGATTATTTTCAGCACGAAAAAGATTCACGTTCCCAATGACTGTACAGCATAACAGCCCCAGGAGAACCATGACATCGAGCGATAAGGCTGAGACAAAAGGGAGACCAAACCACTGCGGTTGTGGTGTAACGGCAAGGTGAGATAAGGACTTAAGACAGTAATGCTTTCCCCACACACTGCAGGATAAGTCCTACTGAATGAAAGCTGCAATCTAGGCGACTAGAGAGCAAATCCCACTGAACTGAAATGTGGGATGTCACTGACATCAGTGACATTAACCTTGGAATAAAAAGGTGTGGGCCAGGCTTCATGCGTGTTTGCTTATTCACACATGCCATTTGGCTATAAAGTGGAAATGGAGGAGTAACATCTTCTCATTTACTTCAGCCACCTCAGGAGAAAGAGTGGATAACAACAAAACATCACACTGACATACTATGAGCACTGCTTTTCCCTCTCCCCTGTACGCCCATTAAATTCAAAAAAGTTAACCAAGCACCTGCTTTATACCCAGAATGGAAAAGGTGTGATTATTAAGTATGTACACACAGACTTTTCCCTCACTTTGAAATTACCTGTTTTGATTCCACTTCCTCCTCAATCTGAGTGTCATTTCTGAATTCAAAAAAATAAAAATAAAAATAAAATTGTGCTGCGCTGCCACCAAAATGATGTGCACTGCAGTTCTGGCAGACTCCAGCATTGTAAAGTTTAATTTAAAGGTTTTGATAATGCTTTCAAAGTCTTATCTAGCTTAAAAGTCTGTAAATGGAAAAGGGAACCAGACCTACTTGGTAGATTTCAGTGCAGATTTCATTTAGCACCGGCAGAAGCCCCACAAAGCTAATATCAGACTGTATTCCTACAATACTGGTACTGGACTGTTTGTAAGTGAAAGGCAGATTAATATTGTATGCAGCAAATCATGTCTGTGTTTAAAAATATTGGCCAGAACCCTGTTGGGGAGGTATGTCTTTGTAAGTAGCTTAAGATACGCAGGAATTAGAATTGTGCAGTTGCACAAGGTCCATATCGAGTATAGGGCTGCTGTTTCATTACTACGCAGCAGAGTCAGCAAAGTGACCGTTGCACAATGGCACTGATGTACAATGGCACCAATGTGTGTTAGGGACCGACATGCATCAGGCACTAATGTTCATCAGGCAGTCTTGCTGTTGATCCCATTACATATGTTCACAATTTAGCAAGGGGGTTGCTTAGTACATCTGCTACGTAACTTGGTATACACAAAGTTACACAATGTAACAGGTCATATAGGATTTCAGCTTGCATGATATTGCTGCGAGCGGTCCGGCTGCCTTAGTATTAGTAATGTGAGTTTAAAAGGTCTGAAAGAAGCTATTACCTATAACTGGCATCTCCTTTAAGAGAAAGAGCCTTGAATACCTTACATGGCATCACAGCTCTCTGTCTTTTAAAGTCTCAGAACACTTAGCACATGTCTTGTTTGAGAGCATTTTGTGGTCATGAAATTGGGACATAAAATGGGGAAATCAGAGCAATACTTTGTCTATGTTTGTGATATTTTGTCTACTTAGCAATTTGTACCCAGAAATGTTATTACAGAGCATCCTGAACGTATGAATCTTTCAACCTATATGAACTAGAAAAAAGCTTATTTTCCCCTTTCTAGGGCCATTTCTGCAACCACACTGTTATAGTGCTCTTATTCCACTTTCAACATCCTATGGAACCCTGGGGTTTGCAGTTTAGGGAGGGGCATTTAGGATTCTCAGTAAACTACAAACCTCAGAATTCCACAAAATGTTGAAAGTGGATTAATAGCACTATAACAGAGGCCATTTCCTCACTATGCTGTTGTAGTGCTGTTATTCCACTTTCAACGTCCTGTGGAATTCTGGGGTTTGTAGTTTTCTGAGGTCAAAGAGCTTTCTGGCTGCAAATTCTAAATGCCTCACCCTAAACTGCAAACCCCAGGATTCTACAGGAGGTTGAAAGTGGAATAAGAGCACTATAACAATGTAGTGCGGAAATGGCCAGAGTAGTGTGGAAATGGTCTAGGTTTTGTTCATTCTATATGTGTTTAAACAGGAATGCTAATTTATCTAGATATTTTGACAACAGTTATAATGATGCTAATATTGTGTAATGAAATATTGGACTTGATCGCCAATTCATATATCTGTCCTCCCATTTCCTTGAACCATGCTTTATTTTTTAAAAGAAAATCAGCTTCATCGCCAATAGAGTTTTGCACAGATGCCTTCTCAAAACCTTCTTTTCTATTTGTGGGCAGAGGAACTAAGGAAACACTTCCATGAGGTGGAGAAATTCTCCAAAAGTTTTCCAGGAGTGAAGACCACTTCTAACAGTGGTAGTAGCAGAGCTTCCTTTTCCTAAATTGTTTTATTTTTGCTGCATTTTCCACCTGGCTGCCATTTTACTTCCTCACCTATGCTTCATATGACCCCATTCACGGACACCGAGGCCCTTTCTGCATCTTATCTTTTTCCAGCACTGGGATGCGGGGATCATGTGAGCAGCCTCCAGCGAGAGGCTGTCACGTCTGGAGTCCTTCAGCTCCGCACGAGCTGCCTGCTCGTGCAAGAGCCCTGCCTCTTCCTTCCGCAGCACAGCCTGGGAGTTTCCCAGGCTGTGCTGGGGCAGGAAGCATGACCGGCGTGGCTCTGGAGGCTCCACATGCCAGGTAAGTGTGCGCAGGGCCTGAGAGCAATGTGTGATCGCACACCATTTCAGCTTCCAGACGAAAATGAAAAGATGCGCGATCAGTGCCTGCTGGCCCCTGGAGCATCGCACGATTCTGAGTGCATCGTGCAGATCGCTCCTCACAATCGTGCGATACTCCAGGCGCCCTTTCGCATGGCAAATGCCGTGTGGAAAGGGCCTGAGTAAAGTACATCCAAAATCCTGCAGAGTATCTGCAGAAAATTCTGCAAAGTGCCATATTTGTTAAGGGGATGACTACAAGAAATATCTAGGAATTTTTCTTGGGAATAGGACTTCTGAGAAACTTTCCCTCAGCTCCAGATTCTTCCAACTTGAACCATGAACCATCTTTTAGAAAATTATATATATATATTTCTCTCCCTCCTGCCCCTGCAGTAGTAGTGCCTTCTTACCTGTGCCTTTTACACGGCCACATCCTCAGCTTGAGTTACAAACTAAACCATAAATCATAGAACAGCAAAGAACAACCAAGTGAGCAGTCTAAGACACAGAAATGTCTAGATTTTAGATAAGTGCAGGCATCTTTGAATATTCATTCACTTTCCCCTCCTGAACACAGTAGAATTTATTCCTAAACATTTTATGCCATAACAATGTACCCAAAGAACAAATTCAATGGCCAGCATAGGGAGACAATATTTTCCTCCTCTCACAGAGAGGCTTACGGGTTTTTTTGTAGTTTAGCAGATTATTATCTTCCTCTGAATGGAAACTGCTTTGATGGCATGAAGGAGTGAGCCACCGCATGAAATACAGCATGAGTTAAGTTTGTGTGTGTGGATGTGTGTGTTTGTCTGTGTCTGTGTGTATGCATGTGTATGATCATAAATCATAGCATGGTTTGCAGTTTCTTCCCTGCCAACAGGAATTTCATCAAGTACAAAGCTGAACTCGGGCCTCAGTTCTTCAAAAGGAAAGTGACAACTAAAGTCCATTTTGTCTGCTGTAGCTGAAGTTGGACTCCTCAATCTGAGTTTCTGTGAGGTCCGAGATTTTGGGTTGTGTCCTTCCTATCTCTTCCAAAGCACAGGCTAGAGAGTCTAAGTCACCATCATGCTGATGCCTGGCTTCCCATAAGTCCAAAATGACAGCAGATGGGCTGTGCTGAGTAGCAAAGTAAGACAAATTCCTAAAAGAAGGAGAGAGATAAAAGCAAAGGAGTTAGGGCAAGGGAATTTCTACTGTCAACACTACATAAAGTGATACAGTGGTATATTCAAGATGCTGGCTAGACATCTTGCAGGTAGGTTGAGGATGAAATTTGGCAGAGAGAAAGATTCAAAAAAAGGAGACAACCATTTCATTCATAAAAGTGGAGCACCATTTTACCCTGGGATGATACATTTGCCTGTAGATCCAATTATCATTGACACTCACCAGCCCCAACAATCCCACCACTGGTTCAGTCTGCAAAGAACTCCCTGCCTGTGTATAGAGACAGTAATCAAAATGGAGGCAGACACGTACACAGAGATGTTCACTCAAATTCTGAGCATGCTCAAGAAGTACCATTCTGTGTAATGCTTTGTTGGTCAAATCCAGCACCATGAATTGACTACAGAAGCCAACTAGAAGGCAGAGTAGTTGATATAAGACAGGTGATATGTGGCCTCTACAGCAGATCCCAGCTACTGCATTATGTGCTATCTATAGCTTCTGAAACTTCCAAAGAGTCTCCACATAGAATGCATTATAGTAGTCTAACTGGGAGTGAAATGAAGGCATCATCTATATGGGACTAATACCACCTTTCTTTGGAAGTGAAACACCTGTTCATCAACCGATGCCAGGCAAAGCTACTCCTGGCCACAGCAGCCACATGGCCTTACAGGAGCACTGCTGAATCCAACAGCACCACCATGCTTGATAGGAGCCTTTCAGAGGGAGTGAAAAAAGGCTGGAATCCCAATCCTAGTTTAGCTTTACTGATGTCCAACAGGATGTCTGTTTTGTCTCAATGGGTCTCTTATAGTTGGGACTAACTAGGGGATTTCAGCTTTTATCCTCATAATAATACTGTGATGTCAGGCTGTGAGAAAGAATGACTGGTCCATGGTCACCCAATAAGCTTCAGGGTTCAGTGGGGATTTGAAATTGAACTCAAGTCCCAATGCAGCCTTCCTAGCTACTGCATGGCATTGCCTGCTTGTCATGATGGTTATATATTTCCTTTAGTATTGAAGGCAATGTAACTTCAGCTACCAGCTGCTTGGAAACAGAAGAGTGGTACTGGGCTCATGGCCTGCTTGTGGACTTTCTAAAAACATCTGGTTGTTCACCGTAATAACAGAGTTTTGGCTAAATCTTTAATCTGATCCAGCAGGGGAGTTCTTACATTCTCTTGTGTTCTCATGTATCTGTAACCTAATTTAAAAAGCAAAGAGTTCTAAAATGATCATTTTTTTAGTAACAAATCATGATTAGCAAATAATGTTAATCTGGACCATAAGGTGAAAGAAAATTATAAAGTTTGCCTTTCTATAGGAATTTGTAGTGTTTTGGCTTCAAAATGAGACTCTGGGATTTTAGTTATCTTTCTTCAGTTGCCAGTTTTCATTCTGCTAAAATGTAATCTGCATGATTTATGGAAATGTTCAGGACATTTATTTGCAAGGGCCCTGGTGGAACAAACTGCTTTTTAAATGTACATTATTCTCAGACTCTATCATTAAGAGATTGTGCATCCTGACAAATTGACTTATGTTACTTCCTGTGGGCATAATAATCCAAGTAAGGCTAATGAACCAGACTGCATATGCATAGTTATATTTACATACAGCCCACAATTACATAATTCGTAAGGCTTGTCGGAGTTAACTGTTTGCAGGAACTCTGGAAAAAAAGTACTATTTAAATACTCTTTTCCAGATTCTGGCCATAGCGGCTAGTGGATTCTGGGAGCTGTAGCTGAGAAATTAATTTTTCCAAGCCACACTGACTATGGCCCTTTCTGCACCTTACCTTTCTCTGGCGTTGGGGTGCGGGGACCATGTGAGCAGCCTCCGGCGAGAGGCTCTCGTGTCCCTGCTGCTTCAGCTACGCACGAGCTGCCTGCTCGCACGAGAGCCCCACCTCTTCCTTCTGCAGTGCAGCCTGGGAGTTTCCCAGGCCGCGCTGGGGCAGGAAGAGCAACCAGTGTGGCTCCAGAGGCTCCAAACACCAGGTAAGTGTGCACGGGGCCTGGGAGCAATGTGCGATCACACACCATTTTTGGCTTCCAGACAAAAATGAAAAGGTGCGCGATCGGTGCCTGCTGGTCCCTGGAGTGTTGCGCGATTATGAGTGCGTCGTGCAGATCGCTCCTCACAATGGCACAATGCTCCAGGTCCAGGCGCCCTTTCGTATGGCAAATGCCGTGAGGAAAGGGCCAATGTGTCCCAGGACACTGTTCTGCAAACACGGCATCATCTCAAACACAATACATTTTGGTGGAGGCAGTTTACATGTTCAGCTGTTACTCATCATCACTGAATAGTGCGCCATTGTACATATGGACATGTATGTATGAATGAACCACATACTTATGTTGATTCACTACTGCTGACCCTCATAGTCCAGATCTTTGGGATGCTTTCATATTTGTTGGTTTCTCCCACAACACAAAGCTACCCAGCATGGATTATGTAATCCAGACAGCTTTATTTTGGTTTTTTAAATGCACATTATCCTTACACTATGTTATTAAGAGATTATTCCTCTTGGTAAATTGACTTACATTATTTCTTCTGGGGATAATCATCTAAGTAAGGCTATTGAACTGGCATTAGCATGCATATGTATAGTTATATTTACACACATCCACCTTCAAAATCTTGGGAGATTAAAACCATTAACTCATCAAGGGGAAATTCTACCACTTTATAAACATTGTGCAGCTGAGGTTATCACAAATCTCAGTTGCACAACGAACACTTTCTTCTAGCCTATGGAAGCAAATAAGCATGACTTGGACCAGACAGCACCTTGAGTTTGATACATTTTTTTTTCCTGTATGGTGGAAAGTGAGAGTAGCCTTCTATTCCTGCATACCCAGCATGCCAATCTTGTTTTCACTAACCAGGAATACAATAATCTTTTTAAAAGAGGTATGAAAACTTCAATATGTGAAGAACCAGACTGAGCAGAAAATGTTTCTGATAAAAATCTAGGAATTGTGGATACGAGGGCACTGAATTTATGTACCTAGGCCTTCAAGAAAAGTATAGACAGTTAAGACTATCACAGATGGAAGTGTTGTTCCTGGTTGATGGGAAGGGGCATCACTTCTTTCTTTCATGCATAGAGGATTATATCTGGGTAAAGGCAGCATCTAATCCCATCCAGTGTTTCATTATGCAGTTCATTTGAAGTGGTAATTTATAGATGCATATCCTAAGATTTTGAAGGTCTTGGTTTCATGCAAGCAGCAGCACAGTGGAAGAAGAAAAATTAACATGGACATTTATTCTATTGTTTCTTTTCACAAGGAAAGAGACAGTCTCTCTCAGGTGCAACAAAGAAGCCTGGATGATAAAGGTACTTTACAAGCTTCACAGGAGGACCAAAACTGTTTCTGAAAGTAATCAGAGCTGTTACCACATCATTCCTATCAAAAATATCATATCTTCACTTCCTGATGACAGAGTTGAGCCAATCAATAAGTAAATATTGTTCAGAAAGCACAGATCCATTCTTCCACAAAGACTTTACATCAGATCAGCTTTTCACCTCTAAAATAGGAATGAGAGCTTTTACTTTCACGTCAGGCCAGTGAATGGCTGCATTTTAGGATTTTCAGGATGAGATCCTTGGCTGATTTCCCATCTCATGCTGCCAGCAAAAGAGATGCCTTTCCTACTGTACTACATTTTAACTCCTGCAAGAGGACTGAGAATAGCATGATAAGTCTGTGGTGGTGGTGGGGAATAATAATTTATAATGACCTTTCCCCTTTCTACTGCCAGAATCCTCTAATGCAGGAGTGTAGAAAATCTAGCCTGTGGGCTGCATGTAGCTCTCCAAGGCCATTTTAAGGAACTCAGATTCTCCCCAGTAACCCCCATGTTTTTTTAAAAAATCCCCCCCATTCCAAAGGGCCAAGGAGAAGCCGTTTGTGAAATAGGGAATGAGATCCTAAATCAGGAGACGTAACTACTAAAAATAGATAATGGTTCCCCTCCCACAACATGGCCATTTCCAGGTTGCCAGCGTGTGAGGGAAAATGTGTCAGCTCTCTTCTGAGGTCTCTGGAGATACCCGATGCAGAGCATCTCTGCTTTCTGGCATCACAGATGTAGATGTCTCCCTGCTCATCCCTCTGCTCTCTGGCACCACAGAAAGGGTTCTGTTAGGGGAGGGTGGCTACACTGCTGAAAAAAAGGAGGTTTGGGGAATGTCTGGTCACAGGGTGTGCAATGGCCATAAAACTGGACTGTGATGATATCAGGCAGACTTATAACATTGTAATTACCAAATGGGTCGTCAAGGGGGAAATCAAATGGAAGCAGGGGGATAGAAAAACATGTTGAAATTACACTCATGCCCCTTAATGGGACTGAAAGAGAATTTTCAACAACAACAACAAGCTTTTTAAAAATGAGGTGTGGGTGCAGCAAGGCTCAGTTAGGGGCAGATCTCCAAAGTCTCATGGATGGGCAGCACTTCTCTCCCCAACCCCTGGCTGTTGCCCATTTCTGCCTTAATGGATCTTGGTTTCAATCATGGACATTCACAAAAGCCTGGATCCAGATATTCCTGGATCCAACACATCATCTCTAAAAAGCATGTCTTAATTTATGGCTTGTTTTGGGGAATCCAGAAATCTGTTGGTTTTGCTTTCTCTTAAAGTTTTTTTTTTCCTATTTTGTATATGAAGATGTTTGGAAATGTTGGCAAATTCTTTAAAAAAGCAACTGAAATCAAATTCATCCCTACATGTATTGGTCATATTCAATAAGTACAAAATCCAGAATTGTAAGAGGAAAGGATTCAAAATCCTGAATTCAGATTGATGAATCTGTCAGGTTTGATTCCTCCCACATATAGCTTTTTCAGATCTCATATTTTTCCATCTCTTATAATAAGAGATACTCTTACTAATTAATGTGTGAAAACTGAACTAAAATTAAATTCTTACTCATCCCTCCCTACTTAAAATATTGCTCTTGAAATGAAAAAAAAAAGGAAAGGGGGGAAGGAGAGGGAGGAATCTAACTATACCTTTAAGCCTGAGGCTGCAATGCTAGGTCATTTCCACACTAGCCTGTTATAGTACTCTTATTCCATTTTCAACATCCTATGGAATCCTGAGGTTTGCAGTTTAGGGAGGGGCATTTAGAATTCTCAGCCAGATAGTTCTTTGACCTCAGCAAACTACCAACCCCAGGATCCCATAGGATGTTGAAAGTGGAATAAAAGCACTATAACAGGCTAGTGCGGAAATGGCCCTATATGACTCAGTATAGTGTAGTACGTATATGCTAGGTTGAACCATAGAGTTCCACCACCTGAACCCACTGAAAGCCTTTGATCCTCCAGCCCCAGGTGGCCATTGCCTGCTGCTGCATGCTATTAGCCAGAGGTGAAACAATTACAGAAGTGCAGAGGTCCCTGAAGGATCTCAGTGCTATGTCATCATTTCACATCTGGCTAAGGGTACATAGCCAGTGACTTCTGTGATCCTGCCTCCTTATCACAAAGCATGGGATGGCTGTCACGTGGGGAGGCTTCAGAGGCCTTCAGTAAGTCTGAGTGGGGCAAGGGTTTGGGTTGTGCAGAGAAATGTCAGCTTCTGCAGCACCCAAGAAGGGACGCCTGCACATGTAAAGAAAAGCATGAGTTTTCATAGATTTGACCCCACTTCTTCAGAAGCACTAACAAAGCAATAAAAAAAAAGCATTCTCCTGTCATGGTACTAGCTCTGCCCTTGTAGCTCATTTTGCCAGCAAAATATTCCTCATGATTTTTGTATCTATATTTGTTTTGATTCTTAAAGAATGTCTAACCCTGAACAACAAGAAGAAAACTCTTTGGGCAGTGACAGAAACGTTCTTTAAAATTTAGTACTCAGATGTTCTCTGCAGCTTAATAGCCTCTGCCTCAGCGACTCTACAAAGATGTATATGAACAACTGATCAAAACAAACAAAAAATCTTGTTTTCCCACAGACCAAAGGGAAGCTGAACTATTGAGAAGCTGAAATAAAGTTCTGGGCAATATTCTGTGGGGCAGCACTTTGCTACATATGAGATGAAAATTTTGATTAATCTCCTAGGCATGGCAGAGACACTATTCTTTGGGGCTATTTCCACAGTTCCTTGCTGTATCACAATGGTTCTCAGACTTTGGCTTCCCTAAATCTCTTGCCATTGAGCATTCTCTCTGAAGCTATGGAAGCTCAACTCCAAAACATCTAGAAGTCCAAAGGCTGAGAACCATCATTCTAGCATGAATTTTGGCTTCAAGAAAGCAAACGTGGAAAGCAAGAACTTTTTGCTTTTCTACCACAAAGACTTTGAATGTGCTACCAGAAGAAAGAAATAAAGGCTGGTACCCTATTAGTCAGGTACGATGGCCTAAATTAGACTTGGGATATCATAACTGATTTGTATTCTCATCTGTGACTGAGGCACTATTGACATGACTGCAAATGACCCTGAAACCCATCTGAAAAGTCAGTAGCCACCCTGAGCAATGAAGTCCTGTTCTGCTGGTGAACGGAGCACTGCTGAAAGATGTGTCTAGCTCCATCTCACTAGTAAGTGACGGTACAAGGAGCAGAAGCAGAGACCCCTCTGACCTGTCACAGCTCTTCATCTCAGCATTGCTGGCTGGCTGCTGGCAGGAAGGGGCTGTTGACATCATTGCACAGCACCCGACTCAGCAGCAGCACAGACTTCCATTGTTCTGGATGGCTGGCTCACTTTTCCAGGGTCGGATAGGAAATAAAAGCCTAGCTAAAATATTGTAACTATGCGTCTGATGCAGGATGTCAGCCAAAGTGTCTTCTCCAGTGAACCTGGGGATTTCTTTGTAGTGCAGATGGAGAGGAACGACAAAAGCTCAAGGTGTTGAAAAATATGTTGTTGTTGTTGTTGTTGTTGTTGTTTAGTAATTAGCCCAATGTGTTTTGGCCTGGTAATATTTTATGGCTTGTTTCAGGGGAGTGCAGCTTTAAAACTGCAATGTGCTGTACACTGGGCTACCTTTGTACGAAGTTCAGAAACTCCAACTGGTCCAAAGTATGGCAGCCAGATTGATAACAGGTACATAGAGGAGTGAACATATTACAAAATCATTTCACTGGCTGCCAATTAGTTTCTGGGCAAAGTACAGAGTGTTGGTTATTACCTTTAAAGTCCTACATGGTTTGGATCTAAGTTACCTACAGGATCACCTACTCCCACACAATCCATCCCAAATACTCAGGTCCTCTGGGGGCCATTTACTTAAGCTGCCTAAAACTAGATTGGCAACAGTCACTCAGAGGACCTTCTCGTTGGCCACTCCTAGACTGTGGAATGGCCCGCTGGAAGAGATTCAACAGCAAAATATACTGTCTGAATTTTAAAAAGTGCTAAAGACTTATCTCTTCCGGCAGGTCTACCCAGTCTATTTTTAATTATGATATACTTTTAATTATGATTTTAGATATATTTGTATTTGAACAGTTTTATGTTTTTAGTGTATTTTAGTGTATTTTAATCATAATATGTTTCGATTGTATTTTAACTTGTTGTACCCTGCCTTGAAGCTTGAGGAGATAACAAATAACTAATAACTAACAATAATAATAATAATAATAATAATAATAATAATAATAATAATTTGTTGTTGTTGTTGTTGTCGTTAAAACCGCCTGCAGAGATTGCCAAATATAAGCTTTGGAAACACTCTTTTTGAATCCCTGCAGGTGGTTTTAAAGTTATATTCCCCTGAATAGGACCATTCAATATTACTAGGCTGAAATACGTTGGGCTAATTACTAAAATAAAATCATCTTTCTTCAGAACCCTGGGACTTTGTCTCTCCTCTACATCCCTTCTTTGGATGTTATCGGTCCTCTTTCTTTTTTTAATTTCTTTGCAGCACCATGTAATTCATGACCAGGGTAGACAACATGTCAGATTGTCCACCAAAAATAGTGTGTTTCTGGTCTTTTCATTAATAACAGATGTCTTAAGAATGTTAAGACATCATGTGGAACTCAACAGTAGCAGCAATAATAATAATAACAAATTTGATTAAAATTGTCAGCCAGCTTCAGCTGCCTATACTTACTTGCTGAAAGCAACAACATACCCATTCAACACAAAACCAAAACCATCCTGTTCCAATTGCCTTCAGTGTCTTGTTTAGTTTTTTCCATGTGTAATTAATATAGCCAAGTGAAAACAGACATTTGAGTTCCAGAACATACCACATGCCTTCCAAACAACCAAACAAATGCCCACAGATTAGAAGCTTGGAAAGATATCCACGGTTTTAAAAGATAAAAGACAGCTTGTTTCTGAATGGGTACTTTCTTACTGAGGGGAAGGAGAACACCTGCTCTTGGGCTGTTGTTCTCCCTATAGTCTAAATGTTTTAAGTTCTAGTTTAGGAATACGGAGATCCAGTCTGTAGTGACTTGTTTCACAGCTCCATCTCTGCTGATTTTTTTTTTAAAATAAAACCCCATACAAAGGGATGCCTTTTTAAACATTGCCATGAGGAAAACATCACTGCTTCCCTCTAAGAGCAGATTCAGGTGATAGGTGATGAGAGAAACTGAGCCAAAATACAACTAATGAGAAAGAACTCTTTTAAAGAAAATTCTACACCCCCTCAATATCCAAATACCATGCAGTGTTAGGCATCTATTGGCTTAAAAATGAGTCAAAGGGAAGAATGGAACACTCTGGTTGAGCTCCATATATTTTACAATATCCTTACCTACTTTAGTGTCCTCTAAATGTGCTAGAATACAGCTGCTATTGTCAGTCATGATGGCTGGGGATGATGAGAGTGGTAGTCTAACACATCCAGAGGATTTTGGGGCCCTTTCACACTACAGAATTATAGTGTTATGTTATTGTTGTTATTGTAGTAGTAGTAGTAGTAGTACAGAGCAGCCTTGCAACATTCAGTTGCAAGTCTCATTTGTCATCACAAATCCTACATCCTTTACTCATGTGAAGTTCAGTGGACCATCTCCTTTGTGGTATCTTAGTTACACTTCTGAACAATTTTACCATGATTTTTTACTACAGTTTTGGAGTCTGCTGGGGCACAGTTTTTGTTCCCCTTAATCTTGTAAGCTGTCTCCATCTGCCCCTGTCCCAAAGGCCAAAACATATATTTCTGAACAAGGCAAGAGGTTGTGGTAGGTGCTTCCAAGATCTGGACAGAATGTATTTTTAATGCTAGGGAATACATAGAACACAAAGTGTGAAACTGAGACTGTGCATTTCATTTCCACAACAGTTAAGGCCCAAAGTCAGTTGCTCTGCTATCAACCACATTTGCTTCATGAGTTAAAGAGAGTACAGACTGAACCTGTGCAATGGAGTAATTAATCATTATTATAGTTAGATGCAATTTCAGCACCGTATCAAACATCTGATGATGATTCTGACCTTTTCAAGCAACACAAAAGAATAGCTGCACCACAGTCCATGCCATGTGACAAAATTAATTGGAGAGAATAGAGTTTCAGAAGCCAGCATGGTTTAGTGGTTTGACTGTTAGTTTAGGAACCTAGGAGATGGGGATTTGAATCTCCTCTTGGCCATGGAATCCCAGTGGGTGACCTTGGTCATGTCACATTTGCTCAACCTCAGAGGAAGGAAAATCCCTCTGAACAAGAAAAGCCCATAATAGGTTCATCTTAGGGTTGTCATAAGTAAAAAATTACTTGAAGGCACACAACAACAACAAACAGAGAATCAACTTCCTCTTAGAAAACTGGTGATACAACTGCCAGAGCCTGTCTCAAGTGAGGATCCTTGGGCAACTCCAGTCTGTGCATGACATCAGATGGTTCACTATTGGCTAGAGTACTCTGGTCCATAATTGTGCTTGCCATTGCTATTTACTCTCTTGGAGCACTTTCATCAAACAATGCAAGTGACTATAGCAACTGCTGTTTCCCTCTCTCCAAGTGAACATGGGGAGGGGGGAAACAGCAGTTGCCATAGTCTGCCATCTCAGCTGTTAATTCTTTGCTTTGTCGTAGTTCAGGTTGGGCCTAGAGGCAGATGGTCAGCAAATGGATGCCTGCAGGGAGAAGCAAAGGGGTCTACTAAGAACATTTTATACAAAGGCAGCTGTTTACACTTTTTTTTTTCAATTAATGTGTTTTTTTATCAGTTTATTACTTTTTTAAAATCAAGTACCAATTCTGGATAACTTAAAAAAGAACATCATTGTATCCAGTGGAATATTACATCTTAGGATAGACAGATCTGCCAAGTGATTCTTCACTGATTTCCTCCATTTCTCACCTCCATATCTGTTCTATATGAATTTCACCCTATGGAAAATAAACGCATATCATTTTTGTATAGGTCTCATAGAAGTTGGTTAATGAATGAATTCCCCCTTTGACTGAAGTGTGTGTACATGTGCATTTTAGAATGGTACACAGTGGATTTTGTGCATTTTTTTTAAAAAAAAAACATGGGTGCATATTGTTGTTGAATACATTTTCTTTTCATAGATCGCAAACCTGGGGCTGTATGGATTTCTTCCAGGGAATATTTTTAGTTTCTGTGTTTGGCCTGGAAGGTACAGGCTAAGTAAATCCTTACAGTAAACTTAATGGAACAAATTTCTCATGCATCCCTAATCTCAGGATCAATTTCAGGACTTTCATATGTCATCTCAGTACTACTTTAGCCCTATTCAAGCACTTACCTGCTCACTTGCAATGCTAGAACTGGGGACAAAGATATGAGAGTGTGCATAATCCCCCTGCCTCAAAATATCATGCCTCTGTCTGGAGAGGGCTGTATAATTCCATGTGGCTGAACATAGTTACAGAGCTCCTACAAGTGGAAACCAGGGTTACAACTAAACATGATTACAAAATCCTCTTTAGACTGAGTGTACTTAATGTCTTGGGGGCAGAGAGACACTTGTGTGCCCCTTTGCATTCCTATCCTCAGTTTAGCCTTACACATAAGCAGGTACATCTTTGGATAAGCTTAATAGTATAGATCATATTTGCAAATGATTTTATGGGATAAAAACAAATTAATAACAAAATTTCCAAATTAAATCAAATATCTTAAATGAAAGCAAATAAATGAAAAACTATACCATGACCCAACAACAGTGTTTCAGGACTATCTTCAACTTAAAAACAAAACAAAACAAAAATACTTTTCTTCCCCAAGGCAAAAGTTACAGCCAGTTCCTGGTGGTGAGCATTCCCTTGCACTGACACAATTTCAGTCAAAAAACAGAATTTATTCCTTTTGAAGATTACAATACCCCGAGTGAAGACTTTGTCAGAGTGCAGCAGATGTATTCTGCTGACAGTGGCAGAAGCAGAGTTGTGCATGCAGCTACACTGAGCTTTGTGGGTGTGTACTGTACACTGCACTTGCATATCACACATTGTGGTTGTACAGTGTACACTGCGGCCAAGGACTGTGCATTCTAGTTTAATACTACAGATTTCGCCCTGTACAATGGCACTAGTCACTGTAAGTGTTGTATTATGTTGCTTTCATGGGTGTCGCATAATGCCAGAGTAGCATATCTCTGCAGGTAGATATTTATACTACACCGAGAGGATATTGAATTGTAAGCAATGTCTGCTTCCCAGAGGAAGCCTATGATGGGGCCATAGACAATTCCTTGTGGTGGGCTTTCCACTGGACTGGGGCAATTTTAGCCCCAGCTCCTGGTGAATGGTAGCATTCACTTATTCCAACATGGAACCCCAAGGGAAGTTCCTGCAACAGATTCCAAAGCATGGGGGCGGGAAGGGGTCATATGAGTGAAAACAGCACAAATAAGCACCCTCTGACCACTGAAGCACTTTGAATGTTTCACTCCTCACCATATGTTTCAATTCATGACTGAAGTGTAAATGTAATAATAACTGTTGAAACATTTAAGAAACCTGAGCAAGAGCTGGAGAAAATCCCACGCAGTGACGCTGTTATGTTAACCTGTTGCATTTAAATGTTGGTACGGATTACCTGTTGAAGCTGTTTTTCTGTGCTAACATCTGCCAGTCTTTGCCTTTGGCATTGGGTGTGTCAAATGTCGCACATATCCTTTGCCTGATAGAGTATGGTATCTTGAAGGCTTGCGGACCCATCTGAACAGGAAAGCTGCTGTCCTCATGTGCAAAAAAAGGGATCATTTCTCTTTCACCCTGCATGAAAAATCATTAAAGCAGTTTGAGCTCAACTTGATTAATTTCCTGGATCTCTTTGTGAATCTGAATCACTATTGGCTTAAACACACTTTTGTTCCATAAAACAATACATATCTCCTGATGCTTAAGAGCGATTAACAAAAAAGTAGGAAAACTGAATTTGATACACTGGGTAGAGCAACAGATACACTAAGAAAACTAAGAATTAACTATAGAGCTAAGGGGGATGTCCTTCAAATTTAGGGAGGTTAATGTTATAAGTCTATGGGGGGCAAAAAGGACAAGAAAGTCATCTCAGTTTACCAGCAACAGTATTTCCCAACACCTCTTTTTTAAAAAACCCAGATCTCTCACCAAACTGAAGCTATCCATAAGGGTGGCTGCCAACTTAAGATGTTTTGGACAACAGTTTCCACAATCCCCGGTTAGCATGGATAGTAGCCAAGGATGGAGGGGTGCAATTCCACAAAAGTACAAAGCAGGGGGTAGAATGTAAAATGGAACAAAACAAAATGTGAGCCAGGAAAGGGGGAGAAGAATCCTTGACACATTTTCCCTTCTCACATTCCAGGCCAAGAGTTTTCAGCAGAGAATTCATAGCACAGAGTGTATGTTTCGTGTGTTTTACATGGTCTATTTTACTGTTGAATGTAATGGAAAGGAATGTAATAGAAAGGACAAAAACACTACATGAAGAGATCTGGTACTGTTTAGCCACTAAGGCTGCTTGGCCACCCCCAAGCAACTGAACCCTGCCACGCTGTCCCTGAATTTGCCTGTGTTGCTGAATTTACTGGGGCTACATAGCAATGCCCCCCTCTTCTCTTTAAAACAAGGGCTACAGGGAATATGTGCACTCCTTTAGAGGGAAATTGTAGGTTTCTTGCCACAGCAGTAAGAATTCAGGCAATGCACACCTCAGTTAAAAAAGCCTCCAATAAAGAAGCTCTTTTTTACAAACTCTTTTTATGCTTGCCTAGCCCCTTGCCAGTGTGGTGTAGTGGTTTGAGACCAGTGTTTGATTCTTCACTTGGCCATGGAAATCTGCCGGGTGACCATAGGTTCATCTCACACTCTCAGCCCCCAGAAACCCCTGTCATAGCTTCATCTTAGAGTTGCCACAAGTCTGAAACAATCTGAAGGCACACAACAACAGCGACAACAAGCCTCCCTTTCCCTCTTCTCCTCAAACACAGACATTGTATGTTGGGTTACAACAGCATGTCTGTAGTAAACACTACAATAAAGCTCGACTGGAAAATAATCTGTTCTAGCTGATCCTACTATAGCTGTGTGTGTCTGCTAAACAGGAAAGGTAAACAGCAGTTTTCCCAAAAATCCTTTACTGGGAATATGTAAAAAGCACAATGGTGGGAAAAGAGAACAGCAAACTAGTCTGCCTCATCATGTTAAAAAAGCACAAATCTCATCATGTTAGAAAAAGCACAGATCTTTAAGTTTGGCCACCAAAATGGAAATCATGAGAAAAATGGAGCCAGGCAAAAGAAAAAGTAATCACAGAGTCATAGAATCATAGAGTTGGAAGAGACCCCAGGGGCCATCGAGTCCAAACCCCTGCAATGCAGGAGCACACATCAAAATATTCCCAACAAATGACCATCCAGCCTCTGCTTAAAAACCTCCAAAGAAAGCGACTCTATCACACTCCAAGGCAGCATACTCCACTGCTGGACAGCTCTGACCATCAAGAAGTTCTTCCTGAGGTTCAGGTGGAATCTCCTTTCCTGCAGCTTGAATCCACTGCTCCTTGTCCTAGTCTCTGGAGCAACAGAGCAGCTCCCTCCTCTCTGGGTACATTTTGGAAGAAGCCTTTACATGGTCTGTAGAAATTTTGAGATGTTTTCATTTATGCAAGACGTACTAGATTTAGTCATTTCATTTCACATGGGCATATTGTAAGTTTTGAATGTTTCCTTAAATATGTTGAACTCTTCTTTTTTTCATGGTGTAGGAACCTATTCTTTTCATATTATTTCTGTCTCTGGTACCAACTTTTCTGTTAAAGAAGTAATGCCCAGGAACACTGCTAAATGAAGCCCTTTCCACACGGGGTAGGTAGTACGGCGTGGTGCGACCTCTGACGGAGGTCGTCCACACTGTGGCAGCGGACTGGGTCGGACTACTTGTTGTAGTTCCGCACCTCAGTCTGCTCTGGAGTGACCTGAAGTGGCCGTGCAGCGTGCTTTTTAAAAACCTGTTTTTACAGGTTTTTCAAAGCACAGAGCACGCCACTCTGTGCCACTCCGTTCCTGTGCTCTGGTGCAGATTTGCAGGTGCGCACCAGTGCGTGCCTGCAGATCTGCCGGAGGTGGGCTTCTGGCTGGCGAGCTTCTCCGGTTGGTGGAGAGCCTCCACCAACCGGAAGCCACCATTTTGGACACCGGAGCCGCCATTTTGGATGCTGGGGACTGCGGAACAGCGAGCTTGCACTGCTCCGCATGGGGACGGACTTACCCAGCTGCCGGCAAGCTCCGTTTCAGCGCATTTCCCCCCGTTTCCCCCTCCACATGTGGAAAGGGCCTGAGATATATCTGTAGCAGAACAGATGGTAGGACATGGGGGCCACCAATAAACAGATGAAGAGGTTTATGTCCTCAGGTCACATGTAGCCTTCCCCTGCCCTTGGCAGTTCCTCTCACACATTTCTCAGCTTGTCTTTCTTTTTACTACTTACAGTCTCTGGGACTGTAAGATGAACCAGTCCAGAACTTTCTTCCCATGCCCATCTCAATTACGGATCCACGTATGATTTTCTCCCTTGTCTAGAACATCAGGATATGTCCTTTGTCTGAGACTTTTGGGTGTTCAGGCAGTATAAATATTTTATGGAAATGGCACTATAAGCCTTTTCATATAAAATTTATGGCAGATCTTGAAAGCTACGCATGCAAAGTAATAGGAACACTGTAGATACATCACGTTTTCTGATTGTTTTTAATTAAATATGCAGCAGATGTGGCACTCTGCACTTTGAAGATAAGCTCCTGCTACCTGGCTTGTGAAAAACAACAACTCATACAATGATAACTTGAAGCACTGAGATTGTTTTTTTGTTTGGATGTGTGCACGTGTATGCATGCACATGGATGTTGAATTAACCGTACCTTCATATCACCTTTTTGAGGCAGGATTAAGAGGTACTTGCCATATCAGTGAATATGTTTAAAGAGGGAATCATTAACAGGCAGCACATACATTCAACAGGTTCAGTTCTAGTGGAGGAAACACAGGCCATTTCCACACTGGACTGTTATAGTGCTATTATTTCATTTTCAACATCCTATGGAATCCTGGGGTTTGCAGTTTAGGGAGGGGCCTTTGAGCACTATAACAGTCCAGTGTGGAAATGGCCACAAGGTACCACTATTCAGGAAAAGGAAAAACACACCATGGTGTAAAATGGTCTGCCTATGGCAGTGGGAAGGACCCCATTTCTGTACTATTGTACTGCAGATCCTATCAGGTCTTTTAGAATAGCCAGTGGAGGGGATCATGGGAATTACACCGCAACAACATCTCATGGGGAGGGGAACACATAGCCCTTTGAGAATGATTGCTGGATAACTCCATGCAGCATATGTCCAAAGGACTACAAGGAGAAGGAAGGAATGTAAGGATCAAGGTGCTGTGTTCAATAACTTGGCTCAAAGTTGTTCATGTCCTTGTATATCAGGGTGGGCAATGTATGGAGGTGGGGTCATTTTTTATCCCTGAACCTGTGCATGTTTTGGTGCAGCTGAAGTGATACACTTCCTACTGCCATTTTGGCTGATTTTTGGCCAATTTTTTAGATTTTGTCGTTGTTATTGTTTTGGGAAGGTTTGGGGGACTCCAGAGTGTGAGAAGTAAACCACTGTAGTTTGGGCACATTTGGGGCAGACTGGGGACAAAATCTTTCCCAAATTTTTTTTTAAGAAAAAATAGTCTTGGGGCTTTGAGGGACTTCCAGGGTGTTTCAGGGGCTGCAGTGAGAAGTCCCAAGAGCCACATGTGGCCTATTGGTTACATTTTGCCCCCTTCCCTCCTCATACATAGTACTAGTGCAAACTTGTAACATCTTGCCTATGGACTTTCTCAGTGGTTTCTCTCAGACTGCAGAATTTCCTACCCAGAGAAGGCCTTGTTCACCCTCTGCTAGTAGGTAAAGACTTTTTGTTCAGGTTGGCTTTGGGAAACTAGGGTCCTTTTTGCACGGCAGTTTCCATGTAAAAGGGCGCCTGGAGTGTCGCATGATTGTGATACGCGATCCGCACGATGCACTCACAATCGCGCGACGCTCCAGGGGCCAGCAGGCGCTGATCGTGCACCTTTTCATTTTCGGCTAGAAGCCAAAAATGGTACGCAATTGCGCATTGCTCCTGGGCCCCGCGCACACTTACCTGGTGTGCGGAGCCTCCGGAGCTGCGCCGGTCACGCTTCCTGCCCCAGCACAGCCTGGGAAGGTCCCAGGCTGCACTGTAGAAGGAAGAGGCAGGGATCTCATGTGAGTAGGCAGCTCGTGCGGAGCCGAAGGACCCCAGACACGAGAGCTTCTCATCGGAGGCTGCTCACGTGATCCCTGCACCCCAGCGCCGGAAGAAGGTAAGGTGCGGAAAGGGCCTAAGTTAGACTGCATTAGAAAAGGAGTTTAATCATGCGGGTGGTATATTTTCTTGATTTGCTTTTTTAAATTGAGCTTTAAAATCTGATTTCTGCTTTAACTGTATCTTATTCATCATGATGCAAAGTACTTTGGGTCCGATTCATATAAAATCCAATATATATAAATCCAGTTGTTGTGTGCCTTCAAGTCATTTCCATCTTATGGCTACCCCAAGGTGAACCTATAATGCGGCTTTCTTGGCAAGATTTGTTCAAAGAGAGTTTTGCCTTTGCTTTCCTCTGAGGCTGAGAAAGTGTGACCTGCCTAAGGTCACCCACCCAGTGGGTTTCCACAGCAAAGCAGGAATTCAAATGCTGATCTTCAGAATTGTAGTCCAATTTTCAAGCCACTACACCATGCTTGTTCTCTATAAATCTATTACGTAAATCAAATAGAAAACACATTTACGTCTATTTCATATCCTTGTTTGTTTGTTTTTTAAACTGGCTCTCAGGCAAATACTGTCAGGTGTCTTTACTTGAGGGCCCAGAGTTTAATTTCATTTGAAATGTGTTCTGAGCCAAAAAGTGACATGCAATATTCATAGAAGTGGAAAATCTGATGGTTATCTATTTTCTCATCCATATCGTCAGTTTGGAATAGGGCTGCCTGACTGAAAACTGGAGATGGCTCCTGTAAATTTAATAGTTGGGTAGAAGAAGGAATTTCAGCAGATATTGCTTGTTCCTTGGTTTCAGGACAATCAATATCTGCTGAAATTTGCTCTTTAAAAAAACCCCAAAAGTATTACAGGTACAGGAGCCATCTCCAGTTTTCAATCTGGTAGCTCTGGGACATGTGGAGCAAATCAGTCTATATCAAAATCTGCAAACACTGAGGAATTCTGCAAGTATCCACCCTCTGATACTAGAAATGTAAAGATTGTTCATCACTATTTGTTTCCTGGCTGAAAAAGGAGTTTCCTGACCATTTGTTTTCTGACACACACACACACACTCCTTCTAGATATCCATGTGGGCTTTATATGTGTGTAGAATTATTCTGTTTGTTTTTTGTTTGTTTTTTGGGGGGGATTATTTAATTATTTATATCCCAACTTTCTCCTGATGTGAGACACAAGACGACTTACAATAAGTGAAAACAAGACAGAGCTACAACTATGCATGAAATTATTTAAAATTAAAACATGTATTTTAAAAAATAATTTATAAAGATAGCAAAAAAAGGGGGGGGAGACAGCAATCCTTGCCATAAAAATGCAAGTTGGCACAAAATCAATTATCAAGTGTTTAAACCTTTTCCTGACAGAAAAAGAAGAGCAGAAAAGGGGTCAGTTTAGCCTCTTGTACAGCCAGTGAGAAGGTCTTCTGTGTCCTCACCAGATGTACTTGTGACAGGGGTGGGTTGACAGCAATCTTGCACAAGAAACCATTTGCGTATCTAGAATTCATGAAAACTGTGGGTTGTGTGAAAAACTTTTGTACAAAAGTACTGTTTCCGAAACCCATTTTTTTGTTTTAAAATCAATGTTTCCAATGGTTATTTATTTATTCATTCCATTTACATGCCATCTTTCTCCCAATGAGGGACCAAGACATCTCACAAAAGCAAAAGAAGAGCAGCTAAACAAACAAAATAAAACTCTTAACACTAAAAATTAAAACACAATTAAACACATTAAAATGATTATTTCATTTTAAAAATCTGTTCTTGTTTTTTCAGAAAAAAACACAATTCTTGCACTAAAAGACCACATGGTTTTTTTCTGGGAATGGCTTTTTTTCAGTGAAAATTAGCTTTTTGCACAAATCCCTCATATTTTCCATATACATACATATATATATGCATAGAAATATATAAAAACAATTTCCAGATAGCCACATTAATTTTTAATGCAAAATTGTAATTTCGTATGCGCACACACACACACACACACACCATATATCTGGAAACAGTGCATGTTCTTTTCACAAAACCCATGATTTTTTACACAACCTCCCCCTCACATGTACCACTGCACAGATTAATTTCCTTAAACACTTTGGGATGTGCAAACAGTGGGCAAGAACTGCACAGAAATATTCATCTTCTCCCACACTGAGAAGAAAACTGCAAAAAATATCTGTGCTTGCGTCTTAGGAATAATCAGTTGAATATTTACATCCCTATGTGATAGTACAGTGTTTATTTTTTTGACCAACTTGGATTCAGACAATTCTGTTCTCCTTCAACCACATCTTTCAAAGCTGCATGGCATTTAAGCAATGTTAACAGCAGATGTTCAACTTATCTTTCAAAAAGTAATCCATATTCAAAATAAAGCATCACTTTTATTTGAGGGGGAACAGAAAATAAAACCTGCCTAAAGAATCTGAGGAAGGGAGAATAGATTTGGTGGTGGTGACAGTAGGGAGACTTGCCTCAAGAATAGATGTCTGAATCTGTAAAATTTGTTCATGGCCCTTTACTTGTCTGACGCAGATTTTGCAGGAGAGCTGTGTTGTAGCAGGAGTGTAGCGCTCCAGTGAAAAGGCACAGTGGAGTGGCTGCTGATTATTGCGCCACACACGAGAGAAAGGAACTTCCTGGAAAAAGAAAGAAAAATCAGTAAGGATGGCAAACAAAGGACAAAGAAAACGTGCAGGACTATAACCACCAGTGTACCCTCCAACCATGCTGGGACAGTCCAGATTAATTCTCTGCTGCCCCACATTGCCAGCTGTTATAAAAATGTCCTCCCAATTTTCCCTTTCATCCTGCACTTCAGTTGGTGCAAACTGAGTTCAAAATGCAAAACTAGTCTGCACTCCATTAACTCAGCAATAGGAGAGAAGGGGGAGGAAGGGCAGAATCTGGCCCTTCCCAGTAGAGTCAAGCAAAAACAAACTGCTGCCCCATTTTCTAGGCATATCTGTTCTTCTTTGTTAATAACTTTAAACATCTTGACCAGACTTTAATGTTGCTTGGCCACATGTGTCCCAGTTTCCATCTGTGAAAAACTGTAGGGTTCATGCCAGTGCTGGAACAGCTTTTAGAACAAAGACAAATTTGGGAGAAAAAGAAATAATCTGCCCATCCCAATTATCAACAGTACTAAAATGGAGGCATGCTTCACTGACACGAGACAATAGCAGCGACAGACATATAACATTTCCAGAAATGTTGAAGCCATGGGGAATCATTTTGCTCCTGGAAAAAAACTCCAGCAGCAGTAGAAATTTTGGGGAAAGCAACAGTATTTTTATATTAAATTCAAACTTATTTTCCCATTGTTGCATCACAAAATGCATCATTCTTAACTAGCTACCATATACCATTCTAGAATTAGGCATATCAAGGAATTTTAAGAGTATGAACGTACTTTTGTACGTACAATACTGCAAATATACCCTATATACAAAAGATAGAGAGGCAAACTGTTGTATACATCAATACCTAAGCACACATAGATGAGTTTTTTAGAAGGAAAAAATGAAAGACAAGCCATCATTTCCCAATAAAGAAAAACTTAACAGAAATAGTCTCATGAAATCGTAAAGACTAGACTAGCAACATATTTAAAGTTTAGTTGAGCAGCGAAAATATTGCATTGTCACTTTCAAGGATTCAGCACTCACAGGTTATTTCATTTATTTATTTAAAAATCTTACTTTATTTGCCCCTGCCACAGAAAAAAGTATGTTCCCCCTAGGAATCTTTAGGTCCACTGGCATAACTCAATGGTATCCTGCCAGCGGCATTGCTAGGCCCTCCAGTGTGACTCTACAGCTCACTTCTGCCAGAGGTTGACTGCAGAATTACATTGGATGATCTAGAGTTTCCTAGAAACTAGATAGGTAATTTCTCAGGTTAAAAACAAACAGGGTTTGCGGTTTTTGTTTTTATTCACATTTGTCTCACTTTTGTGAATGGTCTTGTATCCCTAACCCTCACAAATGTGGAGGACTCACTGCATTATCAAATACTATGAAGACCCTCCCTATATGCTTCTTGAACAAGGGCAGCTTTTCTCAATCTTTTTATCCTGGAGGAATCTTTGAAATAATTTTCAGGTCTGAGGTAACCCCTGCATAAAAAAAAATCTATCTTGATGAAGTTGCTTGGCCACACATATGTCAGTTTTCATTGATTCATTGGAATGTATGGTCTCTTCTCTTCTCCTTTTCTCTCCAGATTGACATAAATTGTGCTGCTGCTTTTCTCCAGTCCCAGAAATAATCACATTATAAGAGTTATGCAATGAAAATAGTGAGTCATGAAAGTGAGAGGGACTGGCTGTGATGTCTTCTTCTTGTTCTTCTTGGAACAGAGAAAAAATGTTGGAGGAAGCACCTGTTGTTGTTTTTCCGTATCTTCTTCATACTGGGGGCAACTTGTACCTATTGCATTTGCTCAGTACAGATAATTAAGAATTTTGCTTAATTTAATGGGAAAAAATCAGATTCAATAAATTTCAAAGAACTTCAGATTCAATAAATTTCAGTTTCAAAGCAAACTAATAGAACCTAATTATCATGAGAGACTGTACTGCTGTCATTGTATTAGTCTCTGTTTGCAGGCATTGGGCTTCAGAACTGCAATTTGTTCCCAGTAATGAACTGCTGTGAACAAAACAGTCTGGTGAAACATATGGACGAAAAGGAATGAGGAGAACTGGCACCTTCTCCTTCCATAGTTGTATTGTGGTTTGTGTGATGATGCTGGACATAGAGGGTTGAATCAGAAGGAGACAGGATATTTTCCATGAATACCTGCTGATGGTGTCCATTGAATGCCAAAAGCACTACCTGTGGATTGCTCAGTCAATGCAAAACCATTCCTTCACACAACGCTCTGAGTTGTGGAGTGAGCTAACAATATTTGTTCAATTAGATTATACCTTGCCATTCTCCCCGTGCCTTCAATGTGGGGAAAAAATAGAGGAATCTGAAACCATCCAATAAAATCCAATGCAAAACAGAGGGCAGAGGCAAAGTCTCAGGATATAGAAATAATAATAATAATAATAATAAAGCTTTATTTTTATCCCACCTTTTCCCCAGGTCTGAGAGTTAAGGTGAATTACAAGTTAAAAAGAATACAAATTTAGAAATACAAAAAGTCAATGTTAGAACCAAATTAAATTATTAAAATGTACACTCCCAAAAAGGTTTCTAAAAGTTGAAACAATACAGTTCGAAACAATATAGTCCTCACAGACCTTTTGTTAAAAGCCTTTATTTCCGCAAGCTTGTCTGAATACAGAAAGTCTTCACCTCCCAATGGAAGGGCAGCTAAGAGCACTTCATTCTAACCTCCCCAGTGGAGTTCCAAAGCCTATCAGCAGCCACGAAAAAAAAAAAAAGATGATGGCTGGCATCCTGTTAATGACATCCATCAGAGTAACACAAGTGGATGCCTTTTTTTGGTTGTTGTGGAGAAAGGAATTCACCTCCACGCCTTCAGGATTCTCCTTCCTCCTGCCCCCCTTCATGGCTACATAATGACTAGAGTGGCTGGGAACAGATAAAAAGCATCCTTCTATATCTCTATAGCCAGATGGACAACAACAGGGTCATCCACCAGGATCTTCGAAGGGTTTTAGGAAGTCCTAGGGAATTCTCTTGGTGGGGTGTGTCCAGCTCTAGGGACATAATCATATGCTACTTGGCCACCTGCATTTTCTGGTCACTATAATAGATTTTGGCTGGTTCGGGGCAAAAATAATGCCTGAAAGTCAGCCCCAGAATTGGGGGCTGGTGAGTTTCAGGGGCTGTAGTTAGGGGGTCTCAAAAATTGCATGTGGCCTGTGCCTGAGAGACTATCACCATTGACTGTCATAAAGACTATCACCTTCAGTTCCACAAGATCATGCTCTTTTTTCCATTGTAAAGTTGCCTTCACCAAACCTAACACTTTTCCTAGACAGACAACAACCCATGATAAGATTGTTGACTGGAAACCTATTGACTGGAGAGTCCAATGGATCTTGAAACTGTCATATTGGAAAAGGCCTATCTAAAACATCTTACAACTTGTACACTTAAAATCTGTCACTGACTGATGTGTTCTTCTCCTCTTTACAACTCCTGCCAACATGTACAGTGTTCATTGACCCTTTAGACACCTGGTTTGTTAAAGGTTTATCAGGAATGATGCTAAAAGTAAGGAAAAATTTCAGCCAGAAAACAGTAAGTGAGTGAAAGTGCATCAATAAGTTGCTGGCTACAAAGATCAGTCAGTTAGTTAAGCCTGGAGAATTCCTAATTTTCAAAATTATTTTGAGTATCTCCAAGCAAGATGAAGATCATTTTTCTGCAAAAAGTAATTATTGCATCTTCAGCTTCCCCATTCACAATCAGAAAGCACAGTGTGTAAAGATCAATGAGGGAGCACATACGTTGCATGGAGGAAGTTGGCATTCTAACTTCAAGCCACAGGATCTCCAGTTGAAAATATCAGTATCCACCCCTCTTGCCATTCTTTGAATCTCCCTCACCTTAATAGCAATATATTTAAATCTCTTAAGCTTATATTGTAAAGCCTATGAAATAAAGGGACTTTTGCATTTGTTCATGCCATTATCTGTCTATGTTTCAGATGACCCATGTGAAATATTTGTTGCAAAGGTAATGAAAGGAACTAAAGTAGATTAGGAGCAGCAAAGGTTCAGGAGGGATTAAACCAGCCCATTTAGTCCAGCACCCAACCTTGCTGGTCCTCTGTGGCCAAGCCCTAAAACCTCCTGACTCCCTCCTCTTACCATCCAAGAAAAATGGATTATTTGAAATGAACACAGTAGTCTTTACCCACTAAATGAGGAGTAAGCTTTGCTGATTTCAACAAGGCCTATTCTGAATAGAAATTGGATTAGTCAGTCTTTTGGCTCAAAACAAATCATTCTAATTTTACCAAATGCACCAGGCATATGACTCATTGAAGCAGAAGGTGAGTGGAAAACAGAATGAGGGTAGGTGGGTGCTTATAAGCGTAGAGAGAATAAAAGAGGATGTGGGAAACCTTTTACGTAATTATGCACACACCCAGCACTAGGTAAACAATAAATGTACTAAAAGCATACAACTGGGTTCACTGCAGCTCAACCCAAATAATAACATACAACACCAGAAAGCAAAGAAAATAAAATCAAATAAAAAAGAGAAGAATTGGAGAGAGTCACAATCCCTTCCCCACAATCACTCAGAAAGGCTCCAATAGCTTCTATATAGGTTTTGAGGTTTGATCAACCTTCAGACCAGATTCTAAGTAGACCTTCTCAGTAAACAAATCACCTCCCTGCCTGAACCCCATTATCCATGTCTCAATTCCAAGCAAGTTCTCCCTATTTTTTCCTAAAGTAGGTAGAGGGTAAATGAGAACAACAAACCAGGCACGACAGAGCCAAATGACGCCTTCCTTCCAGTTCTAATCTTTCTTCTCCTTGGGCCCTAGTTTCTAGTTAAGTATAGTGACCTAAAGTAATTGATTTGTTAATATACATGTTTAACTTCAGTGATAACCAGGAAATACATGGAGTGCAGCCACATTAGCATGCAAACTAACAAATTAATAACTGATCAAATTAATTAGCATTTTTTCAACTTCTGCTTTTCCTGTTCCTTTTTAGTATTACGTTGTTTGGACTGTAAGCCAACACTAATTGTACAATTAGTAGCTTGCATAGCAGTTTAGTGGATCAAAACATTGCTCAGTTAACCAACCAATTTACTAGTCAAATACTATGAATGAGTGAGCATTGTTTGTATTCAATGAAACTCTCCCCCTCCCCTGCCAAAAAATTCCATGAATGAATACCATTTTGTAGGGTCGTATATTTCATTAACATGTTATTAAGTGCTGAATTTTCAAAAAGCCCTACAGTAAGTAGAAGTATAACCTAGCAGTATAGGAAAGCCTGCCCTATTGATCATTTCCTGTAAATGAAGATATCTCTAAGCAGTTATACAACTAATCATCAGTGATGAAGCTCACCATCTAAGACTACCTACAAATTCCATCTTGTTTCTGCAGGAACCAGCGAGTCAGTGTTGATTCTCCTTGAAAAAATGATGTTCTACTTTTATTTTTATTTTTTTTCAATGTTATTTTTATTAAAGTTATAACAAACAATATTTACAAATAATCATTCATTCTTTTTATAAATATATAAGAAACAGAAAGCAAAGAAATATATACAATCAAATTTATATACCTATATACTTATATACCTATCCAACATATAATTCTATTTCTATTTCTTCTTCTTCTATTGATCTTCTATCTTAATCTACATAAATAGATAGATTAATAGATCATTTCCCTTTTTATGTGACTTACCATGATGTTCTACTTTTAAAGCAGTTGTTTTGACGACTCTAAATAATAGGCTTTGTTCTGTTTCCTTAGCAGCTGTCTTTCTGCCTATTTTTTCTTTAAATTTCCTTTTACTATGCTTTGTTTTTAACTTGATTTTTTAAAAACTTTTGTAACTATAAGTTCAGTGAATAGCATGGACTGCCAAAAAGACAAATAAATCAATGTTAAGAGCAAATCAAGCCTGAACTGTTTTAGCCAAGATGACTAAGCTGTGTCTGTCATACTTTGGACATATCATGAGAAAACATAACTCACTAGAAGACAAGGATGCTTTGAAAGGCAGAAGGCAGCAGGAAAAGACAGGGACTACATGCAGGTGGATAGACTCAAAGGACCCACAGGCCTGAGTCTGCAAGATCTGAGCAGGGCTGTTGAGGACAGAGTGACTTCAAGGTCTCTTATTGTCATGTGGGGGCTAACTTGTTTATTTAGAAATTGGTAAGCAAAACAGCAACTTTCAAAAGCTGCTAAGACTGACATGTGTTGTCAAGGTTTTATACCTTAACAAATATATTTAGGTACAGGTGACATTGATTGGTGAAAGTCTTAAATGTAACCTGACCCCACCGGACCCCTAACTTTCCCAGGCATTCCCATTGAGAACATACTTTCACCTTGAGGACTCAGACAGTTCCTGTGTTCTTCTCTTGCCCAGCCTGATTGTTCTCACAACACCTTCCCATTGGTATCACATTCCCCCTCTCTGATCCTCCCCGCTATTGCTGCATGCCCCCTGGGCACCAACTATTGACATATCATCTAACGGCAATTGATAATTGATACATTGCTGTAAACAGCAATAAGCAATGGATCCACTGTAGTGCTAGCAATCTCTAATCCCTTTCATCTACTGACTGAGCTTAATCATCTATCCTCCCTGTCAACATGACAGGAGCCAGCTTCTTGACACTCATTCATAGTGTCACCGTAATTTGAAGTTGACTTGACAGTAGTTAACAATAGCAATAGCAACAATTATGAGTTGACCTTGCTGTTCCAGGATACAGGCAAAAAGGCGGGGGGAGATTTTTCAGTGAATCATTCACATTCATAGGAACCTTACCCAATGTGGTTAAAAGTTACAGTGAGGTATTATTAAAATTAACTTCTTTGTTTCTCTTCCCATCATTGCCTATCTTCAAGTAATGTGCGTGTAATCTTCACGGCACGTATCCCAGGAGTTGAGTATAGTGAGAGGACCCATGGCTTAACTCACATACCTCAAATCTTGGGAAATTAGTGTGAACTCATGAAGATTCCATTTATGATTTATTTAAATAATGTTCTCCAAACTGTTCATTGTAATTTGTAAGACAGAAAATTAATTAATAGACATGCTGGGCTATTTTTGCGTCAAAAACCTTTCCAACATATAAAGAGGTTGCTGAAAGAATGTGTTTGACTATTAATCACTGGGATTGCAATGAGACCCAGCCCTGGGAACACATCTTACCAACAGCGAGACCAACTACAAACTATATTATATACTAGAGTATTTACCCGGCATTGCCCAGGGTTTTTATTTTCCTCTTAAGAATTCACCAAACTGTCTTCTCCATTTCCTATAACTTTGCTCCATATTTCTCAATGCAATCTATATTCAGAGTTATTTACGCACACAGTTTGAGTTTCTGCGGGAATACGCTGTCCTCCTCCTTGCTGCTAGGTATCGTCTCCATAGCAACTGGCCTATTCCAATATCTGTAACTTTTCCCCATAGTCCCCAATCCAATCTGTGTTGTCTGGTGACGTTGATATACTTGGCTTTGTTTTTTTCTTTCTGTTGAATTTATGCAATGGCTTTACATTTTTCTGGAAGCATTTTTTTGTTTTAATTTTAAGATTCTTCACATATGGAACTCATACAATCTATTGTGTGAGGCAAGAAGGCCCTGTAACTATGGCCATTTCTGTACTACACCGTTATAGTGCTATTATTCCACTTTCCACATCCTGTGGAATTCTGGGGTTTGTAGTTCACTGAGGTCCAAGACCACTCTGGCTGAGAATTCTAAAGGCCCCTCCCTAAACTGCCAATCCCAAGATTCCATAGAATCTACACAGCCAGCCAATCATATCGGGTCTTCTGTCTCATGCAGCCAATCATATGCTGACACAGACAAACACACAGATAAACATTGACTTTTATATAGTAGATTCATAAAATGTGTACACACATTAAGGACGCTGTTGAGCCTCACTGAGAAAAGCTTTGGAGCTTTCAAGTTGTCTGAAAATTATGCACAAAAACACCAGCCTTGAGACCCAAATACCTGACATGCAGTGAATGGTTTGATTCTCCAGAGGAAAGGAGGGATGTCAAGGACAGAGATCTGAAGACTGAAAGTATTCCCTTTGAAATGCAACAGCTTTGGTTCTTCCAGCAACTGCCCACCTTGTTGTCTCTCATCTGAAATCACTTCCTGCAACGGAGAAGGGAAAGACAAACAAAACAAAGAGAGAATGAGAATTCTCATTATTTCTTTCTCTCCAAGCTAGGATTTAAGCTGCCAGCTCTTGTCTGGGATATATCCAGGAGTGTGCTTCTTCATAAAATGGTACCTTCTTTAAAAAAAAAATGGACAAAGAAAATATTGGCAACCAATTTTAATGACCCTAAAATTGAGCATCAGGAAGAATTCTGAACTGAAAGAAAAGGGTCTAGAACAGGGCTTTCCAGACGGTGTGCCGCAACACCTTAGGGTTTTGCCTGAAGTGTGTAGGTGTGTTGCCTACAATCTTGGAAATGTATGTTGTTATTTATAAATCATATTTTTTTAAAAAAATAAATGACAGCTTTTCATGACATATGTTGTGTCCCCGTACATACATTGATGTATGTGTCTGTATCTCTTATAAGGGGTTAGTACTTTAACCTCTGGTTTGCTAGTAAAACTGAATTACTGTGTCGTGAAATGATGCATGTTTAAAAAGTGTGTCACCAGCATGACAAGTTTGGAAAGCTCTGGTCTAAAAAAACATCTCCAGTAGTACTTAAAAAGATACTATCATCAGTAGAATTAAAAATAAAGTTACTATATTTTGAAAAGTATAAATAAAAATATATATAAAAATAAATATAACAATAATATTAGAACCTTTACTGACACCTTTACTGATTGACTACTTCAAAGCACCAATTGCTATGATAATTCTCAGTTTAAACACTGCTACTATATAAGCTGTAAGAATTGCTACTAGAAATATTCCTAACCTTTACTGTATTTAAACAACAATTTTGCCTTCCCTTTCCCTGCTCCCTCCCTCTTCCAACAGCCACCTCCCTTTTCATCACCCTCACGCAGCCAGAGGCTCTGTGGCCATTTCCACACGAGTCTGTTACAGCGTGATGATTCCACTTTCAACCTCCTATGGAATCCTGGAGTTTGCAGTTTCAGGAGGGGCCGAAACTGCAAACCCTAGGATTCCATAGGAGGTTGAAAGTGGAATCATGGCGCTATAACAGACTCGTGCGGAAATGGTCTGTCAGTTGCCTCACTCGGCTAGCTTGCCTTCCTGCTCGAGGTCTGTCTTTCTTCTCTTCCCACCCCACTTCTCCCTCTCTCTGGGTGCTCCGCTGGGCCAGCCTCCACCCCTTCTAGTAGAGCTCTCAATGGAGCTGAAGGTGAAGCAGCAGCAGATATTTAAAAAATCCCCTGACTGGTAGATGTTTAATAGCTTTTCTCTGCAATGGTGCTATTTAAACTTCCTGCCTATGTCATATCTACCCCTGTCCCAAGATCATACTGACAGAGGCAGTGTCTATCAGCCATCTGGTTAACTACTGAGTCCTGCAGCCACACATCAGATTACGAGTAAAGCTGATGCCGCCAAAGGTAAATCTCCCACCTAGCCCTCAGCTGTCCCAGTTGCCAATGACAGCTGCTGCCCACTGGTTCTGGTGGGGCAGAAGGCAGGGTCACCACAGGTGATGCACTCCTCAGAATCCTCAGTAGAGAAGTGGAAGCAGAAAAAATTGGAGAGCATGCCTCCAAAACTCAGAGTGGACAATCTCTTGTTGTTTTAAGCTTTCAAGTTGACTCTGAGTTATGGTAACCTTCTCATAGAATTGTCTTGGCTGGATTAAGCCTCCCACTTAGACTGAGAGAGTGTGACCTGCCCAACTGGGTTCCATGGCCAAGTGGGATTTCACACTCTAGCCTCCCAGAATCCTAATCCAACACTCAAACTACTACAACATACTATGTGTCTTGAGAATCCATACAGTGACACAAAAGTGCTCCTTTGCATTCATATTGTTCTATTTCATGAACAACCCCCACTTCACAGGCAGCCAAAGGAGTTCAAGACCGTAAGTGCAAAAACACTAGGTGAAATGCACACATCCACACCATCATGAACTCTGCAGCAAATTCCAAAAGCAGTTGTTACCTATTTGTTCACATGTGTAGCACAAAGCAGCATCTAACCCACAGGTCTGAATGTCAGCTCTGGAGTAACGGTAAGAAGCAGGCTACAACAAAGCTATCTCATGCCGGCAATCACTCAGGGCCTTTCCACACTACATTGTTATACTGTTATGATTCCATTTTCAACATCCTGTGGAATTCTGGGGTTTGCAGATTCTCAGGCCAAAGAGCTCTCTGGCTGAGAATTCTAAATACTCCTCACTAAACTGCAAACCCCAGGATTCCATAGGAGGTTGAAAGTGGAATAATAGCACTATAACAGTCTAGTGCGGAAATGGCCTCAGAATGACTCAAGTGACTGAGAAGTAAGCATGAGTAGCAAATTCTGAAAACGGCCAGTCTTTGCACATGGCACTAATAATATTAGTACTATTATAGTACTAATATTACTCTCACTGGTGCTAACATATGCTAATCAGCATGCCTTTAAAGATACTTTTTTTTAAAAAAGCAACACCGAACGTTGTATACAGATGAAAAAGTTGATGTAAGCAAAGCAGTATGTTGGTGGGGAAGGATACATATTCCTCATCCACTCCAGGCAGACCCCCCACCCCTGTACTCCAGGCATTTTTGTTTAAGAAACTGGAAGAAAAGAGGGCACAAATCAATTAAAATTTTAGTTATATTTTAAAGGCTACATATCTTCAAATTGCAATCATTTGCTATTAAAATGCATGCTCAATGACTTTTCTCTATTTAAATATGTGCTTAATTATTTAGAAAAAGAAGTTTCCAAATGGACTTTTGCATGATTTTCAAGTGCATATTAGAGTTTCATCTCTGCTTCCCTCACTGAATATTTCTTATAAAAGCTCTACATTAAACTGAAGAAAGAAATGAATTTGAGATGGTAATACTGGACTTGAATTGGCGGTGAGGAGGTGCAGTCTCTCCCAGTTGCATTAATGGCATAAAGCCTGAATACACTTCTGTTCGCTTCTTTATCCTCAAATGTCTCTACACATAAAGACGAATGAAACAACACATAGCCTTGGTAGTCACTCATAATTGAATGCCTTCACTATGGCCATAATTCAACTCCTATTGCACCAGGCAGTGTTATGGGGAGAGGGGAAAGATGTGTTTACTGGTCTCCAATGGAGAAGAGGCCAGACTAATTACATCATGGTGCAGTGCATCACAATGGAGAACATTACAGGTGGAGCCAGATGGTTTAAAACCATCCTTCCTTCAGATTCCAGATTAAGGCTGGTGAGACACTAAGTACTGATCTGTCACCATAGCATTGGGCAGTGTGCCCAGGTTTGTCATGTTACTTGAAATTGACCTGCTTGGCAGTGGTTGAGTGGCTGGGAAAGAGGGACCTTCAGTGCCATGACCTGCTGCCAATGTTGTCTAGGGAGTGCAAGGGACTTCCACCACATATATTGGTCATTCGACTGGGGGTAACAACCTAGGTTTGCTGAAGAGCAAGGCCCTGATTATCCAAACTATTCATGACATGGAAGGTCAGTCCTCTTGGCCTAGGTTTTTATACTGGGGTCTGCTATTCTGCTCTAGCAAGTATGAGGAGATCCCCAGTGAATTGATAGAACTTGGAGAAAGGTGAATAAACAAATTTAGAATGCTTTGCTGAAGAGGTTGGGCCACTTTTTGCCATATCCTCAGATAATTTTTCAGAAGCCTGAACTCTCTACAAAGCTGATGGTATTCATTTAACAGAGGTAGGTAATATTTATTCTTGGGAGATCTGAAACAGTGAGTCAGGACCCTTTTGGTGGGGGACCATAAGCAAACACTTTCCCCTCATCTGTGGCAGGTAGTAGGGTGAGAAAAATAGGATTTCAGTGAATACCTAGGGCACTCAACAGTGAAAGAATGGTTCTGGAATTGCCTCTTTAAGTCATGTGACCCAGGGAGATGGAAAAGGACTTTCCTTGGGACTGCCCTATGGATTGAGCTTTCATTTTAAGTCATGAGTCTTGAGGTGGGCTTGTCAGATTGGCTTTCCAGTAGCGGGCTAGCAGGCCCTCAGGGCTCAAGTGTTTCATCCAGGGAAAGTTGGGGAGGAGGTCTGTTTCAGCTGCTTCCATACTAGGTTGTCCCCCCACCCCCGGCTTTGCACATTTATTCCCATGGTTGGTTAGTAATTCAGCTTTCACTCAGGCTGCACAGCATTGTGGGAGGTGCATTTGCTGGCTTCCAATGGGGAAGAAGACACAACAGGCAGCAGTGGAAGCAGACCTAGAAGGTTTAAAAGCTCCTATTGTCCCTTCCTTACTCCTTTTTATTGGACTTCATTGATCCCCAATCCCTTCTACCCTGATGCAATGTAAGCTTGCTCTGTTGGTCAGTTCTGCGCTAGACAGGAATTTTTTTCCCTTTTCCATGTTTCCCCCCACCACCACCACGTTGACTAGAAAGCTTGGGGTGATGTCTTAAATAGGCAAACATTTGGCAGGTAGCGGCAGGGAGAGAAATAGGATTTTGAATTTTAAATGGGTTAATTGTTAAAATAAAGTAGCCTTTATTCAGCCCAGTCTTTGTCTGGTCTCTTTATTTCCATGGTTGGTCAGCAAATGAACAGAGAAAAAGACTGCCAGCAAAGAAGCAGTGATGGGGCTCTCAGATTTATCTGTTCTGAAGTCTTTCTCCCATCTCCCTTTCCTACACAACCTTTCATGCACTGCACCTCACATGTAGAGAAAAGAGACACTTGCTTTCTCTTTCATCCTAGCTTGATCATTCTTGCAGCAGTAGGAGCCCTAAAGCAGAACCTATTTTCCCAACTAAAGGAAGAACAGAGACAGAGTAATAAGACCAGAGAAGAAAAGACTGGACTGTATTGGTACTGGGAAGATTTTCTCTGCTTTCAAAGAAGACAAAAGCTATATTTCTCTGCCATCAAGAGATTCCGGAGGATCTCAGACAGGAAATTTTAAGCTGCTGTTTATTACACAAGTTAGGACATCATTTGTGTGAGCATTTGTATCATTCCTTCAGTCTCCTGCTTGCATATAGAGCAGTCAAAATTCTGTTAGGGACATGCACACACATAAATTTCCCTTATGCATGTGGGTGATCTTTTTCAGCTACTGCAGGAGCTGATATTCCCTTTCGCCCTCTGCAGTGCTCAAAGCTTCTTCAACTTACTGAAAGATCCCTAAAGCTGCCCTGTATGCCCATTCTGTGTTTTACAGTGAGCAGGCAGGTTCAAGGAAGTGTCAGGATACATCTGCTTAGCAAGACATAAAATGTCAGTCTGTGATCCAATAGGGTCCTCTGGGGTTTAAGCACTGCTGTGATCATTTTGTGTTCAGCTGTGGGGACATAACCAGGCGATCCTGCTTGCTCACTACAAAGTACAGCATGGCCATATAATATAGCTGGGAGGGCTTATCAGTAAATTGAGAGAAGGGAATATGCCCCAGCATAGTGTAGGTCCACATATGAATATTTACGTTATGCTGAGGGGGATGCAGGATGGAGGCTTATGTGTGTGTTTGTGTGTGCATGCATGCACTCATGTAGACATGTGTGTGATGGCATAATCAATAGAGTTAGGTAAAACACAACACCTTTTCAGCTAATGAGGAAGGGAGGGTACAGCCAAGTTCTGTGCATCTAAATTCCTTATCCTTTCCTGCCATTTCCTGTGAGAGAAGGTTAGTAGTAAGGCATTGGGTTGGAAGGCTCAAATCCCTCCCCCGGCCACTTGCTTCCTGAAATTCCCTTCCCATTGTGGGTTAAAACTGTACAAGGAGAAGGCTTTTTTCCAGCACAATAAGAGAGCCAGCAGTGTCAGTGATGATCTGTGGTTCTCTGATCATGGGCTTCAGTGCTGGTGATGATTCACAAAAGGAAGCACTGTGCAGGAATAGAAATAAATTCATACCACCAACCATCCCCTGGGTGTGATTGGTCAGTGGTGGTCTTCACGGAGGCACAATTACAGTGCCTTACAAAAGGCAACCTGGAACTGAAATATCATTGTTGCCAACTAACTATCATTGTTGCCAAGATATTCAAAACTGTAATGGTGCAAAAGTTAGGTAAACAAAAACAAATTGGCACTGTGGAGAAGTCAAAGTGTGTGTGCATGTCTGTGTATGCGAATACTTCTGCAAGACATAGTGCTAAACCCCAAACATTCATGGGAATCAAACCAGGATCTTTTTTGTTTGGGAGAATGATCTTCCTGGATGCTCTCCCTACTGAAACTGGAATTGAACCTGTAAGCATGTATGGTAGTTAGTCCAGCAGCAATGATTGAGCTAGTCTAAATGGAGAGAGTCCTGAGGAGGAGATGCCATACTCCACTTAGTAAGTTGTTTTATTGATGGACTCTTTGGATGGACTGGAGACAGGAGGCATTCCCCTACTCACATACAGGCACCACACCTTTTACTAAACAATTATTGATGTTATGTGCCTTCAAGGGACACTAAAAAAAATGCTCATATTTCAGAATGAGACACATGTACTCCTCACAGCTAGTTTTGGCCTTAAGTTGCAATCTATGGTCGGTAGAGTTATTGTAGATTTATAGTACTATATTACTATAAATGGTTAGAGGGGAAAGAAAATGGAAGGAGGAAAAAAAATAGCCTAAGAAACATAGGAGGCCATTTTACGTTTATTCTCCATGCAGTGACTTCTCTTGTGTTCTCTGTTTTTTTCCTAACATCAAACATAAAGAAGACTTCTGAGGAAGTTGGCAGAGTGCAGCCGACTTCAATGGGTTTTCCAGGTCAATGTGTACAGACTTATACTCTTAACATTTCTCGAGTGTAATGTGCCTTCCCATTTTTCAAAGAATAATCAATAGTACATTTTCTAGGTCTACTGTCTCTCTTTATATCGTGTACCATTTCCACACTACACTGTCATAGTGCTATTATTCCACTTTCAACATCCTGTGGAATTCTGGGTTTGTAGTTAGCGAGAATTCTAAATGTCCCTCCCTAAACTGAAAACCCAAGGATCCCATAGGATGTTGAAAGTGGAATAATAGCACTGTAACAGTATAGTGTAGAAACGGCCATGGTGATCAGTGTTGTTTCTCCTCGCTTTGCTTTTCCCAATTTCTCTGCTTTGCCAGGGAAGCAGCACAAACAAAAATCCTAAAAGACAAGACATGATTTTGCTACATTACCTGAAATGCACAGGGGGTATTATCCACACAGTACACTCGCAGACTGTAATCCAGTGAGTTGCAAGACATACAGCCAAAGACGGCTACTCTTAATTCTTTAACAGAACAATCAGAGAGGGACTCCCCAATAAGAGCGTAAGTTCCAAAAGAGTTCAAGAGAATGTGACAGGCATAGGGGTCCCAGAGGCAGTAGCAGGAAGTGGTTTCCTCTTCCACAGACATAACTTCCTGTATTCATAAGTACATTAAGTACAATGAGAAAGAGAGAAAAGAAGATTGGCATGGTTTAGAGTATGTATAGTAGCATTTTATTGTTTCATATTTTCTTGCTTAGTTCGGAATAAATGTGAAAAGAGAGCAGAGAGAATTCGCAAGGAGAAATACTGTAGTCCAGTAGACATGGGGATGAATTTGGAAATGGAAGCTCAAGACCAAAAAGGGGTGAGTGGGAGGAGCCAATGGGCTGAATTCAAAGATTCCCTTTTTCCAATGGAAGAAGCTTGCTTTGCTGGAGGAATACTTCTGTACTGTATGCAGAATTTAACTCCTGACTAGGGTTATGAAAGACTAAAGTTTCACCAGGTGAAACTAACATACTCACTAACATACTCAAACTACCTGTTTTCCGGGTGAACACTTCCTGCTGTGGTCATTCAGTGGTCAGAGGAGGACAGGGGTGGAAGATGAGGAACAGTCAGGTAGCCAGTTAGTTCTATTCCTGGATCTGGCAGCAGGATCTGGCAGCAGGAAGAAGATGTCAGTCTTCTAGACCTCTGAGGGTCTAGGAGGATGTCTTTTCCTTCCTGTGAGTGGCTGCAGAAACAAACCCAGGTAGCTGCCTAGCTGTTCCTCTTCCTCCTCTCAGGACCATGTCATACAACTTCAGTCATGATCAGATAGACCAAAAAATTCAGACCAAGGTATTGTGCATTTGAGAACTTCATAAATGAATAGGAATCTCCACTGCAGACATTTGCATGCATCTATTTTCTCTTTAAGGAACAAGCACGCAACTCCTTTAGCCATCAGCACCAATCATGTTTCACTTTGTTAAATCAATTTTTTTCATTCATGTCTCTGGAAAGTGCTTGACTTACCTCCCATTTGCCCTGATGCTTTTTCTTTTTCACATGGATGTTCCAGTGCTCAGAGTTCACTTCTGCACAATGTGGTATGGTCAAGGCAAATGGGGTGGAGACTGTCACATCTGGAGGGCCACAAGTTACTTCTGGGCCAAGGAGGACTTCACTGTCTTCCGGCTGTAAGCTTCACATAAAGATGAGAGGTAGATTACAAAGGAAAAGCAAAAACTGAAACATGAAATTTTATTTCAAGAGGAAAAAATGGAAACTACATGAACACTTGTTCCTCTCCTCTCTTGCTATGTCAGCATTTAAGTTTGCTTACTGCTGACAACTAAATATTTTTTTTTAAAATATCATCTACAAAAATCTCAAATTAGTGCAAGTCAAACTTTGCAGGAGCTACAAAAAACTCAAAACAGTTTCTTTATCTTGCTTCTCAAATGGAGAGTTTTCAGTATCAACGCAAATGAAATAAAATAGCTTTAGGTGACTGAATTCCCATGGCTTCCTTTTATTTCCAGAGACTGCTACAGGCAATACTTTCAAGCTGTAAACAACAATAACAACAACATCCAAATAATTATGTATCACTAATGCATTCCCAACCAACAGCATCCAGTACCATTCAGCACTGATTTTCTAGTGGATATGAACTTAAATAAATAGGCTGACGACGCTCTCTTATTTTTTCAGATTCAAATTTAGCACCAACTTCACACCCTTTCCCCTTCGTAGGATATTTTACAGAGAACAAGACATCACACACTGGGTGCTAAGGGCAGGCATCTGCAGTGGACATGGCCAGGGTCCTGGGGCCCTGGCTCCTGCCTAAGGATCCTGGGTGATCATATTAGCCCCATGAGCTTCCTTCCTTCCTTTTATGCATTGCAGAAGGCTCTTCTCTGACCATATTCATTTACTCAGCAACAGGCCATCCTGTATTGTTTCAAAAACCAATTTGATGCTTGTCCATTTGGTTAGAAAATATGAAAGGGAAAAACATATTTGTTTTACCATCTGTTATCAGCACTTCAAAATCAGCTTTGTTATTGTGTGAAAAAGAGGAATCCCATTAAAGCACAAGAATGTGCATATACATGTACATGTGTTAAAGAAAAAGATGCCTTTACTGCCTACGCAGACTCAGAGAGTTGAGCAGAGGACATAGATCTAGGGTAGCATGGCAAATCTCACAACCCAAATTAGAAACATGTTTAATGAGCTATCTCCCTAGGTTAAATTAGTGATGGTCACCTAGCAGAAACAACTAGTGGAAAATCAGTGTCGAAGGCAGATTTTTCAATAGACTTTTTGCAAATTAGGGCAATTTAGGGCCTTTTTGTGTCAGGATGCATGGCTCCTGTCACAATATATTTCCTGGATGTGCATTACAATATGGAGCATAGTTAGTGTAGGGAAGGGTTAGACTTTGGTTAGAGTGCTACAAAGCACTGAAGGCCAATTGCTGATTGCAACACTGCATCTGTTTGAAGATTGTGTATATATTTTAAAGCATCAAAGGACTAATTGCTTTATAGCTCCATCTTACTATGTATCCAGGAGAGGGGGGATAGCACTAAAAAGTGTTGTAAGAACTGGAAATGCTCAGAGATAAGGGGCAGAAAACATGTTCTTGCTTCAAGGATGAAAGGCGAGTAAGCAACTGGGAGTCTGGGAAATTGTTACTTACTTATTGCAACAATGTATCCAGTGAGGGGGAGAACAGAAAAGGACAAAACTGAAAGTATAGGCTGGAGAAGCTTATTGTTTTGAGAACCCAGTGTCTGCAAGATAAGGGGCAGGAAGTATGTGATCGGGTCAAACCCCTCAAGACTGGGTGGATGGGAGTATCAGGCATGAGTCTGGGAATTATTGGGGAGGTTATGTGATGCATGGATTTATGGCCCTCACCAGTCATTGTTGTGTGTGTGTTGATTTGGAATGCTACCTATAGAAATTGTAAGCTGTATGGATGCTATAGTTTCAGCAACTTCTGTGGAAGTGTGCCGTGTTGCTCGTGTTCATCTCACACAAATAAACTACTGCCTACCTCAGTCAGAGTGGATTTTGTGGAGTGTGGGTTATCCAGTACATGGCAGAGAGCAGGAGGCACTTAACTGGACTTCCCATAGAAAGGAGTTCTACAACCTGAGAACAGCCATTGTGAAGGCTCTTTCCCATGTTGTCATCACATGTGCCTGTGATGGAAGTGAGATTAAAACAAACAAACTAACAAACAGACAGACAAACATATCCTCCAACTTCCCTGAAGATCTTCAAACACAGGTCAGCCTGTATAGGGACATACGGTCTTTTATGGTCCATACTCAAGCTGCATAGGGCTTTATTGGTCATAACCAGGACTTTGATGTCTGTCTGGAAATGGACTGGTAGCCAGTGAAACTGTTTCAGCAGGAGAATTACATGATTTCCACATCAGTAAGGGTATGCTGTGCAATCTGCTAAAGGGTGTGTCAAAAGAGAGGGACATTATTCAAGAAAATTCTAATCAGCTACAAAAACGCCATCAGACTAGTTCATGACCATTAAACCCTTCAAAACATTGAAAGTTACTTTGAGAGAAGAAGTATCTGGCACCACAAGCACAATGAATGAAGCCTTTGAAATGGGGGTGAAACATCAGAGGAGTTATCAACGATCTCATAAAAAAGATGCCACTGCAATTGGAGAATCTGAAGGTTTGCAATCTATTGGAACCTGAGGGTCTGCAGTCTACTGGAAAAAGAAGGCATGCTGTTGCACTCATAGGAGAATGGTTCAAATAATTGTTACCTAATATAAAGATTTAGAGAATGTTTTTGGGCTCTTTCGCAGAAATCACCCCTCAAGAAAGTTTCAGAAATCTAATTTTGAGATTGACCCAGCATGGTGTAATGGTTTGAGTGCTAGACTACAGCCCTGTTTGCATGGCATTTGCCATGCAAAAAGGTGCCTGGAGCATCGCACAATTGTGAGGAGCGATCTGCACGATACACTCAAAATCGCATGATGCTCCAGGGTAGGGCAGGAGCCGCTCACGCGCTTTTCATTTTCGGCTTTCAGCCAAAAATGGTATGCAATCACACATTGCTCCAGGGCCCTGCGTGCACTTGCTGTGTGTGCGGAGCCTCCGGAGCCACGGCAGTTGCACTTCCTGCCCCAGTGTAGCCTGGGAAACTCCCAGGCTGTGCTGCGGAAGGAAGAGGTGGGGCTCTCGCACTGTCTGCTCGGGAGCAGGCAGCTTGTGCAGAGCTGAAGCAGTGGGGACACGAGAGCTTCTCGCTGGAGGCTGCTCATGCGATCCCTGCACCCCAGTGCTGGAAAAAAGTAAGATGCGGAAAGGGCCTACAACATTGGATACCAACATCTGAATCCCTGCCCAGCCATGGGAGAGAAAGGCAATGGTAACCCCACGCCACCCCAAGAACAAATGTTGCCAAGAAATACCCAGGATAGGTTCTCCTTAGGGTCACGATACATTGGAAACTACTTGAAGGCACACAACAACAACAGTGCAACCATTTTAAGATTCATGAGATATTTGGTTTAAAAAAACTGTCTTCACTGAATTGAGAAAAAAATAAACGTGATAAAACAGAAAGAAACACTTCTACAAGAGGTGAGTCTTACCACACTTCAGAGAATAAGACCAACATCATAGATGATGTAGCCTAAAACTATACACATATAAATTGTGAAAAATGTCTGTCAAATATACATCAGGCTTCTCTTTCAAATGGATAGTTTCCCTGGGGGATAAATTCCTCTCAGCAAGTATGGCAGCAGAAACCAGTGCTTTGCTGGTTGCCATAGGAATCAATACATCTTTTTGATAGAATTTGTCAGGCAAAAACAGCATCGAAAAACCTTACGTAGAAAATGAGTGGCTGAATTTGTGAAGAAGGAAGAGAAATGAAACCTACTACTTTTTTTAAAAAAAGAACAACAACTAATAAACAAACCTGAATCATAAAACAACAAAGTACTTAGTACAAGCTAGTTATGTTGGCATCTTCCTCTGTTGCAAGTTTTTTTTTTTATTTAACAGTTTTCTCAATTTACTGTAATAGAGTGATAGAGACACTAGGGGAAAAAAACCTTGGTACTCATGGACAATATGGAATAATAATTTCAACAAGAAAAAAGACGATCTTTGAATTATCTACTTTATTAGTTTTACAGCTTTTACTACTGACATTAACATTAGTTATGTTTCTGGTTTATTTCTTCTTTGTACTATACAAAATACAATTTTGGAACTAGCACTCTCTCTCTCCCTCTCTCTCTCCATATAGAGGTGTGCGTGTGTGTGTGTGTGTGTGTGTGTACACACACACACACACACACACTTCCTCATAAGGAATATGGGAAACTTTTTTCATTTAATTTTTTTTTCATTTTCATTTATTTTCCAAATAGTCATAAATCCAAACAGAGAAACCAAAATAAACTTTCTACAAATATGGTCCTCAAATGTGCCTTACATTCATCACTGTAGTATTCTCAATATAAAATACTTGTCTGTCTTATTGCAAGAGTTCAGTGACTTCTGTCCAACCAGATTAATTTTTTTACTGCAAAGAGGTGCAGAGGCTGGCTTCAGGGAGCGTGCAGCTCCCTGGTTGCAATGGCTCCATAGGCTAGCAGTCTATTTTCGGGCACAATTCAAAGTGCTGGCTATGATCCATAAAGCCCTATATGGCTCAGGGTCAGGCTCTTTGGAGGACTGTGTCTTCCCATATCAACCTGCCCAAATTCTAAGATCTTCAGAAGAGGCAGTTCTCTCTATCCGACAGGCACGTTTGGTGGAAACAAACAAACAAACAAACAAAAACCTGTAACTCCCTATGTTGAGCCTGCTTGCGCTATAAGATCTTTAGGGGAAACTCCTCAGGGTCCCACCATCATCCTAGGCATATTTGGTGACAACATGATAGAGAGTCTTCTCAGATGCTGCTCCCAAGTTATGGTCTGGTCTGTCCCCTCCACCCACAGGTAAAGACCTTTTCATTTAAGGAAGCTTTTGGTTTTGCGTGTGTTGCAGCAGATAAGGCTTTGAATTGGAAGGGGTGTAGTGTTTGTTTTGTTTTTTTGTTCTATTATCCTTCAAGCAGTTTTAACAACTTGTTTCAAATGCTGTTTTCAACTTGCGTTTTTTAAACAGAAATTTAGTTTAATTGTGTTTAAACTTTTACATTAAGAGTTTTTTCACTGTATTGTAATGTAGAAACATTGTACACCACGTTGTACTGGGAGAAAGGTGGGATTAACAAAAAATAAAAATAAAAAATAAAAAAAACAGTTTGCCCTTCACATTCGCTGGGGTTAGGGGCTCAGGACCCTCAAAAGTGGAAAAAACTGCAGATAGCAAAATGTGTGTGTGTGTGTATGTGTGTGTGAGGGAAGGGTGGCAAGGCTTTGTGGGTACAGCAGACCCACAGGAACCAAACCAAAGCCATTTCCACACTAGACTTTTATAGCACTATGATTCCACTTGAAACATCCTACGGAATCCTGGGGTTTCCAGATTCAGGAGGGGCCGGCTGGCTCCTCCCAAAACTGCAAACCCCAAGATTCTATAGGATGTTTCAAGTGGAATCATAGCGCTATAAAAGTCTAGTGTGGAAATGGCCCAAGTCAATAAAAGGAGAGGGAAACGGGCTGGACTGGCATGGTGGCCCCATGCTCCCTTCCTCCTGCCCATGTACTTCCTTCAGTATGGGGGAGGCAACAGGAGAGGGTTTGTGGTGATGAGAAATTGGGGTGTGAGCCATCCTAAGCTGGCTAGGCAGTGGCTAGTGAAGGAGGAGAACCAGAGCTGGGTTTTTAAAGGCTTGCACAGCCTGATCAGAACTGCTGAGGGGGAAGATTCCCAAGGAAAACAGGAACTTGAGATGGAAGGCAGGCGTTGGAGAAATTTGCAGATAATCAAATCCATGCATGTTAAACCTGCAAATGTGGAGGGCTGACTGTGAGTCTTCTCTGCAACACCGCTCTCACACTTTGGCATTCCCTCCCTTAGGGAATTTAGGATGGCTCCTTTCTTTCTATTCCATTACACCTCTGGGAATTGATTTTTAACATGGGAAAGGCTTTTTATAGTGCTGTACTGTTTTCAATATTTGTTTTAATTCTGTTGTCACGGTTTAATATTGTGCTAATCTCACCTTTTGTATGCTTTTAACTTGTTGTTGTGTGCCTTCAACTCATTTTTGATTAAGAAAAACCCTCAGGTGAATCTATCATGAGGTTTTCTGGTGCTGAGAGTACGAGATACACCCAAGACCATTTGGTGGTTTTCCATGGTCAAGCAAGGAATTGAACCTTGGTCTCCAGAGTGATAGTCCAGTGCTCAAGCCACCATACCACACTGGCTCCCTTTTAATTATATGCCTTTTTTATTGTAATTTGCTGTCTTTTGTAAGTTACTTCAAGTCTCAGTCTGAGAGAAAGATGGGGCATAGATAGAATGATGGATGCATGGATGGGATTGTTCTTGAATGCAATACTGCTCCTATTAGAACCATAGAATCATAGAGCTGGAAGAGACCCCAGGGGCCATCAAGTCCAACCCCCTTGCCATGCAGGAACACCGATCAAAGCACTCCCAACAGATGGCCACCCAGCCTCTGCTTAAAAACCTCCAAAGAAGGAGACTCCACCACACTCCCAGGCAGCATATTCCACTGCTGGACAGCTCTGACCGTCAGGAAGTTCTTAACATATGTAAAGTATTAACATATTTACAGATGAGAATCACATCTTTTGGAAATACTCTCATTTAGTGAATAAGCCATTAATGCTTAATACAATCCTCCAAATCCTTTCAAACTAGCACTGGGTCACAAATCCTACTGCACACTTTCAGTGGTGTACAGCCACCAGTTGAGTTATGACCAGCATGAAGGGGTCTTTATGAAATATTTGTCCATATCCTGTGGGAACAGAAGTGCCAATAATTAAAAATTTCATAGAAGGCAAATATATTTGATAGCAAATATAAGTCAGAATTCATGAATCCGGGGACACCTCTATCACATATGGCCTTATGGGGCAGCCTCTCCAGAAGAAAGGAAAGGAGGAGATGTGTCTGTAAAACTGCTAAACAGGAGTATAACACTTGTGCACCATTTAAAATGCTATTCATCTAATTTTTGCAGAGGTTGTTTCAATAAGCTGCTGTTTCCATATCTTATCCAAGTTTGTGTCTGCTACAAGGATGCCTAGATTTGCTTCCCAGACTGGCCTGAAGCTCTTGTTGTCAATTTCCCTTTCTCCCACATTTTAAGCTTCTGACTAATTTTTCCTTCCATTCAGATTTTTTCTTCCATTCGCACCTTAAACAATTAATATAACTTCCTGAGAGTGGAGAAGACCAAGTCGTATTGTCCACTATAAAGATATTAATGGATAATATTTTCTTAGAACTGGTAATTTTAATTCAGCATGAGCATCGTCAAATATGAATTCATACTGATAGTTTAAAGAATAAAATCTCTAAACCTGAAAGTTGAAGCTGTACATTTAAACTCCCCCCCCATCATTTCTATTTAAAAATAATAAATTCTTTTCATTCTGAACATAGAGACAGTTTGGTAAATTCTTATAAAAAATGAATGAAAAAAAAATTCCCCTGGCAGCCTCAGGAAACAGGAAGCTTCTTTCTACAATGACAAACTATATCCTTGTCCACCTCTGTCAGATCTGACAACTGTGTATACCCAGAGACTGAGCCAAACATCTTTATTATTTAACTCTGTGGTTGCATCCTTATCCTTAATATCTCATTCACATCAGGCACGCCAAATCCAAACCTTGTTTTCTGCATCAAAAAGATGATGCTGACAAACAAATGGAAAAGTTTACTGCGGGGCAGGAAAAAGTTAGACAATTTATGTCCCACTGTGAGAGCAAAATATAGGTTAAGCTTTCAAAGCAACTGCAAGGGCTCCTCTTAGGGACTATGATTCCAGGGTTTTTACTTACGCTTGTAGGGATGATTTCCCATAGAAAATAATCAGTCTTTCCATGCATGGAAATCATTTCAAAGAGCAAAACAACAGAATGACAGAGAAACAATATAAGAGAGTTTCTGTCTCACTTCCCTAAGTGGTAAGATTCCAGGGGCATTCTTTTTGCTACGGTCACTTTTCCCATGAGAAGAAATACTTGAGAATTGTGGTGTTTTGTAACATTTATATTTGTTGAGCTTGAGCAGGGTGTAGAGCAAGGTGTGTTAGTCCCACGTTTCACTCACACCCTTTGCAAACAGCATACTTTTGAAAAGCACTAAGGCTCTCCCTTGCAACCCATCAGTAGTTTTGCCGTTCTTCCCAAGTGCCAAACTGTTTCTAACCCAAACAGGTTAAAAGAGTCTAGTTGCAAACACCAGCCATTAATGCTCACTTGAGAAAATATCTTCGAGTAATGATTAGCCATTAAGAAAATGTTTTTAGCTATCAGCTAGAGAGAATTCCAGTTAAAAGGTCATCCTTATGCATGAATAGCAAAACACAGCATTCCTCTCAGGGAAAGAGCTTGTACATTTTGACAAGTTAGATTGGGAGCAGGGAGCTGCGCCTTATTCCTGAGGCAAGACAGTGGAACAAGTTACAAGAATGAGGGACATATAAAACTACAAATTGCTTGCTAATTACAGGTCAATTCTCTTTTCTCCAGTTAAGTTTATGCTGCTACAGACAGAGTTTGTAATTGGACAAAAAATGTGGATCAAGCCTGATCAGAAGTAGAATGTGTAAATACATTCGATTTGGGTTATTAAGGAGTAATAATTAAACAAATAGAAGGAGCAGAGAGTTGGGAGTGGAGAGAACAATCAGAATGTGGCAAATTAGCCCTTTCTTCTCATATTATGATCTGAATGAAGTCCTCCTTCCTTTTAGGTTCCTCTATCCACCTCAGAAGAGGACCTGCCACCATCACCAAACCAAGAGAATAACTTAATTTGGCCCTATGATAATTAGACATTGTAAATTTGATCAGTTTTTCCTGTTTAAATTGGATAATTATCCAGTTCTTTCCATCTAAAATATGAAGCCATTTCCAAATTTTGGTAAAACATCCGGGACATTGAAACAGAATCCTCTCACATTGGCACCAGCCAAATTCAACAGGTTGTTCCTAGCATGCATTCCTACATAGCTATTAAAGCTAAGGAGCTTACCAGGAAAAAAAGTGAAAATCCAATTCAGCATCAACATGTTTGTATACAAAGGAATTCAGTCATAGAAGTTTGTGGTTAAGCATTTAAAGACCTCACCCTGGACATAAAAGATCTATCACTTTTTACTGTCTCCTACATAAAAAAAAATTCAGTTCTTAACATTCAGAATATGAAGAAATGTGCAGATTCTGGTAAATTCTTGTCAAAAGCAAACTGAAATGACATTCTCACCTATATGTGAATCATTTAAACAGACTGGAGTGTAACCAACTATCATGGATCTATCCTAGAGAAACTTGAGATTTGTAGTACTTTGGGATAGTTAGAGTTCTCTGCCAGAGAGTTCTACTGCAGAGTAGACAAGAGAAAATCCCCCCCCCCCCAAAAAAATCATAGAATCATAGAGCTGGAAGACACCACAAGGTTGATTCAGTCCAACCTCCTGCCTTGCAAAAATACACAATCAAACGACTCCTGACAGATGGGCGTCAAGCGTCTGTTTAAAGACAAAGAAGGAGACCCCACCATCCTCTAAGGCAGCATATTCCACTGTTGAACTGCTCATAGCATCAGGAAGTTCTTCCTAATGTTTAGATGGAATCTCTTTTCCTGAAGTTTGAAGCCATTGTTCTGTGTCCTAGACCCTTTTCTCATGGCTTTTTTTTGGGTGAGAGCCCCTTGAGCCTCGCGCGAGTGGGAGCGTCGCTCCATATGATGCATTCCCGCTCGCGTGGCGCTCATGAGGCTCAAGCGGGGCGGCCGCGTATTTTTTATTTTCGACTTTAAACTGAAAATAACGTGCGCTCGCGCAATGCTCGCTGCGGCCTCGCGCACTTACCTCCGTGTGATGCGTCGTCCCAGGCGAGCGGGTCGCGCTTCCTCCCCCAGCGCAGCCTGCAGCTCCCAGACTGCTCTGTGGAAGGGAGGGGACTAGCTCAAGAGCGACGGACGCGACACCGGGAAGCCAGTTGCGGTACAAAAGAGGGGGAAGCAGTGGCGTTTCGGCTGAGGCTTCTCGCGCAAGCCGCCCTCCCTCATCGCGCAAACAGCTGAGATGCGAAAAGGGCCCTAGTCTCTGGAGCAGCAAAAAATAGGCTTGCTCCATCCTCCAGATGACATCCCTTCAAATATTTAAAAATGGCTATCATGTCATCTCTTGACCTCCTGTTCTCCAGGCTAAACATACCCAGCTCCCTAAGCCATTAGGGCATTGTTTCCAGGTCTTTTACCATTTTGGTAACCCTCTTCTGGACATGTTCCAGCCTGCCAATATCCTTTATGAATTGTGGTGCCCAGAACTGGACACAGTAATCCAGGTGGAGTCTAATCAAAGCAGGATAGAATAGTACTATTACTTCTCTTGACCTAGACGCTATACTCCTACTAATGCAGCCCAGAACTGCATTGGCCTTTTTAGCTGAGCATTACATGGCTGACTCATGTTCAGCTTGTGGTCTACTGAAACTCATAGATCCCCTTCACAAATACTGTTGTCCAGGCAGATATCTCCCATCATATATCTGTGCATTTCTTTTTTTTTTTTTTTCTGTCCAGGCGTAGTACCTTACATTTCTCTCTGTTTAAATTCATTTTGTTAGTTTTGGCCCATCTCTCTAACCTGCTGAGGTCATTTTGAATTCTGCTCCTATTCTCTGGGGTATTAGCTGTCTCTCCTAATTTGGTGTCACCTGCAAATGTGATGAGCATGCCCTCTATTCTATCATCCATGAACAGCACTGGGCCCTGGACAGAGCCCTGGGGTACCCCACTGATCGCTTCTTCCAGAGTGAAGAGGAGCCACTGATATGCACCCTTTGGGTTCAGTTGGTCAACCAATTACAAATCCACCTTGCAGTAGCATTGTTTAGTCTATATTTTACTAACTTGTACTAGTAACTTAAACAATCAAACTATCAATCCTCATTAAACTATCAATCTTGTGATAGTAGTAAAAAGGTATTAAACTGCTATAGTCCCACAGTTTGGATATGCATCCAGTCTTTCTACCAGGAGAGTTATGGCCTTCTGATGCCTCAACCATGGTGCAGTACCCACACCCATATTAGCAGTGGCACATCAAACAATCTCAAGGCACAGCAATGGCACAATTCTAGTCACACATCACTCATGTGTAGAATATTCTTGTGTTGAGGCAGAAATGTGTGTAGGACGTGCTGCTGCCCCGGTCACTGATGCTGCATAGTCTCATCCCACCCAAACATTAAGAATTAACATCTGCAAAGAAATCCCTGTGCATGCACAACTTGCTCAGGCATAGGAGTTCCCTGTATTTGGGACATGTTATTTTTAAAGAAGGCCCAGATTTTAACATGGGTAAAGTAACCAGATTCTAAGCATCTTATAATTAATGGAGGGAAGCACGTAAGCAATGTGTACAACCGTAGGCAATAATGGATACGTCTGAGAAAATGCATCAAAAAGTGGACAGATTTTCTCCCATTCACAAAAAAACAAAACAAAAATATGGGTGTGTAACTGAGGTGTAGGTACAAAAAGGAGGATGTTGGTGGAGGTGGACTGTAGAAGTATGCTAACAGGTAAAACCTCATCTAAGTTCTACATTTATAACATTTGGATTTTCAACAGGCATTTCTCAAACTACAAGATGCAGCTAAAGAGGTGAAGAAACAAATTGGCAAGGCAAGATTAATACCCAGGAGCTATTTACCACAAGACAGACCAAAGCCACAAAATGACAGAAATTTCTCATCGATCACCTACAGTCCCCAGTTGAGATCACTCAAATGCATCATCTATGAGCTACAACCAGTTATGGAGAATAATACAGCCCTCTCACAAGCTCTGGGAGGCAGGCTTTTAGTGGCCTACAGATACCCTCCAAATTGTAAACAGCCACTCGCTTAAAACAGGATACATAACCTGAACAGTAATGCAGTGACACGACCCTGCCACAAACGCTGATAGAATCATAGAAATGTAGAGTTGGAAGAGACCACAAGGGCCATCCAGTCCAACCCCCTGCCATGCAGGAAAACCCTCAAAGCACTCCCGACAAGTGGCCATCCAGCCTTCGCTTAAAAACCTCCAACGAAGGAGACTCCACCACACTCCTTGGCAGCACATTCCACTGCCGGACAGCCCTGACCATCAGGAAATTCCTCCTGAGGTTCAGGCGGAATCTCCCCTCCTGCAGCTTGCATCCATTGCTCCTTGTCCTGGTCTCAAGAGCAGGAGAAAACAAGCCCACTCCCTCCTCGACATGACATCCCTTCAAATATTTAAACATGGCTATCATGTCCCCTCTCAACCTTCTCTTCTGCAGACTAAACATACCCAGCTCTCTAAGTCTGTCCTCATAGGGCATGGCTTCCAGCCCCCTCACCATTTTGGTTGCCCTCCTCTGGACCTGCTCCAGCTTATCCATATCCTTCTTGAATTGGGGTGCCCAGAACTGGACACAGTATTCAAGATGAGGTCTAACCAAAGCAGAATAAAGTGGTACCAATACCTCCCTCGATCTAGACACCATACTCCTATTGATGCAACCAAGAATTGCGTTGGCCTTCTTGGCTGCCGCATCACACTGCTGACTCATGTTCAGCTTGTGGTCTATGAAGACTCCTAGATCCCTTTCACACGTACTGTTAGCCAGCCACGTGTCCCCCATCCTATATTTCTGCATACCATTTTTTCTGCCTAAGTGTAGGACCTTACATTTCTCTCTGTTGAAATTCATTTTGTTAGCCTTGGCCCAGCTCTCCAATCTGTCCAGGTCCTTTTGAATGTTGATCCTGTCATCAGGCGTATTAGCAACCCCTCTCAATTTGGTGTCATCTGCAAATTTGATCAGCGTGCCCTCTATTCCTTCATCCAAGTCATTAATGAAGATATTGAACAGCACCGGGCCCAGGACAGAACCCTGTGGCACCCCGCTAGTCACTTCTCTCCAGGATGAGAATCTGCCATTGGTGACCACCAATGTACGGTCAGTCAACCAGTTACAAATCCACCTGACAGTAGCCCTGTCCAGTCCACATCTTACTAGCTTCTTTGCAAGAATGTCATGGGGAACTTTGTCAAAGGCCTTACTGAAATCAAGATATACTATGTCCACAGCATTCCCTTCATCTATCAAGCAAGTAACTCTATCATAAAAAGAGATAAGATTAGTCTGGCATGACCTATTTTTGAGAAATCCATGTTGACTTTTCGTAATTATGGCATTGTTTTCTAAGTATTTAGAAACTGACTGTTTGATGATCCGCTCCAGGATCTTTCCAGGTACTGATGTCAGGCTGACTGGGCGATAATTATTTGGGTCCTCTTTTTTTCCCTTCTTGAAGATGGGGACAACATTTGCCCTCCTCCAGTCTGCCGGAACTTCTCCTGTCCACCAAGAGTTTTCAAAGATTATAGCAAGAGGTTCCGCAATGACCTCTGCTAGTTCTTTTAAAATTCTAGGATGCAATTCATCTGGCCCTGGAGACTTGAATTCATCCAGTGTGGCCAGGTATTCCTGTACTACCTCTCTATCTATTCTGTGCTGCATTTCCCCCACTTCCTCACCTGCTCCCCAACCGCCAGGTTGAGTGTTTTTATCCTTTTGGGAAAAAACTGAGGCGAAGAAGGTGTTGAGGAGTTCTGCCTTTTTTCTTTCTTAATTCACCATCTTCCTTGCGCAGTGACCCTATTGTCTCCTTCTTTTTCCTTTTGCTGCGGACGTATTTAAAAAAGCCCTTTTTATTGTTTTTAATGTCTCTGGCCAGCCTAAGTTCAATCTGTGCTTTAGCCTTTCTGACCTTCTCCCTACATCTCCTGGCTACTTGCTTATAATCTTCTTTGGTGATTTCCCCCTTCTTCCATTTCCTGTACATGTTTTTCGTAATTGATGCCAACTCAGTCCTCAGGTCTACTTTGGGAACAATATTATAGGGTTCAAGAACTTCACTCACAGCATCACTTGCTCTTCCTCTAATGTGATATATGCCATACGATACCAGCAATGCCTCTCTATAGTCTACATTAGACAAACAAGACAGGCTCTATGCAGGATAATTAATGGACACAAGTATGACATTAGAAACAGCAATACCCAAAAACCAAATACAGAATTTTTTTTGGTACGGAGTAAGTGATGTACAGGTTGTAGTCCTTCAACAAGGAAATCACAAAGGGAGACTTGAAAGAGAAACAACTGAATTGAATTATATTCACAAATTCCAATGCATTAGCAGAGGTACGAACAAAGACAATAATTTTATGAAACACTACATATATTAATACAAGAGTCCTTCCTACTAAACATACAACAAAAGGAATTTTCTCAGAGAGTTTTGAACCTTGGGAAACTGACTTTTGGTAAGCAGACTTATTGCTTTCACACGTAAACACTAACTCACCACTGTAAAGATCTGAAACACATGTGCCATCTTACACAGCCCTTTGAAATTTAGGGCAGAAGTCATGATGTGCATCTTTCTGGATCCTATTATATTCCATTCCCCTCCCACAACTGTGTATATAAGTTTTATACCTGTGTATTTCTTATCACTCTGTACTGCATCCAAAGAAATGGGTTTATTATCCATAAAAACTCATGCAAAAACAAAAATCAGTAGGTCTTAAAGGTGCTGCCACACTATTTTCTCTCTCCTTTCTTTCTTTTTTTTAATGCTGGAAGAGACTAACATGGCTACTTCTTTGAAAACACTCAGAACAGGGTTGTTTCTGAAATATTTATCAAAATTTCTCTGTATATTGTTGTGTTCTCCACATTTTGGGTGTAGCTTCCAAAGTGGAACTAATCCTGTGGGATTCCTCCACTATTCCACATGTTTACATTTCTGAACCTTCCAGAGAGCAATGCAGAAATGCAGCTTGCTCCTCTTCCAGTTTGTTCATGCCCTTCCCTTATCCAGCACTGCTGACACATATGTATACATTAACAAGGCAACATCAAAACCTTGATACAATTATCATAAAGTATGTGACTAATTTTTGTTTGTTGCTTTTTAATGGTTATGTGTGTATTTTTTTAAATTCTATAGATAGCTTAACCCTATGTAAGCAAGAACTTTTTGTATGCTTTTATTTACATGTTTGTGAGTGGGTTTTTTGTTTTTTTTTTGGTCTGTACTTGTTTTATTTTGGTAAGCTTCCCTGAATCCTAGTTTTGGCAAAAAGGCTATAGATGAGCAACAACAACTGCACTTTGACCAACGTGCTATGAAGCAAAATACTACCAAAAAGTAATACATATGTGTATGGATACATAGACATTGCATGCACTTAGGTATGTATTTCTGTGGGGGGTGTTTTGCACTGATCCGTATTGACATGATTACTTGATACCTATGAGAAATACAAGTAAAACATGACAACAATAGCCATTTCTCTAGTTATTTCTCAGCATACTTACATATGAGCCAGCATGGTGTAGGGGTGTGAGTGTGGATGAGTACTGATACCTGGGTTTGAATCCGCACTCAGTCATGGAAACACACTGGCTGACCTTGGGTACATCATGTTCCGTCAGCCTCAGATGAGAACAATGCCAACCCCGTTCTGAACAAATCTTGCCAAGAAAACCCCACAACAGGTTTGCCTTAGACTTGCTGGTACACACCAATATGCCCATATAGAGAGATGTGTTGAATGATTGTGGGGATAACATGCAGCCTCAGTGACCAGATTCACTGGATGACCTAGTGCTCTTGTCTTACCAGAGTGGGAAAAAAATATGTCTTCATTTTTGTGTGTGCACTCAGTAGTGTGAGGCAGCAGAGTTAGCCTATTATATCAAAGGTACTAGAAGAGTCACCCTTTAAATGTGTTAATTTAAAACAGACACACCTATAATCCATCATAGCATACATGGGCAAACAAAAAAAAAGGAGGTCTGCACGACTTTCAGAAGATATTGAAGATTATGTTCTTACTGCAGTGTGCATATATGTGTGTGCTCCAGAGCCATGCTGTGGTCATCAAGATGTGTTCAAATGTGGCTCTTGCCATCCACAGCTTCAGTGATAGTGAAAGCATGATAACATAATCCAGAAAAAAAGGTGGGGGGGAGAGAAAGAGAATGTTCAGGACTGATTTTTGAAAACTTCATTCCTTGATTCTGAAGCCTTTCCCTCTAATTCCTGGCATGTGTAGACTACCTCTCCATATACACAGGATGCAGCTATGAGAAGTTCATAGCATTCTAATAGGGGCAAATCTATAAAAAAGAGGTAGACAATTCTGGGATAGGGGTGCATTTTTGCATTGCTCCCCTGATCTACCAGGGCCTACCACTACCACCATACCATCAGTTTTGCTACCAAGCGACTCAAATTTGACAGCAATTGAGATGGAGTAGCATCCTCTCCCCAGTTTCAGGGAGCAAGGGTAGGTGCAGAGAGCTTCAAAACTGATAGCAGAGCACATGATGCCTGTTGGCCACATTTGTCCACTCTTTCTATAACACACTCCATGTTGGTAGGCTGCTACTAATTACAGCCTGAGAAGCATTCTGCCCATGTGCCTGATGGTAGTATTTCATGTAGACTTGAGAAGCTTACAAGTTGAAACACAATCATGGAAAGGGCTTGCCAAGAAGACCCAGAGGTATCAGGACACTCAGAAACAATTAGCTTTAAGTGCTATGACTTAATCTGGTACTGCACACAGAGTGAGAATCAGTACCACATGTAAAAACAGAGTGCTTCATAATGGGAAACCAAGCCCTGCTATAAGAAGTTAGATGTGAACACTCTGTTGCACAGACATCAAGTAAGTTTGATGCTGTGGACAGATCTCATTGTGTGGCACAGACAGTTCAAGAGCTCCCTCTTCCTGCAATGTAGTCTAAGGAAGTTCTCCTCAGACCAAGGCAGGTGATATAAATTGTCAGCTGGAGCGAGGAGACTCAGAAATGAAAAAAATGTGAGGAAGTAGGTTAGCCTAGGGTCGTCATATGTCAGAAATTACTTGAAGGCACACAACAACAACAACAACAACAACAACAACAACAAGTGGCATGGGATGAACAGGTTGCTTACCTGTAACTGTGGTTCTTTGAGTGGTCATCTATGCCCTCACACAATGGGAATCTTTGCGTTTTGGAAAGTTCCAGAGCTGAGCAGCTTGGTAGGAACCCCTCCCCCATCTAGTTCTGAGCATGCTCAGTCCCACCAAGTTAATGGTCTCTTCTCAGTTTTGAAGTCTGAAGAGGGGAGGCTGTGTGGTTCTTCTGTGCACATTTGATCACTTGACCACAGTTACAGGTAAGCAACCTGTTCTTCTTCTTTGTGGTCTCTGTGCTTCACACAATGGGAGACTGAGTAGCTTACCTTTGGACAGCGAGTCAGGTCCTAGACAATAGAAGACAGCACTGCACGACCAAAACAGACATCACGCCAGGCTCTGCAATCAAGGTGGTAGTGGCAGACGAAGGTCGAAGGTTGTGACCACATAGCCACGTGACAAAGCTCCTGTAGGTCAACTCCCTTGAGAAGGGCCGCTGAAGAGGCCATCACCCTAGTAGAATGGGCACAAAGCTAAGCTTCTTGATGAAGCACCAGGAACGGTTCATCGGAGCGTAATGCAGTCAGTTCACCTGCCCACCTAGCTGACGTAACGGCTACCAAGAATGTCATCTTCATAGTAAGGAGGCAGTCATCGGACATGGCCATGGGCTCAAAGGGATGGCGCATAAGCTGGGAGAGGACAAGCGATAGAGACCACGGAGGAAGAGGCAGAGAGACAGTCAGGTAGAGATGTTGTAGGCCTTTGAGAAACTACTTGACTGTAGCGTTCCTGAAAAGAGTTGAAGAAGCAGAACCACATGGCTGATGGGCTACGATCATGGAGAGATAAACCTTAAGGGAGGAAAAGGCTAAGCCTTGCTCCTGCAGAGTCAAGAGGAAGTGAAGCACTGTTGACAGGGAAGTCAGAGAAGATACCTCATTTCGGGTGTTCGCAAAGGCCACAAACTTCCGCCACTTGTAAGATCTATGAGTAGATTCCTTCCTAGCAGCCATGAGGACAGCTTGGATAGCAGGAGAGTCTAGAACATTATCCTCCACGTGTGCAGACGGAGGAGAGGGAGGTCTGGGTGAAGCAAGTGACCATCCGAGTGTGAGAGGAGGTCTGCTGTGCACTGAAGTTGCATCTTGCAGCCCCGAGCAATGGTGAGGAGAGGACTGAACCAATGTTGCCTCTCCCAATAGGGCGCTACGAGGATGGCGTTTGCCCTGTCTGCAATGATCTTGGCCACCACTCAACCCAAGAGAGGAAACGGTGGGAAGATGTAAAAGAACTCCTCATTCGAAGGAAACTGGAACGCATCCCCAAGAGAGCTGGGGCCCAGGCCGGCTCTGGAACAATAATGGGGACACTTCTTGTTCTGGTCAGTCGCAAAGAGATTGATGGCTGGAGTGCCCCATCGGGACACTATCCAGCAAAAAGCAGCACTGGAGAGGGACCACTCGTGGTGGCACACTGTGTCTCTGCTCAGCATGTCCACTGTAACATTGTCCCATCCCGCTAAGTGAACTGTGATGAACTGTACCCTCAACGGGATGCATCAGTCCCAAATGCGTAGAGCCAGACGAAGCAAGGTGGCAGAATGAGTGCCTCTTTGTCTATTCATGTAGCAGACAGCTGTCATATTGTCCGAGAGAACCTGAACAATCCATCCAACAAGAAGGTTCTGAAAGGCCCGAAAAGCCTTGAGGATTGCCAGGAGCTCCAACATGTTGATATGAAGATGAGTTTCCAGGCCGACCCAGTGGCCTTGTACCGAGAAATGACAGCAGTGGGCTCCCCAACTGAAGAGGGATGTGTCGGTGGTGATGGTAAGTAACAGATAGGGCTCGGCAAATGGCATTCCCGACAGTAGATGGTGTGGAGAAAGCCACCAGTGGAGGGAATACCTGACTGGCCAAGGAACCCACAGAATCCGACACTGATCGTCGAGGAGTGGGTCAAAATGGCGGAGGAACCAGTGTTGAAGAGGGCGAGCCCGGAGGCGAAACAGGTAGGTGACTGCGGTCATAGCTGCCATGTAGCCGAAGAGCTGTTGGATCTGGTGAGCAGAAACAGATGGAGTGTGCAGGATGGCAGTCACGGCTTGGCGCAAAGTCCGTGCGTGTTTCATCGGCAGGTACACCATGGTGGAAGTGGAATCCAGAGTGGCCCCGATGAAATCCAGGATGCATGAGGGTTCCAAGTGGGACTTCTTGGGATTCACCCTCAGGCCAAGATTGAAGAGAAGGGAGAGGGCAAGATGAATGTCCTCGTATAGCTTCTGTTTGCAGGGTGCCACCAGTAGCCAATCATCCAGATAGGGGTACACATGGCGTGTTTCATACAGAGGTAAGACACCACAGGGGCTAGGCATTTGGTAAAGACCCTGGGGGCAGTAGACAGGCCGAACAGCAGGACCTTGTACTGGTAACAGACGCTGTCAACCGCACACCGGAGGTACCTCCTGTGCTGAGGGCGAATGGTGATGTGGAAGTAGGCGTCTTGTAGGTCTATGGATGCAAACCAGTCCCAATGCCTGAGGAAGGGCAAGATGGAGGACAGGGTGACCATCTTGAGTTTCTGAGGGGAGATGAAAGAGTTCATCCCCCAGAGGTCCAGAATGGGTCGGAGAGTGCCGTCTGACTTGGGTACTGTGAAATACCAGGAGAAGAAGCCAGTGGATTTGGTTGAGGGGGGCAACTGCTCTATGGCTCCTTGAGGAGGAGGGTCTCAATCTCCTCGAGAAAGGCAGGACTGGCAGGGGTGGAGTAGAAGATGCCGAGAGGAGGAGTATCTTGAAACTCGATGGCATAACAAGACGGATGATAGTTAACACCCATGAGTCCGAAGTGATGGCCCGCCAGGTGTTGAAGTGGCGAGCCAGTGCTGGGGTTTTGGACAGGTGGCTTGGAAGTTGGAAGAAAAGTAGAGGTGGCAACCTGCAAAGGAAGTCAAAAACGCGACTTGGTGGTTGAAGAAGACTTCTTCGATGATGGTTGGCGGCGACTGAAGGAGCGGTGGGAGGAAGTCGGCAGAGAAGATTGGTGAGATGTGCAACGAGGAGAATGAGACCCATAAGAGCAGGAAGGACGTCTCCATAAGGAGTGAGACAAAGATGGTCTTCTAGGTTAAGCTGCCGGGTGAAGACCCATCTTTTTAGCCATCAGACAACTTTTCATAAGATGGTCCATAGCATCATCTGTAGTAGCATGGAAGAGTCCTTGGCCATCAAAGGGCAGGTCCTCAATCCTTTTTCTGTTATCCTTGGACAGGTGGCTTGGAAGGTGAAAGCAGACCGAAGCCACACAAATTGGCAAAGTGCAACCATCACCCACGCTGCACCCTCCATAGCATGTCGGGAAGATAGGATCTGTTGGTTAGAGAGTGCCAAAGACTCATTATAAAATTGGACGGCAGTGGCTCTGTGGTCATCCGGCAAATGAGAAAGGAGAGGGAAGAATCTGTCCCAAATGTTACATTGATAGGCCACTAGGCAAGCCTGAGTGTTGGAGATCCTGGTGATCAACGAAGGGGGCCAAATAAAACCGGCACCCAAAGATATCTAAACGACAACCTTCCCAATCAGGGGGAGTTGTGTGAGCCCTTTTGCTGCCTTTCATTTGGGAGGATTCCACAACAATTGAGTTCAGAGTCAGATGATTGAAGAGGAAGTCAACGTCCTTCTTCTGAGTGCGGTAAAGGTGCTCCAGACAGTGAGGGATCAGCTGGAGGGAAGCCAGCTGGGCCCAGGGATCCTTCAGCACCTCCTGCAAGACAGGAAGAAACAGAATCGAAGCTGTCAACGGAAGCCGAGTGTTGGGGTTCCCCCTCCATATGTAGAGGTTGATGGTAATGAGCACTGTAACAATTAGTTGTAGCACTAGGTTTTTGCCTTGCTTGTTAGTTTACAGTTATAGGGCAGCTCTGCTTGACATTCCGTTCTCTCCTTTCTCAAGACATTCCCTGGTAGAAGAGATAGTTACTGTAGCAACACCTAGAGGTCGTTTTGACCTGATAGTTGAAAGAAGACACCCCCTTATCTCTGTGTGAACCTGTAAAGCTTAATACTACAGAGCATGGGAAATATCCCCACTTGGATCTTTTAACGTCTGAGTGTTATAATGCTCAACTCTCAATAAATCTGTTTGCAAGTTTATTGAATCGTGTTTGAGTCTGATCCCGACACCGAGTGTCCACATAATAGAATACCAGGTCCTGTACCGTAGGAGCAGGGCCAGAGATATCAAGGCCTAAGGCATTGGCCATTCTGACAAGGAAGTCAGAAAATTGCTTGACATTCTCTGGAGGCGGATCAGGAGTTGGGTCCCCAAAAGTGAGAGGCGGGGAGGTATGAGATTGAGGAGTAGAATCAGTTGAATCACCATTGGAATCATAAGATCCAGAAGAAGCAGATGATGATCGAGGTGACTGAGAGCGGTGAGTCCGGGTGGCCGACGGTGCAGGAAGAAGAGCCACTGGAGTGGGAGCGGAGACCACAAGGTTGGACGGGGTCAGTATTGAGACCGGTATCGAAACTGGTACTGAGGCTGGTGCCGACGAAATGGGTAGAATGGTCAGAATAGGTGCTACGACAGACTGTGTCAGTAGGGAGGCCAATGTGGTAGATGGCAGAGTGGACGCAGGTTGAGTATCCAGCGGAGGCTGGGACAACATTGCTGTCACCCAAGGAGGTGGTGAGACAAGTCGATGGTGAGGCGATCAGTCATGGGATCTGCGATGAGGTCAAGATGGAGAATGCCAGTAATAGGTCGATTGAGACCGAGAACGGGATCTAGAATGGCGGTACCGAGGAGAACGTTTGTAGCGGGACCCCAGAGAAGATTGCAATGGGGACCATGAACGCCGAGGGTGATACGGAGACCAGCGACGCACATCAGGATGGTACCAGTTGCAATAGGCAGGTGAATATGAGTGATAGGAGCCAGGATGCTCCCTTCAAAAATGCTCATGACCGTACCGAGCTATATAAGAAGCCGATGAGAAAGGCGAATCAACTCTCATAAGTGAAGGCTCGTGGGTAGGATGATAGCCACAATTGTGACGACATGGGGATCTACCCCTTTCACTGTGTCCCGGAGAGGGAGCCACACTAACTTGAAGTTGGTCTTGGGAAGGAGCCCAAGGAACGTTCGAAATGAGTGGACGGTCCTTCTTGGGGTGACCAGAAGAGAGGGCCGGAGGAAGTGGAGTCTGAGAGCGTCCATCTCCAGACTGGCCTGACGCAACAAGCAGAAAAGCTGGTGGTGAAGGTCGGCGGTCCAAGTCAGATGCGAGGTCAACAGCAACCAGGATAGACAGCACCGGGAGCTGGGTAGAATCCCGCACCGGTGAAAGAGCAGGAGCCTCTTCCTGCACTGCAGTAGACGTCGTGGGATGCGTAGGAAGGGGTGTCGGTAAAGGACTCAGAAAAGATGGTCGAGTAGCTGACAGAAGGGTAGCAAGAGAAGGGGAGCGATGCTTCTTCTTCTTCTTCTTCTTCTTCTTCTTCTTCTTCTTCAAAGACACAGGAGGGTGCTGTGAGGAAGCCCGCTTGCGCTCTGCCAAAGTAGGTACCTTACATGGTTGAGAGACTGAAGCCTGCTGCGAACTGGAGGAAGCATCTCCAGAGCTGGGAGATGGGACAGCAGGCATCTTGGAGACCTTCAGAAACCTCGGTAAAGAAGATACTGGTGGTAAGGCTGGCGAGGTTAACGGCGGTACTGATACCAAAGTTGTCAGTACCAAGGAACTGGTCACAACCATTGATATCGAGGTTGAAAAGGAAGCCGTGGTGGCCTTCTAAAGTGAGGGGCCTCGCAATGGACGTGATGTCACCAAAGCGGTGAAGAGGGCCGTGTTGGAAGTCTCCTGCTCTTTAAGACGAAGGGCTTGCTCCCACCAGTAAGATTTGAAGCGAGAAGCCCTGTTTTTCAGCATCTGGGACGTGAAGTCCTTACAGATGGAACAGGCCCAGATATTATGGCCCTCCCCGAGGCAGGACAAGCACTCAGGGTGGGCATCGGAAAGGGAAATCTTGTGGCTGCAAGACACACACAATTTAAACAAAGATAACATAAGAAGGAGGAAGAGTTCTTACAGTTTTTGTCCTAAAAACTGAAAACTGAGTTGAAAGAACGAAGAAACCAATGAAACAGAAAAAACTGTTCAGTGAGGAAGCCTTCTGAGTTGCTAACAGGTCAGCGGATGAAAAGAAAGTGAGGAGAGACTGCTATCTTGGCGGGACTGAGCATGCTCTGTACCGGATGGGGGAGGGGTTCCCGCCAAGCTGCTCAGTTCTGGAACTTTCCGAAATGCTACTGCGCATGTGTGAAGATTCCCATTGTGTGAGGCACAGGGAACACGAAAAAGATGTGAGACCAACTCAGGTCTCACCCCTAATGATCTCTGGATCAAATGAAACTTTTATCCTGCCTTTCAAGCTCCAAGTAATGTATTCCAACATAGGATTGAATAATAACATTTTATAGAATTCCATGTTGGTCAGTACAACATGATAATAGGTGCTGTATCACTATCAGCAGAAACACAAGCTAACCCCAAAGCCTTGGCTTAACTTGATTTCTTAATTGAGCTGCATAGCTTTTTTAACGTTCCCTAGACTGCACTGTGTATTTACTATACTTGTTGAAGCCAGTGCTGCCTGTAATTGTCCTGGTAGGTATTCACCATCCATGTGCTGTGTGACCAATGGTAGGTACTTCTGCAGGGAGCTTTTTAATTGCTTTCTGAGAAGATGTTTCTCCCAGTGAACATAATGTACAAATATATGGGAATTCTGGGAATTATTTAATGCCAGATGAACTGAAATCCACTAATTAGATGAACTCTCACACACAGCAAACAGCAAGAGTCTTCTCTCTAATAACCAACATGGTAGGAGGACTGTGAATACAGTTTGCTCACTGTTTATTAAGGGAGGCAGGGGAGGAAAACATTGTATATTTGCAGGTACTTAAGATTCCCCGGAGTGCAGAGTAAACAAATCACAAACCAGATCTAATCCTTTAGACTTCATCAAAATCAGAAGCTTGTTTTCTTTTCTGAGAAATGGAGGAAGGCTGGAGAGAAAACAGTCTTTTCCACCATTCTAATTACACGGTATTTACCAGTTTTCAAAATTATGAGTGGGTGAAAGTTAAAGGTGCTGTTTTGATCAAACTGAAGAATTGTAGAATTCACCATGGTTCAATTATTTCCTCAAAATGAAATCGTCAAGCTCTGAACACTATTTTTTTACCCTAATTGTGATGGGTTGGCTAAATAGAGAATGTATTTTTTCCATTTAAAAATGGAAGCACAGAAATGTAAAAAAGTTTATGAAAAAGCTCTTATCATCAATCCTTCCTTAACAGGAAACCTCTTAAGAACTTTACAAAACATTGAATTTATTTTAAAATATAAAGCTTTCACATTCAGTCACTGTCTCTCTCACACACATATCATTCAATTCACCAAGGACAATGAGCCAAAATTTTCTACATATTGATCTATTAAGGTCTCATATATGCAGATGAAAAAGATGAGAAATAGGGTGTGAGGAGGAGGAGAAAGACAGAATGAACTTATTAAGGTGATCTATATTGTAACATATTAAGGAAATCCAGCAGATACATTCTTTTATTCTTTTCTTTATTTCTGTCCTTTGCAAATTCTAATTTGTATATTCATTCAATGTCCATCACACTTTCTTTCTTTGCAATTGCACAGAGAGTTATGGGAGAAAGTTGCTGCTCCAAGCTGTTTCCTCCCTGAGCACATGGCACAGGCAGTTGTCTACATCAGCCTTCCTGCAACGCCTTGGTTCCATGGATGCCTCTGGATACCAGGCATTCAAGAAACATGTAGCATGGAAACAAAAGCCTTCTGCCCCCTCCCATCAGTACTACTTCCTCTACACACATACAGACACACACACATACACTGCCATCACCTTTGCCTTTTATGGATGTAATTATACTGCCAACTTTCCCTAGGGAACAACAACCAACTATGCTTCTGAAGTGAGCAGCAGCTTCTGTAAAAGGTGTGTGCGTGTAAATCACGTGCATGGTAAGAGGGGAAAGGGATGTCATAGGGATCCAGTTGCACCCTAGATCTCATATTATGATGTGTACATATGGCGGGGGGGGGGGAATTAAAGCTGCTTTTCACTCATCTACCAGAATATCCAGTTTACAGATTTTCTGCATTATGTCTAGCTTGGCCTTTATTCACAATGTGCTCATAAAATCCAACAGTCATGCCATTGTAACGTGCGCCTCACATTTCTTAAGACTCATCATTTAGAGAACCACAGTCAAGAACTGACCAGACAGGGACTGAGATAGACTACCAATTAGAGTAGATCGATAGAATCAATTAGAGTAGATCGTTGGAATCAATTGTTCGCTGTGACTCAACATACAGGTTGACCCATTGATTCACGGGGTCTACTCTAGTTGAGATTAACAGGATTTAGACAGGAGAGTCAATTTCCTGTGCTAACATATCAGGGGATCAAGTTGTATCTCACGTTATAATATTGCAGCCTCTCTTTGCAAAAATTTGTCAGTCTTTTACAGCAGCTGCTGGAGGTATGCCCCATCTGTAGAGAGAACTGCAGGAGTTGGTTGGCCAACTAAACTTAGTGTTCTGAAAGGCAGCCCTAGGAAAAGCCTTTTTGTAGTGCTTCTGTCACTCCATATTGAGATTGTGTCAAATTGATCACTGCATCCATATCTCTGCTGAGTCCAGGAAGCTTGCCAATTGAGGCCAATTGCCAGTTAGGGTGTTTTTGGCCATAGGACTTGTTCCTTGAACGTCAAGAGCATTCCAATACTCTGAGTCTTGTAGTTTGGGGGCTATATTTTGTGATCTTGGGTATGACCAGTCATGGCCAAAGCACAAGATATGGTTCCTAAACATCTGACTTTTCTTCACATCTTTCCTATTTTGATGTCTTTGGATGGATTCCTTGATCAATGCTCTGATTCATTTTAGTACAATAAATTAGATTCTCCCTCCCCCAGGGTTATAGAGCTTCCCATATTAATTACTCTATCTCCCACAACTGAATATTATATTCAGGGATAATTTTCAATTACACCTAATTACATGTAGTATGCATTTGCAATTGCACCACCAGAGGGTGGCCTCAAGGACAATATGGGGTACATTGAACGGTCTGGCTTTCCAGGGCATGATCTGCATCAGCCTTTCCCCTTCAGAATTACACATCTGGAGGATGTTGGAGGACTGACCTGAGCAGTTTCCCCAATGATGTTAATTAAACTGAGGAATCAGTGGAGTGTCTTTTTTGTCTCTTTTTTGTCTCCCCATTTGAGGTGGTCCTATTGTGTGCTGTGACCTTTCCAGTATGGCTGGACTTTTGTTTGTTTGGAGGACTTGTTGACTTCATACAGGAACAGCATTTCTTGTAGAGCCCTTGAATTTTGTGACACATTAATCAATGGTGGTGGCTACTATTTCACTCCAGTGATCTAAGACCACAGTATCCCAAGGAGTCATTGGTTCTTGGGGTGAAATTTATTCTGTTAGAACATTCCAAACGTTTTGGGAGAGATTTTGCTTTGCCATCAGTATGGTATTACTGCCGTTAGCTATCCATTCTGGTATTTCATTTTGGTATTCATTCCTTTCAAGTTGAGACTTCTTCCAGGCACACTTTGAATGACACTATGGACCACTAGCAATTTTGTAGGTATATCAGCCTTCTCAGGGAGCAGCTACAGTTTTGTCCCATTATCTGGTTACAGCTGTGCTTCTTCTCTAACAGATCACCCAGTCATTAGATCAATGAACAAAGCAATTTCCTAAGTTCATCAGAGAGAATTTAAAGAATATGCAGTACAATGTTATGCATGTTTGGACCCAAGAAAGTTCTACCATATACAACAATATTTAGTCCCAGGTAACTATGAATAAGATTTCGACCAAAGCTGCTCAGCAAAACAGAACTACAGTTTCTTGCTATACGGCAGACAAAAGGTATACCTGTAATAAAGGGATTGCAATTGCAGTTTGACAAACAATGGTCTCAATTGTGGACAGTGTTCTTCTGTATCTACAGATCCCCATTTACATATGGCATAACAATTCATGACTGCTATTTTTCTTTTCTTCTGATATAGTGTGGTACACACTAGTTTCACACATACACATCACCAATTTTAACAAGGTCTATATTATAGATTCAGGCAAGAACAATCACCTTGCTGCCCTACATTCTGTTGAATGAGACATCTTCTTGAATGCCAGGCTGACAAAAAGGCAATGCAAGTCAAATGCTACAGAGCTATGTGAAAATTGTATCTTAGTGGAAGAGACACCAAAGTATCAAGTTCAGCCACATGGAATGTAGTTAAAATAGTATCAGACAGAATGGAAAGTTGGCGACTATGACACTGGAATTGGGCTGACAGATTATCTTCCATTTTCTGGACAACTTTGAAGAGGCACTTGGGTAATTTGATTACAGAAAAGGTCTAGCCATAGCCCAATCTTGCCTGGTTATCACGTATTACAGGAGATGAAGTATATCTGTCTTGAATTAGGTTTGCATTTAGAAAAGTTTTTGCTCTTCTTGGAACATAAAGCCATGTCATCGCTCCTTCCCTCCTCCACAGATAAGAAAAAAGACAGGTATAAGAAACTACTGTTGAATAAACTACCAAACCATATACCTCAAAACCCTTCGGAATATTCTTACCAGTAGCATATTAATGAGTTTTTCCCCTTCTCCCACACATGTCACCCTATTCGCTGTTAGGGGTGTAATTCTTCACTAAAATTTCTTAAAGGGAGCAAGGTGTAGTTTTAGCAATCTCTTCCCTCTTCAATGCCACAATGCTATCAGTGTTTTGCTGATTTGACTGAACAAGTCAGTTGCACATAGGATTTAAGTTATAATCTTAGCATTGTGTAAATAAACTTGAGGAGACAGTGTTTATACAGTATAATCGTATCATCTGAAGAGAGCTCAAAATGTTAGAATAAAAGCCTTATTCATTAAGATTTTACTTACAGAGACTCTGAATCTAGTTTAGTTCACATTATCATTATTGGAGAAATTTTCAAATGTATTAAATTAATTGTTAAGTTAAATGTTATTAGTTTTAAAAGGAATCCATAGAGAAGATGCCATATGTTATTGTGGTTTACATCACTGACCTTTAGTAGAACAATTTGTTGTTTGCTTGTTTAAAATGGCTCTTTTTGTACTTTAAATTGCCTGCCCGAATTTGGCAGTTTCTGAAGTCCTTTACCCACAAAGCCACAATTCAACTGCTATCTGGAGAGGATAAGATTTTTCTGCTAATACATCCGCAATTTGTAATCCTACACATCTAGAAACTGTTGGGTTGGAAAAGACTATTCTAAAGCATGGCTATCTAATAATCTATTTGCTTTTCATCACAGGTCTGCATCTCTTTTTTTTTCCGTGTTACCCACCACCCCGGGAAACATGTGATACTTTCTGTTTGGATCAGAGAAAATTAATAAGGAATTAAGAACCATGAATCTCAAAGAGAAGGCCTACTGAAATGAAAGTGATAGCAGCGTATGCTCCTTGATTCAATAGGGATTCAGTTGAGTAAGAGACTGCACAAGGTACTGGCTCACTGTGAAAGCCAGCAAGGTTTGACCACTACACTACGACTCTGGAGCCAGGGTTCCAATCCCCATCAGTCATGGAAACCTACTGGATGACCTTGGGCAAGTGGCACTCTCTCAACCTCAGATGAAGACACAATCAAACATCCTCTGAAAAAAACAATTGCCAAGACACCTTGTGATAGATTTGCCTTAAGGTCACCACAAGTCAAGAAACAACCTGAAGGCAGATAAAACAACAAGTTTATCTTAGGATTGTTTTGAGTCAGAAATGAGTTGAAGGCATATATACATACTATGTTTGGGTCCAGCAACTGGATTTAATTTGGAGGTTTTTTTTCTCTAATTCATGGCTATTGATCCAGTCTAATACCAAAGTACTCCCTAATGTATTAAATTTCTACACACAATGTTTCTACACGTTTTCAAGGAGAAGCATTAAAATGTGCCAGTCTGGCAAGCTGAAATGGGGCTAGACCAGTGGTTCTCAACCTGTGGGTCCCCAGATGTTTTTGGACTTCAGCTCCCAGAAGCCCTGAGCATTGACCATAGTGGCTGGGGCTTCTGGGAGCTGAAGTCCATGAACATCAGGGGACCCACAGGTTGAGAACCACTGGGCTAGACAAAGAAAAGCATTATCTACTTTTCTGCAAGAATGAACTGGACCTTGGGCTGCTGGGTATCGTGCAGAGGGACTGGAAGAAGAATTGGTGGAAGATACTTGAAGAAAAATGCATCTCCCCTACCTTATCTTTTTTGAAGCTGGGCATAGGCTATCTAGCCTCTGAATTGGTGAGAAGGGAGACTCCAATGCCCAGTCTCAACATTCTGAATATTTAAAAATTACACACACACACACACACACACACGAGGAAATAATTAAGAGGGGAAAGAGATGCAGTAACACTTAATAAAGCAAATAATTTATTCTAAAAGATTATTTTAAAAGAAACATGATTTAGATAGCTGCACCTATCTTTGCTTAGTCACTGACATACCAGCCATAAGGAAAATATTAATCAGCTTGTTTACATCATAATTTTGAAACAGCAGTTGCTTCTGTTTCTGATGCTGCTTATGCAAGAAAAGGCATCACGCATAAATGAAAGAGATCTCAGAAAATTCAGAATTCAGCCAAAGCAATATCAAAACCAGTCCCTGAAATATGTTGTTAAAAGAGGCTTAGCCAGAGAGCAAGATATCTGGAACTTAAATGAAATCCTTCTCCACCTTTCTGCCTCCCAGTTCTGATCTTTCCTTTTAGTTAATCTTCCCTTTATGCACCTTTAAGAGGGTCTAATCCAATAAATGCAGCAGCTTGGGGAACTGAACTGTTGCCCCGTTGATCTTAGTTATTCCTTTCCCCTCCCAATTTATCCCAGGCCAGCCCATCCTAAATCTGCTCCACAGCTAAAATCTTCTGGACTCTATTCTTTTTATCACCTTGTTCTCTGAATTCCTCATGGAAAATCTCTGTCTTCACCTCTCCTCTTCTCAGTTCTGCTCAGAACTTGGAAGAATTCATTCATTAGCTAAATTATTAATTTTTTAGCTTTCTCCCTGCAGCACAGCTGAACTCTCAAATCTGCCTGATTAATGCTGTAGTTATTCCTAATCTTTTTTTTTTTTTTTAAAAAAATGAAGTCATTAGAATTAAGTAGTGGGTAGGGTGGCCCTTCCTCTGCCAGACTCAGTAGAATAGGAAGCCTCATGAAGAGAACGCTTAGAATTGGAAAAAAAATGTATCGTATGACTCCACACTGGCTTAGAATAACAGATTCATAGAATCATAGAGTTGGAAGAGACCACCATGGCCATTGAGTCCAACGTGCTGCCATGCAGAAACACACACTCAAAAGTCCCCCAGCAAATGGCCATCCAGCCTCTATTTAAAAACATCCAAAGAAGGTGCTTCCACCATACTCTGAGGCAGCAGATTCCACTGTCAAACAGCTCATACTGTTAGGAAGTTCTTCCTGATGTTTAGGTGAAATCTCTTTTCCTGCAGTTGGAAACCATTGCTCTGTGTCCTAGCCTCCAGAGCAGCAGAAAACAAGCATGATCCATCTTCAACATGACATCCTTTCGAATATTTAAACATGGCTATCATGTCAGTGCTCAACCTTCTTTTCATCAGGCTAAACATTCCTAGCTCCTTAAGCTGTTCCTCAAAGGGCATGGTTTCCAGACTTTTCACCATTTTGGTTCCTCTTCTCTGGACATGTTCCAGCTTGTTCTAAGACAAGTGGTTCTCAGAATTTCAGCTCTCAGAAACCCCAGCTAGCATTGTGAATGGTTGGGCCTTCTGGGATTTGAAGTCTGAAATATTTGGAGGACAAACATTTGAGAATCACTGTTCTGAAATGCCTGCTGCTTTATGGATTTAAGAAGAAAGAGACTGAAGAAGAAAAGAAATGGTGAGTGACTGGAGCAATGATTTGAAGACATGGCACATTTGTGTGGGTTGGAGATGATTTTATTCCTTAGCAGAATGTTTCCCAGCCAATGATGGATCTTCAGAATAAGACCCTTTATTGCTTAAAGCTGATTTTCTGTAACCCCTTCCCTACTGGAAGTTGTTGCAGTCTTTTTGTGTTATGGTGGTAAATATTTTGTTACTTGCCTCAGTTCTCCTTCTCTAATTTTTATTGACTATATTTTCTGTTTTTGTATATTGCTATTTGGGGAAAGCTGCACTGAAGCCTTTCATATTCCTTTAATATGTTTCTTGCTTAAATAGTGCTGAACACTTCAATAATTATGTGAAAACTTCCCCTCCCCCTCCCATTTTATCTTCTCCAGACTTCTTCCAACCTTTTTCTCTTCCCACTGCTAATTCTGCTTTCCCTCTGCTCCTTGCTTCAGTTTGTGTTGCACTCATTGAAGGGAGTAGTTAAACTCACATTAGCAATAGCAGTTTTGAAGAAGCAAAACACAAAATCTGCAGTTGCAACTCCATGGCGATCACTTTCATGGCATTCTCTGTAAATCTCATAGTCTTTTTTGAAAACTAACATTCAACAAAATACATTGATTAATGGTATTCCAGAGATTTCATGCATCACAATTATTAACCTCACAGCTATCAAACCAACCCTTTACTTCTTAACATTTAACATTAACAAATTAATTTTCAAACTTGACCATCCTAAGCTGTCGGTCAGCTTGGTATATCTCTCTCCCATTAAGTCTAGACCCGTGCCTGTTCTAACTACAAAGGGGCATCCCAACAACAAAGAACCATATAATCAAATTGAATCCTTCCTTCATCCTCTTGACTTCTAGCAGCTCCAAGAAAATGAGCTGCCTGTGGAGAGTTGTCAGTGTGCTTGAAAAGTTTTTTTTTGGTCTATATTAAGTTAGATGCTGATTACAGTGACATTTAGCCATTGTTGGGCTTACAGTTAATTAATTTTGCAAATGAATTAATAATTAATTTGTTTGTTCCAAGCTCTGCATTTGAAGCACCTCCATGATCTCATCTAATGGTTTAGACATGCTCTGAAACATTTAGCAAAAATATTCAACAATTTCCAGAAAGCCAGCCACGAGGTCAAAAGCCTGACAGTTACTTGGAGAATCATAATGTACGTTTCTTCTTCTTCTTTTTTAAATCTGCAACACTGTGCAGAAGACACTCTTTTCTGACCTAAATTGGAACACAATAGTTCAGTAAAATTCACACTAAAGAAAATGACAACAAAGGAGCCCTAAAGTTTCAGTCTCTCCACTGCACAGGTCCCATGACTAGTCTCCTTTTTCAACTTTCCTTCCGTAGATGCTGCACAACTACCCATCCTCCACCCCTCTTACTTTTTCTCTTTTATAATGGTTTTGATACATTATATTTTAACCTGTACATTTTTAGAAGCTTTAAAAATATGGAGGATAGAATTTTGGATACCTAGTAAAGGTCCACAACCCTTGATTAGAAAAAGTTATCAAGTCCAAAGCACAAAGGTAGAAACAGTGATCATTTCTTTCAAAATCATGCAATGGTATCCAGTTTGTGTTCCTTCATGCAGATAACAAAGTAAAGGATGAATCTGTCAGCTTTGATTGTGTTCATTTATATGAAGAAATGGGTTTCCTCATTATGTGGAGCCCTGTCTATGAGCTTTACTTCTGTTGCAGGAATATTATAACCTAATAATAATAACAACAACAACAAAAACAACAGAAATATAGAACTGGAAGTGACCTCAAGGGCCACCAACCTCAACTTCCTTCTGATGCAATATAATCTACAACTACAGCATCCATGACATCGAGGAGATTATTACTATTATTTAGCATTATATTTATGTTATATATATATTTATTTAATTTATATTCCTCCTTTCCCCTGATATGGGGAAATGCAGCTTACAACAAATTTAAACAAGGTATAGTTAAAATGCATGCTTTGAAAGGTAAAAGGTAAGCATGGACCTGCTTACAATGCTCAGTGGCTGCTTACAATGTTCAATTTGTACTTATAATGCTCAATTTGTATTTCTGACAGAGCTTAGGGTAGCACCTATGGAGGGCACAGTATGCCCTCCAAGACTTCAGTTGCTGCCAAAATCTCTGCTTTTCTTTTTCTTCCCCCCCCCCCTTTCCCTGGCCCTCAGAAATAGGACTGCCAGATCTTGGGGCCTAGCCTTCAGTTTTTGTGAATTATCTCTATATGGAAGACAAGGGTGCAAATTCTTTAGTCTTTGTGGGCTCAGCTCTGGGCAAGAGGAGAGAGCTGTTTGCAGATCTCCAGCTGGGATAACAGAGCAGCAGCCTATTACAATTTACACGGTTTTGCTGCAAACAAATTTTCTCTAGGGAGGTCTATGTATTAACTAGCTTCCTCCTTCCATCCTAGTCCTTGTGGTACCAGGCTCACCCTCTGATCTACATCCATCTTATGGCTAGAAGCAAGGTTGCTGTTGCTGTTGTTGTTGGTGGTGGTGGTGGTGATGGCAGTGTATATCTTCAAGTCGTTGCCTACTTATGGTGACCGTAAGGCAAATCTATCATGGGATTTTCCAGGGCTGAGAGTGTGGGACACACCTAAGATCACCTAGTGGTTTCCCATGAACAAGTGGGAAATAGAACACTGGCCATAGGCCAACGCTGAGACCAATATGCCACACTGACTCTAGAAGCAAATTGGTTAAATTAAATGTTCCTTTTACCTTTACAAGGAGATGGGGCAATCCCTCCATTTCACCTTGATCTGGGAATAGCCCCTTTAGTTAAGATTTTTGTCTTAATTTCCAATCAGGAATATACATTCTCTCTCTCTCCACCTGTATGTATGCATGTTCGAATAACGAGCTTTGAGCAATGGTGGTTGGTGCTTGAAGTCTAACATTTAATTACATCTATAGGGGCTGTCTCTAGATCAGAGGTTGTGGTGCAGAAACCTCAGAGCCTAGGAGGAGTCTGAACTGGGAACCCTACATAAGCCAAAGCATGTTAACTTTGGCACTATCAGGTTATGTATCCCCTGCCATTAAATTGCATTGGTCTGTTGGATGTGTATGGAAATAGAGTATTGTGATCAAAGCAGAAGAACTCAATTAAACTTAGTTGTAACTGCTACAAAGTATCCAGTGTTAATTGATGATTGCAACAATGTATCTGCACTGAATCTGCATGGATTGTTACAAACTATCAATAGCTAATTGTTTTATTGCCTACTGCTACAATGTCCAGTGTAAGGGAGAGATCAGAGATAGGCAAAAATGAAAGTAGTCAGAAGAGGCTTCTGTTTTGGGAACCTGGTGTTTATAAGATAGGCAGCAGGAAATATGTGCTCGGGTCAAACCACTCAAGAGTGGTGAGAAGCGGGAACCAAACTTGGGTATGGAAACTGTCTGAGCAGTGGTGTGATGCTTAGATTTATGACCCTCACCAATCACAGTTTTGCATGCCTAAATTTTGGAATTGTACCCATAAAAGGTGTAAGTTCTGTATATGCTTTAGTTTCAGCAACTTCAGAAGAAGTATTCTGTGCTGCTTGAGTTTCTACAAATTAAAGTACAGTCATCCCTCCACTTTTGCGGATTTGATTTTTCACAGATTATTTGTTGTCATTTCTGCTGTCTCCCTATGCCATTTTTAATAGGGACTGCAAGCCTCATGAGACTGAGAAACTGCAAATGAGATTTGTAAGTTCCTCTTTAAAATGGTGTGGGGCAGCCGTGGAGGTGGCAGTAAGCCCCACCAGTCACCCACTTCTGCCTTGTGAAAGAACCCTGATGCCTCAAAGGAATCCATGCTGGGTTCAATATGGTGATCATACTTTTTTTTGTGTTAAATATGATTTGGGAGGGCCTAGAGTTATTCATGGTTTTTCTACTTTTACAGGGGTCCTGTGCTCCCAACCGTAGCGAATGTGGAGGGATGACTGTACTGTTTACCTCATAGAGATGTTTATAAAGTGTGGGTTACCCAGTACATGACAGGCACTTTCACTAGTATGTATGATAAGAATGGATACTTTTGATAAATCATCTTAATAAGGGTTGCCAAGACAAAAGTATCCTAGGCCCTGAAACTGAAAAGCCAAAATCCAAGACCTGGGTCTGTCCCCTGGTGATGCCATTAAGCATGATCTATTAAGCAATGATCACAGATGCTCAGATCATATTATTCAAATAATAAACAGAAATGAGAAAATATTTCTCTGCTTGGAAATTCAGTTTCTTAAGCAGTGCACCGAACAAAATCAGCTCTGATTTTAACCCCTTTGCTTTCAAGAAAAGAAAGTTTGGCAAGCTCTGCTTTGAACACAAAATAGTCAGCAGTAGCCAGAGGCCATATTCAAGGCAATCCTCCACCTAAGACAGGAGGAGAAAGAAAATAGTTTCTTTTGACTGAAGCAAGGGCTAGAGTGATTCCCACTGCAGGTTCCATATGCTGGCAAAGAAGGCTGGCAAACCCTCTGGAGCAGAGTTTTGGGTGCAAAGAAAGCTATATTAGGAATGAAAGTTGCATAGCACCAGCATTCAGACACTAGGTCAAACTTCTCATTAGTTAGAACTATCAGCACAAATCTATGCCTATGTTTTCTTCTTTGATTTTTTTTAAATAGCTATTCCTTTCACTTGCACCTTGTGACCAGTTCAATATTCAACTACCCTGGGGAAAGATTACAAATATCCTCTAGGGATGTCCTGAAGAGTGGAAAGCATTATTTTTGGAAGCAAATCTTGAGATAAACAAATGGCCATCAATGAAGCTTGAGGAACTCTGGGCTGACATCCAGAGCTAACTTTAAATTGCCAACGATGCCTATGACATTTTCACACATCAGCATGATTTCAGGTTTGCAATAATCGGTGAAGTTTAATAAAACCATCATTTGACTACCTCAAATTAAGATTTTTGTATAACATTCACCATTATACTGAACCAGTAATTCATTTCTTCCCAATGAAAATCCTAGGAGTTTTGGAAGAATTATGTTTGTTAACATCACAGCAAGAGAAGAAAGGAATACATTCTAGGAATGGAAATAATGTTCAAAAATATTAAAAAATAATAATAATTGAATGACATGTTTTCCAGATGTTAGGAATTCTCAACGAAAAGAATTCTGGACTGACAAGAAAATTTGCAGTCCATGAAATTTGCAAGAGGATCTTTTGCACAGAAAATAGTATTTTCTGTGTAGGAAACACCTTTTTCTGCACACAAAGTATTTCTGTGTGGAAATATTTTGTGTATAGAAAAAGCTGTTTCCTGTGCAGAAAAACCCTGCTTTCAGTGCAAAGCAAGCAAATTTGGCACAAATTTTGTTGTTAGGAGAAGGGCTGAAGAGAATGAGCCAAGAACAGTCCAGGATTGAGAACCAAGTTGCACATCAATGTCAAAAATCCAAAGGGTTCAACAGCAAACAGACTGGTGAAACAACTAAGGGTAGCAAGCAGCAGTAGATGTCAAGCAGAGATACACCAAGATTTGTGTTTTTTCCAGTGCTGGTCAGAACTACTGTTCATCTTATAATGCTGAGAAGTCCTAGCTGACCCTGATTCCTACCTGCATTTAGCTGTGGCATTCTTACACGAGCTTCTTTCAAAAATACCTTGACTGCAGCTGTTTCTAATGGAAAGAGTTTGGGCTAGCAATTTCTGCTATGTCTTTCTTAGGGTGTGGGTTGCTGTCCCTCATGATATTTTGCCTAGGAGAAGAGGGACGTAGCTGATTATTGGCTGTTTGGCTGCACATTTGCTGGGCCTCCACCATTTCATGCTGGCAGTGTAAGACTTGTTCCTTATCTGATGAGGAATCCTTGGGGGGACTGAAATGCCCCAAACACTGGAGGAATATATGTGGCTTTTGTGATCTTTGGTAATCTCAGATGTTTAGCAAATACCAAGACTGGAAAATAATTCAATAGGTTCAACATTGGTGGCAATAATATCCACTTTGCACCTGAGACTCTTTGATAAGCAAAGTGCACTTTTCCCCCAACATTTGTGAGTGTTGCAGTGTATTTTGGATAAATAAACTATATCTAGAATTATATGTACATTTCAAAAAAGTAAACAGCTATAATTGCATACACCAAAGTGTCCACATGAAACCTCTTTAATCAACATGTAAATGTGTACAAACACCTATATTAAAATTTCTTTTTAAAGAACACATGAAAATAATGCATGAATTCTCTTGTGAAAAGGGAGAGAAAAAGACTGACAAGCTGGTATGTACCAACAATGAGATAAAAATGCAGCTAGGATTTAGAGAAACAGCAAGATTGAGACAGGAAGATTTCACATCCCTTCAAGAAAGTACCCAAGCACAAAAAGTATACCATCCTCCTTTAGTCGTTTTCAGCTCTAACTAAATTCAATCAAATTTACATCTGTTCCTCCCTTCTCTCTTAAAAGATAACCATAAGTTGCCAGCACCAATGAGCCCTGGCCTTGACAAATCACTAACGAGATGTTTCTAAAAGGATCTGAGCAATGTTTTTATTCGTTATTTTCTGTCTGTATTGTTCATGCTTCTCTATGCTTTCAGCTATTTCTATTCAGAACATTCAGTGTTGCTTACAAGAAATGGAGGCTGAGTGCCAAAGCATCAAGGCTGTATGCAAACCATTAGTGTGTTAAGTGTTTTTTTTTTCTCCTGCAGTGCTAGCTCTTTTGTCCATGAGCCTGATACCACAACAAGCATTTCCCACTGTTGAGCTGCGGAAGTTTAAGCGTGCACAGTAAGCCAAAGTATCTCTCTTTGTTCCTAAATGGGGTGTCTTTGCAATGATTTGCTTTCAACTTCTTAGGATATTGTACAGAACCATTTGGGACACATTGTACACCTGACTCCTCCACTTCTTCCCCTGCAACTATGCCGGCATCTATAAACAGATCTGAAAATATATATTGGGGAATTTGGTAAACTTTTGCCATAAATATTAGTATGAGTTTGAAGCATATGTACAATTTAGGAAAAGTATATGATCCTCCCTGGCAATCATACCATGATGAAGGAATGTATGACACTGACATTTATTTGCTATGTGACATTACTGTGTGATTGGAAGATGCATATAATTTGGAATATAGCATTCACTTATTTCATTTACTCTCTCTAGGGTGGATGGATGAACATGTAACCCTCAATATAATTGGGCTATTAGTCTCTAATTTATTCACTTTGACCAAACAATCCTTTTGCCACTAGAATGATATAATTAAATACAGTATTATATAGTTATAATACAGGATATAGAAGGATGCTCCATTCAGTCTGATTTGGAACTGACTTAGTATTTATCGGCTTCTCACAACTGTTCAGAAACAAGTCATCTTTTTCTCAAGAGTTCCCTCCCAGTTTGTCATGCTGTCATATGAATGCTGCTATCATATACATATGTATCATTTTTTAAATCTGTAAAATATTTACTTATGTATTGCTATGCCTTCTAAGAGCTATAGTTCAGTTTAGAGGAATTGATCAGAGTACTCTCATAAATGAGTATCCCTGATTGAAATCTGAAGAGATAAACTGAGATGGCCATACTGAATAGAAATAGGGAAGTTTGCCAGTTTTGTTTTCACTTGTCTTTGATTTAAAAATCTACCTTTTTTAAAAAAAAAATCCTAAATATGAAGAAATGTGTACATTTTCATAAAATTTCAAACAAATTCAAAGGAGAATTCTCTCCAATTTGTACTGGTCCAGTCCAACTGGTATAACTGTTACCAGCATGAAGAGTACCATATTGTTATTGCCTGCCATATAGGTTTTAAAGATGAAGAGATTCTCAGAAACAAAAATTGAGACATTAAATCTTACAAATTAATAACATGGTTGAACAGACGGATTCAAAGCTAGTTTTTAAACAGCTGAAAGCTCAAAACACTGTCTGATTCTTTTTAAGTTTTATTGTCAGCCTTAAGTTCTTTCTGTCTTGAATATGAAGAAATTTGTAGATTTCAGTAAATTCCTACAAAAATGAAGTGAACTGAAATTCTCACCTATCCCTAAGGACAAATCAGAAACTGTATCTACTCTGAGTCTTCTCAAACCCTTCTTCTGCTACCCGCCTCTAGGCCAGGTCGTCTCTAGGCCAGACCACAATGGCAGGCACTGCTATAGAAAGTCTTCCCAAGCTAGAGACTAGGACTGAAAGCACAAGACTTGGTTATCTAACCTCAAACTGCAATTGTTTTTATTTAAAATTGTTTCTTTTTTTATTTTTTTTATTAATTATAAATAAAAAAACAAAAAAAGAAAAACACCATGTGATACTCATAACAATGAAAAAAGGAAATTTCATCAAAAACAAGCTTACAATATTATTTCTCTCCAATTTCATTACAATCATATACTTATTCAGCATATTCTATATCATACTGCCTATATAATTTTGTTACCTATATCTAGATCTCATTCTCATTATACTCATTATTATTATAATAATTTTATTCTTAACTCTATACATTTCCATTACATTTAATCTATTACTATTACTAAATATGATCTTACTACTAACATATCAAACTATTCCTAAAAGTAAACCCACCCCCAGAGCCAATTATGTTTCAACTTACTCCACCTTCCAGAATTGTAATTCTTCTTGTGGAGGTATGACTCCTTCCTCTTTTATTAAAGCCTTTTCAACAAATATCTTTCATATTGCTTCGAAATCATTTCCCTTCATTATTTTTTGCTCTTAATTCAACATGTTAACTTATCATTAATCACAATTTTCCACACTTCTTTATACCAATCCTCTATTTGAAAATCTCCATGAATTTTCCATTTCCTTGATATAATTAACCTTGCTGCAGTTAATAAGTTTGTAATTAAATCCTTAATTGTCTGGGTACAATTAACCTTATCAAATATAGATAATAATGCTATACTTGGACATATTCATAAATCAATTTCTGTTATCTCTTTTAACTATTTAAACACCCTTTGCCAAAATTTCTGTACACCTTCACAATTCCACCACATATGAATATATGTACCAATCTCTTGACAATTCCTTGAACACAATCTTGAATAATTCTTATCTATACAGTTTAACTTTATTAGTGTTAGGTACCATCTCCAAACCAATTTATAATACTTCTCTTTTAACCTTACGGACAAGTTTTTTAAATGACACTGATTCCAAATTTTCCCCCAGTCCTGAATATCTATTTTTAGATATCTATTTTTTGTGCTAGTTCTTCCCCCCATACTTTTTCTAAGATATTCATCTTCATCTTCATATTTTGCCAACATTTTGTATATTTCACTTGTGGTACCCTTAAATATTTCATTTTCCTCCATACATTTAAAATTGTTTCTAAATAATAAGATTTTATCAAAATGCATGTTATATTAGTTTTATGCTGTATGCCATATTGAGAAGAACATGGTCATCAAAGGAAGCTAGCATATGGATTGAATAAAAACAAGGGTTGTTTCTAGTTCCAGTATCATTTCCACTGAGGATTTCAGCATTCGTAGTTTCAGTTCCCTCCAGAAGAAAAAAATGGTAATGAGTTGTCAACATGAGTTCCAAGGTAAGTTTCATGGACTGAAGGAAGAGGAGGGATGGTTGTCAGGGTCTTTTTGAGTGTCATATTAGTTTGAAGAGATCAAAAACTTTTCAGGTAATCAATGAATACATCATTTAGAGTGAAGATACATGCCAGAATCCTATACATTAAAATGCTTGGTTCCTGCCATGATAGTATTAGCAAACCCCACTCAGCTTAACCTGTAGGAAGGAGAAGTAGAACATACTTTGGCTACTGCAACATTGTAACCATGGGTAATTATGATCAGCAACAATGTATTGAATATTAATTGTAGTTTTTATCCAGGCATAGGATCAAAGGCTTCAAGGTGTCCAGGTAATGCTGTAGGGCATCTGGCATGGGATCGCAAAGATCAGAGCGATGAAGTGTGATGTCTCTGGAAGACAGTGTGAAAGCAACCAGAAGGACAGAGATACAACATGAGAAGTAATTAGGTTCTCAAGATGCAAGTATGTAAACATCTGAGAAGCTGGGAACCCTCAGATTATAGTGGGGTGATGTGACATTTATGGCTCTCACCAATCAATGCCCTTCATGCCTAAAGTTTATGTTTTAAAAACCCATTAATAACCAATATATCTCAGTCTCGGTAACTTTTATCAAGCTGCTATGTTGTTTGCTTTACCTCAATGCCGCTGTTGAACTCTGAGTGTTTTCTTGGGGAAACAAATTAGCCAGCGCATGACACTATATTACTTATCTACTAATATATAAAAGTCAAAGTTCATTTGTTTGTCTGTGTCAGGCGAAGACCTCATATGATTGGCTGTCTGAGAAGATTCTATGGAATCCTGGGGTTTGCAGTTTAGAGAGGGGCCTTTAGAATTTTCAGCCAGAGAGCTCTTGGGCCTGGCCGGTTGCTATGGGCATGAGGCCTAGCAGCAAGAAGGAGGAGGGCAGTGTATTCCCTCAGGAACCCAACCTCTGTATGTTAATAGCTCTGAATACAGATTGGATTGAGGAATATGGGGAAAAGCTACAGGTACTGGACAAGACAGTTTGGAGAATTAGAGATACGGATCTTAAATCTTTCTAACAAGTATTACCTTTGAGAAAATGCTGGGTATATACGCTAGTGTTGCATAATGTTGAATATACCTACCTTTGTGGCAGAGATGCTGAGAAACTCAGTTACTGAATTGTGAAGATGTGTAACAGAACACGAGCAAGAGTGCCTGATGCACATTGGTCATTTTGCTGTCTCTGCTATGTAGTTACTTAATAGTAGCCCTTTACTGGATATCGATGTTACACAACTTTAAAATTGTAATTCCTGCAGATATAAGTCCACTTATGAAGATTTAATGTCCCAACAGTATTCTGGCCAACATATTCAAGAACTTTTAAGTGTTAATAAGCAGTCTTTTTCAGGTGCCTGGTCTACACAATTCTAGCTTTGCCTGCCTAGAATCAAATTCACCCTGAAGAGAGAATAATCTCAGGGTAGTGAAGGAAATGACATCTTATTCCTAAAGTAGTCACAGAGTATGAGGTGGAGAAATTCATACACCAATCTAGTAATGACAAAGCTCAAGGTCATTACAACTTGCTAGCATGAAATACGTCAGTCCACTACGTCCCTTGGTTGGAAAAGAAATTCATACAGAGATTTTGAATAAATTTAGCCAATTTGTGGCCTATGAGATTATTAATGAAAGTATGAGTGTATCTTTTGTTTACCTTTATCAAGAGGAGGCCACATGCATCAGATTCTTTACTCTTTTTGGATTATGGTGCAAGTGTACAACTAGAAAGACATATATTTAAAAAATGTGCACAAATGTTTTAGTCTGTACATGTGAAAGGGATCTAGGAGTCTTGGTAGACCATAAGCTGAATATGAGTCAGCAGTGCTATGCAGCAGCCAAGAAAGCCAACACAGATTCCTGATTGCATCAATAGCAGTATGCTGTCTAGATCAAGGGAGGTAATGGTACCACTCTATTTTGCATTGGTTACACCTCATCTGGAATACTCTGTCCAGTTCCGGGCACCTCAATTCAAAAAGGATATTGAAAAGCTGGAATGTGTCCAGAGGAGAGTGACAAAAATGGTGAAGGGTCTGGAAGCCATGCCCTATGAGGAGTGGCTTAGAGAGTTGGGTATGTTTAGTCTGCAGAAGAGAAGTTAAGAGCGGACATGATAGCCATGTTTAAATATTTGAAAGGATGTCATGTTGAGGACGGAGCAAGCTTGTTCTCTGCCGCTCCAGAAACTAGGACAAGGAACAATGGATTCAAGCTGCAGGAAAGGAGATTCCACTTGAACCTCAGGAAGAACTTCCTGATGGTAAGAGCTATCCAGCAGTGGAATATGCTGCCTCCAACTGTGGTGGAGTCTCCTTCTTTGGAGATTTTTAAACAGAGGCTGGATGGTCATCTGTTGGGAGTGCTTTGATGTGGGTTCCTGCATAGCAAGGGGTTGGACTGGATGGCCTCTGGGGTCTCTTCCAACTCTATGTTTCTATGATTCATTGAGAGAAGTCTGAGCCAAATATATCTGAATTCCCATGTAAGAATGAAAAACACATACATAAAACCTGATGTGAAACTTGGACAGGATGATAACGCTGGCAGGACCCTGACAAATGCAAGGAAAAATAAAATCAGGGATTTTAACATCTTTGCATATCAACATCCCAAAGGAAACATACTAACACTTTTCTTCTGTATGTGGACCTGAAGGCTTTGTTGGTTTGAAAGTCATCCTCCTGTTCCATACTGAGCTGGACAGCTGTTGAAGCCTTTGAAAACACCTCTAGGCCTTAATTCTTCTATTCCTTTTTTCACAAGGCAAGTCTTTATGAAGGGGCTTGTAGCTGTCATTTTCATGAAGTAAACAGTTCTTTTGAATTCAGTCCCCTATGGTGAGGTTTAAAGATTACTGTTTCCAGGAGATCAATGTATTCCAGGGCAGGGGTAAACCTGAGTGTTGGGTTGACAATTCTGCCTTTACTGCAAGGCTTTTCTTAAGAATGTCTGCATCACCAAAAGAGTGGAAATCAAAGAAAAAAAATAAATACAAAAATCCTACAGCTGTCAAATAAAGCTATTACAAACATAGGACCATATTTCAGCACTAGTAGTCATTAAAGTAAAAGGTCAGTGCCTAGGTTAGAGGATGCTTATTTATTTCCAGCCCATTTCCCAGAGCTGGGATTCCACATTGATTAGCATGGCAACTCCCATGATAGAATGATATGAAAAAAAAAATAATACTTGACTTTTTTCTAATTTGGAATGAAGTTTTGTCCTTTTTGAAGCAGAAGAACATGTGTCTTTATAGATATACCTCTGAATGAGGCAAAGGACAAGATGATGCCCTCCCCACATTGCAAGTACAGGTGCTGACTGTTTTACTGGTGGAAACTTACTTCAATACTAGTTATGGATGCTGATTTAGAGGGTTCAAGATATATTATGTCAGAGGTGGACAACTAGGGGATCCTGGGGTCAACATTATCCTCCCGTATACCTCAGAGTGCTACATCCTCAAATATAACTGCTTGCAAAAAAAAAAAAAAAAAAAAAGACAGTCCCTTCCCCTCCCCCGACTTCTACAAGCCTGGGGCCACTTCTGCTATATTTTGCCATATTTAAGTTCCTAGGCTATTTTAGACCTGGGAACAAACTTCCTGCTCATTTTCTGTTTTTTAAAAGAGTCTCTCCTAGGCCCAGAGGGTGCACAAATTTTTAAAAGTACTTCCCACACCCCAGAGGGCATTTGGGGCAAACAAACTGACACATGGGGGCCACAAAAATAGCCCTGCATGTGTTCCACAGGCTTCTTTTTGCCCACACCTGGGCTATGATCTGCAAAATGGGGAAATGGTAAAGAAGTTCAGATGGAATAGCTACTCCCTGCATCAGCTGCTCAAGAGAATTGTCTTGCTCTTGCTAATGATAGGGCTAGCCCCATCTGTACTTTCCAAGCCTGCAATTATTCTTTCCATATTATTTTCATTGTAGTATTTGCTAGTCAAGTGCAAGTTTTAAGACACACTACAATTGTAGACTGTTACTAGACTGTGTCTAGCAGAACAGTACAGGATTTGAACTCTTTGTCCCTCTCTGCTAAATTCTAGCACCAAATAAGGTAGAATCAGGTTATTGTGTGAGAGTGAAGAATGAATGGCTTAACTCTTCAGTCCTTTTGTTCTCAATGCCTTTCTTTAAGAATGGCCCTAGGAAAGCATCAGAACACACTGTCATGTTTAATAGAGAGCTTTCTTATTATTATAGTCTCAGTGGCATTACTTTTAGTATGTCCATCCATCTGCCCTTACTGCCTACACTCCTGATTTATTCCTTTCTGTCCTAAACAAGGCCTTCAGGTGCTGCAAATAACAGACAATGGCATACCCTCCAATTGTTCTGAGCTGGCAGAAACAATCCTGATTAATTCTCTGTTCTCCCACCTTTCTGGCTGCTTTAAATATGCTCTGGTTTCTCTCTCTTCCCCCAATTATCCTCCTCTTACTGCATTTGCTTCAATGTGCAGAAGTGCACTCAATTAACTGAGCCAGGGGAGAGAAAGAGGGCTGTGTGGAATCTTGTCCTTCCCAGGCAAGAAGAATCAGGCAAAAGCAAACTGCAAACTTATGTTCCTCCTCATTTATAACTTCTACCATCTTATTCTACCTTCTGATGTTGGCCATACAAGTTCTGGTTTTCATCTGTGAAATACTGGAGGATATGCAATGAAAGCAATGTAGAACAACAAAACCGATTAATAAATGGAGCTGTCTGTAAAACGTTCTTCCATTCAGGGCTGCATGAAAACAATTTATGAAGGATGGACCCAGTCCAACCTCTTTAAGAAGGAAGTTCTATAATCAAGGTGTTGCTACAGAAAAGACCTAAAATATTTGGTTCCACTACAGCTGAATGAAGCCCAAACCAAACAAGAGGTTACTTTAAAGATGGAAGTAGAAGCTGTGCTATTTTCAAATTGTGGGGGTGTGGGGGAGTTAGCCAGATTGATATGGAACTAACATAAACTCAAGGTTGTAGCTATGTGCCTCCCAATAAAAATTCTGGTCATAAGGGCATTGCCCCCCCATAAGAATTCTGCCCCTCAAAATCAAATTTTTCTTCAAATTTCTAGCACTTCAATAACTTAAAACTTCAGTTGAGCATTTAGAAAGAAAGTTTAGACATCCAAAGAAAAGAGGTAGGCAGAGTCCTCAAAGGAATCCAAACCCAGCAAATGTAAGTGTTCAGGGTGTGAACGATTTTCAGCTTTTCACACTCTGCAATGTCAGAAATTTGGGAACTGAAGGAGAATTTCATTTATGGGTACAGGACTTTTATTTGGGTAGGAAGATTCCATTTTGATCTCCCGTAGCAACACTCCTATGTAATGCCCCCCCAACCCATATGTCATGTCCCTTGCATTTAATTTAAACTGTAACATGAAAAAGCTGGTAGTCCCATTTTTATAGTAACATGAAATTTTGATCCCAGGCATGGGTGCAAGATGGATGACGTGATGGCAGATATCTCAGCTGTGTAAATCTAGGCCACGTTAACTGGGCTCCAGGAAAGTCGATACTAAATCTGATGGTATACCTCTTACATTACTGAATAAAAAAAGCTACCTTTTATACCAAAGGAGTTGGAATACATGTCACAGCTGTCTCAACTCTTTGAAAAAGAGAAAGAATGTGTGGCATTCTAATTAAAGTTTGCCTTTGTTTGATTTTTTCTCCCTCACATTGTAGAAAGCAATTCTCTCTATGACAATTCTTTTGGTCTGGCTTCCATTCTTCACTTTTAGCCTACAGAAGTAGTAAAACAGCAGACAAAATATGTGCTCCTTCTATTTAATTAACCTGTTTTAATTCGCTTTTACTGAGCCCTTGCAGATGAAACAGCTGGGTTCATCCTTGTGTTTTTGCCTCTCCCCCCTCCTTCACATATCTTAATCTTCTTTTGAAAATGATCAAAAAGGAATAGCAGCAGATGGGGTTGCAATATGAAAGGTTTTGCAAAGGAGCTAAGCTATCTAAGGGGGTGATGGGGAGCTGAAAGGGGTGTCAGATTAAGTTTTGAAAAATATCTCTAGGCATCTAAATTGACAGACCACTCTAGATCATTATTTTGAATGTTGAAAGAACCTAGGGAGTATGCCAGTCCTGGTCCCCTCTTTCCCTTCACCCTCTTATACGTGGAAGGCGACAGCATCTGTAATCTGTGAATGCTCTCTGTGAACTGGAATGTTAATCTTCCAGGGCCTAGGACTCACATAAGGAATGCTCACAAACAGCAGAGGGTCCTAATTTCAGACTACGAACCTCCACATGTAGGGGACAAACAGGGGATGGAACTTAGTCACTCCGCTTCTTGGGGACTGATTCAGCACATGAAGTAACAACCAAATAGGGCTTCCATCTCTGTCTCTTTCATTCTCTCTCTCTCTCTCAATCTCTTTTACCACACACATATGCTTGCTTCTACCTTGAGAAGGATCCCATGATTTTCTTAGCTACTGAATCAAAATACCTGTTGTTTTTGCATGCCTTCAAGTTATTTACAACCCTAAGGTGAACCCATCATGGGGTTTTCTTTGCAAGATTTGTTCAGAGGTGGGTTGTCATTGCCTTTCTCTTGAGAGTGTGATTTGAACAGGGTCACTCAGTATGTTTCCACAGACAAGCAGGAATTGAAAACCTGGTTTCCTGGAATCCTTATCCAAAACTGAAGCTACTACAGCATATTGGCTCATCAATATCTATTCTCTTTCCAATAAATCTTTGCTATAGATTTTGATTTTTCTTACTTTTTCTTTAACATGAAACCTCAGCAACAATGTGGGAATCTGACATTTCTTAACACCTAGAAAGATCAGGAGTCAGGAAGAATAGATAAATGTTTGCATTTACCATTCTCCTGAACACTGAAAAACTTTTCTGATCTTATGAAGCAGGAGTAAGCTTATCCTGGAAGGGCAATACTCCATGGTCAGAAGAGGATTCAGTAAGAGAACTGATCTAGATCTTGAAAACTAGAAGTGATCTCAAGTAAGAGAGGCCTGTCACAATCAAAAGAATGCAAAGAAGAACTTCAGTCAATTACTCTTTGTAAATTATTCCCTTCTATCAGCTTAGAAAGTACATCAGGAATTGTGGGATAAGGAACACTTGCAAACATTGCCAGTACATTGTTGGAGCTTATTTAATTACATCAGATAGATGTCGTTTGGTGTCTCCCACTGCAACTTGTAAACAGAGGCAGTGAGGGGAACGGGTATCATAAATCCAATCCTCACACTGAGCTGTAACAAGGAAATCTGCAGCAGCCCTCAGGCAACAAGTGGAAAGAAAGATCAGCACTAGTTAACAGCACCACAGACCACTGTATCTGAACTAAGGCTGAAATGTAATAGGAAGGCAAAGAAAACGTCTTATGGAGCACAAGTGTCTGAAGGAACTACAAGGGTTGAACCAAAGGAAGGTGGAAATGAGGGACTGGTTGGAGCAATTTTAAATCAGATGGAAATAGGAGTCTGTGTGCTTTAAAAATAAGATGACTTCTGTATTACATGATTCTGTATTAGATTTTGAATTTGATTTCTTGGAGAACTGTCTCACAGGATCAAGCCAAGCAGAGATGCCAGAGATCTTTAAGTTACTAAGAACCCTCACTCAGGTGAGTGAGCAATGGGGCACCTAAGTGTAGCAGAACTGGCTCACCATATTTTGAAGCTATGGCCACTTCCTCACGGCACTGTTACAGTGCTATTATTCCACTTTCAAAATCCTGTGGAATTCTGTGGCTTGTAGTTTACTGAGGTCAAAGAGTTCTCTGGCTGAGAATTCTAAATATCCCTCCCTAAACTGCAAATCGCAGGATTCCATAGGATGTTGAAAGTGGAATAATAGCACTATAACAGTGTAGTGTGGAAATGGCCTAGGTGTACTCATTCCAATCACTGTATGAAGGCTGCCCAAACGTGGCAAGACCAGCCTGTTGAGAGTCAAAAATTACCTAACTATGCTACTGAATCCAAAAGTGTTCAACATTCCTGCCTTCCTTTTCAAATAGCAACTAGCCATGGACTGCTGGGAAGTCACCAGCCTTAGTTGTTTGTAACTATCTAGCATATAGAAACTTCTCTACACAGAACTTCTGATGAGCTATCATAAAGAGTAGCCACTGACATAAAAATACAACAAGAGCCCTGCTGGAGCAGGGCAAAGGCCTATTAGTCAAGTATTCTGTTCACACAGTAGCTAACTACTCTCATCTGGGAAGCCCCAGAAAAAAGAAAAAAGCGAAAGCACAGCATTCATTGATATGACATACTTTCCTCTATAAATTTATCTCCACTAAAAGAAAGACAGACAGCTATCTAAGCCATCATCTGGTCTAGTGAGAATAAATTCTAAAAGCTGAATATGAGTTGCGTGAAGTCCTTCCTTTCGACTGTCCTAATTTCTGTGGCAAACACACTTTACAAGTGATTTTTACAGATTGGAAAAAAATTCATTCCAGTTTACTTCTGGTCAGAATTCAATACAATTATATATGGGACAAAGTGAAAATGACAGATTTGCCCATCTAGGATCTCTGATGTTTAAGTTTAGTAAATCAAAAGTTGAGAGTTAATACCACTAATATTAATTACAATGATATTTTTTTCAACATATGAAAATGAGCATTGAAACCCATGTTTCAATATGACATTTGGCTTGAGTTGTTGTAACATATTTGATTCTATCATCTCAGTATACAGAGAAAGGCATCAATAGGCTGAAATTTTTCAGAAGACTTTTTTTTGGGGGGAAAGATTTAGATTCCTATTTCCCCCACCCCAACTCATCCCTTAGAAGATGAGATGATTTTTAAAGAAGAATTTGCCCAAATGTTCCCCATCATATTTTTAAAATGTGACTTTTGCTAACTCACCCTTCCCAACTCCAGAATGATTCTAAATTTAGGGTACTGTGGAAAATACAAAATAGTGACCCAACAGATGATGACAGAGAAAGATAAAAAGGAATGATCATGTCTCGTTTTGGCTCTGCCCTTGTCCACCATCATCATGCAGCCTCTGACAGATTTGTCCCAGAGGAATACAGTGTTCAGCAGGAAAAAAATGTTTTCCCTTATTAGCTAGGCTCACTCACGCGACCAACTGAGGAAGCATTACCCTCATTCTGACTGAGCTTCATTTGCTCACAGAGATCTTAGTATATAGCCTTTTCTATGAGCTCAGTCACAATCAGGAAAAAATGCTTTCAGGAACACTTGAGGATTTAAAATTAGGCATGCGGACAATGAAAGCCTTCCTGAATGCTAGAAAAGTCTGAAAACCCAGAACATGAGAGCTGCTAGTTATGTAAAGTGACAGACTAAAGAACAGGTAGGATAGAATGTTGCGGCATGAGAGTTTAAAGGTAGTGTCAGAAAGCAGTGAAGAATTTAAGTCTCCAAATGAGACCATCTGCAGATTAATGCACATTTGCAAAATTTAGTAGTCATCAAATGACATGAGGGGGAAATTTCAAATGGCTTTTGGAGATATTTCTATATGACTACATAATATGGTCTGTATTTGAAAGCACAGTCCAAACATACTTGCAATATATAACAGTACCAATATAGAGTTCAACTGGGAATGCCCACTTCATAATTTGTTCTTTTAATACCTTATCTCCACACATGGCCACCAGAGAGCCATTTAGAATAGTTCATGCCTCTTCTAGAATGTACTCAGATACTCAGCTCAGTTGACGTGCTGCTCCTGGCAATGTTAGGCTAGTACAAATGACAAGTTGAATCTCTTGACTCACATTTCTTGGCCACCTTGAACTTGGCAGGCCATACATAATGAGACTGAGGTCAACACAATGGGCTGTGAAGACCTGCAGATGGGGCCACATTTGCCCTCCAACTGTGCATTGTACGTTGGCCTGCTCTAAACTAAACAGCCTTTGCCAGTTGCAGCACATTGACAGCTCCCTGGGGGTTTTAGACAAAAGCAAACAAAACAAACTTGTAGCAAATTGATTTGAGTTTTTCAAAAGCAAATGCAGTGAAAAAAGTGAAAGGTACTAGAAGCCCACCTTCCCGTTCTTTTCAAGAATAACAATGGCTATTAAAGATTGTTCAGTCCCTATTTAACTTGATTACCTTTTTTTCATAGGAAGAAGGCGACAAAAACACCATTTGTAAAATACCAAAATTGTAGGCCTAAGTTGATTTTATGGAATTTCTCAAATTACTAAGTTTTTTAAAAAGGAATTATGCCATTAGTCCACTGAAAAGTTGAAAAGCAGAAAGTTACCACTTTGCTGTGGGCTATGATAGCCCCTAGAATTATGTCTTCCTTTTCATTATTATAAGTAGCCATAATATGACTGTAATCAGCAAAGTTCCTAATGCAGTATTTTCTCTGTGGGTTAGAGGAAAACATTCAGAGGTACATGAAGCATCTTGCCCAGACATTTCACGAAAAATGGACTGGCGGTAAAAAAATAAATAAATATATACACTTGTCCAAGAAAAATAGTAAATTTAGACTTTTTAAGCACTATATAAGCTACAGGGTAAGGTTGGAAAGAATAATAGAAAATATTCAAGAAATGGTTGAAAAACATGTTTTTCAAGTGTTGAGAAACCTTCCTGAGAAGAATCCTCTATTGATAATAATTATTACAGTTCAGAACCTATTATTTGTAAAATTCACACATGATTGTTTTGACAAGATGCAGCCTTTTCTGCACAGAAAATTCTGCATTTTCTTAATATATGCAGAAATGGTTATTTCCTAAGCAGATAATGCTGCTTTCTATGCAAATCAATCATGTGTGAATTTTGTATAGAATAAGTCAACAACTGAAGCACTTTTTATGCAGAGAATAATATTTCTGTACAGACACAATGGAGACAACCCATCTGCCTGGTATGCTGTGATTACAAGGTTGTTCCAGTTTTAAGACTGTAAGGGATAAAAGGAGCTACATGGCCCCATTTCCTGAGACACATTTTTCTCGCCAAGAAGCTTGTCCGAGGGTAAAAGGGCCTTGGGGAATGGATTATATGGATGCTGTATGGCAAGGCAGGGACCATTAGCATGCTCTTAAATCTGACCTTCCAAATTCAGAATCAAAGGGCACCTCACCTCATTGCTCACAAGGCATCCTGCCTCTTACTCATTTTTAATGTGGCAGGCAGGCAGACTGCTTGCAGCTGTCTATTGTCTTTATTTTTCCAGAATGTCCTTGGGCCTCATGTAGACTCTGGGGCACTATTTGCAAATGAGAATTTGAGGTACAGTTATGGTAGCCCTACTGGAGTCTCATTTTGAAGAGTGCTTGGTAAGATCCCACAATTATTGTTAAAAAGTAGAAGGTGGTGAAAGGACATGGGGACTCACGCTACCATTGCCTGTTCAGCCTTGGAGGGTTGTGAAGATCCTGGAGATTGACTGAGGTAAGAGAAGCAGCAGCAGACTGGAGAACGCAATAGAGGGCCACAGGGATTAAGGAAGACCATGAAAAGGAGACTGAGAGGAGCTCTAATTTGAGGGCCTCCTTCTATGCGTTTGGAAGCTCTGGTCACAAAGGACTCCTAACCATGTGGAGGAATGTCCACAAAGACAGATGTCTCACTTTTCAGACCTTCTCTTATGGTTGTGGGCTACTGTGGAAGGCTAGGGGGTTGTATGAGCCACCCAGGAGACCCTTGAGGGCCACACTACAAATGCACTTTCTGTCTACTTCCTCTTTTAAAAAGGGTCTCTCCTGGGCCCAAAATGTCTTGGGATCACGTGGTAAAAATACTCCCCATATCTCCTAGAGGGAATTTGGGGGCAAAAAAATATTTCTTTTTCTGTTGTTAACCCCTAAGGGAAAAATGGCCCTGGAGGCCATATGCAGTTAAGGGGCGGCACTTTATCCACTCCTGCATTGCATGTTTGTTCCCTTTGGGTTTTTTTCTACACATTTCTATTCAGCAGATAAGCTCAGAACATGGACATAATATTTTGGTCCTGCTTTACCTGGACTCGCCTTGGTTGATGGAAAGATAGATCTCCCAGGATGTTTCTTCAGGAATAGCCCCATGTGGAATCAGCAGGCTAACTCCTGTAACAAAACAAGAATAAAAGTTACTAAGAGAGACTCTAAATCTCTGCTGGAAGGAAAGTGAATCACAGTTTCAGCATGTTGTCAGCCTAAAGGAACATAATAGCTTCGATGTGGCCTTGCAACAGATGAAACTTCATCATCATCATCACGTGAATGGCATGGCATGGATCAGGTTCCAATTTATAGTGTTACTTATACTACAGTATTTGTATTGCAATCTCTCTTCAAGGTCTCAGATAAGATTAGGTTTTTGTAGTTTGAAGTATTCAGACGATACAAAGAAAGAAAGCGCTCTTAGACTACAATAGTAAAGCTTGCATTAGTGTGGAGAACTGCCAGAGCCAATTTCAACAGTGCGTTGTGAGAAACACTATTTTTTTTTTAAAAAAAAACAACAACTCTTAAATGTTTACATTTTGCTAATGCAAAATCCAGGTCTTACTCATGACTGAAAGAATTTGAACATGGCTATTTACAGCTTTATTCTACTTGGAATCCAGTACCACAAAATACAAAATCATAATAGGATAAACTCCAAATTCAGCTCCATAATTTGAATGTGGTAGATGTTACAAATGTCAGCTTTGACAAGGTCTTGGCAATATGGCACAGTCTGAAATGGTAGAAAATAAAATGGTAGGAAATCTCACCTTTCAAGGCTAGAATTGTTTCAGTACCTGGCTCCTTTTTAACTCATACATTCCCTGCACTCATATTTTCCTCTGTGTCTGAAACACTATTTCAGTGAGATTCTCCAGATCATTTGGTGCTCTTAACATGCAGCTATGAGCTGCGTAAGATTACATGAACTAAAGAGAAAGCCTGAGCATGTTTTAGCATACAACGAAACATGGGAAGTAGAATGTAAAGCAAATGGGAAAGAGGAAGTGGGTAACCAATAATTTTGTAGACCACTGGAACAAATAGGGGACATTTCAGCAGCTACAGCCAATTCAAATACCTTAACAGCTCCTACCACTATTGCTGTTTGGTCTACTTTTTACATTGGCTACAACACACTTTCCAACTGTCCCACTTTGGTGGGGCAGTCTCAGTTAATCCTCTATCATCCCACTTGTTCAGCTTTTTTTTTAAAAAAAGTCTCAGTTTCTCTCTCCTCCTCCCACTTTTCTTCTTTGCAGCAAATGAAGCAAGCTGAGTACAAACAGAGTTCAACACACAAAAGTAGTTTGCACTCATTTAATTCACCAGGGGGAATAACAGGAGGGGAGTCAAATCTCGCCCTTCTTTGCAGTCAGGTAAAAAGAATCTGCTACAGTCTCTTTTAGCTTGTCTGTTACTCCTCATTAATAATGTTTGCCATCTTGATGACATTCTGAAATTGCTTGGCTGCATATGTCCCAATTATCATCTGCGAAATGTTGGAGGGCATGCCATAAGCTTATGGTAGCTGAGGACAGGAAATCACCCACCAACTTGATTTTTCTAAAGTGCCCATTATTATCACTACAGAGAGCTGTAGGGAAATATAAGTGATGGACAATTGTCCATACTCGGGCACTGCCGTGGAGCTAGGTGGATGTGTGAGAGGGTAGTGAAAGGCGGATGGACTTTGTGGAGGAAGGCAGTTCTACCATAGATCCAGACCTGTTCTCTTTCAGAATGCATAAAGTTTACCTGGTGCATAGCCAAACTTGTACAGATCTCAGACTCCTTCTAGGCTTTTTAAAATGTCTACTACTATATTTACTGTTCTCTACATTAATGTTGGACTGTTTCATGCTGGGGAAGTGTCATTGCTCAGTGACATGGGGATATTTTGCTTCAAGAGATACCCAAGTCCAGTCTCTGGCCTTCCCATTGAAAAAATTCCAAAGAGCTGGGCGAGGAAAGCCCTTCCTGCTGCAAAAAGCCTAGAGAAGTGCTGCCAACTGAAGTATACTGTGCTAGGCTTGCTAGGCAAGTGATCTAACTTAATATAAGATTATTCCATATTTTACTCATGCTTCCTTGAACTAAGGGCAATAGTTACTTGATAAGTTACCTCTAGCATAGAGTTTAGTCATGTAAATCTTTGTAAATTTTATCCTCAGAGGCAAGAATGAATGATTTTACCATACATCTCCTTGCTATGAAAAAGCTCGTGAAAGCTGTGGTTTGAGAAGAATTTTCAGATTAAGACTTACTCAGTGCACATAATAAGCAATGTGTGAGTGTAGAAAATTTCTTCTTCTTCTTCTTCTTCTCTTTGTACAGAAAACATACTGCTCTTTTTGCATAGAAAACTACATTTTTCTCCACAGAAAATTTGTTTTCTGCCCAGAAACTACATTCCAAGCATGCACTCATGTTCACCAAAAAACTGCATTATCCACAAGGATTATGTCCCAAGTTATGAAGCTTATTATCTCTCCAGTATTCTTTTCCTCAGTGTTTCCTTATACATGGAAATCTCTTTTTTCATCTATCCTTTGAATATAGCTATGACTTCAGAGGAGTTCTAGCTTAAATACACACACACACGCACACACACTTCTTTAGATTCATGTAGCAAATGTGGAGATGAAGAAATGAGCACACTGATAGCACAAGATCTGTGACCCTACCATTCTGAACGCCCTGAATCTGGATTCCAGAGCTGTGTTCTCTTTCTCTCTCTCCCTCTCTCTCTCTCTCCTTTTTGCATGCACACATTCACATACGTGGATACACAAACAAAGCAGATTGATTCATATCACATTCCAAATACACTGAGATGAACGGGTGCTTCTACATAATAATTATACAAAGCCTAAGAAGAAACAACCCCATACCCAAATTACTTCCCACATAAGATGTTTCCAGGCACTTACATATCTGGGACAATTCTTTGTACTGAGTAGCATTTCTGTTGACAGTTAAATGGGCCTGTGTGTCAAGTGCACACAAATCTGTTTACTCAAACAATGGGGACTTTTTGACCTATATCAATAACAGAGGGAGTTTAGTCACGCTTATTAGGAGGCACAAGGAGGAAGAACTCTTAACTGCTCATTGCTCTGTCGCAATTAAACCCTGCTGAGAATCTCGCCCTTACACAGTCTCTCTTTGCCCCACCTTCTCAAGACTAAAACGATCTCTCGGGAAGAAAGCTATTAAGTCACTTTGGATGGCAGGACAATACCGCTAATCTAAGTTTCACACGTCACTTTACACAGAAATACTGCAGACTCAAAAAATGTAGTGCCGCTTATCCCACTTAAACATCTAGTAGCCAACAATGGCCTTTCTCAGGAACTAATAGTAATTATTACTGTTATTTCTTTTTACTCCATCTCCCTATAGATTGAGATGGAGAACAACAATAGATTAAAATACAAGAAATGACATCCATTAAAAACACATATAACAAGTTAAAATATATCATATTAATTAAAAGAAAATACAAAACTAAGACATATCAAAATAATCAATCCATACTTCAAAATTCATAATTTAAAAGTCATCTGAATAGGCTTGCCAGAAGAGACTGCTCTGAAATGCTGTTTTAAAGTCAGGCCATTTCTGCACTAGACTGTTACAGTGCTATCATTCCACTTCCAACATCCTCAAGGCCCCTCCCTAAACTGCAAACCCCAGGATTCCATAGGATGTTGAAAGTGGAATGATAGCACTATAACAGTCTAGTGCAGAAGTGGCCTCAGACAATGTATCCAGCTGTTGAATCTTTTTTGGCAGGTAATTCCACAGTCTAGGAGCAGATGAAGAAAAGGTCTTCTGGGTGACAGTGCCTATTCCTGCTGACTGGAGTAAATGTCCCCCAGAGAATGTGAGTATATGGTGTCCATTATATAGGAGAAGACAATCTTGTAGGTAATCTAAAGCCAACCCATGTAGGGTTTTCGAAGTAACAACCAACACTTTATACCTTGCCCAGAAACTAATCAGCAAACTGTAGAATGATTTAAATATTGTTATAATGTGATCATTTCTAGATGTACCAGTAACCAATTTCTCTTACATGTTCTAACTGAAGATTCCAAACTTTGTACGGAGATACCAGAAGTCCAGCCTTGTGATTACCAGTGGGTGCATCTTTAGGTTCTCCAGCTCTAGCATGGGGTGCTAGCTGGCATAATAGATAAAACTAACAATGGGTACTCCTGGTCATATCTATCTGAGCTGTCATTCAGAGTGAAGGACCCAGAAACACCCCCAGGCTGCAAGAACATAGACTTTCAGGGAGAGCGTAGTCCATTCAGGACTAGTTGAAAAACCCCAAAACCAAGGTTAGGAACCAAGGTTAGGACAGTAAGCTCTTCCATTTTGTCTGGATTTAGCTTCAGTTTGTTTTCCTCTCATCTAACCCATTATCTCCTCCTTCAAGTCAATTCTGGCTTACATTCCTTCAAGTCAACCTGACTTAAGGTAACCCTACCACAGTGTTTTCTTCAGAGGAGGTTTCCATTGCCTTCCTCTAAGGCTGAGCAAGAGTGACTTCCCCAAGATCATCCAGTGGGATACATTTCATTCACTTCCTATGGTTTTCCACCCAACAAGCATGGTATAGTGGTTTGAGTGTTGAACTATGATCCTGGAAACCAGGGTATGATTCCCTGCTTGGGCATTAGAAACCCATTGGGTGACCTTGGGTGCATCACACATTCTCAACCCATAGAAAGCCCCATGATAGATTTGCCATGGGGTCACTATAAATCAGAAATATATTAAAGGCACACAACCACAATAACTCAAACCCCAACCAACAATCAAAGAGTATTTTGTGCCCATTGAGAAAGGTCAGTCCTCATCAGGCCATATCTTCCATTTACTAACAGGTATTATAGGATACTAGCGTATATACCCAAAGTTGCTCGGGATTTATTTTCTCATAGGTGATACTTGTTAGAAAGATCTGAGATCCTATGTCTCTAATTTCCCAAACTGTCTTGTCTAGTACTTGTAACTTTTCCCCGTATTCCCAATCCAATCTGTATTCAGAGTTGTTAACATGCAGAGGTTGGTTTGCTGAGTGAATATCTTGTCCTCCTCCTTGCTGCTAGGATCATGTCCATAGCAACCGGCCATGCCCAAGAGCTCTCTGGCTGAGAATTCTAAAGGTTCCTCCCTAAACTGCAAACCCCAGGATTCCATAGCATCTTCTCAGGCAGTCAATCATATGTGGTCTTTGTCCAATACAGCCAATCATATGAGTTCTTCACCTGCCTGACACAGACAAACTCACAACTTTGATTTTCTATATTAGTAGACTAATATCTTCTTCAGATAATTAAATGTGGCAACAAAAGTTCTGGTATGTAACTTGGGTCCAAACTGTTTTATATCTGAGAAGGTTCTGAGGAAGGGCTCTATACATGCAAAGTGATCCAAATGTCTTAGCACAGAGACCATGAAGAATCTTTTGAAAAATGGAGTTGTCCAATTTATGTCTTGGGCTTTAAAGGTTTATATCCTGATGGAAAAATGAAATGCTCCACTGTTGAAGATACCATCTGATTTCAATGATGTATTGTCCTGGTTTATAACATAGTTGTACACTGGACACTGCATGGTATTATTATGAAATAATACAAGTTTAACTGAACTAAAAGTGTAGCAAAGGTCATGAATAACTGTTATAATTCTGTAAGATAAAGAAGAAAGCAAAGAACAGTATTATGGGAGTATCTTCAACAAGAGATCTCTCTTGTAATTTCTGTGTAATTCATAATATTATCTCATTATTCTGAGCTCCCAGCATCTTAATTGCTAGTGGCAGAATAAAGCAACGTCACTCTTGCCATTTTTTAAAAATTTGGTTTTTACTCATAATAAAAGCATATGAGTCAAAAATAATGACTGAACTGTACAGACACCCTGTGTCATCAAAGGGGAGAAGACACTTCATTTCACAGAGCAAAGCAAGGATCTCATCTAACTGCTTGGATGCTCAAGGGCCTGCCTCCCATTTTTGACATGTCATTCCAGTAGTTAGCTTTGATTAAGAAAGAAAGAAAGAAACACCTGCTACCCTGACATCCTTTTTATTTCATGTGACAAGAGAACAACCTGTTTTGAAATTAATACGATTTTGCATACGAAAAATGTATCCAGAAATCTTCACAGCTGCAGCCCTTTCTGGGCACTACCCCTCAAGCAACTATAGTTATGTGGGTGGGGGAAGGTGCTGGGGAAAGGAGTCATTCATTGTTGGTAAGGATAGAAGATTATTTCATTGGATCTGACCATCTTGGTGAAAGTAGCCCTTTTCTACCTCCTGAGAGTTGCTGTGAAAAGAAACTCTTCACTTTGAGAATTTGTACAGGTTTCTGAGAAACAAGGTATAAAATAAGTGAGATATCCAAAGCCCGTGTGGGAACAGTCCTGAAGGAACGGGTGTGCCACAACATTTGACTGTCCGGATGTATAACCTGTACTCAGGAGAAGAGGCCTCTGTATGGAATGTGGAGAAATAAAACAGTTACCAATTGGCAAGAGGATCAGATGAGCTTGCATTTTATGAATTAGATGTGAATTAGATGAATTAGATGGGATGTGAAAACTGGAGGAAGGAATACCAACAATTTAATATATGCAGATGACACCATACTATCAGCAGAAAATAGCAAAGACTTGGGCCATTTCCTCACTAAAAGTTTATAGTGCCATTATTCCACTTTCAACATCCTATGGAATCCTGGGGTTTGCAGTTTAGGGATGGACCTCAGGCCCCTCCTTAAATGCAAACCCCAGGATTCATAGGATGTTGAAAGTGGAATAATAGCACTTTAATAGTCTAGCGCCAAAATGGCCTTGGATTATCGATTGAAGAAGGTCAAGGAACAAAGTGCAAAGGCAAGTTTACAGTTGAATATAAAGAAAATGAAAGTAATGATCACAGATGATTTCCAAAACTTTAAATCAGACAATGAAGACAATGAAATAGTTTAAGATTTTCCACTTATTGGCTCATTCGTTAGTCACAATTGAAACTGCAGCCAAGAATTTAGAAGCAGGCAGCACTTTCTAAAAAGACAGCCACAAAACTACAGCACTGTCAGGGTAACATCTGTCCTGAGTAGATTGGTGATTGGACTTCTGCACATACATAATAAAGCTCTGGGATTTGAGAAGCATGCATTTTGATTGCTCCATCCAATTTTCTATATCACGCAGTCCATATATCATGCAGTATTATGTGCTGTCTATCCTTATATGCTCATTCTTATTATGACTACTGCTACAGATTATTTCCTGAATCAATGAGTTCATTGGTGGCTATTGATGTTTCCTAATAAAATATAGCATATGTCTGAAATGTAAATGTTCCATAGTGAAATATTATGTACTTAGAAATGTTGAAAAATAATGTTGTGGATTGAGGTTCCTGAAAATATTTGCTGTTCTACTTGGAAAGGCAAGCAAATATCCAGTTTTAACCATATATTGTTAATATAAACTACACATTATAAACTTTTTGTAAGCATAAATGGAATTATGATCACCATTATGGTTTTTTAAAGAAAAAAAAACTAAGGCTCACTGAATATCAACAAGAGACTTGGGTGCTGGCATTTTTAAAAAAGTGCATCCCAGCAAATTAGAATGTGCATTTGCAACACTTACAAGTCTCTAACAAATACTCAAAATGGGACACATTCACACAGAATCACAGAGCTGTTAGCAGGCTGTACACCCCCATGCTTTGACATGGTTTAATTGGTGAAATATGATTGAACTGGCAAAATATATTAATTGGCATAAATATAAAATATAGCCTGCTATGGCTATATGACATCATTTTCCATTCTCAGGACCCCATTGTTTACTCTTCCAGAGAGCCATTAACACCCTCATCCTCCAGGCAGAAACAGCATATTTAAACCCAAGGTTTTGACCACTCAACCTGCAGTACACAGATTACTGGTCACCACTTTGCTGCTCTGATTCCCAGTTGTGTACTGTCCTTAGACTTTCATCCAGCCACTAAGCCACATCACTGTTTCATTGCTGCTCTTATGGATTGGCAACCTACTTCACCCTGAAATCTCGTCATCCAAAACTTTCCTCCCTTTTCCTTCAATTAGCCTTGTATGAATGCATGGCTGCTTGGATCTTGTGTGTGTGATTGCAATTCCCCCAATAAAACACATTAAGCTTACTTTTGGATCCCTAGCTTGTTCTTCCCAGCATTAATGCTGGTAAACATAGGTGTAAAAGATCTTTCAAGGTTACCCGACCCCCTTGCAGGCCTCCTCTTTGAGTTAATATTCTCCATTTTTTCACAGAGGTTTTGGCATCATGGGTGGATGCCTGAGTCACCCATATTTTGGGGTAACAGAGTGGAGACAGATCTATTCAGCCCAACCCATAGTCAGTGCAGGAACCCATTCCTAAACCATAATTGCCAACAAGACATGCAACCTATATTTATTGGGGGAAAAAAACCTGAAGACAAGTTCACCAACCCTTCCAGGTAGTCTGGTCCATTGCTGAACAGTTGAAAAAGTCCTACCTAATGTTCAGTCAGAATCTCCTTTCCTGTAATTTGAATTCATTGGGCTAACTTCCTGAGCAGAAGAAAACAAGCTGTCTCTATCTACTACAAGCCAGCTCTTCAGATATATAAAGATGGCTATGGGGTTGTCTGAAATGTTGACAGGTGACTCGAAGGTACATACAGAAACAGAAACATCACATCATCTTTCATTCATTTCTCCTCCAGACTAAACATACCCATTCCTCATACGGCTTGGTTTCAAGATCCTTTAGCACCTTGGTCACCCTTCTCAGCTTCAAGTCAGAAACAACTTGAAGGCATGCAACAACAACAACAACAGCAACAACAACATTAATTACCTAATATTTAACTCTATTAAAATTCATTTGGTTAGTTTTGTCCCATTCTGCAAACTTGTTAGGGTTATCTTGAATGCAAATTCTGCCTTCTAAGATGAGTTACCACACCCAGTTTAGTGTCTTCTACAGATTTGATTAGCATGCCCTCTATTTCATCATCCAAATAATTAACAAAGATGTTCAACATCCCTGAATCAAGGAAGAAGCCTGCAGCCACTCATTTGTCACTTGTCTCTAGGATGATGAGGAAACTTGGCAATTGCTTTTTGAGTTTGATCTGTCAACTAATACAAATCCACCTAACAGCAGCATTGTCTTGCCTACATTTTACACCACTTTGTCTGTTGGAATCTTATGAGGGATGATGTGGAAGTCTTCTTGATATCAAGATACACTATTTCCAAAGCATTCCCATGATCCATAGGATTGTCCTCATCAGCTGTTTTGCTGACATGTAGTTGTATTTCACTAGAAATCAGTGAAAAGTAATTACTTTTGGTTGAATTTTATAGTGAATGAGAAAAGTGAGAGAATGTGAGAGAGCAAGTGAGAAAATGGATATTGTAAGTTGCTATCCTGACACACTGTAGGTGATAACAGAAGCTTACCTAAACCTCTTAAAAATAAATGCATTTTAAACCATTTCTAGATTTTGCAGCAACTCACCTGAGTTGGGGATTCCAAGACGTCCTCCCAGGTGGCCAAATACACCACTGGCCGTCATCTCACTTCGTTTGGAGAGTGTTGACAAGTTTTGGATATATGCAGCCTTGTTCTTTACATGTATAGAGTTGAAGGTTCTGTTGCTGTCATGTGGAAATGTCCCAGAATGAGTTTTTCCATGATATTCAGATCTTTCTGTCACACCCAACGAAACCATGAAGGAACTTTGAACTTTGACTTTAATGTCAGTCAAAGGGTTGAAGAGAGATGATTCTGTCATGAGCTCCTTGTCGATCGGGTCTTGAAGGCAAATGGGCCCACTGTAGGTTCTACTCACAGTCAGGTCAGGCTGCATGGATGAGTTCAAAAGCAGGGAGTTACCTAATGGAAGCAAATCAATTGAGCAATCAGTTATCAGTGTTATGTACCACTGAAAGTGTGCACATACAGCAGCTCAGAATTGACTAGGTATTAGTAAAGCCATGAGACCTGGGCCCTTTGCACCTTACCTTTTTCCGGCACTGGGGTGTGGGGATCGTGCGAGCAGCCTCCGGTGAGAGGCTCTCGCGTCCCTGCTGCTTCAGCTCCACATGAGCTGCTTGCTCGCACGACAGCCCCGCCTCTTCCTTCCGCAGCGTAGCCTGAGACTTTCCCAGGCTGTGCTGGGGCAGGAAGCGTGACCGGCGTGGCTCTGGAGGCTCTGCATGCCAGGTAAGTGCGCGTGGGGCCCGGGAGCAATGTGCGATCATGCACCATTTTCAGCTTCTAGCCGAAAGTGAGAAGGTGTGCGACCAGTGCCTGCTGGCCCCTGGAGCATTGCGCGATTGTGAGTGTGACTTGCAGATCACTCCTCACAATTGTACAATGCTCTAGGCACTCTTTCGCATGGAAAATGCCATGCAAAAAGGGCCCTAGTTTGGATAACGCCCTTTTGGACTACAAATAGGAGTACATCAAACTGCGTATATCTTCATTCACAGTAATAAACTAATAAATGAATATTCTTCCATTCATGAAATCGGATGTCAAAGAAAGGTTCTTGCCTAGCCTTCTCCATGACATGCTAGGTTTTCTTTCCCCTTTCCCTTGCATTTCTATTCCACACCACATCAGAAATATGTCTAGGAAGGCTACAATAAGATCAAATGGGACAATATAAATGCAAGACAGTAAAAATGTAAAATAATAAAAATAGTGAAATACAAAAATAATTAAAAATCAAATTTAAAATTGAAAGCGATATTAAATACTGCACAATTTAAGAAAATTAGTTTAAAACAATATAGAACCATGTATGTATATGCACTGGGTAAGGTGATTTTATCACAAAGGCACACACACAAACACTAAGCATGGCACTGAGATAAGACCAACATAAGACCAATATAAGAGCACCAGTCATGCATCCAAGGGGAACGCATTCCAGAACCAGGGTGCCATGGTTGAGAAAACCTTTTCCAATGTCCTCAAACAGTATATTGTACGCATTGATGGGACAGGTGGTCCTTTCAAGTACTGAGGTCCCAAACTCTTCAGAGATTTAGAGAGATGTAAATGTCATTATCAAAATCTTCAATTCAGATTGGAAACATACTGGCATTCAGACTGGCAACCAGTGCTATTCTTTTAGAATTAGTTTTATATATTTCTCTATGTCACCAACCTAGCTGCTGCATTATATACCACTTGCAGCTTCCAAGTTATCTTCAAGGGCAGCCCCAAGCAGATTGCATCGCAGTAATCTAATCAGCAGGTTACTAGTATGGCCAAGCTATCTCTGACCAGGAAAGGCCATTGCTGGTGCACAGGTCAGAGTTGGCACCAAGCACTGTGAGGCATGAATCTCCAGCGACAGAGACAGATCTTCTGTATCATGTTGATACATATCCATGGATTGTGGATATCTTGTGTCTTAACAGTCTGTGACTGCATATTACAGATTGGATTGGTATTTTGTTTTTACCTTGCACTGTGCGGCTTGGAGAAATCAAGCAAATAAATAACGAGACACTTCATTTGCTCTTGGTCCTTTGGCTGGCCTAATAAAGATATTCCCACAATGTATGCACTAGATGTGGCTATGGACTGGATACATAAAAGGAGGGGAAATTCCCAGATAGGAAAAATAAAGCATCCCGTTTCAAGCAAAAAGTGATGGTTAGAACTCTTTCCTCCTTGGCAAGAAAATTTGCCTTACAGTCACACACAGCCCATGCTAACTCAAAACATGGGGACATTAATGGAGCATTTTTATACATAACTAGCATATTTACTCGACATTGCCCTGCATTTTATTTTTCTCTTAAAGAACTCAACAAACTGTCTTCTCCAATACCTGTAACTTTTCCCCATATTTCTCAAAGCAATCTGTATTCAGAGTTATTTATATACACAGTTTGGGTTCCTGAGGGAATACACTGTCCTCCTCCTTGCTGTTAGGCCTTGAGTCCATAACAACCGGCCTTTTCCAGTACCTGTAACATTTCCCCATATTCCCCAATCCAATCTGTATTCAGAGTTGTTAACTTACAGAGGTTGAGTTCCTGAGGTAATACACTGTCCTTGTCCTTGCTGCTAGGCATCGTTTGCATAGCAACTCGCCTATTCCAGTATCTGTACCTTTTCCTCATAGTCCCCAATCCAATCTGTGTTCTCTGGTGATGTCGATGTTCTGGCTTTTGATTTTTTTGATTTTTTTTTTTTGCTTTCTGTTGAATTTGTGCAATGGATTTACGTTTTTCTGGAAGCATTTTTTGTTTTGAATTTCAAGTTTAAGATTCCTCTCAAATGGAACCCATACAATCTACTGTATGAGGCGAGACCTTGTAACTAGGTTGTGTATATCACTTTAATTTTTCTCACATATGCCTCCCAAATATTTTCTGGTATCCTTACTGATGGTAGGCCTCATCTCCATAGCAACCGGCCTGAGGCCCAAGAGCTCTCCGGCTGAGAATTCCAAAGGCCCCTCCCTAAACTACCAACCTCAGGATTCCATAGAATCTTCGCAGCCAACCAATCATAAGAGGTCTTCTCACCTCACACAGCCAATCGTATGAAGTCTAACTTTCCTGGCGCAGACAAACAGACAAACTCAGAAACTCACAGACAAACATTGACTTTTATATAGTAGATTTCTATGCCAAAAAAACACAAAAGGCATTTGATTCCTTAAAGAGGAAATAAAACCTCTGCCACAGTCAAGGTTGTTGGACTGTATCCCCCAAACCAAGTAAATTTGGCTATATATCGTTGTTATTGTTTGCCTTCAAATTATTTCCAACTTATGGTGACCCTATGGTGAACTTATCACGAGGTTTTCCGGGCCTGAATGTCTATGACACACTCGAGGTCACCCAATGGATTTCCACGCCTGGATGGAGAATAGAACCCTGGTCTCCAGGGTTGTAGTCCAACATTCAAACCACTACTTCACACTGGCTCAATTACCCTTAGCAAATTCTAAACTCACAGTTCCTGCTTCCCCTAAACCTCCTGAAGGTATACTCCAGTCTCTCTTGCAGCACTGCATCCCAGATACTGTGGACTATGGCAATTCCCAAGTCAAGTGAGTTCCCCTGTTTTCACAACTCAAGGGAGTGTGACTCTTTCAGAGTGTTTATAAATGTATTTTTGTTGTTTGCACACAAGTCATTTCCAATTTATGTTGACCCTAAGGCAAACCTTTCACTGGGTTTTCTTGGCGAGATTTATTCAGAGAGATTTTGTGTTGCTTTCTTTGAGGGTCAGAGGGTGTGAGTTGCCCAAAGTCACCCAGTGGATTTCCATGGCTGAGAGAGGACTAAAAGCCTTGTTTCACAGTGTCCCAGTCTCAGTAGTCAATCTGCTACACTACGCTGGCTCCATCATCCTCATACATGTGTTAATCTGTGTGCAGCTTTCTGAGCGGATATTCAAACCCTGGCACCCAGAGTCATAGTTCAATGCTGAAACCACTACACCATGTTTTTTGCTGTTTACAAGTATGGTAGAACAACATCTAGCATACTTTTCATCGGCCTTGTCCCTGCTCCTCCTTTCTGAGAGAACATTTGAATAATAAAGGAGACCACCTAACAGGAAATAGCCCTAAACTTAAGGGCAAACTACATTGCAATTCCAATGATTAATGCTGACTACCGTTAAGTCAAACAGGTCATTTGTAGCATGCTGGATTATCTTTCCTCTTCCCCACTTTGTTGGGGAATTAACATTTAGAAGGTAAGCTGGCACAGCATGGTGAAGTGTTTTGAATTTTGACCAGGACCAGGACTCTGGGAGACCAAGATTCAAATCCCTGGAAACCCACTGGGTGACCTTCAGCAAATCACACTCTCTCTGCTTTAGAAGAAAGTGATGTCAAACTCCCTCCGAATAAATCTTACCAAGAAAACCACACGGTACGTTTGCCTTAAGGATGCCACAGATTGGAAATGACTTGAAAGTACACAGCAACAGACACCACAACAAATCAAGCTGGTACACAGACTCTTTCAAGTGAATGAAGTCAGAGGTCCCACTGTGAGAACTGACAATCACCTGTAGAATGGGGAAAGAATCAAATCACAACTCTTCATGACAAAAATAGCAGACCTTTGGGCGGATTAGAATGGTACTCCTTCTGGGCTGGCCATTCTAAGGGCATAATATAGGGATTTAAAGTGTTCTTGTATTTTTATAGCCAATGGTCTAAGTGTGCACATGGATGCACTGCCATGGGTGTGCATATTGTGTCCATTTACTATGATCAGATGCAAGTTTTCACATTTTTTTGCTTTACGTAGGGGTTCTTGTATGGAACTCCTGCATTTAACAGACGGTGCATTATAATTTATTTCTGCAAGGAACCATTTACTTTACGTAAAAAATAGTGGGTAGATTGCACAAACAAAATTTTCAGAGAAAATCCCCAAAAGTGAAAAATCTTTGGAAAATGTGCAAAAGCTCTCAGTCATTTAATTAAGAAAAAATGGTGTGTGTGTGTGTGCATTTTTGGAAAAAAAAACTTATTCCAATTTTATCACAGTATAAATTTGGGGCAAAAGTTCCAGGCTTGTTAAAAACCTTTGTAAGATTGTAGGAGACTTTTGATTGTACTTGTATGCCAGGATAGTCAAGCAGGTCTGCAGGGTTCGAGTGAGGTGTAATTTCCAACCATCCCAGCTTGGCACGGAAAGTCCTGACTTAATCCTTTACCATTCCACTTTTTAAGCCGGTTATAAAAGGTCCCAGTTTCTCTTTCCTCCTCCCAGATGTTAGCTTATTTCTATGGGTGCAAACTACTTTCAAAGGCCAAAAATACCTTGTACTCCACAGCAAGCAAAGAGGAAATGATGTCCGCTCTCTTCTCACTGTTAAAAAAGGCCTTTCCTGGACCCAACATGTCCTGGGAGGCGGGCTAAAAACATACCAGAAATGCTTGGGGCAAAAATGATGGTTGGTTGTTTTTATTTTTTTTGGTCGGGGGGGTACAGTGTGAGGGTGCAGCCTCCAACGGCTAATGTGGCCCCTGACCTATTCATTTTATGTGCACAATTGCTTCAGCAACTCAGGAGAAAGGTTGGAATTTTTCCTATATGTTGTGATTGTGTGGGAATAGTGAATTTTTTTTCCCCACAATAGCCTGACTCACTCAACAACACTATTTTTGAAAATACTTTCACCATTCCATCTGTGGACACAGAGCAGGGCATACATGATAACATGTACACACTCACATTACAGTTTCTTCATATAGGATTTTTGGTGAAGGGGGTGTTGGGGTATTCCCACTACCCACTATTTGGTGTTGGGGTATTCTTTACTCTTTAGCTGCTGTATTTACTGTCATATAAGACTCACTATTTTTCCCTTGAAAAATACTGTTTGAAAATGGAGTGCATATTATATGCCGGTTTGTCTTATATGCCAGCAAACAGTATTTGGCAGTATATAAATGGGATGCGTCTTATACATGGGTGCACCTTATACACCAGCAAATATGGGTATTTTTTCTTTCCGGTTCCCATTTGGACTAACCTATTATAGTTTACTTTGAATTCCTACGAGTTTACGGTTCCTTTTTTCCCCCTCATTTAATCCTGAAATTCACTTTCTAAAAATAGTTATGTACACAGTGGAAGGTGTCTAGAAATCTTATTATGGGAGACCTGTAGCTTACTGAATACTGAGCAAATTGGTGACCCCATTTTCAAGAGGACTATTGATTTCTTCTTCTTCCAGTGTTTTCATATTTCATTGTCTTAATAATTAGAGGAATCTTCACAGAAGAGACCACAGATCAGGATGTGCTGAATCTCCATTTCCAAGCACTTTTCAGGTAGTTCACAGTAACCCATGTAGGCACATCATAAAACTAAATCAGCTTCTAAAGGCATATCAAATATTAATTTCATCATATAACCAAGAGCCAAGGAGTATTTAATAAACAATACTTGACACACGGAGATAAAACCTGAGGTGTGCACAATCTCAATGCGTGCTCAAGTTTGACAGTTTTAGTTTCTAACAGCTCCTCATTTTTCTAGATTTAAGTTTGTTCCATCCTGTTTTCTGTATCAGTTTTTATATCACCATGTTGCTTTCAAGAAAGGTATAGAATAACAGAATCTTCGAACTGGAAAAGGCACAAAGGCCATGTAGTCCAACTGCCTGCCATGCACAACTGCAACACTCCTGAAAGATTCAACCTCCATTTAAAGACCTCCAAAGGACAGTGCACCACTCTCCGGAGTTGTCTATTGCACTGTTGAACATTTCTTACAGTAAAAAAAAGTTCTTCCTAATGTTTAGGTGGAATATCTGTTCTTGTAATTTGAATCCACTGGTTCGGGTTGTAATCTCTGGAGCAGCAAAATCATAGAATCATAGAACTGGAAGAGACCACAACGGCCATCAAGTCCAACCCCCTGCCATGCAGGAACACCCACTCAAAGCACCCCCAGCAAATGGCCATGCAGCCTCCGTTTAGAAACCTGCAAAGAAGGAGATGCCACCACACTCTAAGGCGGCATATTCCACTGCTGAACAGCACTTACCATCAGAAGGTTCTTCCTGATGTTTTGGTGAAATCTCTTTTCCTGTAGTTTGAATCCATTGCTCCGTCTCCTAGCCTCTGGAGCAGCAGAAAATAAGCTTGCTCCATTTTCAATATGACAGGTGCTCAGAACTGGACACAGTATTCCAGGTGAGGTCTAACCAAGCTCTATGTTCTACATAACATCCCTTCAGATATTTAAAGATCACTATCATGTCACCTTTTAGTCTTCTATTTTCCAAGCTGTATGTAGCTCCTTAAATTGCTCCTCAAGAAGCCTTGGCTTCCAAACCTTTGAGCATCCTGGTCACCATTCTCTGGACACATTCCAGCTTGTTGATTTCAAACTGTGGTTCCTAGAACTGGATACAGTATTCCAGGGAAAATCTCATCAAAGCAGAACAGAGTAGCACTACCAATACTCTTGATCTCAACACTATATTCCCTTTAATGCAGCCTAGACTTTCATCAGCTTTTGGGGCTCTTGCATCACACTACTGACTCATGTTTAATTATGGTCTACTAAGACTCCTAAATCCTTTTCAAATGTAATGCTTTCAAGCCAGGTGTTACCCATCCTACATTTTTGTGTTTAATTTGTCCAGCTTAGATCTAATACCTTACAGTTACTCCTGTTGAAAATCATTTTATTAGTTTTGATCCAGGTCTCTGTTTCTACATCTTACATACCCCATCCTGTGGGATAGCAAAATTGGTATGAAATCTCATGTTCATATATAAACTGGGCACTTATGACTGGGAAGCATGCAGCAAGGAGGCCTTTGGCTGTATGGCTGGGCTTATTGAGCATGGCCTCAGCATGGCCAGGTCATAAAGTCAAGAAAACTTAAGCAGAAAAGCCCAGAATAAATAGACTTCCAGTAATCCTGTCAGTGATCCAACATCTAAATAGAATAGTCAACCAAACTTCCCAAGTGCGGCAGCAAGCACCCGTGCTGTGCTCATTTCCTACCAAAACTTTCCCCATACACCTTATTCAACCAAGACATGAAGAGGATGTCAGGACTCTCACAAATTTTTACCCAGAGTAAGACAATCAATCCATTCCGGACCTTCTTTTGTTCACTCTGCCAGACAGCAATTCACACTCACCCATTCAGTGTAGTGCACCCCAGACTCTTTGTCAGATCTCAAAGAACCATAGTCTCAAAGTTTCTTTTCAAAGCATTTCATTTTGGAACTGCAGTACATGAGGATGACTTGAGAGCTCAGATGGGCAATATAGCAATGAACAAACCATTAAGAGTCTATGCCCTGCCCTGCATTCCTCTCCTAGCAGTGTCTAGTTATCTATCTGCAGTTGCATTCTCAGGCTGATTTTGCATCTACTTCAAGGCCGCAAGCCTCTATCCTACTACTCTAATTTCCATATTTTTATGACAGGCCTTACTGAATGCCCAATACTCTCATTCCTCTGTGCTGCGCTCAAAGTCTCATATTTGAGCCACTTCTCTTTGATCCTCTGCTCCAGGACAAGGAAATATCACCCTATACACCCCAAATCTCTCTCTATCCAATCTTTCTCTCAGTTCCCTCCACCAGTATGGTACACGAGACTGCTTGATTTCTTGTGTGTGTCTGTGAATTCCCCAACAAAACATTCTTTGACTCTCAACTGGTATATTGCAGTTAGTACCAGTATACAGGTGAAAAGGCCTAAGTAGTTACCCCTCCCCAACCACAGGCCTCCTTTTGAGCAATATTTCCCCACCTTTTTATGGAGATACTGGCCCTGCTGGTGGACCTCAAAGTCCCCCATCTTTTGAGGTAACATCTCCAGTCTTATCACTGTCATTTTGAATATGAGTGAATATTCGCACACATTTTTCTGAATATTTTTATATTTTTTTTAAAAAAAACTAGCATACTTTTGTTGTTGCAAGAACTTGCTTTTTTGTAAGTTATTTTCCATTAGGTTTAATGGAACTTCAGTATCTTAAGTAGAATTCTACAGAGGAAAATTATGTAAACAGCCATAGCTTTCCCACTGTTTATCATCCTATCCCTATCCAGAAAAGATATACATCATGAAAAAGATCACACTGGGAAAGACACTCCAGGAGCTACACATCAAAAGTATTTTGTGAGAAGATCCTACTCATATCTTTTCAAGTTACTCTGACATTAAAATAAAAATAAAGCTTAAGAGTCTCAGAATGTAAATGGATTTTGAAAGCATATTTTAGTTTATATCAATGATCATTTAACGTGTATCAGCAATCCTTTGATCATTCTGCCATTCCCAAAGAGGTATAAAGAAAGAAGCAGCAAGTGGCAGAATTTTTATATCCATTCTTTGCTGAAGTGGGTGCTCTAAATCTCATTAATGATTATTAAGTCTGGGATGGTAAGCAAGTACACTGAATTGGTGGCATAGCGGTGAGCATGTTAAGTATACCGAGCTAATTAATGTACTGGTGAAATCATCACCATCATCTATGCACTGGTCCAAAAACTTATTCCAGATTTCTTTAAACATTCCCATTCACTTTCATAGAAAAGAAAATGCTACTGAAATTAATTTCAAAGGAGGAGAAAAACTGGGTAATTTGGATGAGAACTAGAGATCTTGTGATTACTTGATTTATGAGGCAGCACTGGAAAGCATGAGAAACTCCTGTCTTTTATTGTATCATCTCTCTGCCAAAGCGGCAGCTTCAGCTTCCGCCGACTCAGACTCCCCTTAAGTCCCAGGGGAAGATGTCATAAAGTATCTCCTCCCACAGGCCTCTTTCAGATTAGGAAGCAAGGGTAGCCAGAGAGCCAGTAATGAACAGATGTGCAATAAAAATGAAAAGAAAAAACGAAAAAACAATAACCTTCCCTGCCTTGTATTGCTACAGCAAGTTTCACAACACTGCCAAAAGAATTTTGAAAGGGCTCCGCGAAAGAGATAGCAAAAGTGGAAGCCTCTTGTGAAGGGGAAGAAGATGTTCGGGAAATAGAAGGACAAATTTTGGCACAGCATTAGCTCCACCTCTTTTCCTGGAGTTTAAAACTCTGTTCTTCCTCATACTGTCTAAACAATTTGCACTAGCAACAAGATGCAGCTACTCAGTCATGTAGGGATGGGGGGCAATGGAGGTGGTTCGCCCCTGGCGGCAATGTTTCTGGGGCGTCCTGGCTCATAGTCACACCTCTGCATGCAGCAGCCATGCCCCCATGCACTATGGCCACGCCCCCGTGCACTGTGGCCACGCCCCTGTGCGCTGTGGCCACGCCCCTGTGCGCTGTGGCCACGCCCCCACACACTCCAAGCTCCGCCGCTGCAGCTACAACGACCACTCTGAAATTTCATCTGGGGAAGCGCCACAGAAGCTGTTGATCCCTTAAAAACAACAGCTAGAGTGGAATTTTTTTTAAAAAAAAATCTCAGAAGCTATTTTCTCTTCCTGAAACACATTCTGATTTTTCTACACAATTTTTATTTAATTAATTTTGAACAAAATAAAAAGAAAAGAAGTCTTGTTTCACGCATTCATCCATACAATCCCACAAATGTATCTCGTTCTGATTTTTTCCCCTTTTCTTACCCCCTTAAAGATAGAATGCCACTTTGCAGAATTTTCTTACAGTGCCCCACCACCACCACCATATGGTTGTTGTTTTGTCCCAGAATGAAACTAGATAACTGGAGGAGAATGGCAAATTGTGGCCAGACTGCCAACACAATTGCTGCGCTTGTCAAGTGAAGAAGCATTGAGAGAAAACACAAGAAAATCCACAGCTACACTAATAGTGAGCCCTCTGAGAAACATGTTGGATAACTTCACCTTCTGAAGAAATTTGGTAAAAATTAGTAGGCAGAATTTCTCTATTTGCAAACAGGGAGGAAAATTTTCCACACTTACAGTTGACATCAATGATACATCCTATTGGAGTTACAGTTCATATTAATGCACACATGAGAAAACAGCAGTTGTCTATATATATATATATATATATATATATATCCTATCTTCCAACAATTAAATAACATCTTCCTGATCATAAAAGTCAAACAAAATACAGCAGTTTATAGAACACAAGCCTGAATAGGGAATTGAACCATATCTTCCTAATCTAAATAGATTTCTAGGATCAACCTCTGTATATTTGTGGCCCCTTGGACTAACCAGGAAGTATACGAACCTGAAGTCAGATGCATTATGACTCTAGGAGACAACAATTTCCAAAATAAACAAACTACAGCCAACTTAGGGCCTCTCCTCACTACACTGTCATAGTGACATCATTCCACTTTCAACTTCCTGTGGAATTCTGGAGTTTAGAGTTGACTGAGGCCAAAGAGCTCCCTGGCTGAGAATTCTGAATGCCCTCCGTAAACTGAAAACCCCTGGATTCCATAGGATGTTGAAAGTGGAATAATAGTACTATAGCAGTGTGGTGTGGAAAGGCCCTTAGATAAGTATGCTATTGAGCCATGGGCCATTTCTGCATGTTACCTTGCTCCGTCATCCTCCAGTCATGATCCCAGCAGTGCCTTGGCCAGGAAGTGAGTGCGACAGAAATGTTCCCCTCCACACCTGAATGGCTCCCTGTGGAAGGGAGCGCGAGGGACACACCTGTCCCTTCTGTAGTGTAGCCGGGCTCTTTCCCATGCTGGGCTGGGGCAGGAAGCACTTCTGTTGCACTTCCTGCCTTTCTGCATGGCAGGTAAGTATGGGAGCAGGGGTGGTCATTGGTAGAGAAATTCTATCAATGATTTACCCCATGAACATGCCAGCTGGCAATGGGAGAAGGGCGGGACCATGACGACATCATGCAGAAGCTTCATCATGGTCCCTCTCCTCTCATGTCCCCATGCTGAGATGCAGTCATTGTGCTTCAGAAAGGGACTTATAGCAGCTTAGTAATTAAGGGTCTTTCCTCACTACACTGTTATAGTGTAGTGCAATAGTGTAGCAGACACACTGAAACCAGGAAAGAGCTTAACATTCTTCCAATGACATAAGCTAGAGTAAAGAGGCAAGAACTGGCAATTTTGGGGAAGATTCTGAAGATATTTCAAGAAAAATTGCCAGTTCTTGAGTCTGCTCTGGCTTATGTTGTTGGAAAACTGTTAAGCTCTTTCGTGGTTTCATGTATATTCACATATGTAGAAAATAATACACATTGGTATTTCTGGTAATCAACTTAAAGAAAAAAGACTTTGGAAAATCAACTTTTCCAAGTTGTGCTTGGATTCAGATAAGTCTGCGATTCTTTCTCTGCTACAGTTATTTTAATACATGTACGGTGAGGCATATGTCCCATGAGGAGGAGGAGATTTATGTATTTATCTATGCAATACTGTTATCATCTCTTCTGTAAGGAAATTATAACAGAGCCATATTCACACATCTCCCAACACTTCCTCCCACCTACAATAAGGTTTCCATCTCAATAACAGGATTGGTAGAATTTAAAAGAACTTTACTCACCCACTACACAAAAATACTCTGTTGTATTCTCAAGCGAAGTTGCATTCCACAAAAGAAATGACAACAATATATAATTTAGATACAGCAGCCTGAATTCAGACTTAGAGTCATGCTTAGAAGAGACCCACTGAAAGCAATAGGAGCTATGTCTCCACTAACTTGCTCAATTGATTTTTAGTGGATCTCCTTTGTATCTGGATTCAATCTGTTCAGTGTCTGGCAATGTATCCTGATGACTGAACATAGTATACACAGCTTGTGTACATACACACAGACTCACATGCATATACACACACTCACAACAGCTTAGGTAAAGATGCATAGAATCTGAGCTCAGAATGCAGATAACATAGGTCATTTCCACACTACACTGTTATAGTGCTATTATTCCACTTTCAACATCCTATGGAATCCTGTGGTTTGCGGTTTAGGGAGGGCATTTAGAATTCTCAGCCAGGGAGCTCTTTGGCCTCAGGAAACTACAAACTGCTGAATTCCATAGGATGTTGAAAGTGGAATAATAGCACTATAACAATATAGTGTGGAAATGGCCACAGCCTACGCTATACTATTTCCTACTAAGGCTCAATTACTCTTCTGTCTCTCATTAGGCATATGCTGAGAATTAAACCTTCACACACAGTCACCCTCACTGGCTGGCTGAGGGACTCTACTCCAGAGTTTCTTGCTAGAAATCTCACTGAAGGACTAAATGAAAACTGGTACTCAGCTGAATATAACGTTTCCTCTCAGTCACCAGCCCGTCCAACACACTACTGGGCTGGGTTTCTCTCCTGAGGAGCTATTCTGAATGCCTGGCAACCTGCTCCCAGGCTGCTCTGGCACTTCAGGTAGCCACACCCTCAGATCTTCATCACAAAAATCCTCTAGGCTACAACTGTAATGGAATCTCAACATTTTGATACACATTCCACCACTGTTGTTGTTGTGTTCCTTCATGTTATTTCTGACCTATGGCGACCCTAAGGTGACCCTATCATGGGGGGCAAGTGTCAGAATTTGCTCAGAGAGGGTTTGCCCTTCCTTTCTTCTAAGACTGAGAGAATGTGATTTGGCCAATGACACTCAGTGGGATTTCATGACTGAGCGGGGATTTGAACCCTGGTGTCCTAGTGTCCTAGTCCGATGCTCAAACCACTACATCACTACTCCACCATTGCTTCCATAAAGGAATGACAATAAGGGGGGGCTCAATTGCAAAAAAAAAAGTGATGGTCCTATTATCTTTCCTTCATCAAGGAAGAAACATTTTCACTTGGCAGTCTTAAAAAAGATCACACTACAGCACTTAATCTACATGGGGAAGTATGTACGTACAGTAATATGTATTTATGCATAGTATAGTAATACATGAATATTTACTTGTTTAAAATGAAGCTATCTTCCTTTCTCGTGTGGTTTCACAGATGCAGTACAGACGAAGTGTGGCATGGGATCATAGTGATGTTACAAGTCTGGTTCAGGATGTAATTCTGAGGAAGCAACTCCCACATCCGAACAGTAAAACATTGGGCAAAACCTCGGGTCATCATTAATTTATTCCACTGAAAGAATCTGTCTCAATAAGTAGCAATCTGAATTACAAATTACAAACCTTGCCGGGCAGTTTTGAAGTTAAATGTCTGGAAGCCTCCTGTAAGGGCTGATGAGTCTATCACATCCACACCGTACTCGCTCTGGCTCCGTCTATAGAGAGTCACGCCAACAACAATGACTGCTACTGCAATGACTGCAGCCCCCAGGCCTGAGTACAAAGCAATGTCTGTTGCATTCTCAATGTCTGCAAAGAAAGAAGGTAGAGTGCCAAATAAGCAACAGATTTCACACTTCCCTTCTGAATATTAAAGTCTCTAACATCTCATGTGTAGGCAAGGTTCTGGAGCATGTGGTGGCCTCTCAGCTCCAGGAGTTTCTGGATGAAACAGATTTTCTAGATCCATTTCAATCTGGTTTCAGGCCTGGTTATGGGACAGAAATGGCTTTGGTTGCTTTTGTGAATGACCTATGCTAGGAGCTAGTTAGGGGAAGTGTATCCCTGTTGGGCCTGTTAGATCCCTTGTTGGTTTTAAATCCCATTAAGCATGGTGTCCTTCTAGGTTGTTTTGCTGTGATGGGCTTTTGAGGCACTGTTTTACAGTTGCTTCACTTTTTCTGGAGGGGTGAACCCAGAAAATGGTTCTGTTCATCCTTTTGGCAATTAGCCTGTGTGGTCCCTTTGCGTTTGGTTCTGTCTACTATGCTATTTAACATACACACAAACTGTTGGAAAAGGTTGTCCAGAGTTTTGGGGTTTGGTGCCATCAGTATGTGGTCCTAAACCAGAGCAAACCTTCAATAATGAACTGAATGACGGCAAACAAATTGAAACTTAATCCAGACAACACAAAAGTGCTCCTGGTCAGTTGAAAGGCAGATCAGAGAACAGGGATTCAGCCTGTGCTAGATGAGGTTACACTGCTCATGAAGACACAGGTTTGCAACTTGAGTATGTTCCTGGATTCATTTCTGAGCCTGAAAGCCCAGGTTTCAGTAGTAGCTAGGAGTGAATTTGCACAGTTAAATTTTGTGTACTAGCTGTGCCCATTCCTTGAGACATCAGATCTGATAACACAGATCTTAGTTACATCCCAAATGGATTACAGCAATGTGCTCTATGTGAGGCTGCCTTTGAGGAGTGTTCAGAAACTTTAGCTGGTCCAAAGAGTTGCAGCTAGATTGCTAACTGGGGCTGGCTGTAGGGATCACACCACTCCTTTGTTGCAACAGCTTCACTGGCTGCTGGTCTGTTTCTGGGCTTATTTCAACATCCTGATGATGACATTTAAAGCCCTACACAACCCAGGTCCTGGTTATTTGAAGGACCGTATTCTCCCTTATGAACCAGACCATGCTTTGAGATCTTCTGAGGAGGCCCTTCTCTCTGTCCCGCCACCCTCACAGGTACACCTGGTAGTAACACAGAAGAGGGTCTTCTCTGTGGCTGCCCCAGGCTCTGGAACTCCATTCCCAAAGAGTTTGGGTGGTACTCTCCCTACTTTCTTTTTGGAGACTAGTAAAGGTTTTTTTTTTCTATTCTGGCATTTGATAAGTGACTAGGGTCATTTCTGCACCAGGCACTATTAATGCAATATACAATTGCAGTCCCAGCATTGCCACTTGCACAGTAGTAGCAGATTAGGAATGCTCTTTTCTGCACTCTCCCGCCTTCAGCCGATGAGTGGTGGTATTGCCACCACTGTTCCTTCTGCACTCCAATGTCCTTGGCCGCACCCTTTCCCTGCCTTCACCTCACCCTACTGCCCCTGACTGGTTGTTGTTGTTGTTTTTTCCCCCTTTGGAAGCTGTACTAAACATGCCAGTAAACTATTGCATTTTCATACTATAATGCCTAAAAATGTACTTTAAAAAAATAAAAGTTTTAACTCAAAGGAGAAGCAGTGATAGATTTCGAAGCTACCATGCCAAGGGAGTCACTGTGGGAGAGACAAGCTGTGCATGCCCACAGCCCACTCACTGCTGGATCCACAACAACAGGAAGCGCTACCAAGCTCTATTATGGTTCAACAGTGAGCCAGATGATGGGATTGAAGCATTAAAAGAGGCACTCAACAGATATTTTCTGGAAATAGAATACAGGGTTTTGCAATGCTGGATGGCCATGACGTCATGCAGTTGCACAACTTCTGACCTGAAAACAATCCACTGCTATAGCAACATAGTGACATTATGTGGAACTGTCCTAATAGGGCCAATCCTACAACACCATGTTGGATATTGCTAATTGATTTGCTGATGTATGTATATGTTGATGTCTGTTTTAATGCAGTTCTAATTTTTTTGATTGCTTAATCCTGATTTAACTCTTGTACATTTTAAATAATGTCTTCTTTAATTGCTGTAAGCCACTTTGAGTCCTGATCTCAGAAAAAGGTATGACAGAAGGAAGAACAAGGAGGAGGAGGAAGAGGAGATACAGAGAATGAAATGACTGGCTACATTAGATAATGGATTTTGTGGCCCATAAGATATTACTGGATGGTATTCTCATCTTCCCTCACTATTGGCTATGTCAGATAGACCTGATGGAAGGCAATACTCTCAAGCATCTGAAGAGCCAAGTATTCCCACTCTGGTCTAGGCTATATTAATTCCAGTAGTCCAGAAGTCATTTTGCGTCCTCAGGAAAAAATTGGAAAAGAAAAGGCTGATTGATATCGGGGAGATCTTGAAGAAAAAGTAACAATACATAAAACCTTCATTATTTTCAGTATATTACACCTTTTTCTTTGCCAAATGACCAATTATCTTCTACCAAAAATGGGTTAACAGTGGAAATTCTCAGATTTAGATAGGAATCAATGCAAAAACACAGAAGCTCTTTAGATCACTGGGGCTTTGCAATTTCTTTCTTTTAAAATTCTCCAGACAGAAAAGAAGCATTAATCTTTGTCAGTAGGGCCAATTAGGCACTGGAACAGTGATGGCTTGTTGCATCATTTTTAAAAACAATGTTGCTTCAGGAAAACTGCAGGGACTCCAGAAACAGGTTTGTCCTCAATTTTTTCTCATCATTTAAAACTGAGGTATGAAACTATTTATATCCTTGGAAAAACAGAAAGTTTCAGTACATATACACTTTGCTTTCAAGCATTGATTCTTTGCACACATAGAATTACACACATAGCTCAAGGCACAAATATCTCAAGGCGTACCTCCTCCTGCTTCCTCCTGGCTGTGCAATGAGATATTCACAGGAGGCACTTCTCAGAGTCCCACCAGGCGAGGGTAGGCATTATGCCAACGCAAAAGATAAAGCCTTCTGTATCATGGCATTCTAGCTTTGGAATACCCTCCTGAAAGGTTGGTGTTAATTGGTGCTGACCTTGCTTCCTTTTCAAGGACACATTAAAATATTCCTATCTGCACCAATATTTACATTTTCATTTAACACGGAGAAACAATAACAAACAGCAAGGGATTCATTTGTTTGCTGGGTTAATTTCTTTCTATTTTTCCTATCTAGTAATTTTATCTTCATTGTGGTATTGTATTGTTGTCGTTAACTGCCATCAAGTTGACTTTGACTTATGGCAATCCTATAAGTGAGAGACTGCCCAGTCACCCTATCCCCAACCACTCTGCTCAGATCTTGCAGATCTGTTGTCTTGATAGAATCTATCCATCTGTAATGCAGTTATCTTCTTTTCCTACTGTCTTTTGCCTTACCAAGCATCACTGCTTTTTCTACTGAGTCAAAATTTCTAATCATATGGACAAAGTACAGCACCATGAGTTTAGTCACCTTGACTTATACAAAGAGTTCATGCTTGATTTGCTCTAGGACCCATTCGTTTGTCTTTTCAGCAGTCCAAGGTATCCATAAAACTCTTTCAATAACTTTGACCACAATTCTGTTGGTGTTATGTTTCCATGTGTCTAGCATTCATCTTGGAAGTGGCTAGACATTTGTCTGATAAGCAACATCTGCATTCAGTTCCATGTTCCAGAAGAACAGATGTGTAGATATATATGTGGTACCATTGTACATCTACACATAAATGCCATTCCTAGCAGAGAAAAGGCCATTTCCTGCACATAAAAAGACTGTACCTGAGTACTTATTCTGCAGAAAACTTGCATGTGGTTTATTTGCATCAAAAAGAGGATTTTATTTGGAGGAAACAGTGGCCCTTTCCACACGGGGGACGGGGAAACGGGGCAGCGCACGCAGGGGCGGATCTTACCTGAAAACGGGTTGCTCCGTCCCCGCGGGGAGTGCGCGTTCGCCGCTCCACACGCTGGTGAATTTCGGCGTCATTCGGCAGTGCCCAAAATGGCGGCCAGCGACTTCCAGCGGCGCTCCGCCAATCAGGGCAGCACGCCAGCTGGAAGCCCGCCCCCGGGCAGCTCTGCAGGGCATCCCTGCAGTTTCAAACAGGGCGCTGCAATGGGTTAGCGCGCTCACGTTTTTTAAAAACCACCCCTTGCGGCCGTGCTAGGGCGGTTTGAGGTGTGGAACCTCCACTTTTCAAACCGCCCTAGTGCACTCCACGGTATGGACGACCTCCGGATGAGGTCGCCCTAAGCCGTTTTTTTTACCCTGTGTGGAAAGGGCCAGTGTTTTTTTAATCTGTTGGTGATAATATTTCTGCATGAAAATATTATTTCTTTCTCGTGTAGAAACAGCTGTTTGCTGCAAAGAAAATGCTGCATTTCAGGACTACATTTTGCACAAAATGCACACATTGTTAATTTGAACATAACACAGTATTTTCTGCACATATTTTTCTATGCAGGAAATAAATATTTCTGTGCAGGAAAAGCTATTTCCAACTAGGCTTCTGAAAGTCTGTGGTTTTTGAAGACTTTCTCACAGTGTGAAAAAAAAACCCACTAAAATTGCTCATTGCCTGTATAAGAGGAAGCTTAGTGAAGAATTACACCCCTAACCCGTAACTAAAGCGGAAATGAGAGGAAGGTAGATCGAAATATACTGGTTTAATTGTAATTCTTAGTAATTTACAAGAGCAGATGATGATGATGATGGCTAGCTATGTGTTAACTGTATCATATAAAACATGGCAATTAATTAAATGCCTTTGTGCAGCTATACTAGCCCAGAAGAATTCCTGACCTGCTGTGATGGGTATGTAAATTCCTATTTATATATCATGGTCATCTTTGAGTGGTTTCCTTTCCCCTCTGAGTCACCATTTTGTAACTAATCCTGCCAAATGCAACACAAGGTGAATGAAAGTGGAATGTATAGAATAATACAATATCCAAAATATGATAGTTCATATGTAGACCAATTTGCTAAGTTTAAAACTTTTTTTCCCCACCAAAAGCACCTCCTCTACTCAATTTCCAATGATAACATCCTTGGAGAACACTAAAAGGTTTGTTCCGTCCTTTCCTGTTTTGAGTAAACTACAGCTCGGCAATTGTCTGAACTGGCAAACTATTGTCTGTGCTTGTCTTGCAGAAGCCCAGTTTCCCATCTTGTTTTTGCAGAAGATTTGCCTGCAATGGTTTGCTTGAAACAGAGGAGAAGAAATTGTTATGTGTAAGGCAAGAAGGGAGTGTACAAGCCCAAGGCTTAGTATGTAAGCTCCAAACCAGTCCTTGAAAGCAACCAGGTTACATATAACCTGATACTTTGGGGAGTAATGAGGCATAACAATAATGGTTTTCCTAATTTAGTCTAAATTGTGTTATGGTTTTAGATACAATAAGTAATAATTATTATTTTTCAAAATGTTGTTTAGAGTTGGAGTGGTGGCCATTTTCCTAAAGGAGTTTTAAAGCAAACACAACAATTTGAAATGACACGTTGGGATTAATATATTACCCCTAAAACATGCACAGATCTTGACATTAAGACATGAAAATGTCAAAGCAATCACAGTGCCTTATTAACTATTTTAGGTAATCTTTCCAAGCTGCTCAAGACTATTGTTTGGTTTTCCGCTGGAACCAAAGCTACATTTAAATGAACTTCTCGATACTATGCAAAAAAATTGATTGAAAGCATCTTTTTATGGTAATGAGGTCTCTACTAACCATGCTTAATTTTTATAGAAGCACAGGAAGATAATTTAAAATGTGTTAGGACACAAAATAACTTTAAAAAAAAATAAACACACACGCATTAGGAATTTTAAGTGATTAAATTACAATAAAGTTTTTCACCAGCTTTGCAGGGCACACATTATTTCACGTTCACAATCATTTTTCTCAGTCTCTCTGCTTTGGTATTTCCCACACTATCCCCTTTAAACTTGTAAGATGTAAGCTGAAATCTCTATCAAGAATTTCTCTTCCCTACTCATGGATAAGACTTAACATCCAAGAAACACAATTCCAGACTGAAGAGACTATATAAAGCTATTTGGTTGTTTCTCAATTATCTTAATAATTGCCTTTGATTTTGCATCAGTGATGATTCATGCGCTCTTAAACGTAATGTCCGTTTCATTCAATAGCAGGGAAGAAGCTGTATTTATGTAATTCGTCTCTGATCTCACACTTACAAATAAATAGTTTAATTCTCCAAGGAACTAAAAGCACTAATATCGACCTCAGTTGTTTAGCTGGCTTTCTTTAAAGATGCACTCATCTTTACACTGGAGACGAGAAGATAGCACTTGCTCAGACAATTTGAGGTAATTCTGGGCTACCAAGCATGTTATGGCTGAGCAAATGGAAATGTTCCTAAATAGCAAAATTAATAATGAGATATTTTAAAGTTTTCTGGGAGCACAGAAGGCTTCAGTATAGTTATGGAGACTGGGTAGCCATGAGACATGAGACTGGAGTTCTTTTTGTCCAAACCCTGTTTAAGTATTTATATTGAGGAAAGCAACAGTACAAAGCTAGGGAGGTGCGTGAACTCCACAGGGGACCTTGGGGGGCTGAACTTCCCTATGTTATTACTAAGGATGAGAAGAATATTTACAGTTATTTGTTTCCTAGCCATAGAATAGGTTTCCCAACACTCGAGAAATAAGGTTGGAAGAGCAATATAGTGAAGAGTATTTTGCACATTTTTTCATCTGATATTTGCATATCTTGAAACTGTTCTGCACAGAAATAGATTTTGCATAAGAACCGTGAGTGTGTGTGTGTGTGTGTGTATAAAACACTGTTTCCAGACAGCCATATGTGAGAGGGTGGGCACAAAATTGTTTTTTTTCTCCCCTACATAGCATCTTGCACATCAAAAATCTTAGACAAAAAACCCCTATACATAAAAGAGCCATATTGCACAAAAAAGGACACAATTCTTTTTGTCCAAGATCACTGTTCTCTGCACAAGATTTTTGTTGTGCAAGACCCTTGTTTTGCAAAATTAGATTTTATGTGTGCCAGTTTTGTTGTTGTTGAAGACTGCTGATTTTTCGATAGAAACAGCAACCTTGCAGGAAAAAAAATATACACTGGCTGTCTGGAAACAATGCTTTTTGTGCAAAACACAACATTTCTCATGCAAAAGGGGAGGGAAGGGAAGGGAAGGGAAGGGAAAGGAAAGGAAAGGAAAGGAAAGGAGAGGAGAGGAGAGGAGAGGAGAGGAGAGGAGAGGAGAGGAGAGGAGAGGAGAGGAGAGGAAAGGAAAGGAAAGGAAAGACACATGCATTTCTCTACAAAATATTTTCTTCAAACACTTTGGAATCTGTGGATAGTGTGGGGAAAATCTGTGGAAATAATTTTCCTTACATGTGAGGATGGAATAGTAGAATATTAGCATGCTTCCTTATACATCAAAGGGACTGTAAAAGCACCAGTGGAAACATCCTGAAGGAAACCTCTTTGAAGGATACACAGAATGAAATGAAGCACTATGCAATACAATTCCTATACTAGAGAAAACGACACAAAACAGAAATGCAACAACAGCTATCAAATAGAACTCTGACCTTCCATGGCTGTCCATTTTTAAAGACAAACGGCTGGCAGAAACCTCAACCCTGCAACTACACAAAGGATGGTTGGAAAAAGCCTACAACATGTAGGGCTTCCCAGAAATTGCATAGAGAAGAAGTAGACACTAAGCAATGGTCCACAAATTCCTAACCTTGAATATTAATAACTGCTTTACCTAAACCATGTGTGGGCAAAGTGCAGCCTGCAGAACACATGCAGTCCCCGAGGTCATTTTTGTGGTCCCAGCACCACCAATGAAGCAATTTTGTTTCCCTCTCAAAGTCTTTTTTCACCCCAAATGCCCTCAGATACACTCTAGAGATGGGGGAGATTTTTGTCATGGGCCTTTTCCGCAGCACCCTCACATCCCGACATGGAGATGGGAGAAGGATGGGACCACGACATCATTGTGGTCCTTCTCCTCTCTCATCCCCAGCTTGCACGATCAGCAGCTAAATCATTCATGGGTTTTCCCTGCCAATGACGTGTGATTGTGCAACTATCCCGCACTTACCTGTCCTGTGGCAGGGCAGGAAGTGCAATGGTGGTGCTTCCTGCCCCAGCACAGTCTGAGACTGTGACCCATCTGCACTGCAGAAGGAAGCCACATGTCCATCACCTTCCCTTCCATAGGGAGCTGACCCTGTGCAGAAGAGTTTGCTGCCATCACCCTCCCTTCCCGGCAGAGCTGCTGCCAGGATCATCACCGGACACTGCTGTAAGAAGGCAAGCTGTAGAAAAGGCCATGGTTTTGCTCTCTTCCACCATTACAGGGCCAAAAGAAGCTTTTTGAGGAAACAGAAGGTAACGAGGAAGTGACTCTGAACCTGATCTTAAAAAGTGATCCAGGGAGCAAAACATGGGGGAAATGACCCCACACAACCTTCCCAGGTGTTCAGATCATTTGGGGGCCAATTTTTTTGTGCTTGGGTATGGTGAGGATGGCAGACCTCCAAGGATGTCATGTTGAGAGAAAGGGGAACATTAAATAAATAAATAAAGGTCAGATTTGGGAGGCTAATGTGGCTCCCTTACCTCTCATAGTTGCCCACCGCTGGACTAAAAAGTCCACAAACTTATCAATTCTGGCTTTGTTCAGTTTTTTATTTGTCCAGCTCAAAGTCAATTTTATCCTATTTTCTCAATAATGCACGTTAAGAAGAAAAGTCCACGTAAAACTATTTGGGCACATTTTATGCACCATTCCTCTTATATATTAACTTCAGCTGCAGTTTTGCCAGATGTATGCCTCCAAGAAAACATTTTCCCCAAATATGCTAGCCAAGATCCAATGATGTGTTTTTACATTCAGTACCACCAGCCTTGGATCCTTCCTCTTATTTCAAAATTCCAAGGCAAAAAATAAAAATAAAAATGCTTCAGAGTTTCCCAGCTCTCTGTAGCAGTTGTTAAAGGGGCCACCAAAAGTGGTGGATTTTTCCGGTTTTGGCTTAATCAACAAAGGAAATGCACCATCGGGCTTTGGCCTCTACATGTGTATATTTCATTTTTACTAATAGATCCATTTTTGCATACACTTTAAAAAAATAACCTATTATACAAATTTTATTGCTTGGTCTGGTTGGGAATCTGTACTTTAAAATTCTGAAAGGTGCATATATCAAAGTACAAATCTCAATTCATATAGTTCAGATCCTTTCTGATCTTGGAAGCTAAGCAGGGTCAGCGCTGGTTAGTACATGGATGGGAAACAGCCAACAAATATCAGATGCTGTAAGCTATATTTCAGAGGAAGGAATTGGTAAAACCACCTCTGAATATTCCTTACCAAAGAAAACCTTACGAAATTCATGGGATACCATAAGTCGACAGGCACCTTGAAAGCATGTATACACATTGGTTCTGCAAGTGTGAATTCATAAGATATGAATTAATAACTGAAAACCAATTCCATTCTTCCCTACTTAATAGTCCCACTCACAGTGCCATCATATACTCACTGAATTCTCAAACAGCGAGAACAGGATGATATCCTCTACCTTACCCTCAAAATCAACTTGATCATGGGATCCATCCCTTGACCTTTGGGCATTCAGTGGAAAGGCTGCACAAATTATGTTCAGAATTTCAGACAATGCAGAGAGCGGAATAGGGCCAGTGAACACTTTGAGGCTGAAGGTGGAGCTAGTAAACTTTGTCTCGCTCCCCTCTTTCAACAAGCAGTGAACACATGGAAGGCACATCTACGAAAGGTGTTACATTTGCTTTCCGCTAAGCAAGCTGCCTTACTACTAACCTATATATTTAGTTAAAGTCTAGTCTTATCTTTTTAAAAAAGAAAACCTTTTGTCAAAGAAAATACAAGGAAAAAAAACTTACTTTGGGGTTTTATTTCATGAAGAGGCTTCCTATCTAAAAAGAGGAAGAAGAAATGGGAGCAAGGGAAAAAGAGAGAGAGAGAAAGAGAAAGTTGCACTTAATAAGCATACAAGGAATGTATCTATTTCCTAGAAAACCCTCTGTCCAGCTTTATGAATGAAACATTTTCTCATTGACTGCTGACAAAATCCATTTTTGGTACTTCCTCCCTCTTTCCATTAGACCAATACATTCTAGTTTCTCCCTTACTGAGAAATAAAATGCCAGAGTACAATTTCCTTTCGTTTTGTTGGCATAATTTCAACAGGATGCACATTCTCTACTGAGCTGCATTGTATGGGAGTATGGGAGGTGTGTGGGAGGATATAGGAAGAGTGGAACAGAACGAGCATAATTTGAATGGACACTTTGCTTTTTCTATTTGAATATAGCTGGTAAAATGATGCTTCTTCCTCCATCAGAGGAACTAGCATTCCTCCTCACAGTCATCACTTTGGGCTGAGGAGGAACATTCTCCAAATATTAATGATCACCTTTTCCAGACACAGGGTGCCTTCCTGTTAGTCACGTATGACACTGTTAAGTTAGACTTAGGACTTTGTAACTGCTTTTTATTTTCATTTGCAATGATGGCATTGTTCCCACAACCACAGATCACCCTCAAACTCATCTTAAAAGCCAGCCGGCTGTTCAGAGTGATGGAGCTCTCTTTTCCCTCAATCGCTGGAGAGAGGGTGCTGATCACATCATCCTGCAGCACCCCGGGCTTAAGTGGAGCAGACTTCCATCACTCTGGACAGCTGGCTGGCTTTTGAAGTGGGTTTCAGGAGCTGGATGGGCAGTTAAAGCATGGCATGTTTGGTGAAGGGTCTTGCCACTATTAATATGTCCTCGACCTAGAACATTGCAAAAGAAAAAGGAACAGAATCCATCTAGCCCTTTGAGTCACCTGCAATTAAGAAGAGGCAAATCAATCTAGCTTAATTTGAAGATGTTCTCCATTTTCTATCACTAGTTTCCCTCTTACCCAGGTGTACATTAGATGCATTTTAAAAATGTCCATAGGAAAAACATATACATTTGAAAAACACACACACATAAAATCTATGTTAGAATGCATATAAAATTTTAAATTTTTGTTTTAAATAAACTACAAGAAAAAATAACATAAAATATAACATAATACAATAATATATTATTAGTAATATTATATTATTAATATACAATATATTCTTATACTATTAAATATATTATATTTATAATATATAAAAATAATGTAATATATTATGGGCACATTAAACCTATGTCCGTTATTTCATTCCTCCTGACCAGCAGAGGCTGATCTTTGACGAGAAACCGCTAGAAGATGGCTACACTCTTTCTGACTACAATATCCAGTATGCACCTGGTTTTGCATCTGAGGGGTGGGTTTTGAAGTTGTTGCTTTCCTACAGCCACCTAAATAAAATTCACCACACTTTGTTTCAATAAAGCTATTGCATTCTCTCCCCTGCAAAAAACACAGTATGTACCTTATTTGTACATGGACTGTGATACAGGTTGGTTACTTTTACCCACCAGTGCAAAAATTCTGAAAACATAATTCTTCTTTAAAAACAGAACAAAACAAACCATGCAGGCAAAGGATACAGAAATGCCTGTCATTTATTCACAGAAGGCACACTGGGAGAATGGTGTTAAGATCATTTGTATCACCTTCAGCCTGAATTTCACCACGGCCAACATATTCTGACCTCTGGACATGCACTAGTACTGAACTACACAGTGGTGGGGAAAAGGTGGATTTTGTGGAAGCTGCTCTCAAATCCTTGAATTTGATCATCCATGTCTCTGGGAACAAATATGCTTTCAATTCAATTGGGAAATTTTTACAATGCTTGCTTTCTCTCTAATGCAAATTATGAGTCCCAAAAGTAAGTTCCTGAACCCAGGCCTAGAACAGTATGCCCTCCCTCTGTCCCAATTTGGCAGTGACAATCTTGATTAATCCTCTGTCATTCTGTCTTTTCAGCTGCTTTTAAAATGTCCCAGTTTTTCTTTCCTTCTCCCACTTTCTTCCTTTGCTTTCAGCTTACTTCAATTGCTGCAAACTGAGTTCAAAGTGCATATGTTGACTGCACTCAATTAAATCAGTTGGAGGTGGGAGGAGAAAGAGGGAACAGAGTCTTGCCCTTCCCAACAGACTCAGGGAAAAGCAAACTGCTGCAGATTCCACTATCTTGTCTGTTCTTCCTCTTTAATACTGTTTGCTGTCTTGACCATATTCTAATGTTGCTTGGCCACTAGTGTCTTGGTTTTTATCTTCACAATATTGGAGGATAGGTGCCAGCACCACTTTCTATAATAGCAAACACAGGTTTCAAGTGCCATCAATACTATTCACAGTACCCCAAAAATATGAATAAAAATAAGTTTGTGATAGTGGCTCACCTCCTTACCTATTTTCAAGGTCAAGAAAAACACATTTCTTATATAATGCAATACCTTCCTTTTTGTTGAGAGGTTGTGCAGAACATTACATATAGATGAAGGTATATTGCCTATTTGATGTTGAAATGTGATCTCTACTTTCCCACCCCAAACATATGTGTTTCCTTTGTCTGAAAAGATCCAAAATGCTTCATTGTGTAATTTTGCATTTGCAGTAATGAAAGCTAGTCATGCCCTAGATGGAATTTTGCATTTCAATGCAAGCACAAGCTTGACCTATGCTGCTGTTTCCAAGGAGCCCAAGAAAGAAATAAACACAAATGTATATCGTCCCTCAAGACTGAAACATCAAGAAGAAAATTGATGTATTTATTCAGGAACATTTAAAAAAGAGAAGGGAAAGCCTCCCGCCTCCAACAGCTGGAAGTGTAGCAAAATGGCCATTTGGGGGCAAAAGTTCTCGAAAGCATGCAGGTAAGGGATCTTTGAGGACCCCCCAAACAGTCTTGAGGCTACATGAACCCTACGGCTGCATTTTGTTCAACTCCAATCTAGTTAGCAGAAGTCTGGACATTCTTTGCACAGGTCAGAATAAACAGAGCCCATGCATTGGAAACTCTGGGTTTGAGCAAGCATAATTGGACAGAACACTAGTTAATGACAGAACTGGTTCAAATCTATTTTGTTCTGTTGAAAGGAAGGACAATAAGCTGTGCCTGCAAGCAAACAAAAAAATGGGGGGAAAAACTCAGAAATTGCTTTACTGAAGCACTGCACTCTGCTTCCTTCATAATTCCCTATGGGGAGAAGATCAGAGCTGGAATGGAACATATTGCAAGCTGAGGTGGGGGAAGGAGAGGAGCGTAGTCAGTATAATTGCTACTAGCTGAGAAAGCAAAAATAAGAATGCTATAGAACACTATGCCGTACTCTACCGAGCAGTAAAAGCATCACTCAGAGAGGAGGAGAGAAATTAGTTTAGTATTTCAACTGATTGTGCTAACAGAAATGGAAATTTGGGCTCCAGATAAAATGTATAGTCTCACTTGTCTAAACAAGGACAGTAAGTTGAGGGGAAAAAAACATAAAGAGACTGTGTTGATCTCAGCTTCATTCCTGTTCCTCCTCTGCCTCCAACCATTCTCAGTCATAAATACCTTTTTTAGATTCACCTGAAAGAGCCCTGAAGCTGGTAAATTCTATCCAATGCAGAAGCAAGCTGATTCAGAGACAGGGTGTAGACAGGTTAGGCTCAATATGTCAGACTGCATCAGTATTCTTTCAAAATAGAAGGCTGACAGTTCTGTCCCTGGCCTTGACAGTTAGGAGTTTGAGGGCTCAGTGCACATTACTGGTCTTCCAACATTTTTTAAAAAATTTGATATAAACGTTCAAAGCTTGCGCCTTCATTCTGCATTGGAGGCAGGAAACAAGGCAATACAAAACAAAATACCTAAACAGGTATTTTGTAACTGGTTCTATTACAATCAGGAGGGGTAACTAACACTGCAGAGGACATGATGAGAACTCAAAATGATTTTAACAGATCAAAGAGTGGACCAAAACTAACAAAATAAATTTCAACAGGAAGAAGTAGTTAGTTCACCGGGGCAGAAAAAAAATGAAATGCACAGATATAAAATGGGTGACACCTGGCATGACCACAGCACATGTGAAAAGTATCTCAGAGCCTTAGTAGACCACAAGCTGAACATGAGTCAACAGTGTGATGCAGCAACTAAAAAAGCAAATGCTATTCTGGGCTGCATCAATAGGAGTATAGTATCTAGGTCAAGGGAAGTGATAGTACCACTCTATTCTGCTTTGGTGAGACCCCACTCAGAATACTGTGTCCAATTCTGGGCACCACAGTCCAGGAAGAATATTGACATGTCCAGACAAGGTTGACTAAAATGGTAGAAAACCTGGAAACCATCCCCTATGAGGAGTGGCTTAGGGAGCTGGGTATGTTTAGCCTGGAGAAGAGTAGGTTCAGAGGGGACACGACAGCTATGCTTATATAGTTGAAGGGACTGACATATCAAGAATGGAGCAAGCCTGTTTTCTGGTGTTCCAGAGAGTAGACATGGAACTATGGCTTTAAACTGTAGGAAAGGAGATTCCATCTAAACATTAGGAAGAACATCCTGATGGTAAGAGCAGTAGGACAGTGGAATATGCTGTGTGGTGGAGTGTGGTGGAGTCTGCTTCTTTGGAGGTATTTAAACAGAGGCTGGATGGGCATCTGTCAGGAATGCTTTGATGGTATATTCCTGTATGGCATGTGCTTGGACTCAATGGCCCTTGTGGTCTCTTCCAACTCTATAATTCTATGATTCTAGGTACATGTAAAGAAGACTCTATTGATCCAAAATACTCTTCCAAATGATTTAACAACTGGGCTGTGTATGAGGATCAGTTTTAACTAGTGTTAAATCTGTCTTTGTGGAAACTTTCTATCAAGCAAAATGCGACTGCTAGGGTGCTGGTAGAAGCAAATCATATATTATGTATTGTGAAAACAGAACAGTTGTTTAAATTTATTTATCCACAAATTGGATGAACTGTGTTGGATTCCATCCCAGGAGAAGGGTGGGGTATTACATACATACATACATATGTACATGTATACATAACTAAATAAGCAAGCAAATAAAAACTACTCCATATCCATCATGACTACTGAGTCACAATTGTGACACTAGTGAGATGATTGTAAGTTCCCCAACCTACTTTACTGGGCATCAGCCACATGGTGAGAAGGAGATCCACTGTGGTAGGGATTGGAGCATGGGAGAATGATGTTTCCATCGGGTTTGGGAAAGGGTTGGGCCAGGAGATGTTACTTAGAGAAATACCATGGCCAACCAAATGCTGGCCAACAACCAGAGCAAAACACAAAACAAAAAACAAAAAATGACAAAATAAGTTGGAAGAGACCGATGAATAAATGTATATAAAACTGTTGTCAGTTGAACCATCTGAATACTTTGCTAATAGTCTACATAAGTCAAGATCTTCATATAATTAGGAGGTTTGTCCATGTTGAAAGCCATCCAAAACAAATTACCAATCGAAATTGAAATGCCTCTGACAAAGCAAGTTCTGCATCGATCTCCACCCCCCCAAAAAAAACATTGTACATCTTTTGTTGGAAATTAACACATTTGAGAGGCTTGTGTTCCATTTTGGACAAACAAAATATTCAGAAAATCTTATTTGCACAAGAAAGATGCAAACATCTAAAAATATGCATACATGCACACACACATACACATATGGATACAGAAAATCATGTAGGAACACAATACTAAAGATGTTTCAGAGTCTGATGGCGGCGGGAAGGTAGGACAAGAATATAGGTAGGATCTATAAATTCAACGAAACAGAGATTGAAAGCTTTGCATGACTCTCCATGTCGTCACATGGATAACACAGAGAAAATGAAAAGTCTGGCTCATATGCATCTTTCTTAACATATATTTCAGAATTTTCTTTCCATATGTTCTAAGATAGGAATGCCAAACATGCATGGGTTACCAGAACTAGACCAGTATTTACATGTGCTGAATCCACTGTCTGGAGAGATGGAATCACATATTACAGTCTTTATGTTGTTCTTATGTGACATCTTTCACCACCAATGAATATAATCATAAGGAGAGGAAACAGAAAAGGAAATGGAGAGCCCAGATAGGACTATTTGTTCATTGTGCTATCAGGCCAGTAGATCATAGCAAAGGAGGAAAAATATGTTTTTGCCTCACAGAAAAAAAAAATCAAGGATGTTTAAAGCCCGAAGTTTTCATGATCTTTTCATTTCCAGTACCATAGCCTCAGCTTTGCTCTTAGTACCTGAGAATGACAAACTCCTTGCAAAAGGAAATCCATGTTTGTACCTTGTGGCGCAAATGTGCAAAAGTGAAACTTCGTTTTCTATGAGCTCAAGTAAAAGGCAACATTTGAAGCTGCCCATGTCTCAAGCAGCTTCTAGTTTGGGCAATAGGAAAAAGGGAGATTGCACTTCAGCTGGATGGATTGAATCAAGGAGTTTTGAGTTTGTAAGACCTGAGCAGGGCGGCTGACGATTAGGGCTCTTCAAGGGCCATTTCTGCACTAGACTGTTATAGTGCTGTAATTCCACTTTCAACATCCGATGGAATCCTGGGGTTTGCAGTTTCGGGAGGGGCTGGCCAGCCCCTCCCGAAAATGCAAACCCTAGGATTCCATCGGATGTTGAAAGTGGAATTACAGCACTATTACAGTCTAGTGCAAAAATGGACAAGGTCTCTCATTCACAGGATTGCCCTTTCTTAAAGTTGACTTGATGGGAAATAATAATAACAATTTTTAACACAAACTCTTTTTTTTTCCAGTTGTTACAGTCCTACAAGACTATTTGTCCATTTTACAAAATTTGGTTTCAATTGGAGACAAAACAAAATTAAAGCGCTCAAGTTCAAAGAGATCATATTATAAAATAATCAGTTGAAATGCAACCTGTTCTGCATTGGAGGAACAAATAAATAAGTTTGTTTCTCATCCCAATCAGTTTTGCATCTATTCAATTGTATGGATATTTTGTTAAATTTCTGCAGCACTATTATGGGAATTTAATATACATACACACAATTTTTCATTTTTCCTATGCAGCTTTCCTTAGCATTTGATATATATCCTTCTACAGTATGTACATTTCTGTACATATCTTTCTGTACATATCTTTCCATTTCTGTGAACAACCTTAATTAAAATATACATCTTGGTATGCATTTTTTCATTTTTCACAAAAACTGAAGAAGCACAAAATTTGTAGAATAATTGAATTCCATTCCACCTGTTCATTTAGGTAAAAACCATATCCCTCAAAAATGCAGACCAAAAGAAAATACTCTAGCATGCATACTTCTAGTTGATATGTGTCTGCATCAAAGATGTTATGCTGCATTTTGATTGGAATCTCATTTTGGATTTGTCTGTTCTCATTAATGATTCCACATTGTTCTTTGGTGTACTTGCTAAACGGACAAAATGGCACAAGGCCAGTTTCATAGGTTTTAGTGACCCAGACCCACTGTGCTTGGAAGAAGGTTGTTGAGATAACTTGCCATTATGTACTCAATTGCTGAAACAAATAGTGCGACAATTTGTCGGATGTGAATATGTAGAGATGGACAGATCCTACTTGCAAACAGATTGTTTCATGTGATAAAAGAGATCATACCTACAGGCTGTAAACCAAAGTTGTAAAATGAACTACAAATACAATATAAAGTAAGGCAGGAAAAATCTGACCAAATCCAGGTAGGTCACTGAAGTCTAAGATCGGACAGGAAAGGCAGAATAACAACCTGAGCAGTGTTGAAATGGCATTCTTCTACTTATATTTACTCAAAGAGACATGATTCATATTAGAAAAAGAACTGTTTGAAAGTTATTTCCATCATCATCATCATCATCACTATCACTATCAGTGAGCAAGTATTGTTGCTAGAAGTTGACATTTGTCATACAAGGGAAAGGTGTTACAAAGAACTAAAAGGATTGTGAAGCATAAATGTTTGGATTTGCATTGGCTACTTCAGCTTTAGAGCAAAAGATGAATTTGTTTCTATGTTTGTGTATTTTAGTTCATTCATTTACTGCGGGTCTAAATCCTATTGGTTAGTCTCAACTAGACTGGACTCACTGAATCAATTGCTGAATGGTGAGTCCACAGGCATAGGAGTTGCCAACATGGCAAGCTTGGCATATTGCTCCTGTCAGGCTAGACCAGTTTCTCCAACCAGTTGTATGGAGGATTCTATAGCATCTGTGTTGACATTTTACACTGAGCCATATTGGAATCTTTCACTCCAGTACTGTTCACAGCACCCATACCTATTCTTTTATTCTCTTTTTCACCTCTTGGTTTTGTGTTTTCCTATACCACTCTTTAAATAGGCATGTACTCTTTCATTCTCTTTACTCCTTGCTACCTTGTTCTATCTGTTTGCTTTACATGGAAAGAAAATAGCTAGCTCATTGCAAGCCACCTTAGCTTCAATATACTCCAGATACTCGTCTTTGAGTCAGAGACAGTCTTGTTACAACCAGCATCCCTAGATTACAGAAATGCTAGAAATACTTAGGAAAGTAGTCTTTAAAATTGAGTTGATTCTATTATAGAACCTGCATATATCCAACCAGTAGTAGTGATTCATTCCATCTATGCCATCATGTCATAAGTGACAATGCAGGCCATTTCTGCACTGGACTGTTATAGTGCTATTATTCCACTTTCAACATTCTATGGAATCCTGGGGTTTGCCGTTTAAGGAGGGGCAAAGGCCTCTCTCTAAACTGCAAACCCCAGGATTCCATAGGATGTTGAAAGTGGAATAACAGCAACAGTCTAGTGTGGAAATGGCCATGGTTCCACTGTTCTTTTCAAAAATATGGAGTAATAGACATTCCAAGTCTGACAGACAAAAGGGAATATCAGGTTGGGTTGAAGAAAGATTTCAGGATTAGACTTACCCTGGTCTGATATAGTAAATGGGGCTATTATGAAATGATGATATTAGTGAGTAGCCATGACTAGGGCAGGTACAGTGCTCACCCCAAGTCTTCTCAGAGCTATTGCTATTTCTTCACCTTTCCTCTCCAAACATGTGAGCAGTGGAACAGAAGCAACAAACTTCTGGCAGTGCCAAAGATTTGGTTAGAGAGAGGGAGTAAGCACATAGGCATTGGTAATAGTGCCAAAGAAGCTGGTCTTCTCAAGGAGAAGAGAACTAAGTTCCCTTGACCAAGTTTCCCACCATCTCACCTCTCAAATCTGGAGCTGAGCTTGTTGGCCAGGCAATGGTTGCGTGCACAAAACTAAAGCTGGAGACACAACAACAAAGTCATCTCTAGACATGTTTATCTAGTGATCTTTATCATTCACATAGCACAGCCAAACTATTAAGTGACAACAATGAAATATGTGAACCCATCATCAGAATGGATTTTTAAATACCTTTCTGTGACAAACCATTGTGCCTGTATTTCTAGGCCCGAGGGTCTGGCAGCTGCCAGACATCTATTTTTATGTGCTACAACTAGTATTTTATATAATTCTTAGCCTGTTGAAGTTCTTTACCCTATTTGTAGGTGGAGAAAATGTGGTGGGGAGAAGAACTATTTCACCCAATGACTCCAAGGCCAGGAGAAACTCTCCAAAAGTTTCACAAAGCTGGGGCTCACCTTTAGAAGTAGCACACATTATTTCTTTTTTTTTGTCACTATGTGTTTTTGGTTCACACTGCCCTGCTCTACATTGTCATTGCATGTGTTGATAGCTTGCTCACCATTTTGTACTCTTCTTTCTCCTTTCTATTCCCTAACTATTTGTATTTCTGATGGGCATAGGGGAGGAAGTTCCTGAAGAATGGGGTAGAAAATCTGGAGAAAATTCATGTGTTCTAGAGGAAAAGGGGGAAAAATTTCAGACTGTTTCTCATGAAAATGTCTTCTGAGAAAGTTTGGCTCAGCATATGGACTCTGGTTCAGGACCTTGCTTTCCTAAATGGCACACATTGGAGGGGTTACTGTACAGTTTGTATCTCCTTCTCCGTAGTGGATATATTGGGGGGGGCAGCATTGTGTCCGCCTCCATTATCTGTCTTTCAATTTTTTCACACAGTTTTATTTCCACATGAAAATGGCTTCTGGTTCTTTCCCTCATTCTCATGGCCCACGGGAATTTCTTTAGGTGCTATTTTTGAAATTACTGTAATACTTGCCCAAGGCTGCAGCACACTTGTCTTTGTTTTACTGTTTTTTGTATTACACTTGTTTTTGTGTTGTTTTCTTTTCTATTACTTATCTCTTCATCACTCTGCAGCCTCTCTAACAACCCATAGTTCCTGATCTAAAAAAGCCCTGTGGCAGGAGTTATACTGTGATGTCTTCCTCTGGGCTTTAATTGATGTTTAGGAAGCCGAGAAAGCTGTTGGCTGCCACAGAGATGCTTGTACAATGAAAAAGACGACATCCACACACATTTCTCAGCTACTTCATAAGTACAGTAATCACAAGAATCCTGAATTTCACTCATGAGAATTTCTCTGATTTTTCCCCCTGTTCATATTGTTTTAGAAACATTTTTTTTTCAGTTCAACTGAAAGAGAAGAGTTGAAAAAATGGGGGAAAAAACTTTAAGCACAGAACTAAGTTTTCTGTCTTGCACACAGCTAGGGTCAGAATTTCACACTTACTCAGAAGGATTGGCTCTTTTCTCAGAGATCCCTGTAACTCCTTCAAAATGAGTTCCACATGGCCATTACGTAGGTGAAGCCAGTTTTCAGACTTGGCAAAAAAAGTCATATCAATTCCCATTTGCTACATGCATTTAGGAATTAGACAAAGGAAACGCAAAAATAATTTATTTTCAAATAGAATTAACGAGAAACTACTTTGTTGCTGCGTGCCTTCAAGTCATTTCTGACTTACAGAGATCCTAAGGGAACCCTATCATGGTGTTTTCTTGGCCAGACTTGTTCAGAGGGGGTTTGCCTTTGCTGTCCTCTGAGGCTGAGAAAGTGGTTTCCCATGGCCAAGAGTGGACTGAAACTCTGGTCTCCAAGGTCATAGTCCACTAGTTGAAACACTACACCACAGTAACTCACTAAATACATCAGGATCTTTGGAACAGGTCACCAAAGGGGCTTTTAGAAGAAGGAGGTGCCTAGGCCTCTGGTAACACCGGGCTGGTCTCGCCTCATCGCTATCTATATGAGGACAACAGAATTCTTCTGGTGCTTGAGAACCTTTCAGGGAATGAAATCCACAATGACTTATTCATAGCCCTGCAGGACATGAGTCTTCCAGTGCTGTCTCACATATCCATTTAACATAAAATTACACCATACTTAAAAACCTAAAGTATCTTTTTAAAATGTTAGTGTAATTTTATGGCATTTTGCCTGGGGGACAGAAGTTTTGTTTGTTTCTATGTCATCCCCCCCCCCATCCTGACCTCTCTCAGTGTCTTTCTTAGAGCTTTTTACTCTGCCACAGGCAGCAGTGGCTGTTGCAGGTCATGAAGCCAAGAAACAACAAGAAGAGAAGGAGGAAAATATGCAGCAGTAGCAAGATGAAGCTCAGGACTTATTTTCTGAGCAGTTTTTTTCCCCCACTCCCTTCCTGTGAATGCAATTGCTGAGGATCAGCTGTTTTATTCTGCCAATAAATAGGCTATTTGTTGGCTGGTACTTGGTTGTCCCTTAGCCTCCTTCTGCATCATTGTTTGCTTGCCCCTGCTTTTGATCTTTGCTTCTCTTTGCCACCCATTAATTGTGTTTCCTGGCCACCAATCAGCTGGTAACTCAGCAGGTATAGTTTGAACTCCAAAGAGGAACAGTTAATCCTCTGCTCTTCTTCCTGCTGACCACACTTCAATTTTGCTGACACTACCAAGGTGTAGCCAAGCGACGATAAGACAAATTTTACTTGTAGTAAGAGAGTGGACATTGCAGTTATCACAAATACAATATATATCAGGAGGTATAACCAATGTAAACTAATTTGTTGCTGTTGTGTGTCTTCGAGTAGAATCTGACTTATGACCACCCTAAGGTTGGGGTTTTCTGGGGCTGAGAATGTGTGATGGAACCAAGGTCACCAGTGGGTTTCCATGGCTGACCAAGGAATTAAATCCTGGGCCATTTCCACATGACGACGCTGTCCCGCACTGTCCCATCGCAAACCCAGCAGCACCTCTGCTGGATTGAGAATCTGTCCACAGTGCTCCCCTCTGTACCCAGCCAGCTGCCTGAGGAAGACAGTATGGGAGACGCACTCCTTCCTTACTCACTGCAGCTGGACTTCTTCCAATGCTGCAGGGGGGGAAGGAAGTACATGATCATGCTTCCCACCTTTCTGCATGGCCAGTGGTGATGGAAGCCTCATGCAATCGGGGGCCATTGATGGATTTTTTCTGTCAATGATATGCTCTACAATCATGCCGGCTGGAGAAGCAGGAAGGATGGGACCTCAACAACATTATGGGGAAGTGTCATCGTAGTCCTGCTCCTCTCTCAGGGATGCTGCCATCCTGCTGAAAGGGCCCTGGTCTCCAGAGTGGTAGTCCAATGCTCAAACCACTATACCATGCCGGCTATCATACTAAAACAATCTTATAGCTAAAATATGGCTCCAATACTAAAACAGATATGAACAGTATTACCAAAGGGCCTTAACATGCAGTATGTGTGTATGTGTGTGTGCATCTGACCAGAGCCAGTGTGTTGTAGTGGTTTGACTATGACCCTAGAGAGCAGGGTTCAATTCCTTAGTAGGTCATGGGAAGCCCAGCATGGAGAGCCCACTTGGGAGCAGCACCCATTCCCAGAACATACTCTTAGCCCTCAGAAAATCCTGTGATAGGTTTGCTCACAGAAACAACTTGAAGGCACACAGCAACACAATATATATGATCAAGTAATTTAAAACACAGGCAATTTTAGCAATTTCCTCAAGAAGAAATTTTACATAATAATTGGTTGGATGCCCTGTGTGAGATAGCAATAAAGGGACAATCAACTCTTCAGAATATCTGTACATAGGCTACAGTTTCATTGTTTCCATCTCCACATACCCAAACCTGATGATGAAACAGGATCCTCCTGCATCAGCCTTCAATACTGCTGAGGGACAGAAGAAGGCCTTATTCTATTCGGGGTATGTTAAGCACTGAAAATAAAGTAGGGGTGTGTGGAATCAGGGAAAAAAACCTGGATGAGCTCTAATCAGACTAGTATCTCAGTTCTGACACTCTGGACAAGTTATTTGAGTGTTCAAGATCTAGTAGTTGTTGTTTCAATAGTTCTTATCTAATATTTCATATCTAATTGTAACAGTTGGGTAAAAAAACCAATGAAGTTTAACCTCAGACTAAAAGCTTTCAGACAGCTGTTGATTTATTAGTCTGCTTGAACTACAGTGAGCAAACCCACTGGAATTAAATGCAGCTGCAACAATAAGTGAATGACCTTAGCCAAGCCTGTGTACGGACAGAAGGAATACCAGCTTCAAGGCTTAGAGCAGCATTCAAAATACAATGTGATACTGAGAAAATTTGTTACAAAATTTAGAAATTCATGTATAGCCTTTTACCTCCTCATTTGGTCACAGTTATCTCCATATCAGCCTCCCACCTTTTGAGGATCCATATGTATATTATTGACCTTCTATTGATTATATTGATAGTGAAAGAGAGTTTGGATCATTGTGACTGTAGGGGTAGATCGTTCTCCAAGTGCTGCAGAAATTTCCTTGGTGGTTGTTGGAAGCTTCAGTTGGAGCCCTGGTGGCACAGTGGTTAAATGCCGGTACTGCAGCTACAAGGTTGTGGGTTCAATCCTGCCAGGCTCCAGGTTGACTCAGCCTTCCATCCTCCCACAGGTCAGTAAAATGAGTGCCCAGCTTGTTGAGGGCAATTAGCTAACACATTGTAAACCGCCTAGAGAGCACTTAGCGGTGCAGAAATACACATGCTATTGCTATTGGTATTTCTTTGTCGCTGGGCTAATATCTGTTGCTTGGTTGCTGTAATACTGTATTTAACCCAAGTTCTCTATTAATCATACCTTGATGTTCCTACCTCTTTTATGGCTATCATGCCCCCACTTTGAGAAATGTTTCATTTCCTGCATATTTCCTATTTATATGTATCTGTCTCTAATTTCACTCATTCCTTTTCAGCTAGTTAATGACTGACTGAAAACATTTATTTTTTTTAAGGACTGAGGTAGTTGTGTACTTCTCTCCCAAGCTGAAAATGAGGCATGCAGAAGAAAGAAGAAGGAAATAACAGTTGGGTATTTTTAAACCTATATTTGAGCAAAGTTTTTGCTGTAGAGCTTTAATGTAAATGTAAACATGAATATATTAGATTTAACATTATATATTAAAATGAATATAAGTGTTCCCTTTTCCATCCAAATGCAACACACACACACACACATTTTAATATAAATGCAACATAGTAAAATTTTCGCACTAGCTTTCTTATCGTTGGTCATGGTGGTATGTATATGTCTGGATATACTTTTGGGAAGAAATGCTGTGAAAAGGAAGAGAGGTAGGAGGCAGCCCACTACCCACTATCTGTGCTTATATTGATTATATATTTGTTTGGGGTGTATTATCATTGTGTTTCAAATCTTGCTTTCCAACCAAGAAACCAAACTAGGATGACATGACTTATTACAGTGTTTAAAAATGCTTATGGAATTGGAAGTAGAATTTATCAAGGAGGGGACAGCAGCTTTCTTATAAAATTAAAGCTTGATGGCACTCAATGCCAAGAAGACCACCTTGAAATGAAATATGAGGAATCTGGGGACATGGCTTCAATGGCCTACCTGACTCTTGCGACCAGCAAAATAATAAAGAAATTGCACAAAATAAATTCTATGGCCTAGATTCAATTGTTAGCCCTGACTGAAATAAAAACACTGAATCAATTAGAATTCTATAAGACCTTTATATAAGTTACATTGATTCAATAAGTCTACTTTCATTACAACTCTCAACCAAATTTAAATCATCCCTTTACAGGAAGATGCGCACATGTCTTCAGAAAAGTGTGAAACATTAACAAGAGTGGATCCAAAGCTTAAATGAAATGTAATATAACGAACTGTGATGTCTTGCAAGGCAGATTTTTGTTTCCTGCCAAGAGTGTGAGTTAGCAAATACATGCATGGTGCCCATCCTTGTCTTACATCCCACTAACACCTAGTGGGTTTTACCTTATAGTTTGAGGAAGATGCTGCCAAAATGGAATATGTCCAGAGGATATGGGCATTTAAATGGAGACCAAATCCTATGAGAAAACATTGAAGGTAATGGGCATTTTTAGCCTAGAAAAAAGATACTGTATTTGCCAGCGTATTAGCTACACCAGCATATAAGATGCACCCCACTTTCAACGGGCATTATTCAGGAATTTTTTGTTTGTTTGTTTCCAGATGAGGGAAATGAAAGGAGTGCTGCACCAGGAGAGGAATGGAATGAAAAGAGTACTGCACCAGGATGAGGGGAATGAAAAGACTGTTGCACCAAGAGAGGAGGGGAATGAAAAGAGTGCTGCACCAGTTTTTCTTGGGCCCTAGGAAAGTCAAAATGCACAGAAGAGGAGGAGAAGGTAAGGAGTGCTTCACCTGGATTCCACTACCCCTTCCCTTCCTGTTTGCTTGGGCAAGGAGAACTTTGGCACCTGGTTCATTCCCTATGTTTTTAGTGTTACCACATTTGCAGTTGTATACCCCATTTTCAGAGGGTATTTTTTAAGAAAAAAGTGTGTCTTATTCACCAGCAAAATATGGTAATTAAGAAGCAATAGTATAATCCTCTTCAAATATTTGATGGGATTATATAGAGAAGATGAAGTTGTTTTTAATGAAGGGGGCTGCTCCACAGAAAAGTATCTGAGCCATCAGGTTCATATTATAAGAAGTGGGATTTTGATTAAACATTAAAAATGTCCTGATAGTATAGGTTATTGTGACAACGAAACAGAGTTCCTTAGAATATGGTGGACTCTCCTTCATTCAATGGTTTTAAACAAAAGCTGACTGGCATGTTTTAAGAGTATGTTTCCTGCATAGGGAAAGGGTCTGGCCTGAATATCCTTTGAAGGTGGATATGCTTTGATATCCTATGATTGTGTGGTACATTCTTGCCATGCCTAGTGCAGGCAACCACACGGAAATGCAGGGGCTTACTTCACGAGTGCCGATGGAGAAGAGTTCGTTTCATGCACAGCAGGAGGATCAAGCAGAAAGCAGCATGGCAGAGACCTCGACTGATGTAGGCATTCCGGTACACGTTAAAGAAACCTCACTGCTGATTCTTTTAGTTCTACATGAACAGGTGTATTTTTGCTGGTAAAGTATTTTGGCATCATTTCCTGTCCAGTTAGCTGACTGACTCAAACAGGGTGTAAAAGAGTAATCTGCATAGTTATGAGACCTATGAACAAGTCTCTAGCTGCTACTTTTGATTAGGTATGATTGAGGAAATTCATACTAACCATATCAAAATACTTTTGAAATGCACATTTTTGAGGGCAAACACATTTAGAAAGGTACATTTTGACAGAAGATACATTAAAATGTATATCTAAGTAGCTATATACTGGGGATGTAAATGTTCTTTTATTTCACTCCTTCATGCAAGAATGAACAAGTTCAGCAATTTTCTCTGTCTTCCTTGAAAATAAAAAGGGATTACTGCATACTTTTCCAACCCTACTCCTACTCGCAGATTTTGTTGTGGAAAATTCATTTGCATAAAAATATTTTTTTTTCCTGTATAGAAAACATACGTCGGAGGTAGAAAATATTTGTGTAAATACGTGAGTCACTACATCACTCTGTGATTTTTTTGGCAACAAAACAAAACAAAAACAAAAACTCACTATTTTGTGCAAGAATTACACATTTTTACACAAACCTTTGAAAAAAAAAAGTATCCTCCAACATGTTTCCTGTGCAGAAATGCAAACAATTTCAAAGCTGGTCTTATTTTCCTCAAGACAGCATTTCAGGTGTCTTGTTTTTGCTGATGATGTGAATATTAAGAAGTATTTGTCACAAAGGTCTACTCTGCTGCCACATCATGACATGGAGGTGACACTTAGCACTTCAAGATTATGTCTGTGGATTTCAAGCTCTGAAAGTTCTTGAGTGTATCCTCAAGGGTTTTGAGCATGTTCTTCATGGAAGATTAAATGTCTCAGATTTAAGAATCACCTTAGTTAACAGAGGCCCATCACCAATATTTGGTCACTAGGGGATGAACTGTTCACAACAACTATGAACACTACTCTGGGGTGGAACGCTGTGATCTTCATTGGGATTATTTGCACCAATGAAATCACAGATCTTTAAGCTATTCAAAGTATACATATGTTCATCAATGCAGAGAAAAGGATGGAATATACTTAAAGATGGAGCTTCAAAGCAGTAGGCTACTGGACCAGAACTCCAAGAATCACCCAGTCACATGCAGAGAGGTATAATAAAAATGAGTGGGATCCAAAACAATTTCAGACTTTGAAAAGTTTTCTGGTTCTATATTAAATGGTACCTCCCCTTTTAAATTTAATCTACCACCCTCTTTCCTGGAAATAACTCTCATGAAAATGTCCATGTTAACAGACACAGAAAGGCCTTTGCTGCACATCCTCCGTCCTGTGCAAAATAGCACTCTAAATCTAAATGCCAAATGTAAAGAGAAATGATATTTAGACAGGGATGGGTGGGCATGCCTGTTTCCAATCTTACCAATCTCCTGGCAGTTAGTTAGAAAATGAAAAAGAAAACCTCCAAGTTTCTGGATGGCCTATCATTCTTAAAACTGGTTTTTAAAATCTGTTTTTCAAGAATGTTCTTATATATCTAATATTGCATGGCACTACTGGTGGGTAGAAAATTGATTAAAAATGTTTTAAGTAAAATAAACCAGAATAAACCCTCTCTGTGTGGTAATAGTTCAGATCCTTATTATTATTATTATTTTTTGGGGGGGGGAATAGTTAAAATGCAAGAAACCAGAGGAAAAAAGCAAAAAAAGAAAGGCAGAAAGCAAGTGGTATGTTTGTGTGTGTGTGTGTGTGTGTGTGTGTGTGTGTGGTGAAAACAAAAGAAAAGAAAAAGCATATACAGAGGTTACAGTATACTCATTAACTTTTGGCTCTGACCAGACCAAGTTCTGGAACATAGCTTTTGCAGAGAATTGCATTATAGGAACTTGCAAAGGTCAAATTCCTCAAGATCTTTATTCAGGAGTCAAAAGAGATGCTTGTAAGGTTTACTCTTCATCTGGACAGGCAGAGAGCCTGTGCCCTTCCATTACCATTATCTGTGTCTGAGCAGAGGATACATGTCATGGCAACCTAGGTAAAACCTGATAAATTATTCACCACAGGAAGAAGAGTTCCCTGATAGCCAATGCAAACTCTTTCCAAAAACTTCAAAGGATTTGAGCCCCAAGCAAAAGACTTCAACAAAATGAATTTCAAAGCTGCTATAACACACACACACACACACACACAACTTTTTATGGAAGTATTTTCTTACATACAGCTCTTACCAGTCTCTAACACGATTCTTAGATTCATCAATGAGTCTTCATTTAAGGGAGTTGATTTGTCTACGTTCCTACCTGTCCATCTAGAGAGATAGTTGCATGCTTGGATAATGTAACACAAGCACCTTCTATCAAAGCTACTTACCTTGAATGCAAAGCCCTTCAGTGCAGTTCTCTGACTCTTGATTTGGACCTTCACAGAATTTCCCACCGTTACGTGGAGGTGGAGCAGTGCATTCACGGATCCTCAAATGCTCACACTCAGGGCTGCAGACAGACCATTCACTCCATGTTTCCCAAGCACCATCCACTAAACAGAAGAACATTAATGGCATGCTTTAGATGGAAACTTGTTTCGGACATTTCAGCAATATATGTGAATTATTAAATTCTAGCCATTCTCAAATTGATTCTGGAGATTCAAAAGATGGCAGTGTTTCCTTTATTGTTTTTCTTGTCCTGTGATATTCACTCCTCCATCTTTATACCTTTCAGATAATCAACAGTTTCTGGCTCCCTTGCTGCCCCTAGGATTAGAAACTCCCTCCAGAACATCTGGTTCTGCAAACCCACAATTTTGCATATGGTTTATATGACAAACCTCAAGTCCCAAACCCTAACTCTCAATACACAAACCAAAAGTGGTCACCTTGAGGTCTTCCCATCAACCTTGAGGAATAAATACGAGATATAATATCCCAACATCTGGAAGGCCATAAGTTGTCCATCCCTGCCCTAGTAGAATTAAGCCTAAGTATAAAAAAGGGTCTTTTGGCACCTTCAAAACTAATTAAGAGAATTTTGCAGCATTAGTTTTCACGGGCTACTTCAGCAGATGCTGCTTTTTTTTTTTAAACTGAGCCTATTAAAGCTTATGTTATAAACTTCCTTCTCTCAGTTACTCTCAAAGATGCTACAAGATCCTTTTGTATACTTACAGAGACTAATATGGCTGTGCCTTTGAATATACCTAAGTATGAACAGAATATATTTTCCTATTTCACTCTTCCTCCTCCTCCTCCTCCTGCTTTTTTTCTGGTCTGGATTTGCGGTTGTAAAGTCTTCAGAGAAAGGAATTTCCTTAGTTATTTGTTCTGTGCAATTTTTCATTAATATACACTTTTTTGTGCACACTTCCCCAAATCACACATTTTTGTAATATAAACTCTTTTGCCTAATATACACGTTTTTTAAAATGTTTGTGTTTGTTGAACTGGATCATATAATCCTGAGATGGGTGAATGCCAAAAAATGACTCCATTCTCATTTGTATATTAATTTTAGAAATACAATCTTGATGAAAACTTTGCAAATCCTTATCTAAATGTGGACTGAAATTTTCTCTGATCTCCATAGTGTAGTAGGTTAGTTACTTTCTTTTATCCTTTCACTGTCCATGGAGTCATGCATGAACTAAGCAGTTGCCTTTTTCTGCTAATGAATTGTTTGCTAATATCTGTCCCCAAACCCTACACGTTTGCTTCACCACTGCTCATCTCATTTGGAAAGCCCTGAGTCAGATGGCATGGGAAAAAAAAGAACTATATTTGAAAGCTTTTCTATGTATTCCCATGTTTGCAGTGACAACTGTTATTGTGCCTGAATAAAAGAAATCTTGCTGTGGAAAATCAAGGTCCAGTCAAGTCTAGACCCAAAGTTCTGATCTGGACAAGAAATATCACAGCTGACCTTGCAGGCCATTTCCTAACGATTACCACTCTTCATGATTATTTGTGCAATAGTCAGTAGACTGGGGATCATTTTGAAGAGAGCTAAGAATGGTAAGATGAATCTTTTTACGAACTTGTCAATGAGGTGCTGTCGGTTTGTGGGCACAAAACTAGAAGACGGTCTCACCTTCTTGTTTGTACCGTGGGCTTCAGAAGCATGTGGCTGACCACTTTGAAGCCAGAAGCTAGACTAGATGGAAGTTTGCTCTGACTTAGCAGCACTCTTTGTAAACTCTTGTATTTCCATCAAATGTTTCTACTGCAATATCTAGAGTGGTGGGTAAGAGACCAGAATTGAAATGCCCCTCCTTAATCGTCCCCATTCATTTTTATTAGTTTTGGGGGAGAAGAAGAAAGGATACAAAGCACTTCAGGAGGGGGTTGTCTCTTCTGAAACCTCCCCGTGTGAAGTGATGGGATGGGTTCTCTCCCCTTCTCTCAGGGCTCTAGCTGTAGCTATGTTCTGTGTGCACAGCCACCATGCCCCTAGTTAGCATTTTTTAGGGGAATTCTGGGGTTAAGAGGGAATTGCTATGAGGGTCATATTTTTAAGGGGAGTGGGGTTAAGAAAACCAGCTCCCCTACATGCCCCGGGCTAAAGTAATTAAAGGGGCATGGTATGAGTGTGAAAGGCTATAAGGTTTTCATTTTGAATACAGGTAAGACAGAGGGATGGAGAGACCTGGCTTGCCACCAGGCTTACATGAGGCTCTCACTGGGGAAGCAGTAAGGATAAAATTCCTCACCACATTTCTTTTCAAAGAAACCAACAAGTACTTGTATATTTTTTTTTCCCCTGCTGCATGAAAGTCTTTGAAAACCATGCTGTTTTTGAAAGTCAGGATTTAGTCTGTGCAAAATTCTCATGTGATAGATTTGTATGGAAAACAACATTCTCTGTGTAAGAAATAGCATCTCTTCACAGTATTCTTTTCAGTGGAGAAAAAGCTGTTGCTTTGCACAGAGAATGCTCTTTTCCATGCAAATCAACCATGGGCAAAGTTAGTGAAAATAAGTCTGCAATTATAGCATTTTATGTGCAGAAAACAGTATTTTCTTTGCAGGAAACAATATTTCTGCCTAGGAATATTTTCTGCACAGCAAATGCTGTTTCTGGCAGAAACCAACCACATGTGAATTTTGTGCAAAATAAGTCCTGAACTGAGAAGATTCTCAGCAGTCTAGAATTTAGTTCATAGTTCACAGAATCATAGAGTCGGAAGAGATCACAAGGCCATAGAGTCTAACCCCAGGGTTTCATGACACCGAGATAATATGTTGGGGGGAGGCAGGTTTGACAATTTTTCAAATATCAATCAAATGTCACCACATGGTTATAAACATTTTGGGGGATCTTATACTTCCATTACAGCGCAAGACATGAGTCTACACCATTAAAAGCAGACCTAGCATCTAACGCTGGAAATATGTTTGACTGTAGAGATTCATTAGGCAAAGCTGATAGAATTTTGTGCTGAAAAAAGAATCATCATCCAGTGCCTTTTCATAGTGCAAAGAGTTCAGGGTGAAGCAGTAATTACATCTCTGTCTCTCTCTCACCAGGACACAAGGAAGTGCAGGTAATTTTCTGCACAGACATTCCCTCGCAGAAAGCACCTCCATTGAGAGGAGCAGGGTTTGTGCAGGTCCTCGACCTCTTCTGCCACCCTCTGCCACAGCGTACATTGCAGTTAGACCACTCCGTCCATGAAGACCAGCCTCCATTCACTGCAGCAGGTATATTCCAAAGAAGAAAGACGGATAGCACATTATCATTTTTAAAGGGCAAGCCTTCATTTCAAATCCTTCTGTTCTCAAGCTCTTTTAGAAAACATTCTGCATGTTAAATTTCAAGCTCTCTTGTAAATACCGCTTCATAAATAATGTTGGGATTGCTGTTACATAAAGGACTTGATGTCAACAAATGGACATGTTCGTGCAAAGCAGATTTATATGCCAGGAGGTGCTAGAGACGATGCTAAGCTGTTGGAGAGAAAGGGGGAGCAACCATGTTCATTCTCTCCAAACGTATTTCACTTAAGGGATAAACACACTCCTTAGAAGGCAAAAAAAAGATGAAGTGAGGTTGTTGAAACATCCTTCTATCTTAATCAATAAAACATCATTCTGCACATTAATGAGAAGGAGATTGGCAATACAGAAGAAAAGAGACAGGAAACTTTCCCTTGGCAGTCAGGTTATGATATCTGAAAAGCTACTAAAGATCATTTCCCCACATGGAGCCCTAAACTTTATCAACAAGCTGTAGAGTCACCACATATACACAACTCTCTGTTTGACCATTTAGGCCAGGGGTGGGGAATGGTCCACCTGACATTGTGGAACTTCAGCTCCCTCCAGTTCCAACCATCATAGCCAATGGCCAGCAACAACAACAATTGTGCTACAATACAATACAATACAATACAAATTTTTATTACAGTTATAGACCACAATAGTTGTACTTCAAGATCTAGACAGCTTCAAGATCTACCTCTCATCTGAATGTGGTTTCACACAAACTGGGGACAGAACATGCATACACAGGCTGGCATCTTGTTAGTGACATACACATGTGAAAGTTTATTTTATACTTTTTGGGGCACAGCAGAGGTTGATATTCCCTTCCTCGGTGCCCAAAGCCCCCTTGCTTACTATATAGCCTCTGAAATCCCACCACCACCACACACAACCATGAAGTGCTTCACAGAGAGCAAGCAACATTGGAGAAGGATTCGGCTGTGTCTCTCTGATGAGATGGGAAACGATTACAGCAGCACTGAGACCTCTGGAGGTCCTTAGAATATCTCAGCACTGATACAGTCATTTTGGTTCTGGCTACAGGGACATAGCCGGATGTTCCCCAATCTTGCCTACCCCCCATGAGGTACAGAAGAACTGTGCAGGTGGGGGGTTTCAGAGGCTATACAGTAAGACTAGAGTGTGGCATATGGCTCAGCTTGTCATAGGTTTGCTTGCAGGACTACTACACTATCCAAAGGCATATATGATTGCGGCTTTAATGTGAAATCTCTCACCTACCAACTTTTGCCATCTTTACAACAATGTTCTTGTTAAAATAAACTCATGTTAGGTAACAATAATACTAAAATGAGACACATACACACCCATGTGTTCAGGCATACACACAAAACACAATGTGGTTACAATGTGAAAAAAAAATAAGAACAACCCAATGTACCAACCAGTATTAACAGCACAGCTCTGTGCCCCCCACGTCCCTATGATGCTCCCCTTCATGTGAAGGGGCCTACAGTGTTCTGTGCAACAGTTGTGCTGAGTCTCATTAAAAAGCTTTCCTGCTGAGGCCTTGGAGACTAACTGCCAAACAAAGTTGGCTTGATGAACCGATAAGCTGAGTGGGATATTTAGACAGTGCCTCACATCTTTATATATCTAAGAACCACTTCTTCAATAAAGCTTTTCTTGAGTCACTGCGACCTCATTTTCACACAATCTGATCTTCCCCTTGGTTATATATTGCTCCAAAATCAATGGCTGACCACCTCCCCCATCTTCGAGCACGTACAGTAGAACCCATCTGAGTAGAAACTGCATTATTCATATATACCCAACACACTGCTGGCAAAAAGAAAAACAAAAGTTTGGTAGCAATACTGGAAGCATTAATTATTGGTGGCATAGCCGGGGGTTTGCTTTTACACAATCCAACACACATTTTATTTCTCTCAGTTATTGACCCTTGGGATGGGTTAGCTATTTCTGATTGTCTGTTTGCACCACGGTTGCCTAGCTACGTTTTAATAACTTGTGGTGAAGGATGTCATTTTGTAATAGCTGTTTGGTGTAATGGGTGTTAAGTTATCAAGGAAGCATGTTAGGACTGTCAATCAACAGGTTTTAAAAGCTAATTAATGCCCTTGCTGTTAACTGTTTATTCTGTTCACCGATTAAAATGTATATTGCAATATCTTAATCTAAGTGATATTATTAGAACAGTTAAGCAGCATCTCTCAATTATTCGTTTACCACAGAGAAGTCATTTATTGTTTGAGGAAGGGAAAAAAAAATAAGCTTATTTAAGAAATATACCAAGGAGCCTACTCCACTCTAGTTAATCCCCCCGGCCCCCAGATCAGTGCAGATCAGGCAAAAACTTCTGCCAGGGCTCCAAAGCCACAGCCTGGAAATAATCAGCTACAGATAATGAGTTAATAGGAATGATTTCATTTCCCCAATAGTTACCTTGCTGTTACAACCTCAGGGGTGAAAATAAAAGGAAAATTGGAGTGGAAGAGATAGCATCACTGTTTCTGTGTATCTGTAACATTCATAATTAAGGGGGTGTAGCCTCACTAAATGGAGAAGCAATATCACATAGCTCAAGTGCTGGATGTGGTGTGCCTGACAGCTTCTTGCTATCTTTTGTGGGTGCTGAAGCATCAACAAAATTGAACAGGAAGAGAGTACCATAGGCTAGCTGTTTGTAGCATTCAGATTCCTCCTTCCAAAGAAACTCTACTTCTGAAAAATAGGAAAGTAAAGAAGTACTTTTCAAAAATTGCAACTATTCTTGTTGTACGCCTTCAACTCATTTCCAACTCACGGCAACCCGAAGAGAACCCTATTACAACGTTTTCCAGCACTGATGAAAGTGTGTGATGTGCCCAGTGGGTTTCTGTGGCTTAGCAAGGAATTGAACCCTAGTCTCCAGAGTTATGGCCCAATGCTCAAACCACTCCATGTGCTGGCTTAATACCAGAAAGTAATTAATAGGCATCCTTAGAACATAAGTATTTGCTTTTTAAAGCTCTGTCTAAAATTACTGTGTATTACTTAGGTCTGAAATAACAGCAACACCCATGCTTAGGAGAGGAGAGTGAGGATTCAGAAGTGGAATCAAGAGCAAATGTTGAATGAACTTACATAGCAATGATCCAAAGCAGATGTGCCTTTATTCCATCTCCTTTGGGAGAGAGCACAAGTACTCCATCGGCCACAAGTGAGAACTCAGAAACGGGGAGTGATATTCCACCATGTTTTTCCTGGCTTATCCCAGTCCCCTCTGCCCTAAATTCCCCAGGTCTTTGAGTAATGTGCTGTTTGGATAACATATTTTATTACCTATACAATGCCTCATTTTTTTTATGAACTGTCTGAAATTTGGACCACCTAATATCTTTGAAGGGTAGAAGAATGTCTGGAAATGCCACATTAATAGGAAGGAAAGCATCAAAACTACTGGGAACAGAAAAGCTGCTGTTTCTCCTGTTAAAGTCAATGAGAAAACACCAACAAATGATATTTGTAACCAAATTAAGATATAACTAATAAATGAAAAGCATTTCACATCCACTGACCATAGACCACAACTGTGGCTGACAGGCTTCTTCTCTTGGCTACTATGTTGGTTGCCACACAAGTGTAGTTCCCGGAATCAGACAGGCGTGCTTGGCGGATGATCAGGTTGTGATCTGCTCGGGTGTCAATATTCTCGTCCTCTTCAGCATCAATTAGTTCCTCATTCTTCAGCCATTCCACCTGAAAACAATGAGAATAAAACAAGCAGGAAAGGAGGATTAATCCATTGACTTACAGTATTTATATGCTACCTTTCCAGCACTAAGGATGGTTTATATTGTTAGCCACACAACGAAGTTGATTGCCAACAGAATCAGGACAGTGTAAAACTTTATACCACGTAACAATGTATAGAATGTACTTTCACAGTTTCTGGCAATCAAAAAAAAAATACATATGTAAATCAACACTTATAGAAATGCAACTGATTTAATGAAACTATTCTAGCTGTGACTAGCAGTTGAGTGTAAGTTAAGATGCCTGATCTTGCCATGATGACACAGGCCTTTCTTACCATCTATTTGGATTTCATTAACTTGTTCTACATGGGTCTGCCTTCGCAAAGTGTGTGCAATTTTCAGCTGGGCCAAAATGATGCAGCTAGACTGGTGATCTGGGAGGTCCCTACATATAACAACTCACCTGGCTACTGATCCAGGCACAATTCACAGTGTTGTTTGTGACCTGTATGATTCCACTGCAGGTTACCTGAAAAAGTCAGTATCTTGTGGTCTAGAACTCCAGGAGGCCAAACTTCAAATCTTCACTCAGCTGTGCAAATTCACAGGGTGTTCATGGGCAAGTCAGCCTCAGAAGAAGGCAATGGGAAACCCCTGCTGAAGAAATCTTGCCAGGAAAATCCCAGTTTAGGATTGCCATAAGTCAAAAGGATTTGAAGGCACACAACAGCAACAATAACTCAAAAGTGCTATTCTCCCTGCTAGGTTCTTGAGGTCCACTTGAAAGGACCTTCTCTTATTCTTTCCATCTTCAATGGCACATATGCTCATGATGCAACAGAGAGCCTTCTCAGACTGCCAGATACCCTTGTGAAGGAGACTAGGTTATTCTTTCTTTCCAGGCACCTGCCATCTGCTACTAACAAGCATTTTAATCAATGCATTGAACATGAGCCAGCGTGGTGCGGTTCTTCGAGTGTGGAAGAACCACATTCAATTTCCTACTTAGCCATGGAAACCCACTGAGTGACCTCGGGCACATCACACACTCTCAGCTCCAGAAAACTGTGTGATAGGTTTGCCTTAGGGTTGCCATAATCTGGGAATGACCCAAAGGCACACAACAACCATAACAACAACAACAATGGAGCTTCTTAATTAACAATAAGAACAATAATAATAGCACTCTTAAACTCTGTCAATTGTGTTTTAATACTATAACTTATTTAATTGTATTTCAGAATTTATAACTTAACTGTGCTTTATTGACGCTTTTTAAAAATTATGTTGTAAGCTGCCTTGGATGCCAGTTATGGGAGTGAGGCAAGATAAAATCAAGGCAGCTAGTAAACTCCCCTGCTTCGCCCTCTGCACCATCCTGCCAACCAGGTGCAGAAAAGTACCTTGAGATTCCTAAGATAATATACTTCTTTTCAAGGAGCAACAGGCTATGGATCTGATACGCATCCAGATCCCCAGGCACTCTGGGAGATATCATTTCACTATGGAGAGATGGCACAAACCAGCTTAAACTAAGCAGCACCAAGCTAATTGGCACTGGAGAGCAGGTAAATTAAAGGCAGAATCAGCAGCCTCTATCAAAACATTCCAAAACCTAAAATCTGCTCCTAGAGGTAGGTCTTCCAGATCTATAGGCATTAACAAGTGCCAGTTAAGTCACAATTTATTTTCCCATCTCCAGCTCGGACAGATAACTTCAGCTGGGAACCAGTGGAAGAAGGTCTTGTCCTATGTAGGTAATCAGCTTATGGATCTGCAGGCTGCAGGCATTCATTAGCACACTATTCTGTGCAGATGGTTGGCAATTTGTAGATTTCCTACTTTATAAACAAATCTGCAGCCACAAACCATCACAGCCAATTAGAACCCATGCCAAGAAGTGGGCTTCTTCTCTCCCCCCACCCATCATCTATCAAGTTGGTTAGCTGGAAACAGAAGAAGGGGAAAAAAAGACACTTTGGGGAAGGGGGGAGTGGAAATAAAGAAACAGTGACAATGTGGCAATGGGCTATGCTATATTTAGGTTATAAGGGATTACATTATAACATAAATCAATTGTATTATATATGACTGCACATATAGAGTTTTACCATTAATATAACAGATTACATTGTATTTATGTATAAGTGCGTAGGACTGACAAGCACAACACATATGGCATGGAGGAATATTTTGGCTTTAGATTACAGTTGTCTAGGCATTAACACTGATTGAAGCATCTTAACTGGTGTTTTCTCTGTTTCCCTCCAGTTTTTCCCTCCCTATCTACTTAATTTAAACTTATGTGGAAGACATGGGAGTTATTTTTTTCTCCTATCTGTGCTGGGTGCCATTCTGGTTTTGAGCAACATTCAAAGTGCTGGGTTTAAACTTTGGAGTCCAAACTGAATAGAGGTTATCCTCCTTTATATACTTCCTTAGATTTTAACATCCTTTTCCAGGAAACTCTGCCAACAGAGGTGAACTGTGTGAAGACGGCTAACAATAAGGGTCTTTTCAGTAGTTTTACCCCATCTGTGGAATGCCCTTCACATGGAGGCTCACCTGGAACCCGTATTGTGGTAGTTTCATTCCCAAGGAAAGATCTTTTTATTGAGAATGGTTCTTAATGCTTTCAGATCCTAGCACTCTTCTGTACATGAGAGAGAGTGAAGACATGAAATTAGCTCCTCAGCTGCAGGATCCTACACTGGAAGAAAAGCCATTTTATATAATGTGAAGGTGGGACTGCGTTCTCCAGCTGCTAGTTAAAGCTACCCAAGCTGGCTTCCACTGACTTTCCCAATTAGCTCCAGACTTTAATACAGAAATGGTTCTGTTTATTTCCATTGCTGCTTACCAAGCTATGTTCCACCTAAGGGAGGAGACATTTTCAAGTAGGGGCTGCCATTGTGCATTCCAAAAACAGGTGGTGGTTTTTGGGGAGTCCTTTACAACTGCAATATTATTATTCTACTTCAACTGTCATGCCAACTTCCTATGGAATTTTGGGGCTTGCAGTTCAGGGAGAGATACTTGGAATTCTCAGCCAGAAGGCTTTAATGCCAAGATTCCATAGGATATTGGGATGGTAGTTAAAATGGAAACACAGCCTTATAATTGAATAGTGAGAAAAGGCAGCCTATGTAGACTTCATTCCATCCACACAGTCAGGTATATTTCTCTCTTCCTCCTGATTTCAACCTGACTCTTGTACCATCTTCTTGCTTCATAATCAGCTCTAAAAAAGATCCAAATCTTGCACCTTTTCAATGACCTTGAAGTGAACCTAAAAATGGTATTACTTTGGTATGGGTTTTAAAACTGTAACAATACCCAGTAATGTAACTGCAGCATCCTCACAGGACAAAAAATATTGCAGCATAGAAACAGTCATTTTAAAAGACAAAGAACAAAAGGCAGGAACAACAAAGGCGTACCATACAGGCACACGGTATTATTGCTTCACCCTACAACGGAGAGATCTATTGTTTTGCTGAGGCTGAAATTTTGTGAGATTAGGTAAAAGAAAAATGTTTATGTTAATGAGCAGTAGTTAAAAAGAATGATGATCTGAGCAAAAGGACAACGTTAAACAGAAGGGATATAAAGACAAAAATTCTACAATTTAATGTCACTGGATGATGATTGGTAAGGGAGAGCATGGTACATGAAGCACATTTCATTTGCTTATTAGATATTGTTTCCAATCTAGTCAACTCTCAGAAAAATCTGGCCCAAGAAGAAAATAACTGGTTTGCATCTCATACTGTGTTCCTGCTACAGCTGTTGAGTGGTTCCAAAGCAATGAGACTTTAAAGATGCTTCTTTCAAGAATGAGACACTGCCGTTTTCTTTATTTTATTTTATCCTTCCCAGCAGTTCGAGTTTTATCTGGGAAAAGAAATTTCTAGAATGTCTCTGCAGGAGACACAAATGGAAAAAAAAAATGAGACGAGTTATGCTAGTGTGTTGAATTTCCATATCTGAATCGAAACAGGTGCTTCACTTTAAAGAAACAAAAACCAGGAAAGAAAGAAAGAAGATTAGAGATTAATTTGCACTGAACTCCTTTCGCTTTATCAGAGGCATCTATTGTCCAATTGTTCATAATGGGCTGAATAGTCAGACATCCCCTGCACTGGATTAGGCTGTGAGAAAATTTTAATGCCTTGATCATGAAGTAAAAAACATCAGAATAATAGTCTAAAGCACTCTCTAAATTTATCATTCCCTCCCCCTCTTGATATCAAGCATGCTCAGAATCGAAATGCTCCTATCAAGCATCACCCAAGCACAAAATGAACTATGAAAGCAATTCAGGGGCAGTTTAGACTGACTCCACTTCCATATACAGCATATAGCATTCCTCATGTAAACAGCCCCAGGCTTGGGGAGCTGGATATACTTAGCCTGGAGAAGAGAAGGTTGAGAGGTGACATGACAGCTATGTTAAAATATTTGAAGAGATGTCATATGGAGAATGGGGGAAGCTTGTTTTCTGCTGCTCCAGAGGCTAGGACGTGAAACAATGGCTTCAAACGTCAGGAAAAGAGATTCCATCTAAATCCTGACAGAGCAGTTCAACAGTGGACTACGGAATGTGGTGGGGTCTCCTTTTTTTCAAATGCAGGCTGGACAGCCATTTGTCGGGAATGCTTGGTTGTGCATTCCCGCATTGGGGGGAGGGAGGAGTTGGACTCAATGGACCTTGTGGTGTCTTCCAGTTCTACGATTCTACATAGCATGGCAGCAAATAAATTACTATAATGATAAATCTGTACTAATTATGTGTCTTTTAGAAAGCAGCTTACCATATTACCCAAATGAAATCAGTTAAGCAATCCACATCTCAGGTAGAGGCAATCAGGATAGGTACTCTTTTTTTGCTTAAAAAGAACAAGCTCATCCATTGTTTTATTGATTCTCAAATAAGAAGGGTGAAGAAGAACCACTCTTAGCATACATTTGGAAAATTAGGATTTCAGAGACCAGCTACACTTAGAGAAACCTTTGGCTGTCTAAACATTTTCGTATACAACAACCATAAGCTCCGCATAGCATGGCTGAAGGGAAGGGATCGTGGAGGTCCAAAATTGGCAGCCAGTGTGGTATAGTGGTCAGGCTGTTTGCTTGTTTATTTCCTTCATTTATATTCCACCTTCCTCCTGGAGTGGGACCTAAGGTGGCTCACAAAAACAATCACTTAAAAATTTAAAAATAAATTTTTAAACACAATTAAAATCACATTAAAACAAGGAGGGGCCCAGCCTGGCCTCTGGAGGAAGGGAGTTCCAAGGGTTCCAAGCCACAGAGAGGGCTCTCTCTCACGTGCTCATCAAAAAAGCCTATGTGGCGGGAGCAAAAGCAAGCTGAGTGTTGGGCTAAGACTCTGGGAGACCAGCATTTGGATCCCTATTTGGCCATCGAAACCCAGGGGGTGGGACTCTGGACAAGTCACACTTTTAGCCTCAGAGGAAGATGATGGCAAACCCACTCTGAAGAAATCTTGCCAAGAAAACCCTGGGATAGGTTCATCTCAGGGCCAACATACACCAGAAATGCCTTTAAAGTAAACAAGAACAACAATGACCAAAATGTCTAAAAGATCAAGGTTCTCTACCCAATTTTGGTAATGAATTTAAAGCATGATGCTTAAACTATATAAAACTAATCAAAAGAACATAAGTATTTTTTCATTGTTTGTTACCGTCCCCTAACTTCACCATACACAGTTTAAAAAGTGCAAGTTCGGAAAACTGAAAGAGTTAGTAAATTGCTACCCAATTACCGGTGTGTGGAAGAGTGAAGCAGACAAAGAGAAAATGTTAAAAGAGAGTGTTTTCATGAACAAAATATTAAAATGCTACAGGTATCTCGACAGCTTTCTTAAGACCTTTGATGGATCCTCCCACTGTGATGCCAGTTCATATTCATTCTGAATCCAAGTGATGTTTGATGCTGACTTCTACCTTTACCATCTGTTTTGCATTTACTGTTGAAAACTATGGAAACAAACTTCTAAACAAACATTTTCCACTCTTCCATTCCTCCCAAGCCTGAGACGTTATCCACAGTTCATATCTTTATTTTAAACCCAGCACTAGAAGGTGCAGAAGACATTGGAGCAATGCCATTTTAGGAACAATGCCATTTTAAGAACAGTCTTCCAAGCAGCAGGAAAAAAATCCCTTCACAACAGAGCTAAACCATATCATTGTTATACCCTTCTCCAATTTTGCCAGAACACTGGAATCTAAGGCCATTTCTGCACTACACTGTTATAGTGCTATTATTCCACTTTCAACATCCTGTGGAATTTTGGGGTTCATAGTTTACTGAGGCCAAAGAGCTCTCTGGCTGAGAAGTCTAAAGGTCTCTCCCTAAACTGCAAACCCCAGGATTCCATAGGATGTTGAAACTGGAAATGGCCTAAGAGATTCAACAGAAATCTAACATATCTAGAAGATATTAATTATGTGTTTACCTGCAGAATGTGAACCAAATTGAATACAGAATGCCTTTGAAGGTTCCATTTAGTGAGCTGACCCACTGGGGTCCAAGAAGGTTTCTGACCATGCAAAATGTCTACTTTGGCCAATATTGTTCCTAAAATGAACCCTGATCTATATGTATATTATCATGTTCTTACCATGTCCACCCTGAGCAATTCAGAATAACATGAAACCAACATGACTCTGCAGTTTGACTGAGCACATTTAAGAATGACTGAATCAATAACACATCCATATTACAGGAGTTGACCAAGACAACAATTGCCATAATTCTAGCTTCTCAAATCTGGGCATCATACTATGCAAAGTATAATTATGTATATTATTAATTTGCTTTCTAATTAAGCAAATTCAGCACATTAATCATTTCATCATTTCATTTTTTCTACAAATATGTTTTAGCCTTGTTGCAATTCTTTCTAGTAACAGCTATAAAAATGTGTTTTCAACAACACACAAAAAAAAGAAAGAAAGGAAGGAAGGAAGGAAGGAAGGAAGGAAGGAAGGAAGGAAGGTGGAAAAAGACGGCAACCAAGATATATTGTCATGCAGTAATAATTATATGTAGACATTCTGTAAGGCACAGGAATTTCTACTGTTATTCTCATCAGATGACTGTAGGTTTGTTTTTTGTTTTTTTGTAATTAGTGTTTTTGATGACGGAAATAAGATCTAGATCCATGAAAATACCACAGGAAGCTCCTGAGACTGACTGTCAACAGATTCACATGGAAAAAGACATAGGAAAGGAAAACACAGTAATTACAGGCGAATAGTGTGATTTCCTTCAGAAATATAGATTAAATATTTTATTAATCTAGTTTCATGTTACTTGTCCTCTTCTGCCTTTCATCACAATACTCATGCTCATCAGCTCACCTCTGTCGAGAGGTCTGTGCTACTACTCAGCTATGATTTGCTAATGACCAGTTGAGGTAGCCATAAACACTTGTACCTTTTACGTTACATTTCCCTCTCAACTCACTCAATGACATCCTCCTTTGTAACTGAGATTAACATTCCATAAATCTACTAAAGTGGGTTACAACCCACAAAACGTTACACTAAATAAAATTGTCAATTTTTAAGATGCCGCAAGGCACTATCGCTTTTAGTGCCACAGACTAACAATTATACCACTGAATATTTTGAAAAATATTTATTTGTATTATCGGGGGGGGGGGATAATCCAGTCTGGAACATCTATTCCTTTTTTCCTTAGTGCTAACCCCAATTTTAACTTCTCCTTGATATATTAGTTTTCTATACAGTTTCACTCTTCCAATGATTGTTTTGTTTCCCTGTATCTGTTTCCTAATAAACAGAAATAAATAAGTATCCTGTGCACATCTGTCTTTCTGCATATATCTATCTTGACCTCTCAGCTTCTCTCTTTCTCAGGGTAGCATCCCTGAGCCGTAGGTGGTAGCACTGGCATACCGATTGGGGTGCGAGGGGCACAGTCGATCCCAGGTGCAAGGAATAAGGGAGTGCAATGTCTGGAGAATGCAAAGGTTTTTCGGTTTCCCTTCCCTCACTGGGGCACCTGGAAAAGGGAAGAAGGGATCACCTACAAGGAATTGATATTGGACAGGGGACATTCACAACCTGCAACAAGATAAGCCTATCTCCTTCACTTGTTCCTTCCCTTAATTCACCCTCTCTGCAGTGAGATTGGAATTTCTCTCAGTAACATTGAAAAGAAGGGAGAAGATAGAGGATGTGGCTGATGGTAGATGCAACTCCCTTTTGAAAATGAAACCACTTGTCCTCAAAGAAGTTAGTCTGCTACCTCATAAGAAGGAAGAGCAGAAAAAAGAAATCTAGCAGCACCTGCAAGACTTATTGGTTTATAATTTAGCATGATGGATATCAATCCACTTCTTCAGATGCACCGACTAAGATCATGCAACAATGTAAATCCATTAGTCTCAAAAGGTGCTGCTAGTTTCTTCTCCCACCCCCTTTCCATTTTTCCTTTTCATTCATGCTCAAATGTGAGTTATAATTTTCTTTCCTCAGCAATTTTTCTCCCTTGCAGAATGGTGAGTCCAGTGGAGATTTTAAAGCAGGGGAGAGGGTATTATCCAAGATTCATATTCTAGGACTCTCCTACAACCAGATTAGCTGGATAAAATCTGGATTTTAGGCATTCTACCCAGTACATACCCAGTCCTATATTATAGAATCATAGAATCATAGAATCATAGAAATGTAGAGTTGGAAGAGACCACAAGGGCCATCCAGTCCAACCCCCTGCCATGCAGGAAAACCCTCAAAGCACTCCCGACAAGCGGCCATCCAGCCTCCTCTTAAAAACCTCCAAAGAAGGAGACTCCACCACACTCTGTGGCAGCACATTCCATTGCCGGACAGCCCTGACTGTCAGGAAATTCCTCCTGAGGTTCAGGCGGAATCTCCCCTCCTGCAGCTTGCATCCATTGCTCCTTGTCCTGGTCTCAAGAGCAGGAGAAAACAAGCCCACTCCCTCCTCGACATGACATCCCTTCAAATATTTAAACATGGCTATCATGTCCCCTCTCAACCTTCTCTTCTGCAGACTAAACATACCCAGCTCTCTAAGTCTGTCCTCATAGGGCATGGCTTCCAGGCCCCTCACCATTTTGGTTGCCCTCCTCTGGACCTGCTCCAGCTTATCCATATCCTTCTTGAATTGGGGTGCCCAAAACTGGACACAGTATTCAAGATGAGGTCTAACCAAAGCAGAATAAAGTGGTACCAATACCTCCCTCGATCTAGACACCATACTCCTATTGATGCAACCAAGAATTGCGTTGGCCTTCTTGGCTGCCGCATCACACTGCTGACTCATGTTCAGCTTGTGGTCTATGAAGACTCCTAGATCCCTTTCACACGTACTGTTAGCCAGCCACGTGTCCCCCATCCTATATTTCTGCATACCATTTTTTCTGCCTAAGTGTAGGACCTTACATTTCTCTCTGTTGAAATTCATTTTGTTAGCCTTGGCCCAGCTCTCCAATCTGTCCAGGTCCTTTTGAGTTTTGATCCTGTCATCAGGCGTATTAGCAACCCCTCCCAATTTGGTGTCATCTGCAAATTTGATCAGCGTGCCCTCTATTCCTTCATCCAAGTCATTAATGAAGATATTGAACAGCACCGGGCCCAGGACAGAACCCTGTGGCACCCCGCTAGTCACTTCTCTCCAGGATGAGAATCTGCCATTGGTGACCACCCTTTGGGTACGGTCGGTCAACCAGTTACAAATCCACCTGACAGTAGCCCTGTCCAGCCCACATCTTACTAGTTTCTTTGCAAGAATGTCATGGGGAACTTTGTCAAAGGCCTTACTGAAATCAAGATATACTATGTCCACAGCATTCCCTTCATCTATCAAGCAAGTAACTCTATCATAAAAAGAGATAAGATTAGTCTGGCATGACCTATTTTTGAGAAATCCATGTTGACTTTTCGTAATTACGGCATTGTTTTCTAAGTAATTAGAAACTGACTGTTTGATGATCCGCTCCAGGATCTTTCCAGGTACTGATGTCAGGCTGACTGGGCGATAATTATTTGGGTCCTCTTTTTTTCCCTTCTTGAAGATGGGGACAACATTTGCCCTCCTCCAGTCTGCCGGAACTTCTCCGGTCCGCCAAGAGTTTTCAAAGATTATAGCAAGAGGTTCCGCAATGACCTCTGCTAGTTCTTTTAAAATCCTAGGATGCAACTCATCTGGCCCTGGAGACTTGAATTCATCCAGTGTGGCCAGGTATTCCTGTACTACCTCTCTATCTATTCTGTGCTGCATTTCCCCCACTTCCTCACCTGCTCCCCAACTGCCAGGTTGCGTGTTTTTATCCTTTTGGGAAAAAACTGAGGCGAAGAAGGTGTTGAGGAGTTCTGCCTTTTCTCTTCCTCCTGTTATTAATTCACCATCTTCCTTGCGCAGTGACCCTATCGTCTCCTTCTTTTTCCTTTTGCTGCAGACGTATTTAAAAAAGCCCTTTTTATTGTTTTTAATGTCTCTGGCCAGCCTAAGTTCGATCTGTGCTTTAGCCTTTCTGACCTTCTCCCTACATCTCCTGGCTACTTGCTTATAATCTTCTTTGGTGATTTTCCCCTTCTTCCATTTCCTGTACATGTTTTTCTTAATACTTAGCTCAGCTGAGAGCTCTTTAGTCAACCATTCCGGTTTGTTCAGATGCCTTATTGGGGAAACAAACTTGTTTTCACTATTCCAACTTTATGCACAGGTAAAAGTTGCAATTGGGGGAAACCTGGTCTCTTTGCAAAGGGCAAAGTGTTTTATTACAGAGTTATTAGCATACCAGCATACAGTGCAAGGACACTGCAATCATTACAAGGTCTCCAGAAAAAAATGTAAGCTTTATTTTGTTTTCCCCAGACTTCTTGCAGAGCTGAACTGAATGGGGGCTGAGAAACATGGTATTTAAAGCCTGATCACCCCACATGTGATCTCTTTTCAAACATACGGCATGGTTTGGCAATCCTGGTGACTTGGGGCAATTTGGAGCGGGAGTGATCTGGACAACTGAAGGGACTTGGGAGCAACAGGAGTAGCAAGAATGGGGATCAGGTTGACTGGTATGTAGTTAGGGGGTGATTGCTTGCAGCAGCAGCTGCCCAGAGAATGCATCTCTAAGAGTGTGTGTGAGGGTACATTTACAAGGGAATGCAGAGCATCAGGAGTGAAAGGAACTGCAATCAGGGTAACTGGTTTTCATTTGTGGGGAGATGGAGCTCTGAGTAGTGGTGGTCATGGGAACCAGGGGGTGCATGTGTGAGAGCACATGTGCAAGTATACATGTAAGTGTTTATTAGCTAGCAGCCGAAGTTCACATGTCCAGGGATTCCACATCTGTCATAGGGTGTAGGTGGCAGAAAGTGTGTGCATGCACAGCTGTTGGTTCACCGCCACATGTGTGAGTTGGGGTTTGGTGTCTGGTGCTCAGAGTGGGAGGTAGTCCCCTACCCACCCATCCACTGACTTCAGTCAGCATGTGGTTTTTCTGCCTGGGAAGGTGCTTTCAAAGGAACCTTTCTTGTGGTCCTCGGCACGCGAAAGTACCCACCCCAGGTTATCTGGCCCAAACAGCAGGACTCTGTGCCTGGCACCTCCCCCAAGGGAGTGGAGACATGTCACCAGCAAGTCTAGTGGTGGTTGGGGGTACATAGCTGCTACGGGTTGACAACACCTCAAGGGTACCATTCTGCAGATGCAGCTGGCTGCTGCCAAGCACAAGAAACAGGAATAGGTTTTTTTTCCTCACCTCTAGGAGAGTCAAAGTACAGTGGTTTAAGCATTCTCTCCTTCACTGTTTGCCTCATCTGTTAGGGGTTGTAGGCTACCCAGGAAGTATCTATGAAGGGGGGTAGTGCATCAAAAGGGTAATGTTCCAGCCAGGAAGCCCCCTGTTAAGTGGCTGTGACCAACGTCCATGGCATTGGGCAGTGGGAAAACTCCTGCTGCCCATCACAGGATGATTCTGGACAGCCAGAAAGTACTTGGCCCCCTCTCATGCCTGTTCACAGGTCCTGAGCAGCTTTTCCAGGACTCTCTCCAAAGGTGTGAGATACAGCTTTGCTTCTCTTTTTCCTCCACTTCTGTCACTCACTGCCCTGGACTGTCTTACTGGGTTGAGGTTGCCAGCAGAGTACTTATCATTTTTCCTGGGCCAAAGCTAATGAAATGAATTTCAACAGAGAGAAATGTAGGGTCCTGCACTTGGGCAGAAAAAATGAAAGTCATAAGTATAGGATGGGGGACGTGTGGCTGGATAGCAGTATGTGTAAAAGTCTTGGTAGATCACAAGCTGAACATGAGTCAGCAGGTGATGCGGCAGCCGAGAAAGCCAACGCGATTCTTGATTGCATCAATAGGAGTATGCTGTCTGGATCAAGGGTGGTAATGGTACCAGTCTATTCTGTGTTGGTTAGGCCTCATTTGGAATACTGTGTCCAGTTCTGGGCATCTCAATTCAAGAAGGATGTCGACAAGCTGGAACGTGTCCAGAGGAGGACGACCAAAATGGTCAAGGGCCTGGAAGCCATGCCCTATGAAGAACGCCTTAGGGAGCTGGGTATGTTTAGTCTGCAGAAGAGAAGGTTGAGGGGACATAATAGCCATGTTTAAATATTTGAAGGGATGTCATGTTGAGGAGGTAGCAGGTTTGTTCTCTACTGCTCCAGAGATTAGGACAAGGAACAATGGATTCAAGCTGCAGGAAAGGAGATTCCACTCGAACCTCAGGAAGAACTTCCTGACAGTCAGAGCTGTCCGGCAGTGGAATATGTTGTCTCAGAGTGTGGTTGAGTCTCCTTCTTTGGAGGTTTTTAAGCAGAGGCTGGATGGCCATCTGTTGGGAATGTTTTGATGGGTGTTCCTGTATAGCAGGGGGTTGGACTGGATGGCCCCTGGGGTCTCTTCCAACTCTATGATTCTATGATTCTATGGCCATTTCCACATGGGCATATTGCCCACGCTAGAGCGACCTCTCCAGGAGGTCTTCTTCACCGGGGTCTGCGCTAGAGCAGTTAAAAAAAGTGAGGTTCTAGACTTCAAGCTGCTCCAGCGCAGCCCTGGGGGTGGCGCTGTGAGTTTTATTAAAAACACCTTCAAAAGTGGTTTTTATAAAACTTACCCACGCTGCCCCGTAGCAGCCCCCGGTCAAGAACTGCAGAGACGTGGTAGCGCATCCCTGCAGATCTGCCTGGGAGCGGGCTTCCGGCTGGCACGCTGTCCTAATTGGCGGAGCACCGCCGGAAGCCACTGGCCGCCATTTTGGGTGCCACTGGAAGCCGCCGAGCACCACCGAAATTCGGCGGCATTTGGAACGGCGGATCCGCACTCTTCGGAGGGACGAAGCAACCCACTCACGGGTAAGCTCTGCCCCTGCGTGCGCGGCCCCGTTTTGCCCCCCCCCCGTGAGGAAAGGGCCTATGATTCCTTGCCCAGACCAGGGCTTCTCTGGTCCTTCCTTACTTCCAGGCTTCCTACTTCCACCTCACCTTTGTTCCCACCTTCTTTGCTTGCCTGACCCCATGCTAGCCACCTCTTCCTCTTTAAACCTCCCCTCCTCAGTACCTCCTTCATTTGTCTCCCCCTGGAGCTCTCATCTCAGCCATGGCTGGAGCTGGAGGTTTGCTTGGTGTTGTCAGTGCTTGCTGACACCATTGTCTCCTTCAGTCAGTAGCTGGATACCCCTGGCATCCTCTCAGTTAAATCACAGGCTGATTCAGGTTACCCATGCCTTGCTCCCTCTCCTCACACTTCCATTTAAACATGGAGACTCTACTGATTTTGAGGAGACAGGTGAACCCTGAAGAATCACACATCTGAGGACTCACTCTCCCCTATGTTACCAAAAAGTAAAACTCAAAACAGTGGTTCACTAGGGAGAAATATAAGAAGAAGAAGAAAAAGACATTCACTGAAAAACAAGAACATACGAGCAATTCTGGGCTCACCTAATTTCTTTATAGGTCACAATACAACAACACTTACAATCCAGATATTAGATTAAGCCATCTTGACCTTTAGAGAAGTCTGACCTTCTTGCTTGGTCAATATCCAGGAAGCGCATACTGATAAGAGAACTGGATTACCAGCTCCCCTTTAAAAGAGAATGAATTAGCTTTCTCATACGAGAAAAAATGTTTTGTTAGTTAAAAGACAGAAAAAGGTCAATATCTGCACCAATTTTTAAGACAACAAATTGCTGATTTTAAATAACATTTCTAAATATAAGAAATAAAAACAATACTTCAGTTTTCACTTATGCAGCAACAATACGTAATTAAAACTGATCACAATATATTCAGGCAAAGTGATTTATTTTATCTGTACCACTTTACATTACACTGTGGTCCAGTTGCAGCATCTGCTATGACAGCATCACCTCCAGTGAGGGAACAGATTCCCTTTGCCTATAAGGGAGCCTTTTCTAACTTTGACTTCCCATGTAATTGTTGGACTACAATGATAATCAACCCCAGTCAGAACTACCAGTCTTTGGGATTGATGGGAGTTTGACATATCTTAGGGCTGAATGCTGGGCAATGCTACTTTAAAGTAAGGGCAAACTCTGTTACACCTCATATCTAGTAGAAGACTGAGACAGAATGACAAGTGATGGTCGTCCAGATCCATTTCTGCCCTGGAATAATGTAAACTCCGGTAAACAATCAGAATTGTCTACTCTTGTGAACAATGGCCCTTTCCACACATGGAGGGAGAAACGGGGAAACACGCTGAAACGGAGCTTACCGGGTAAGTCCGTCCCCATGCGGAGCAGCACGAGTTCGCTGCTCCACACTCCTGCGGCACCCTGTGGCGTCCAAAACGGCGGCTTACGGCTAGCAGAGGCTCTCCACCAACAGGAGAAGCTCGCCAGCCGGAAGCTCGCCCCGACAGATCTGCAGGCACGCACTTGCGTGCGCCTGCAAATCTACACTGGGGCACTGCAATGGAGTTGTACAGGACTGCACGCTCCATGCCGCTTAAAAACCTCTTGGAAAGAGGTTTTTAAAAAACACGCAGCGCCACCACTTCCAGTCACTTCAGAGTGGTTTGAGGTGTAGAACCTCAAAATTATAAATGACCCAGGGCACTCCACGGTGTAGATGACCTCCGTTAGAGGTCACACTACACTGTTTTAATTACCCCGTGTGGAAAGGGCCAATGTTACTCAGGTGGAGGAGACTCATCATGGAAGATAACAACTTCTGTCTGCATTATTTAAAAAATCACAAGTTATATTTCCTTACGTATCACAAAAGCTTTGCTGAGATGTTCTGTGCCTTCTTCTCCAATGTTGCACTGCTCATGTCACCAGAAAATATATTTTATTTATTATTATCTTAGTCATTTGTATGTTGCCCCTCAATACACCGGATTAATTATTTGTAACACACCCAGATTATTTTTAACACACCTGTTTAAATTAATATCTTTATCATAGCATGAACCTTTGTGAATTTACCTCACTTCACCAGATCCATAAAGTATAGTTTTCACTTGTAACATTTATCTGTGCCTTACTGTGGATGGTGGTCAACAGTGAGGTTGCATTTCTGCTGAACGCAGGCAGTACATTGACCGTTACCTTAGCAGTAGCCACTCAGAAAACAACTGAATGATCACAACACATACACTCTTGAATTGATTATCTCATCAGCACATGACGACTTGCATCTTATGATTAATCCCAGTTAGAATAGGCTTATTTGGTCAATTGTTGAATGGTGAGCTAATGGTCAAAGCTTCTACTGCTTGAAATTCCTCTATTTTTTTAACTCTCTGACTCATTCATAGATGAGAAATGCATATTAATTAATAACAACATATTCACTACAGCAAATTAGTAGTACAAGGCATTCTGCATATATCATCGAGATACTTAGATAGAACATAGATGGAACAGATTGATAGAACATTAAATATAATTGATTAAAATTTTTGAAGGAGAAAATATTCTCAAATTCCCATGAAAACAAATATGCAACAAACTAGGCATTAAATATTGTAAGTTTTTTATTTCAAAGACAGAGCCGGAGTTGGTACATTTCTACTGACTTGGACCCCAATTCTGCCTCCACAACTCTGACTTAGTGGCTCTGGAGCCATAGTGAGATCCTAATGATTCAGTAAATCTACTCTATTCTGGACTAACAAAAAGATTTAGGACCATGTGTCATAAAAAGACTTTGTGACAGTGTTGAACTTCTTAATGTTTTCTGTCTTCAAAGTTTCTTTACCCAAGAGTTTCCATCCTAAAGTCCATGTGTCCACCCCTTGTGTGGAGCAGACACCTCTACCATGAACAACCTGGAATTAGTTTATGGGATTCATTCAGACACTCTGAATGTTTGAATCAACTTTTGGTCACCCTGGAATTGTCTGTGCAATATATATTTACTTTTCTTCATGCTTCTTCCTCTCTTTCAGAGCTAAGTCATTCTCATTTCCATTTCATAATTAGAAGATGGAGGATGAAACCTAGGGATCTGTGAAAGCCCATGCAAATATCCGAGGACATATCACTAAGATTCAACCAACCAACCATAATAGTTCTCAACTGCTACTCTACAAAGGTGAAAAGTTGTGAGAAAGCTGAAATGAAGCTTTCAAGCCAGGATATTAAGGGCTTTAAGAAAACAATATCCAATAAACACTGAAACACTGAACCAAGTGATTAAGTTCCTAAACATAATATTATATGACCTAAACCACAGGGAATGGCCAAGAGGGAGGCTGGACAAGTAGCAACTAAAAAGATCAGAATCAGAGAACAAGCAAACACAGCCAGAACAAGAGGGAAAACCAAAAAGCAAATGGAAAGGAAACTGTCAAAGCAGATGTCCATCCTGAACAGGAGCATTTATAATTTTCAGAGCTTTAATTAATCGCCAAAGATGCCAAGAACCAAGGGTGTCTGCCAGGAAGTCACTCTAAAGGAACATACTGAAACATGGAAGAGATAAGAAGACACTGCTTGGGCAAAATCCCATACTGATGAGATGTGTCCAATGTGTCCAGTATGGGTGGACACAGAGATGTGTCCACTATGGGTGGATAGGGCTAGCCAAGAAGCAGATAGTAATTAATTACCAGAATGATGCTCCAACAAGCGGTTCTTACTATCCTCATGTAGTACCTTTGCAAGAGCCAAAAGTCCCTGCTCCAAGCACTGGTTATGTCTGAAAAACAGTGTCTGCCATGTGCACGTGGATGTGTGTGTGGATGTGTGTACATGCAATGGTGACGAAAGCCAATGCCCAACTTACCTGAGTGGAACTATATCCCAGGATTTATTGTCTAGGGAAGAACTTCATCCAGTATTGTACGAGGACCAGGGCTTTCGGGGCCAAAACACTGGGCACTTTTCATAAGCATGGATAATAACATCATTTTTATCCCAACCTCTTCTTTTCTTATTACTTCTGAGGATAGGTAAATCATGATGTGAGCTATGGTGACGATAGATTTAAGAGCTTGGAAAGTTACTCTTTAGAACTACTGGCCATGATGGCTAGATATAGTCCTAAAGACTAACTTGCCTGAACTCTGGTGGAGTCTCTCATCTAATAGTTTGAACAACCTTGACGTCATACAAGGTATGTTGTTGTTGTTGATGATGATGATGATGTGGTGGTTGTTGCTGCCACTGTTGTTGTGAGTCTTCAAGTCATTTCTGACTTATGGCAACCCTAAGGTGAACCTATCATGGGGTTTTCTGAGGCTGAGGGTGTGTGACTTGCCCAAGGTCACCCAGAGGTTTCCATGGCTAAGTGGGGAACTGAACTCTGGTCTCCAGAGTTGTAATCCAGTGCTCAAACCACTATACCACACTGATTCTGGACTTGATTTCAAATGAGCAATTACAACCCACTAGTTTTACAAGACTGTCTGCTTTTAAAGACACCTGCTCTGGGTATAGACAGAAATCTCCAGAAATGGTTTGCAAATACGCAGTAACACAGCTGCTTGAATTTTTAGGTGCTCCTTGAGTGTATGAGCATAGGGTCTGTCATGGTGAGAGGCTGAACTTCAGACACTACCAATACACCACTGGTAAACCTCAACCCTATTAAGTTATGGTAGGTCTCATTGCAAACCATTCTTAGGGGGACTGGTGCACAGTACTTCGGTTCCTTTGTTCTTGTTGTGGCAGTTCTCATCAGTCAACTCAGAAGATAGTTTCACCTGAATCTGTGAGCTGCATTTGAGACTATGATAGATACTTCACCCATGATTGCTGTTTTACACATCACTGCATGAAGAAAGGAGTACTAATGAGTCAACTTGCTTTCTCTCTAAGCCATTGAAAATGGCTGCTCATCTTCTTGCCGCAACAATAGCCTCCTGACATATCCAATCCTCAGGATCTCTACTTTATTCTGAGATGTTCAGTACCCCTCCTCTTCTTTTTCTTATCCTTTGTTGGCTTTTATGAAAACACATCAAATTAAAAGTACAAAAAGGGCCATTACTATAACTCTTACAGTGTCTACAACTTTGTATTCACTGCAGTGATCAGCCTTATAAACATCTGTTATAAATAGGACCAAAACAACCCTACAGGTTGCTCAGCAGGAGAGAGATGCTTTAATGGGCTTCCTTTTGGAAATATCCGCATGTGGGGAAGCTAAATACCAGCGAAGCTTTGCAACATAAAACACAATAATATCAAAGGGAGACAGGCAGGGGAGATCATCAAGGAAACAAAGTCACAAAGATTTTATGAGGTTCAATGGGTGATCTTCCTAGCTCAGACTGTAGTGTTTTTATGAATCTAGTATCTGTGCATTTCTTTCAGCAAACCTCACTCCACAAACCAATAACACAGTATGCTGTTAAAAGCATATTCACAATGGAGTATGCATCTGTATACATTTTGAAGATCAGGTGTGATTTTACAAGTCTTATACACATGTTGCCTGATTTTGCATGCCTTTATAATACTTGGGCAAAAACACTTTGAAAGAGATTAGCTTTGGAAACAGGGGAAAAAATCTTGATTGGTCATTGTTAGGACCTTTTCTCTCTTTCTGTAATTCCCCCTTCATTATTTGTCCATTAAAGGATAGGAGCCATGAATTTTTCACAATCTAGCAGTAGCTCTTTTGGTATAGGGAATAGAAGATTGATGCATTAGAACCAGGATCCCAGTTGAAGAATCAACATGAGCTATGGTAGAGATGGTCAAGTATTTCTGCACTAGACTGTTACGGTGCTATTATTCCACTTTCAACATCCTATGGAACCCCAGGATTCCTATTTTTGCTGGTTTGTTGGTCACTTTGAGATTTACGACGTCAAAGGTCCCTTCCTAAACTACAAACCCCAGTCTAGTGCGGAAACAGCCTCAGTCTCTTATTTTTCAGGCTTAGGTTGGGTTCATCCTGCATTGGAATTTCTGCAAACTTAGTTTTTATTTGTCCCAGAATTATAGATTCATACCTATAGAGACTGCAGGAAAAAAAAGATGTTCTTTGTCCACATTTTTATTGAAACATGCAATTCTGCCTAGTAGCCACATTTTTATAGGTGATTTGAACATTATTTTCACTACCCTACATGTTGTTTAGTACACACTTTCATAATATACCTAGAAACAAATTAAACTTCAATTCCATTTATGCTAGCTTTTTTAATCAATCCAGCTTTTATTTTCCTATTTCCATTTTCTCTAGTAAAGCAGCAGAGTAATTAATAAACTTGGGGCCATGCAGTCAAATGCCTGACCTATATATTAACCAATTTCAAAACTGAGAGTTCTTTACAAGTCTGCACTATCATCACGAAGGTACCCTGATAAATCTCTTTTTTTCCCTTTTCTGTTTGCTTGACCAACATATTTGATAACCGTAGGAATTTAACATGTGTCTACAATTATTGCAACAACAAATAAGGGCAACTTGGTATTCTTGAAGTCTCTGCACAATGTTTTTTTCACTACTTTGACGGTTGTGACAAAAAAAAAGAAATCCAACTGTAGTGTTTGTCTTCAAGTAGTTGCAAGCAGTTTGCTCAGGAGGCAGTGAATACAAGTGAATACAAGCTGTTCAAGTTAAGTAAGACTACTCTTTCTGGTCATTCTCTCCCTCCCTCCCTCCCTCCCTCCCTCCCTCCCTCCCTCCCTCCCTTCCTCTCTTTCTCTTTGTTAGTTGAAACGTGAACATCATGAAGAGACTTTTTATCAGTGATGTAGACTCGATAGACTTGGACTCAAGTCAGACTTAAGTCACTTCAGTGACCTGACTTGGACTCGACTTGGCCACAAATGATGCATTGACTCAACTCGACTTGAGACTTGTACATGTTCAATGACTGACTTGATGCCCTTGCTTCAGTTAACATAACACCTCCATCTCTTTTTGCCTACTAGTCACATGGCAATCTCTCTCAAGGCCAAAGTGTGGGCGCATTTCTCAGAGGGGAACGGCAAACAGGTTAGGCGATGGGCTTGAGGCAGGCTTGAGGTCTGCTCAGCAGCCTGTCCCCGTTGCATATCGGAGGAGCCTTCTAAAACTTTTCCTAAGAGCAGAAGACAAGATTCGCCCACAGAGTGCAGGGTGCATTTCTCAGACGGGAATAGCAAATGTGTTAGGCAATGGGCTTGAGGAAGAAGGATCATTCCTTCTAAAGCAGTGGTTCTCAACCTGTGGGTCCCCAGATGTTTTTGGACTTCAGCTCCCAGAAGCCCTGAGCATTGACCATAGTGGCTGGGGCTTCTGGGAGCTGAAGTCCACAAACATCTGGGGACCCACAGGTTGAGAACCACTGTTCTAAAGCTTTTGAATCTTCAGTAATGGGGAATAAGATAGGATCCTATTCCCCACTTCTGAAGCTGCAGATGGCAAAACTGCAAATGTGAAGAACCCACTCTGCTTAAATTGTTAAAACTGAATTTATTTCACTATATCCATTAATTCTGAAATTTTGGTTGGGGTATAAAGTTGGATTCCAGACATGAGACTTGACTTGAGACTTCACTTGAAAGTATCTTCAAGGACTCGAGACTTGAAGGTAGAAACTTGAGACTTGACTTGAGACTTGGAGTAAAAGACTTAAATTCACCACTGATTTTTATCATGGATGGTGAACATGTGAGAAAAGGGAAAAAAACAATTCAACTACACACAGTGATGCAGAAAATTTTAGCTATTACTATTCAATTAGAACTGGAACAGTTTCTTCTCGAACTGATGGATGCACGTCGAAAAACAGCCATGGAAGCTTGCTTCCATGTATGACTGCAGCAGCAAGGCTGTTGTTCCCCTCCAAAAAAAAGGGGGGGGGGGGAGAGTTCAACAATAGCCACTACGAAAGAACGGTTGCAGAAACTGACAGATTTAGTAGAAATTGACAAGATTGATTAGATAAAGGTCATTAGTGACATTTCTCAAAGACTGGAAATCCCTTATTGATTTTTCCCCCCAAAAAAGTAAATGACCTTTTAATGTATGGTTTTGTTGATTAGAAAGAATAGGTTATTGAAAGGAGGGAATTTACTGTAATATTAGAGAGGTAAAAATAACCATATGCATTTATAACCATTGAAAGGAACATTGGAAGTCACCTTTCTCCTTTCTTTATTCTCTTTTTTCATTCCTTTTTCTTCTTCTTTTTTCTTCTTCCCTTTTTTATTTTTTTACACCCACTATTCTGTAGCACAACAACTCTTTGTAACCTTTAATGCATTTTTTAAAATTTCTTTTAGTACTAGTTATTTTTTTAAAACAACAACAACAAAAAACTGTCCCTCTGTGCTTCTACAGGCTCTCTGCGTGCTGTAGGACCACAGTGAGCAACCAATAAGCATAATCTGCAAGGATTTTTACGCTCTCCCACAAGGATCCAAATACCTGAGCACATAAATACTTCATTGTTGTCATTAATCGTCTTTTAGTTGACTTTGAATCCTAGCAACCCTATGAATGAGATACTTCCAAGTGTCCATGGTATCAAGTTCTCTACTCAAGTCTTGCAAACTGAGATCTGTGGCTTCCTTGATTGAGGCCATTTCCACACTGGACGCCATCAGCACGATATACCATTACAATCCTGGCATTGTATGCTGTAATGCCTAACAATGTAGTTAAAAAAATATACCATTTTAACTCAAAGGAGAACTTTTAAAAAAACAGAGAGAGGTTATAGCTTTTGAAATTACCAGCCATGGGAGTCACTGAGGGAGGGACAAGCTGGGTATGCCCACAGTCCATCCACTACTGGATCCACAACAATAGGAAGCGTTATCAAATGCTATTACGGTTAAGCAGTGAGCCATCTCTAAAGGAGGTTCTTAATGGATTTTTTCCGGGTGATAGTTGAGAACAGGATAGCAGCTGGATACTGATGACACTGTGCGGTAGCACAGCTACTGAACCAGAAACAACCCGCTGCTACTGTGGGATAGTGATGTCATGCACAAAAGGCCTGAATCTATCCAACTATCATGAGGTCTTGCTTTTTCCCCTGCTGCCATGCCTTCTCATGATATGTCCAAAGTATAACAGTCACCGTTTAGTCCTCTTGGCTTTTAGGGAGAGTGTTGGCTTGATTTGCTTTACAACCTTTTTTTTTTCTTGTCCTTTCCTTTCCTTTCCTCTTTCTCTTCTTCTTCCTCTTCTTCTGGCAGTCCTTGGTATCCACAGAACTCTTCTCCAGCACCAAATTTTAATTGAATTGATTTTCTTCCTCTCAGCTTTCTTCACCGTCCAGCTTTCACAACCATACACAGAAATCAGAACACCAATGGCATGGAAAAAACTTGACTATGGTATTCAATAAAATATTGAATACTATATAAACCTGAAAATTTTAGGTTACATTTTTATGTGTGTTGCATAATTTAGGCAGTTGTTGTGTGTTTTGGGTTTTTTGTTTGTTTGTTTGTTTTTGGATGTTTTTAATTCCCTTAATATTTAATAAAAATATTTAAAAATTGAACAGAAACAGAGAAATAGAAGGGGTGGAGGTGGGAGGAAAGGAAATTGGGTATATAGTTATTTCATTTTAATGTGACTGAAGCCTTGTTGCAGACTTGAGTTACACCAGGGCTGGGATAGGGAACCCACCTCCTTCCATATACAGTTGGATTACAACTCCCATCAGATCTCTAGACAAAGACAATGTGAGCTTGAGTCTAACAACACCCAGCAAACAGGATTACCAGGTCAGTAACTTTCCATTACCCAAGGTTTTGAGTCCAAAATCTAAGATAACAAAGTGGTCCCTTGTGTAAGAATTGCTAAATATTCTGTGTGTATGCATGCATGCAGACACATGCGAGCATAAGTGCATTTACACACTGGACGATGTGAATTTTCTGCATTATCTCCTAAACAAATATTATATACAATTACGTACAACATATTGATCGTGTCACTGGACGACTGATAAAAGTTTTCAAACAGCTAAAGACAAGTGAAAAGCATCCTACGTATGGATGAAAATCCTCAATGCAACTGTTCAATGACTTGTGCATAGAGACAGAGGTCTTTTTTGCACATTACCTTATCCTGGAGACATCCAGTTTAGGTCCTGTCCTCGGTCCTGCCGAGAGGGGAGTGCAACAGGAGTGCTCCCCTCCAAACTGGCTGCCTCTGAGATCCAGCAAATGCAATGGTCATTCCTCTTCCTGCCACAGCACAACTGGGTACTGTCTCAGTCTGCGCTGGGGCAGGAAGTGCAGCCATCATCCAGGGTTTCCGCAGGGAAGGTACGTGAGGGCTTGCAGCAGGATGGTGGCATGATCATGAATCATTGACAGGGAAAACCCATCCATGATTTGTGGTGCAATTGCACTGCCTGGGGACAGGAGAAGGACAGGACATCATGCATAAGCGTTGTCATGGTCTTGTCCTTCTCCCGTCCCTATGGTAAGTTGAGACAGTGAAGCGGAAAAGGCCATAGAGAACAATTATAACAATCAGTGAAAGGGAATAGAAGACAACTGACAAAAGTAGAACAGGAGACCTCGCCCACAAGATCCAAGAAATTAAAAGGAAACTCAAAGGAAGAGTAGAAATGGTATATGGCAAACATGGCAGCATTATATGATCAAGATAAAATAAAAAAAGATGATGGAATCAACACACTGAGGAACTACGTAAGTGAGATGAAATAATGAAAGATTCCCTCGAGAAAGAAACTTTGGATGATGAACCCACAGTTTTAAAAAGTGATTTAGAAGTAGCTCTCAAAGTACTTCCAGGGAACAAATAATTGGGAACAAATGGCATATCAATACAGTTGTTTCAAGCAACAAACATGGAATCCATTCAAATTATAACAAAAATTTGCCTACATGTATGGAAAATGAAACAATGACCTGCAGACTAGAAATGCTCAATATGCATTCCAGTCCCCAAGAAAAGAGACACCAAGGTCTGTAGTAGCCATTGGACTATTGCACTGACCACTATACAAGCAAAGTGGCAGTCAGGATTGTACCGTAAAGCTTTTTCTGTCATATATATGGAGTGAGAAGTGTTAGACATCCATGTTGGTTGAGAAAACAAAGAGCCACCAGAGAGGCTACTGTTGTTGTGTGCCTTCAGGTTATTTCTGACCAATTCTTATGTAAAATTCCTTCTTGAGCATTGTGTTCCTACAATCACACTAAACATTGGAAAATTTTTAGCAGCTGCTGTTAAAATTGCCTGTATTTTAAATTTTAAATTATATGATCATATATATTGTGCTGTTGTGTACCTTCAAGTCATTTCCAACTTATGGCAACCCTACGGCAAATCTTTCATGGGATTTTCTAGGGGCTGAGAGTTTGTGATGTGCCAAAGTCACCCAGTGGGTTTCCCTGGCTGAGTGCAGAATCGAACTCTGGTCTCAAGGGTTGTAGTGCTCAAACCACTACACCACGCTGGCTCTGTAAGAATGATATAGTAAATATATACTGATGGTCAACCATGAAATAACTAGACCAGACACAGAAAGTTAGGTTAAATAACAGCTGCTTTATTTGACCTAACCTATTTAAGATTTGTTGGCCTGGAATGGAAGCTAGAAGGAGGAGCAAGCTGATGCAGGTCCAGCTAAGGCCAGGTTTCACCACCAGACTACCTCCCAAGCCTCCTCTTGGTTGAAACACCTTAGCCACAAGGGCAATCCAAATGATATGGGTTGCTCCCTGGCCTGGATTAATTGGAAGGTAACCCAAGTTGCACAACTCTTTAAGTGAGAGCCTGAATCCCAGGTTAGCCTCCTTCCTCCACCCCAGGTTGCAGAACCCTATAAGGGGAGGTTTCAGAGCCCCACCTCACACCAAAAGGGGTGCCCAAAAGGTGATCACCAAAATCTTTGATTCTCTCCCCACTAACTGCCAAATGACAGCCTATTCAACTGACACCATCCAAAGCCAATTGTCCAAGTCTTGCAGACACATTATGGGATAGGAAAAAAAAAAGTAAAAGGAGGGAAAATCCTATCCGGTCCTGAAATGACCAGATAAATCTCACACTGCACTGAGGGTGGGTCTCAGTGCGAAGATCAAACAGGACAAGAGCTGGAGCGGCCAGCTTTAAATAGCCTTCCACTCTGCCCCTGCAGCATGTCATGAACTGGTGCCAGTCACCAATCCAAGCTGGTTTCTCTCATGGAGATTATCAAAAAGTTACCCTCCCCAACAGCAACATTCATCACCCAGGTCCAGGTAAGCACTGAATAACACTAAAGAATTTCAGAAGAAAATCAACCTGTGCTCTATAGAACAAAGCAAAGTCTTTACTAGTACAGATCAAGAGAAACTGTGGTGAATTGATAGTGAATGCTCATGTCCCATAATACTGGCAGCTATGTACATGTAGATGCTTCATCGTGCTCATGTTCACGTCACCACCATTTCAAGTATAGGACACAGTGAGGTCATTGTCTCTCAGACTTGCACATCCAGAGACCTCAGGTAACATGGACCCAGCACTTTGAACAGATCCTTTAAAATTCAGACTAAAATGTTGAGGATTTGCCACCTCATTGACATGCAAGCCATCAGCTGCCACTGAAGGAGGCTCATTCTTTGTGTTGGGCTAGAAAATGGTAACTACCCAAAGGATGGAAACATAACTGCTTTCCTTTGATTGCTCTTCTGAATGTAACTATCACAGTTCATCCAGCTTCCCTTCCAATGCTTCAAAGAGCAGGTTAAGCAGAAATGGTTTACATATGGCTTTTGAACATGCAGCCCAAATCTTGTTAGTATTTTATGCACTTCAACCAAGTATACTCTCTTGACTAACTTCACTGGGCTCTTTGATGTCTCTTTAAATTTGAAACTATAAACCAGGGATGGGAAGCACATATATTCCTTAGAGAGAAGAATCACAGACATAATTTCAGCAAACTTTTTTAATTTCATCCTTTCATGTTATCATCATCCAAGTGACTCACTGAAGAGAATGAGTTTCTTACATCATTAGATTTATGACAATCACTTGTACAGCTGCATACTTGCTCACATTTTAAAAATGGACACAGTTCTGCACATTTGCCATGTAGTGATATGACCTGCTTGAATTCACTTGAATTTGATGTGGATGCGGGTGTGGAAAATCCAGTTCAAATGCCCATTCATCCCTGAAGATTATCAGATGGGTAAGTCGTCAACACAGCCTTGATTTTATGTTAAATGGGTGAGGGAGTTATATATGTATACACAGAAGATGATGATGATGATGATGATGATGATGACAGCAATGATTTTGGCAGGTCTGGACATGAGCACTAACATAAATCTCCATAGTGGAATACAAACATGTAAGTTTCCTTTATGTTTGCATGTGTTCTTTTTTGGGAGGGGGATTCTGCAGAGGTAGGGATTCCCTTTCTCTCTGCAGAGTCCAAAGTGCCTCCCCCGGACTTACTGTTTAGACTCTGGTATCCCCACTTCCCCAACACTCAGGACCTTTCTGCACCTTACCTTTTTCCGGAGCTGGGGTGCAGGGATTGCATGAGCAGCCTCCGGCGAGAGGCTTTCACATCCCTGCTGCTTCAGCTCTTCATGAGCTCCCTGCTTGTGCGAGAGTCCCACCTCTTCCTTCTGCAGTGCAGCCTAGGAGGCCCTTTTCGCATGGCATTTTCCATGCAAAAGGCCACCTGGAGTGTCGTTCGATTGTCAGGAGCGATCTGCATGACACACTCACAATCGCGCGACACTCCAGGGGCTGATCGTGTACCTTTTCATTTTCGACTAGAAGCCGAAAATGGTGTGCGATTTGCTCCTGGGCCCTGCACGCACTTACTCCCAGGCTGCACTGCGGAAGGAAGAGGAGGGGCTCTTGAATGAGCAGGCAGCTCATGCGGAGCTGAAGCAGCAGGGACGCAAGAGCCTCTCACCAGAGACTGCTCGTGCTATCCCTGCACCCCAGTTCTGAAAAGAAGTAAGGTGCAGAAAGGGCCAGAGTTTCCCCGGCTGCACTGGGGCAGGAAGCACAACTGGCACAGCTCCGGAGGCTCCACATACCAGGTAAGTGCATGCAGGGCCCGGGAGCAATGCGCGATCGTGCACCATTTTCAGCCTCCAGCCAAAAATGAAAAAGTGCACGGTTGGCACCTGCTGGCCCCTGGAGCGTCGTGCGATTGTGAGTGCGTCATGCAGATCACTCCTCACAATTGTGTGATGCTCCATGCGCTCTTCCACATGGCAAATCCCATGCAGAAAGGGCCTCAGTGTTTCATGGGGAGTAGGTAGGGTTGGAGAAGCTTCTATGGCCCTTTGGTCAGATGTAAAATTATTACAGTAGCAGTGTGATTTCTGGAGGGCCCCAGGGACATAACCAGATGTTCCTCAAATCCATTCTACTCCTCTTGAGACACAGAATGGCCAAGGAGGGTTTCATAGGCTGCATAGTATGCCAGGAGTGGTATATAGCTCTACCTAGTTTAGGTTCACATGGGGAGCTACTACATTATGCTAACCATACAGTATTAGACCCCCCATTTGTGTAGGCTCAGGTACAATGTTACAATCTCGAGTACAACAGGCAGTGTTTTGTAGACAGTGCAATATTATCAACATATAGTCCTTCCATGCTTTATACCCTAGTGCTAACTTTTACAGTTTTATGAATATAGGTTCTAGCGGTCATTTCCCCCCGCCCCCAGAAGACCTCAGTTTCATCACAATTGAATATCTGCTTTGGATGGTAGCCTTTCTCCTCTATTAACTTCTTAAACTGAGATGTGGCAGCATCAGCTTGATTAGCAGTTTTATATTTTTAAGTTCAAACCTGTTCCTAAATCTGTGCAAACACCCCTTACTTGCAGTAAAGGTTTTGGTGGCACTTGTTTGAAGGGATGCCTTGCTGAAGTCTTCATATAGGCTCAATGTTTTCTGGTACAACACACTGATATTAATGGGGAATTGGTTTTCTGTTCATCTCTTCCAGCCACAATCTCCATTTCTATTAAGCACCTTTCATACACTGTATAGGTAACTTCTGTAGTTTGAGGTGCAGCTGCAAAACTAGCATGGACTTCTTTTTTCTTCTTTAGAATTTCATGGATGGAAAATTCATTGATACCATACGTCTTACCAACCTCAGTGCATGTTTTGCTTTCTTTCCAGGTTATGTCAAGAACTTTCACCTTCTCACATACAAGAAGCATTTTATGGGTTCTCTCAGGCTTATCAGGATTGCCAGCATTACTACACTTGTGCTTTGGGCAACTACAAACAATACAAGCACTAAAGCAAAAGGACTTTATTACAGTACTGTACTGTATACGGACAAGGACTTTTACAGAAAGACATTGTATTATGATCAGATCATGTCCAATAACCAAGAGGTAGCATTAGAACACATGTACAGTGACGAAATGTGAGACAGCATGGATATGTGACATAGTATGAGAGTGTGAATGAACAGCGTGTTATTTGCTGGAATATTCCATTGTGTGAGCAGGGGCGAATGCATCGCTGATAAAGTACAGACAACCAATGGGAGGAAAACAGCAACCTGATTACAGAGCACAAAGGGGTTGGCACTTGCTTGGGTCTGGATTCGATCATCGATCAACCCACTTGTTGACCGATCTGCGAAGCTTCCGGTCCCAATACCAGAATCTCAGGGAACGGCAGGGCTAGCCAGGAAGCCCTACCAACAGGGGGTGCCATGTAGTAAGTGACTTCCTGAGCTGGCCACTCCTTAAACCATCTAGCACCCCCTGAAACACCTGATATACCTTGTACCAATGCCAGCAGGCCATTGGTACCCACCAATCAGAATCCAACACCCATGTGACTGCCCCAAAAGTTTTGACAAAATTATGAACTTTAATATTAAAAACCTGGACAGGGTTGGTTGAGGAGCAGTCGGAATGAAGGAGGCCCTATCCAGAGTGGTGGGGATATATACCCCCCACCTGACCTTAACTGGGCATGTATGGTCCCACTTATGCCCAGCCCACCAGGCAATGGGACTCTGCCAGGCCTCCTCCCATTGGCTGCAGCATTTGTGGGCATCTGGGTACTGCAGCACCTGCTGCTGATCTGGATGAGTCTGCCCCATCTCCTCCCCCCGCCGCTGGAGGGAGGACCAATGCCACTCTGTCGCCCGCCCCACAAATGGCGCCACACAGCCAGGTAGTTCATGCAGCACGCTTCCCTTCCATTCTCCATGTAATACTGTATATAGTTCACTTTGTTACTTCAATTGCTATTGTGTAGTGGTTTGAGCATTGGACTATGACCCTGTAGACCAGATTTGATTCTCTACTCAGCCATAGAAACTCAGTGGATGGCCTTGGGAACTTTACATACCCTTAGCCCTCAGAAAACTCTGTGATAGGTTAGGGGTTGCAATAAGTCAGAAATGGTTTGAAGGCAGACCACCACCACCACCACAACAACAAATTCATAGTATGCATTTTCAAAGTGCATTTCATCGCAGATCAGTGAAATCGCATATACCAGCCATGGAGCTATAGGTGAGCTACTGTTTTTCAGTATCATGATGCTTTCACATAGGGTAATGACAGAAGTATTAACATGTTTTTCTTCCTGCATACATTTGCACTTAAAAACACACACAAACAATAGCTACACCTAAGAAGCTGAGTGATTGGCTAACAAATGTGTTCCATTTAAGCAGTGCTAAAAGATGCATACTAAATGCACTTAAACACCAGGTTTCTTGTGAAACTGAGTATCCAAGCACTTTCTTTCTCCCAACAGCCCCTCCATAATTTAAACAGGCACAGATTTATGTCAGAACAAATAAACCAAGTTCTTTAATAGTAAAACTGTTGCAGTTTGAGCTTGTGTTTTATGGCACTTCTCCCAGACTGTTAAAAAGCCACGTCTAGGCATATTGCATCTACCGAATGGGAGCAGAACCTCCTCCTCTTCTTTTATTTTAGATGCTAACAGACGGCATGCAGTAAAAAGAAATGCAACTGGACCATTGGATGACAAATGTGTTGACCATAGAAACCAGCTGAAGCAGCTTGGAGGGAGGGGAACCGGTTATAGTGTCTCCAAACTAAAGGTGTTTGCCAATTTGCTCTTGCTTTGCTTTCCCACACCAGATGTAGAGACATATAATGGGTGAGATGGTAGGCTGGATCGATCTGTCTTTTAAAGATGTTCACATTTTAAAGATACACTGACCAATAAAAACACCCAAAAGAAAGAAAGAAAGAAAGAAAGAAAGAAAGAAAGAAAGAAAGAAAGAAAGGAAGAGAAAAATATAAGAAAAAGCCCACTAAATGGACAATTAAAAGGTGTCACAAGAGCTCTTACACAGCTATCTAGGTTAAAGACGATGGCCAGAATCCTGTTGGGGTATTACAACTTCATAAGTGGACTCGAGAATTAGAACTGGGCAGTTGTGTAACATCCATATCCAGTAAAGAGTTGCTGTCACTGATGTCCATCAGACACTCTTGCTGGTGTTCCATTATGCATCTTTGCAATTCAGTAACTGGGTTTCTTAGTGCTTTTGCTATATAGCTAGGTATGGGCAAAGCTGCATAATAGAACAGGTCAAATAGGATTCCACCCACTGTTTGTTCACTTATGCTGGGAATGTGATAAATATGGCGCTGTTGCTGTCTCTCCTATTACATTTTTAAAAAAATCTCAAAATCTAGTCCTTTTGTAAAACAAAAAAATAAATAAATTTGCTAAGTTCTTATCCAAAAGCAAACTGAACAATATTATGTCCAATTCAACAGATATTCTCAGCACAGATTGTACATATCATACAGGCCTGCCATGTAGCTTGAAGATGAAGAAGCTAGGTTGCAAAAATCAAATGGCAACCTTAAATCAGTACAAGAAACATGTTAAATATGCAGGGATTGAATCCTAGATTTGTACCTCAAAAGCCCTCTGCCAAGATGGTTGAATCTGTCAGCTTGGTTTTTCTTACCTTTTTTAAAAAACGTAGACTCTTTCTGTTCCATCTATGAAGAAATCTGAAAATCTGAGTAAGTTCTTATCATAAAATGAATCAAATTAAATTTTTACACATTCTTGTATCTGTATCCATATGTTTTCAGCTTCATAGGTCCTATGGAATTCTCTCTGATGTCTCCCACAGACTTCTTCCCACCTTGTAAAGTATTCACTTCTGCTGATGTTCTTAACCTATTTCACACTGAACATTTCTACAAAATTAGTCACTATAAGGTTGTAGACTAGGCTCTACCATCAATTCTATTCAGACAAGGATATCAACTAATCCAGTTTTCTGACAATGCTCCAGTTCCTAACCTGTCAGATAAGTGGGTAAATTGTATGTGTGTGTGTGGTGTGTGTGTGTGTGTGTGTGTGTGTGTGTGAGATGACTAACACACGCACAGAGGAAGTCTTCACCTTTTGATGCCCCATTATCTGACAACTCACTCTTTTGATGCTTCTAAATTAAGGACAAGTTCCAATAATTCAGTGGGCATTCTACTCTTTCCTCAATTCTTCTTGTCTATGGAGGCTTGCTTGGAGCTGCTTGAAAGCACACACTGCTTGCAAAGTAAGCTAGGGGTGGGGGGAGGCACAAAGCTGGCTGAGCAACTTTGCAATAGCACATGTGCAGTCAGTCCCAAGTTAGCCTCCATAAGTCCTTCATGCTCCCTACAGTAGAGTATGTGGGTTCCATTTTTCAACTAATCCAGTTTTCTGACAGTGCTCCAGTCTCTATCCTGTCAGATAAGTGGGGGAGGCCATTCTCTCTCTCTCTCTCTCTCTCTCTCATTCTCTTTCTCTCTATAAATATATTTTAAAAGACTTCCTTTGGCATTTTAGAAACTTGAAAGCATATTAACTTACCTCTACTGTAAAACCTTCAACAGTGGCATTCCAGTATTATTAGCTGACCATTCACACTATATATGCACAATGCAGAGGAAATTTTCTGTGGTGACACACAGACTGAAACACCTTATCCCAGGAAATTGAAGTTGTATTGACAATATATTATTTTCAGCACTGCATCATGCCATCTTTTCCTTTTCTATGGCTTCTCCTTTCTTGATTGCTTTGTCGTCTACTTCCCACTAGCTCTTTTTTGTGTGTGTATGAAAAATGTTGCATTCCTTTTACAATATTGTATCTTCTGTTCTTATGACTCAACTAAGAATCTAGTTGAAGAGTGATTCAGAATTCTGTGAAAAATAAAAGTTGGGTCAAAGTCTACTACAATGCAATCCTATACATGTTTACTCAGAAGAAAGCCCTGCCAGGTTCAGTGGGACTGGGTGTATAACACTGTTGACTTTTTAAAAAATATATAAATAGATAAAGGGAAGAAATGCAGCAAAACCAAATAAATAAAAAAAAGATACAACGATTTTACTCTTCAATAGTTTCATATTGTCTGGACCAAGGAAAATATTCTGGAAAACTTTTCCCTTTAAGAACCTTTTGATATTTCTCGGAGAAGTTGGAAACATGTTGGATAACATATCTGATTCTGAAAAATGATCCATCTGGAACACAGTTTGTAAAGTAACCACTTTTCTCCAAGGACCTAAGAAGATCAAACAGAAGGATTTGCTGTGCCCATAGGGAACCATTAGAAAATAAGCTAATTTGGACCCTGAAATTTTTCTGTTAAGATTTTGAAATTATGAATTTTTGGAGCCAGTAATCTTTGCAGATTCAAAGCTCCATGCAAAAACCTCCACTTTCCTATTCTGCTAAAGAGGCAGAGACTAGCAAGATCGGGTGAACAAAAAAAAGGGACCACTCTATCACAGTATAGGTTTGAGCAACATGGTATGAAACTAGAAACACCAGAGGATATTTCTTTGTCTCTAGTTAGTAATATGATTAAATAATACGTACAGAGGAAGGACGACATCAAGTACGCTAGGGTCCATTCATGATACACAATTCCAGTGCAGCATGATGATTTGAGCATTGGACTTTGATCCTGGAAACCAGAGTTCAATTCCATGCTCAGCCATGGAAACTCACTGGATGACCTTGGACATGTTTCACACACAGCCTCAGAAAACTCTGTGACTGGTTCCTCTTTCTGGGGCTACGTGTGTGTGACGTGCCCAAGGCCCAGTGAGTTTCCATGGCTGAGTGGAGAATCAAATGCTGGTCTCCAGGATCATAATCTAACACTCAGTCCACTACTCCACACTGACTTTATAGCCATCTTCAAATATCTGAAGCAATGTTATGGAGAAAATAATACAACCTTTATTCCCTCTATTCCAAAGACTAGTAGTACATGAAACAATGGATTCAAATTACAAGAAAGGATATTCTACCTAAAGATTATGAAGACTGTCCTGGCAATAAGAGCTATTCAACCACAGAATAGTCTGCCTTGGAAGGTGGTGGACTCTCTCTTTCTTTGGAGGTCTTTAAACTGATGGCCATCTGTCATGATTGTGTTAGCTAGATTAGATTGGATTAGCGAACTGATTAGATGGTTCCTGCGATGGGTTCCAGATCTATGATACTATAATTCTTATGCAAGACAGGCATACTGAAAAAGTGAAAGCAGATGCAAAAATCAACTCATGTTCTTCACGTTCTTGTACCATCTGAAGTAGACACCAAATCTACTCAGACATTCTCTTCCCAACAAGATTATCTTCACACACCACATTCTCAGGCTCATTTGATGGGAAAAACTGAGAGGACCTTCTTGATGGCTGTGCCCAAACTTGGGAACTATTTCTCTAGGTAGGCCAAAATGACTCTGTCCTTCACCCAGACTTCAAGAAGAACTTCCTGAAAGTAAAAGCCGTTGGACAGTGGAATATGCTGCCTTGGAATGTAGTGGAGTCATCTTCTTCAGAGGTTTTTAAACAGAGGCTGAATCGCCATTTGCTGGGGGATGCTTTGAGTGTATGTTTCCATGTCTCAGACAGGCCAGGCAGAGCTAATAACAATTAGCAGGCTGTAGAAGCAGGACTTTACTCACAGCAAGGAGTAAGAGAGAGAAATAGCAGTCCAAAGCAAAGCCAAATTCAAAACCAAAAGTCCAAGGTTCCAAGATAACTCAATCCGAAGGGGCAAACCAAAATCATAGTCCCTTGGCAGGCAAAGCTCCAACAGGAGACAGATTTCTTTGGCCAGGAGGCAAAGACAGACACATGGTTCAATCACCAAGAAGAACAGTTGTTGATTCTAGTGAGAGAAGCCAGATGTTTTTATTTATAGCCCAATGATGTTGATGCAGTGTTCTCTCATTAGGGCATGTCTGGTATATAAACAAGCTGGATGCCTTAGACTTTCTTTCTCTTGCTGTTGTTCTGCCAAAGGTAGTGCCCATGCTGCTTCTTCCTCTGACTCTTGTTGCTGCCGGCTCTTCTGCTCCCCTTGCTCTGGCCCCTTGCTGCTGGTTGTGGTCTTCTTCTGGGCTATCTTCTGCCTCTGAATTGGAAATCTCTTCCTCTTTGTCAGATTCTCCAGGGCAGGGCAGGGCAGTGTTCCTAAATGGCAGGGGGGTTGGACTCGATGGCCTTTGTGGTCTCTTCCAACTCCATAATTCTATGATGCTATTATTGCTCTTCTTCCATTGGCAAAATAAAACATTTTGATGCCATCAGGCTTTTAGAAATTGACTGGGATAAATTGCTGATGCTGTGTTTAAAGTTTGTATATAGATTTTTAACGAATTTTAATGTTTTCAGTTTATACATTGTTTAACTGTTTTTAGAACAACATGGGCATTTATAATTTTATTCATGCTTTTATATAGCTTTGGATCTGTACTGTTTTTAAATACATTATTAGCCACCTTGAGTTCTATGATTGGGAGAAAGATGGGATGCAAATGAACAAAATTAAAATCTATAAAAGTCAATGTTTGTCTATGAGTTTGTCTGTTTGTCTGTGTCAGGCAGGCAAAGACCTCATACGATTGGCTATCTGAGATGAGAAGACCTCATATGATTGGCTGGCTGTGAAGAGTCTATGGAATCCTGAGGTTGGTAGTTTAGGGAGGGGCCTTTGGAATTCTCAGCCGGAGAGCTCTTGGGCCTCAGGCCGGTTGCTATGGAGATGAGGCCTACCATCCATAAGGATGCCAGAAAACATTTGGGAGGCATGTGTGAGAAAAATTAAAGTGACATACACAACCTAGTTACAAGGTCTTCTCGCCTCACACATTAGATTGTATGGGTTCCATATGTGAGGAATCTAAAAGTTGAAATTCAAAACAAAAAATGCTTCCAGAAAAACATAAAGGCATCGTACAAATTCAACAGAAAGCAAAAAAAAATATCAAAAGCCAGTACATCAGTGTTGCCAGACAACACAGATTGGACCGGGGACTGTGGGGAAAAGTTACAGATACTGGAATAGGCTGGTTGCTATGGAGATGATGGCTAGCAACAAGGAGGAGGACAATGTATTCCCACAGGAATCCAACCTCTGTGTGTTAACAACTCTGAATAAGGATTGGATTGGGGAATATGGGGAAAAGTTTCAGGTACTGGAATAGGCCACTTGCTATGGAGATGAGGGCCATTTGCACACTAGATGGTTATAGCGCTATTATTCCACTTTCAACATCCCATGGAGTCCTGGAGTTGCAGTTTAGGGAGGGGCCTTTGAGGTCCTCACCTTTGGGTCACTCTCAGTCAGGAATGTATCAAAGTCACATAAAAACAACAAACAGGTCTCAAAAGGGTGAAATGCAGATTATGTGCTGAAATAATTCAGACTTTGTTTCTAAGCATAATTAATTTCTGTGCATCTTTTCATTTTTTTTTAAGCAAAAAAAGAAGCAAAGGATAAGGAAAATGAATAGCTGAGAACAGTTAGAGTAACTAGAAGGACACAGAAAAAAAGTCTTTGCCAATACTTTTTGTGCTCAGAAAAGTGATGCTGAGCTTATAGGTCATAATGTGGTTTCTAGATATCTATACATGATAGCTAATATCCCGTAACCTTGGTTTCCAGGACACTGCACCTTAAATAATGACTCTGCTAATAACGTTTAAGGCCATGTTTTCTTGGAGGCAGATGGTGTTCATGTCAAATCACCCTGTAGGCAACAAAACAAGGTAAGTGATTGGTGATCTAGTTTCTGCTAATGCCATACCATCCACTTGTATCTCACATCAGCCAGCAATAAGCAGCTATTTTCTTCTGGGCTTATACAAGGAACTTTGCCAATTTGCTTGCCTCTTTCTACAAATCATGGTACAGTGAAAATCAGCATTGAACAAGTGCTGCTTACTATTTATTTATTACATATTTATCACACCCTACCTGCAAAATGCTCAAGGAGACAGATATAGTTTTTCTATCGCCTCCAAAGCATCACAATAAGCCTGTCCTGCGTGTTAGGTTAAAAAAATGGCAACTGGCCTGAAGACACTCCCTGAGCTTCATAGCTGACTGGGGATTTGAGTGTGGTTCTGGTTTGCAAGGCTCTACCAGTATACAACTTTGCCTTTTTCTGGGGTTAAAGCCGGGGGGGGGATCATGCAGTCTCATGTGTAAAGTTGCAACTTCCAGCATCCCTAGCCAGAATAAACACTGGTGAAGAATGCTGAAAATTGCAGGCCATAAACATCTGGAGTGCTGTAATGATTTGCCAGGTGACATTTGGGTGCTGTGTGATACTTCAGAATAGAGGACTGTAAAAAAATATTTGCTGGGGTCTCTTATTAGGCAGACGGATGGACAATCTTTCAGTTTCATTCACATACTTTTTCAAAAAACGTATTTTTTTCCTTCTGTTTTCGAAGAAATCTGCAGATTTTCATTTTAAAAAAAATTGGTTAATTCTGAAAGAAAAATGTACAAAATTTCAACCACTTACATGGACCAAATTCAACACACACAGTTATGGATGAAAAGAATATTCAAGTAACACCACTTTTAAAGGGATTGTGCTGGCTAGCCATTTACTGCTGTTCTGAATTCAAAGTGCTGGCAAAAGCCTGAGACCTCAAAATTCAAAGGAGCACCTTTCTATAGATACGTCTGCCTAGGGACTGAAATTTTCTGGAGGGGCCTTTCTCTGTGTCCCATCAATCAGAACAACACTGGTGGGAGGATGTGGGAGAAAATTTCTCTGCTGTGGCATCCTAGTTGTAGAACACACACCCTTTGGAGGCCTGATTGGCACCAACCCTGCTGTCATTCTGGTGCCAAGTGAAAATGCGGCTGTTCACAAAAGTCTTTGGGACCTAGCCCTCTCATCTATATGATTTTAAATTGTTTTAACCTATTTTAACTAGTTTTATTCTGCCTTTTAATCTTGATAAATTGTTTAATATGTTTTTAGATTTTTGGTTATAAATAGCAAAATAACATTAAATAAAATATTTAAAATAAAATAAAAATAACAAAATTGAACAAAATAAAATTCTCAGGCATCCTTAGTCAAGCAATTTGCTTAAGAGCTGATTCTGGACCAGGCTGCCTCTGACATTTACTGCCTGACTTGGCTGAATGGTAAAGGTAGCAGACTTCATGTCGATCTCACCCATTCCTCCTATCCCTCCAGCTACTCCTCTTGAGCGCTTTCACTTTATCCCCTCTTCCTGATGGAACCCAAGTGGCAGAAATGGTTACTTGTTGCTGGCCAGGGCTGTCTTGTTTTCTCACAAGAGACAATGCCATTAGAAAAAGCGATTTTATTAAGCAAGCAGGCAAAGAGGCAGTGAACCCAAGTCATATATTCTGACATGTTTTCTCTGTGTCCATGCACAGCTCTGCTACATGTTAATGTTGCTACGGCCCTTTTCACATGGCATTTTCCATGCAAAAGGGCCCCTCGAGTATCGCGCAAATATGAGAAGCAGTCCACACGATGCACTCACGTTTGCGCGACGCTCCAGGGCCTGGCAGGCACCACTTGTGCACTTTTTCATTTTCAGCTTTAAGCCGAAAATGGTGCGCAGTTGCGCATTGCTCCCAGGCCCCGTGTGCACTTACCTTGTGTGTGGAGCCTCGGGAGCCAGGTCGGTTGCGCTTCCTGTCTCAGTGCAGCCTGGGAAGGTCCTAGGCTGCACTGAGACGGGAAGGACGGGGCTCTCACACGAGCAGGAAGCTTGTGTGGAGCTGAAGAATCCTGGATGTGAGGGCCTCTCACAAGAGGCTGCTCATGTGAGCACCATACCCCAGCGCCAAGAAAAGGTAGGATGCGGAAAGGGCCTACCACCGCTGGTGAATTGCACCATAGGTTTAAGCAGGCAGCCAGCAGAAGTCTGGTGAACTTGTAAATGAGTGGCAATGAGATGCTCAAGGACAGAGCTGAGTATGGAACCATGTTGCTTGCCCTGCATGGACTACTGTAAGGTGGCAGGGCCTCAACATTGTCAGACAAGTCTCTATTAATTTTATCTATTTGCATGTACATTTTTACAACAATTTCATTACAAAATGAAAACACAGAATTTGTTGTTATCTGCCATCAAGTCAATTTTGGCTTATGGAGACCCTACGAATGAGAGGCCATTTCTGCACTACACTGTTACAGTGCTATTATTCCACTTTCAACATCCTGTGGAGTTCTGAGGTTTGTAGTTTACTGAGACCAAAGAGCTCTCTGGATGAGAATTCTAATTCTCTGGATGAGAATCCCCTTAAAAACACATTTCTTTGCCTGCCAAGGAGAGATCTGTTGGCATGAGGCAAGCAAAACTGGAAAAAGGAACAGTTACAACATCCTGTTGCCAACAATGGAAAGCAAAATGAAACTGTCCCACTCTCTTCAACTCTCTCCTTAAAATCCAGCTTGTCAGCCAAGCCTTTTGGACAGCCAGATGTGATTGAACAACATCAGTACTAAAGATTTTATACACTCCTTTATCAATATTTTCTTTTACCAGTATATGGGGGAGGACCTGTAAAATATAAAAATACAACCATAACATACAACAAATAATTTAGGCCATTTCTGCACTAGACTGTTATAATGCTATTATTCCACTTTCAACATCCTGTGGAGTTCTGAGGTTTGTAGTTTACTGAGACCAAAGAGCTCTCTGGATGAGAATTCTAAATGCCCCTCCCTAAACTACAAACCCGAGGATTCCACAGGAGGTTGAAAGTGGAATAATAGCACTATAACAGTGTAGTGCAGAAATGGCCAAGTCATTCTATCATCAACAGCCCTGCTCAGGTCTTGGTTTAGTGTTCTTTTTTAGCTTTACTCTAATTTTGGATATTAGCAGTTCATTGTCTGTGCCATAATCTACTCCTGCTCTTGTTTTTACAGAGAGAATGAAGCTTTTCCATCTTCTACTTCCAACTATGTTATCTATTTTATTTCTATATTGACCATCAGGTGATATCCATGTATACAGTTGCCCCTTTGGTTGCTTGAAGAATGTGTTTGCAATGAACAAACTGTTGGCCTTACAAAATTAAACATGTCATGCTCCTGTTTCATTTCTTGAGCCCTTTCCGCATCCTACCTTTTCTTGATGTTGGGGTGTGGTGATCGTGCGAGCAGCCTCTTGTGAGAGGCTCTTGCTTCCCTGCTTCTTCAGCTCCGCATGAGCTTCCTGACTGCCTCTTCCTTTTGCAATGCAGCCTGGGATCTTCCACTGAGACAGGAAGCGCGACCAGCCCTGCTCCCGAGGCTCCGCATGTCAGGGAGCAATGTTCGATTGTGCAGTATTTTCAGCTGAAAGCTGAAAATGCAAAGGTGCGCAATCATTGCCTGCTGGCCCCTGGAGCCTTGTGTGATTGCAAGGGCATCATGCAGATTGCTCCTCGCAATCACATGAAGCTCCAGGTCCTCTTTCACATGGCAGATGTCATGCAAAAAGGGTCTTGATCCTAGGCAAAATTTTCCTCCAACATATGATTCTGCTCTATTTTCTACTTTTGTATTCCTATCACCTATGACTAACAACCAATTCTGTTTTGGTGTGTGATCAATTTCCTCCTAGACTTGATCACAGAATATGTCAATTTTTCCTTCTTGTAGCTGGAGCATAAATTTGAATTATGGTTACATTGACGGTTATATATTTTCCTGAAGTCTTATTGATAGTGTTTGGTCAAACTTTGCATTACATCTCTTGACTGCTTTCACTACATTTCTCCTTGCGATTAAGGCCACTACATTTCTTCCTAGGCTTTCATTTCCTAAGACAAATACTGTTTTAAAACGCTGTAAAGCACACACACATACACACACACACACTGACTCCTAGTGTCCCATTTCTGCCCACTTCAGATTGCTCCCCAAGTACTGTAATGCCTATATGTAACTTTTCTTCTTTTACTATGTCTAGCTTCCCCTCAAACATGATTTTCACATTCCATGTTCCCATATATTGTACAACTTTGGACTTTCCTTTCATCTCTGAGTAAATTAACAGCTGACGTCCTTTCAGCTTGAGTCCAGTTGCATCATAGTGCTACTCATAGTTGTCCTCTGCTACTCATAGTTGTCCTCTGCTGAACTCCAGTAGCTTCTTGAGTGCCATGTGACCTGGGAGTGACATCTTCTGGCGCTATCTCTTGTTTCATTTAGGATTGTCTCATCATAGAATTTTCATGGTTAAAGACATTTGAAAGCAGTTTATTATGCCCTCCTTCTGCACAATAAGTGTTAGCTACAGTGCCACTGCTGTCGACTCTGAGAGATCCTCTATACCAGTATCATCACTTCCACACCATCACTACTCCTGCTGCCCAGTAGCTGCTTGGCATATTTAGTCTGGGTCCTAAGAAAAATCTTGCCTGATATGGGAGACCTTGCTAGCAACACTGCCGTCATCAGTAGAGCCTCTTGCCTCACAGTAGTACATAATGCCATTGCCACAGAAAGCTAGTGACATGATGAGAATATGCACATATTATATTGCATTAAAATAAGAATAACAATCAACTGAAACAGGTAACAGGTTACCTTGAAAGCAATAGCCAAATAAGAAATGAACTATTACAAAACTGAATAAATCAAAAATGAATAAATACAATGAATATATCAAGTATGTTCATAAGGAAAATATGTAATACCTTAGTAACTGCAAATGCGCCTATGACATCTCTTAACATATCTGTAACTCCCTTTGTTCTTGTCGCTGTGTGCCTTGAGCTTAAGACAAACCTATCAAGGGGTTTTCTGGGGCTGAAAGTATGTGACATGCCCAAGCCCACTCCATGAGCTTCCGTGGCTGAGCAGGGAATCAAACCCTGGTCTCAGGGATTGTAGGTCAGTGCTCAAACTAGGATTGAAGTCCAGTACTCAAACCACTACACCATGCTGACTCTTGCCTACAGTACTTTAAAAGATAAAACTTTGGATACATATTAGAAGATACTGGATCACACACATAATATTCTCAAAAGGAAATGCAAGGCACGTATATCTACCAATCTATCTATACCAACTCTTCCAACTCTGTAATTCAGTCACACAGATCTGATCCACCAATGTACCAAAGCCCTAAAATTTTGAAATTTGCAGAGTACAAACAAAATTCCAGGAAAAAAAAATTACGGTTGCTACCACTCAAGAACATCTCTGAGTCATACTGCTGTAGCAGGCTTTTTTTCCTTTAGATTGTTTTTCTAGCGCACAAAGTGAAAACAACTCGTGAATGCTCCCTTTCTCCATTTTCCTAATCTAAGAGATAAACCCATCTTTAGTTCAGTAAGGAAAGTCTTAAAGAGAGAATATGTGCTTCCCAAGGTTATTGGGAGTAGGACATTTTACCTCCTGCTGTAATCTGGATCCTCCAGTGATGCTATCACAACAGTTATCATAGTCCTTGTGGGCACAGTGAAGGCAACAGAAAATTCTAAGCCCCCTACCTGAGTCCCAGGGAGGAGGGCTGAGCCCCATTAACCTCTCTTCTTCCATGGTCTATGGCCCTTTTCGCACCATACCTCAACTGAAGGATGTTCTGACGCCATCACAGAATTGCCAATGGTGGACTAAGCTCTGTATGTGGCCTCTTGTTTTCTGCAGGGACCTGGGCATTCATGAGACAGCACCGAATTGCACCTGGTGCCTGTTCCTCAGCTCTGTGTCCTGGGAATCTCCCAGGTCCCACCCTGTTCCCATCTCATCACTCCAATTGGTCTACTTTTAAAAATTTTATTATTTATTTATTTATTTATTTATTTGCTGGCAAATATGTTAACTTGCTAACATGTTAACAGTGGTGCTGACTTTTTTTTTCTTAAATTGTAAGTCATCCGGATCCTGGGAGCTGACGTTGTCATGGGTGTGGGCAGCAATGTCAGCCCTGAGGTGCCCTTCCTGGGCGACATGCCCTGCAGTATTTGCCAGTACGATGAGGGCAGCAGCCGGCCTGCAACTGGGTGGAGCTTCCCCTGAGAGTTGCTGAATGAGGGACGGGCAGGGACTGCCCACATCCCACCCACTCCCCAGTCATTCCCAGAAAGACGCTGGATGGAGGCTCCGCATGGCCACAGCTCCAATGATTGCTTTGAGAAAGACCATTTATTTTTGGTTTTCTCCCAAAAATGAAAAAAGGTGGGATTAGTGTTGCCTGTAGCCAGGACAGCAGCTGATTGGCGAGATCGTCATGCAGTAAGGCAGCTTGTCAAGGGGGAGCGAAGCATGGTTAATGCAAATTTCAGAGGCCATGCGAAAAGGGTCTATGTTGCCCTTTTGTTGTCGTTGTCGTTGTTCTGTGCCTTCAAGTTGTTTTTTACTCATAGCAATCCTAAAGCAAACCTATTACTGGGGTCTTTGGGGCTAAGAGTGTGTGACACGCCCAAAGTAACCCAGCAGGTTTCCATAGCCAAGCAGGAAATTTAACCCTGGCCTCCAAGGTCATAGCAAAAAGCCTCTACTCTAAATTAGCCAGCTGCCCTCAAAATCTGTGAAAAATGCTATTTTATTCCTAGCACAAAAATAATATTCACCCGTTAATCTAACTGACTTCAGTACATGGAATGATTGGGGGGGGGCTAAATCAATGCCAGTTCATTAGAAATGGCTGCTTCAGGCAAGTGATCCTGAGAGATGAGGAGCAGACAAAAGCTATGTATCTCTGGGGCTGCTAAACCAGCAGCCAGCTAGCCAGCTGCCCGTAGGTGAAATGAACATTTTTGTTCTGTCTCTAGTGCTGATACACCATTTCAAAGTCAGTATGACTGGCGTTTGCACATCAAATGAGCACTTTTCTCTTTCATCTCAGGAACCAAATGTCTTCAGTCAGTTGTGAGTATAATTGGCCCTTTCCATTCACTATGATTAGGGGTGCAGGACTTCTGCAAAAGTGGAAAAATCACAAATATCAAAATGTGTGTGTGTGTGTGAGAGAGAGAGAGAGACAGAGAGAGAGAGAGAGAGAGAGAGGCTCTTTTCGCACATGACTTCAAATGCAAAATGGCCATGGGAGCGATGCGGAATTGCAAGGACGGTTCCGCATGACGTTCTCACGATCACATGGAGCTCCTGTAGTGATCCTGTGGCAATCGCAGATTCTATCATTTTTAACTCTTTGCCAAAAATGACCCATGATTGTGCATTCCTCCCATGTCCCTCCTGGCACATGGAACCTCAGGAAGTGCAATGGCCACACTTCCTCCCCCAGCGCAGCCTGGGAAAGTATCTGGCTGCACTGCAGAAGGAAGGGGCAGAGCTATCACACTTCCTTCTGTCCAGCACAGAGTTGGTGTGGAGGGAAGCGCAGGAGACATGATTCCCTCTCGCAAGAGGCTTTTCGTGCAATCCCTGCGCAATGGCACCATGAACAAGGTAAGGTGCGAAAAGGGCCAGAGAGAAGTACGGGGTGAGACACGGAGGAAAGAATGGACACCCAGAGTCCAAACCAGGTCAGGGAAAGGAGAAGGAAAAGGGGTGGGTTGCTATGGTGGCCCTATACTTTCTCTCTCTTACCCATCTTCCTCCTTGTGTGCATGTGTGAGGGACAGAGAGAGGGTCTATAGTGCTGAGACATTATCTGCAACCTGTCCTTAGCTGGCTGGGCAGCAACTGGTGGAGGAAGAGGAGGACCAGAAACGAATTTTTAAAGGGGCTGCATGGCCTGATCAGAGCTGCCAAGAGGGAAGGTTTCCCCAGAAAAGAAGCACCTGAGGTAGGAATGCAAGGATTGGAGAAACTTGTAAATAATCAAATCCGTGAAAGCGAAACTTGCAAATGTAGAGGGCTGACTGTCCGATTTGACCGATCAAATGTAAAATTTATTCATGTATATCTTTTCGACTTCTGGCTTATCATTCAACATATATGCAATGAGAGGCTACCAAAACTTAATAAGTACAACTATCTCTTAAACACTACAAGCCAAGAGAACTGGTTATAAAGGATGACATTATTAATACAGTCCTTTGGATTTTATCTTTTTTTTTTATTTGTCAAACCAGAAACTGCCAAGTTAGAATTGAAAACAGATTGTGAGATATTTTTATTCTGTGCCCCCAAATGCAAATTTAAAGTCAGTTTCTTGGCTCGTTGTGATTGCGACTATGATAATCAAACTTTGGACCTCAGTAGGTTTCCAAAAAGGAAAACTTAAGACAATTTAGTGTTATTATTAAATGTCACCTAGTAAGTCCTTAAGCTTGGAAAATTACTCTTAAAAAGTAATTTGTTTGGTTACACATTAGAGTATTTTAAAAGTAGCCTGCTGTTGTTGTTTTTTTATCATGACGACGAAAGTAAGTAACATTACATTACTGAATGAACCGAACAATATTTTTCAGTTAGCTGCTGTTACCTTTTTAAGAAAGAAACAAGAATGGCATAAAACTTGAAAATTTCTATCAAAGAATATATCATATCCCTGAGAAGTTGTTTTTGAATGTAACCAGAAATCATTATTTATTACACCAATAAAGTAGTTATCTTCATATATACTCCGTGTTATTTTTGAAATAGGTCTCCGTTATATCCTTGATACCTCTGCCCCAAATAATTACTTACAGGTAATGACATTACTTGTAACTTATTACTTCCAATCTGTAGGTGAGCCCCATGGTTGAGCAGAAAGGTCTCCTTTTATTAAATCTAGAGGATTAATCCCTATATCACACTGGCTCCATTAAGCTTTTACTGCCTATGTCCAAAGAATACCGTTCTAGGGACAAGGCACCCACAGTCCATGAGTGATCACAATCACTTGGGAGCAAGATCATTGAATCAAAATACTGCTGCCGAACTTATGAAAAAAGTGAGTCCTTGCAGTCATTAAGAAAACAATCCAGCCAGTCAGAATCCACAACTAGCCCCAAGAGATCTCCTTTTCCTCCTTTTTTTTTCTGGCCATCTTTTGATCAATGCCATTGAACAGAAATGTTGTTTTGCTTCAGCATTTCTGTTTGTGACCTTTACCATTCCTTTGTGTATTTACTTACATGATCTGAATGAGAACACAGATTTATGTATTTTTTTTAAAAAAAGTTCTCACCTATCAGAGAAAAAATGCAGGTATAATGTACACCTAATTCTACTGAATCTGTTATGTGGCTGTGGCCAGAGGGAAACTTCAGGATGTGTCGTGCACAGCAAGGTTTGCCAGGAGTGAGAAGTTGTCAAGAACTGCAGTTGCAGGAAAACAAGGGAAAAGAAAAGCAGCTAGTGGTGAACCCCCTCATTAGGATCAACATCTCAGACACAAAGAAATGAAAAAAGAAAGCTAGTGGTTAGAGCAGATGGGGAATCATTCCCATCGGGGTAATCTGACAGAGGGAGCATTTCAGTGACAAGCAGGGATGATATTCAAAATGAACACAGCAACCTCTTCAAGCTAGAGCTGCCCATGGTCCCAGACTTGCCCAAGAGGTTTTTGTGTTTTCTGTGGCTGGTGTAAACCCCTCTCCCAAATTCTTCCCCCCAACCACTTTGTTCCTGTCCCATATTTCTCCGGAAATATGATCAGCTGCCAAATGTTTCTCTACTGCTTTTGGAGCTACTACATTCACAATAACAGACAGTAGTTCCTACTGAAGTGTGAGATACTGACAGCAGGATTCAGTGAAGCTTGATTCCTTAGACAGACAGGAACCATCCAGCTCCCTTGGGATGTAATTATGCTATGCCAACAGCAAACAATGTGCCTAACACATTTCAGATAAAGTGAGGGGGGAACTATTATAGTGGGGTTGGGGACAAATTTCCCCCTAGAACCCTACGCAGGCTGCAGAGCTTCCCAGCAAGCCCAATACCTCCATTTTCCTTGTAGTTCCTCTCCGAATGGTGATAAGCCATTTTGAGAGGAACTACAGAGGAAAAACAGAGGTATTTGAGGGTAGTGAGGCAATTCTGTGGGGCTATATTAGTAGCATGGGTGTTTTACATGTTTTCACTTATTTAGGGTGTTTTCTATGATGTTTTTTGGGCAAAAATTGCTCAAAAAATCATGCCTTTTTTTTAAAGGGAAGTTGAGTGGCTTTTGGAGACTTGGGAGCTTCCAGGTTGTAAATCAGGGGTCCATGGGCCACATGTGGCCCACTAGCCACATTCTGTGATTGTGATTCTTATTTTGCAGAGAACAGGGGACCACATCCTTACCCTGTACATCAGCTTACTTACTGATGCAGGCATTGGGATTGATCCAAAGATCTCCATCCCCCCCACACCACTGGAAAGAGCTGAAATCTTTTGTTGGATAAAAGGAATCTTTGGACCCAGCCCAGAGAGTGGGGTATACAGTCTGTTGGGCAATATTGATCTCACATGCGACCAAGATATATTTATAGACAGGAGTGGTATATCTTTCTTTATCATTATTCTTTTCAGTAATATTATATCAGTCTTTGGGTTCAGCATCAAACCATTACTTACGCTCTTTCCACACCTCACCTTTTTTTGCAGAGTCCTCCAGTAGTGATCCTGGCATCAGCTCTGCCAGGAGGGGAGAGCAAAAGGAGTGCTCCCCACTGCACCGGCTGGCTCCATAGTGAAGAAAATGTGATAGCCATGCCTCTTCCTTCCACAGTACAGCCAGGTACCTTCCCAGGCTGTGCTTCCCAGGCTTCATTAGTACAGGGAAGTCCATGATGGTGGCACGATTGTGAGTCATTGACTGGGAAAATTCATCAATGATTTAATCTGTGATTCTGCTGCCTGGGGACAGGAGAAGGACGGGACCATGACAACGCTTCGGCATGACGTCATTGCAGTCCAGCCCTTCTCTTGTCCCCATGGGAGGGTGGTGTGGAAAGGGCCTTAGACCTGTGTGTTCTCCATCCCTCTTCTCCTGTTCTCAAATGCAATCACAAATAGGAGACTGAAAAGCTTCTGCTTCTGTTTTAGACTAGCCACAGTTTAGCATGTTGTCCAAACTCTAAAATTTAATTAATCTTAACTATGGTTAGTTGAAATAAGCCAGATTCATAAGCCATACCTGGAATTTGTTTGGCCCAACATAATGCAAATTATGGTTGCTGCAGAGTAGAAGCAAAGCCTCCAATTCCCTCTTAATTCTTACATCAGAGGAACAAGGGAGCCACACAAGTCTAAGATTCTCTGTGGTTCTCTTTTATAACATGAAACTATGGTTTAAAATTACATCCAAACCACCTTTCAGTTTATTTGTACACACCTAAGGAGGAGGGGAAATGACATGAAATCCCACCCCAATCCTGGTTGCTTATGTCTTGACAGAAGGTGCACTGTGGCAGCTGTGCTTTTATTTTCTCCTTATGTCCAGCTAGAGGTTACTCTGTAAATAATACACATGCAAATTGAACCTATGAAAGTTTACTCAAAAGTAAATCCAAATTGCTGACATGAAAGTGTGAAAATGAGTGGAAGAGAAAATAAAAACACAATGTAGAAATAAGCACGCATAGAGTTGTAACCTGAATTAAAACAAGATAGCTATATTTTAAATCACTGTTCAATGGAAAACGGAAAAAATAAAAATTCTTTATTCCAGACTATGCTCAATTATCCTACATCACAATGAAATATAAGTGCCTTTTATTTTGCTGTACTGAGACATTGCATAAAACAGATTTTAAAGCAGCAGTGATCAGAAGCTTTTTACCTTTGAAACCTGTTCTTTGTCTTAAAGTCCAGAGAGTATTACTCTAGGCTCTGTGATTGTGCCTGCTGTTCTAAAACTTCATCTGAGATCCAGGGCCAACAAGACTATGCTCAGGGTAGTAAAGATGAAACACTTAGGAATAACAGTTAACATCATCAACAAATGGATAGTGCCACAAACAGATTTTTCTTCATCCAAAAGTATAACCATCAAAGGGTAAAGAATGCATCCCTGAGTCAACTGAAAACAGAGCAAACACTGCGAAGGTGGGATGATCTCTTATCATAAAGAGCCGCAATACCACAACTCACAAAATCCCAAAGTCCCTTACTCCACAAATATTTGTTAAAAAGAGGCAAAAAAAAAAAAAAAAAGCCCCTAAGCTGATGCCAGCTACTCTATAAAGTTCCAGGACTACAAAGTGAGGGGAAAAACATAGGAATAAATTGTTCAGTTATATTGCTTCCATAGAGATCAGTGCCAGCATGGTGTAGTAGTGGTTTGAGAATTGGCCGATGACCCTGTAGACCAGGGCTTGATTCCCTACTTGGCCATGGAAACCCACTGGGTGACCTTGGATGTCTCACACACTCTCAGACCCAGAAAAGTTTTCCCTTAGAATCACCTTACATTGGAAACGGCTTGCAGACACACAACAACAACAGCAGTAGCAACAACAACAAAAAGACAATCATGGCAAATGGATGCAACAGACCTACTTACCTGCAGGCAGGCAAAGGTTTTATTTGTTGTCATGATCATGTTAGATAGGAACAGGGGCAGGAAGATGGGAAAGAACCAAATTAATTTGGACTGATATATTGAGCCAGGCTAGCAGAGAGTCATTCCTATGAATCTGTCTCATTTTGTTATTTGTTTATTTATACTCCACTCTTCCGCCAAAAAGAATTAGCATGGTGTAGACGTTTGACTGTTGGACTATGACTCTGGAGACCAGAGTTCACTATGGGAAGTGTCCTCACTTAGACACCTCACACACCCTCAGCCATAGAAAACCACATAATAGATTCACTTGACTTGACTTTAAAGTGGAGACTGGAGACTATGGTTGGGAATTACTGAGGCTATAATATAACAATTGGGAATTATTGAGATTGGGAATTATTGAGACTGGACTAGAGATTTGACTTGAAAGTCCCTTGAAAGACTTGAGACTGGACTTGAGGGTAGAGAACTGAGACCGGACTAGAGGCTGTTTTTGTTTTGTTTTTTTAAGCGCCTTCCTTGTTGCAGGACTTGAGACTTGTCAAATTCTGCTTCAAAAACATTTTTCAGTAAGTGCTTTCCTTCCCTTGCTTTTTAAACCCTTTTTTTTTTTAAAAAAAAAAAAAGGTTTCGAAAGATTAGATATTTGTGAGGTTCGTGGATTCCCAGATTCCCAGATTCCAAGGATTAGGATCCAGATTTGGATTTGGAAAATTCTGGATTCATCCCATCCTTATGTACAGATAGCTTGTTGGGATGGAACTTTATCTTGTCCCTAACATCATGTTTCTAGTTTTAAGTCTATCCTGAGTTCTAAGCCTATCCTCAGTTTCTTCTTTGACTTTGATGCCTGGCTTGACCTCTTGGCTCCAGCTTCTGGTTTGACTTTTGGTGCTTGGTTCTCACTTGATAGCTGTTTGCAGCTAAACTGACAAGTGGGTAGGAAATCTCTGTAGTGTTCAGTATGGTCAGCAAAAGCATAAGCATAGAAAATCTGGAATCCCATAACAACTACTTAGTTAAGTATACCTAAATACCCTCTCTTGGCCTGACCCCCCCCACCAAAAGAAACCTTGATGGATATCTCATTCATCCTGCTTGAATCAATGGCAAAATGGATCTCCTCCTCCCTGCCCCCCATACAGCTGATGAATGGTAAAGTTTGGGGGACAGATGCGGTCACGGCAAGAATGTCGCAATCAGGACTAAGTAGCATTCAGAATATAAAACAGTTATCTAGATTTAGACATCCATAACTGTTTCATATTCGCAGTTGCTACTTGGCCCATTTTGACACTATTGCCATCACTGTAACTTTCCCTCCAACATACTTTACTAGATATCAGGTGTATTGAGAGAAGGAAATCCATTCTGTTGGTGATCAAAGCATGGCTGTGTTTCCCTCAGATATTGGAGGGGGCAAAATTGGTCCAGGAAAAGTTACTCAATTAAGTATACCTAAGCAACTGATAACAGGATTTCAGGCAACCTTTTTAAGGAGAGATAGTAAGCAGATGGAGAGGTGTTAATATGTAAGAGGATGAAGATACCTTTATTTGGTTCTTCATTGGTCCTATTCAAAGATGGCAGCTTTGGGGCATATACTCTCATTGTGTGTATTTAATCTTCAATATATAGGATAGATAGCATGGGAAACTTGAGAAGGAAACCACATAAACAGCTCCGTTCCCTTTGAAGTTTCTTCCCTCGATCTTGTAGATAGGAAGGGTTGTCTAGAACAAGAGCTCACATGCTAAAACAATCCCTCAAGTCTTCATTAAAAACTTCATGTGACCACACATACACAGATATAAATCTACTCGTCTGCTTCTTCTGTTGGACAATAGATGTATTGTAATGTTAACACACACACAGCAAAAAAAGGTTTTGAATTTTTTGTGGCTCCTTTGCTGGAAGCACAGGAAAGCTTACACGGCAATGAATTAATGGAAGCAGCCCTTGTGCTGGATATACCTAGGGACAGCCACAGACTCCCTTGATCTAATCAATAGCTGCCACTCAGCTTGAATGTGGTGTTGTAGCGAACAGAGCTTCTTCCCCCTAAAGATATGTTATTTTGTGAGATATCAAATAAAACAAAAGCACAGGCTTTTGACAGCTCACTCAAAAAGAATGATAATCAGCCAAAGAGTTCATGTGCTTTAACATCACCCAGTGGACTTCTGCTGCAGAGAAGCATTCATGGGTGAAGCTGAAAAGTTACATTTTTGCTACTGGGTTTTAATGCTTGCTGAACAGGAACAACAAGCCACGGTTCGGATAAGCAGCTGCAAAACTGAGGCCATTTCAGCATTAGACTGTTATAGTCCTATTATTCCACTTTCAATACCCTATGGAATCCTGGGGTTTGCAGTTTAGGGAGGGGCCTTTGAGGAATAATAGCACTATAGTCAAATGGGGAAATGGGGAGCAGTCTAATGGGGTCTAATAGGGAAATGGTCTGAGTTATCCCAGCTATTTCCCCTTACCTCTTCCACCCTTTAGACCAGTGACCAGCAAAGTTGATCTCACTAGCCACATGTAGTCCACCCCCACCCCCACAAAACTGGTGGGTAATTTTTTTTCCAACATAAATGATCGCTCAGAGCATGACTGGGCAACTTGCAGCTTATGAGCTATATTCCTAGGGGTTTTTTTGTAGCCCCCAGGGCCTCTCACTGTCTTCCAGGGGATATGGGGAGATTTTTGCCATCTTTTCGGGATCCCTGGCCATTTTAGGCTGAAGAAAGGATTTTTTTTAAAAAAGTAAACAGGAAGCAACTTCCACTCACATTCTGTTTTGGAAAAAAAAAAAATGTTTTTATTGTCCCTAAAATGGCCCCAGGGGGTTCAAAACACAGTGAAAACACCTCCCATAGCCCCTAAAGGGTATTGAGGGTATATGAAGACTTTTTTTTTTTGTGGTAGATGGTTGTGTCAGGGGTATGCGCCTTCCCCCAGGTCTCCTAAAGGGATAACACAGTCTTCAAGCCTCCCTTGCCTTATAGGAACAAGGGAAAAACCAGTAAGGTAATTACTCTTATGAGTGCCTGCATTCTTCAACTGTTTTAGAGAGCCAGTGTGGTGAAGTGGTTTGAGCATTGCAGTATGACCCTGGAGCACAGAGTTCGATTGTCTACTGGGTCAGGTAAACCCTTTGGGTGACTTTGGGCACATCACATACTCTCAGCCCCAGAAAACTCCATGATAGGTTTGCCTTAGGGTTGCCATAAGTGGGAAATGACTTGAAGACAAACAACAACAAGTGTGATAAACCTATGATACCTTCCGTCATTATTAGTCCCCCAGCATAGCCAATGGCCAGGGATAATAGGAGCTATAATCCAGAAATACCTGGATCACATATCGTAATCTGGAGCAAAGGCTTTCCAGATTCAAGACAAGGTTTTTGCAGACCCACACAGAAATGGAACTTGCCTGTGAACTTTTTTATGAGAATTATTTGCTCTGCCACAGAGGTACATCCAGCCACTCCCCAGTGATGCTATGGGACAGTGATCTTTCCTCACAAAACAAGTCCATAATGCCTAATTGATTACAACGCCTCAAACAATTGAAGGGAGAAATTTAGTACCGGAGGAATTCTGGAAGCGATTTAAATAGATAATCATTTTGAATAACCTTTCATTACAACTACACAAATATAGCCTGCTATAAAGTGTTATTAAAAGGAAAGAATATAGAATCTCTTGGGCGAAGAATGCATTTGTAAGCACAGGGCCTCCAAAGCAAAACAAGTATTGATATTCCAGCCATGCAAGTTATAAGATCTATACAGAAGAACATAAAATGCATGTTATACGTATTAAGTAATCATACTGTGTTTTTCACAAGCCATTTTTGCAAGAACCACAGTGCTTTATTACAATATAGTTATCCTGCCAGATTACACTGCTATGTGCAAAAACTATAAATACGCTGGTCTCCCAGATACTGAAAGGACACAAGTTGCTTTTACAATACTGGCACCATTTTCGATTTTCAGCATCTTTGTGCATCTTTGTGGACTGCCTTGAAGAAAGATTGTTTTACATTTCCATTCCATACAATGGCATTAAATAAACTAACAGAGTTTAGCTGACTTTTTTTTACAGCCTACAACAGTCCATTAAGTTGCCAAGAGCAGCAATGAGTACTTGAAAAAGCAACTCTTACACAACATGTTCAAGACATGTTTTTTAAAAAATTAAATAGCAGAGTTACATTATAGGACTGTTCAGAGCAGCAGTCAGCAGTCATGGAAAGAATGAAGTAAGAAACTGGTAAAGAGAAGCTGAGCAAAATAACTTCGCTGATGAAATCAATAAAGAGACCTTGGTCTCTTCACAAAAACCTTCCAACTGTTCTGATTTGGTGGGGACAGCCAGTGTAGTGTACTTGTTTGAGCACTGGACTTCAATGCTGGAGGCAAAGGTTCAATTTCCTACTCAATCATGGAAACCTACAGGCTGACTTTGGGTACATCACACACTCTCATCCCCCAGAAAACAGTGCAATAGATTTGTACACTACAAGAAGTCCTGATTAATCCTCTGTCAACCCACCTTTACAGAGACTTTAAAAACATCCCAGTTCCTCTTGCCTCCTGCTTTCACCCTTTGTCTTCTGCTCTCTGCTTACTTCAGCTTGCAGCAAAGTGCAAAAGTAGTTTCTACTCAATCAGTTCTGCAGGAGGAGAGGACAGGGCCAAATCTGGCCTGTGATAATGGGGTTTCCCATTATCTAAGCTTAGTAAAAAGGGGGATACTTCCCTCTCAAGGTAAACCAAGGGTTAATGAGGTCTTGGGATTAGATTACATTTTAGTGTGGGTCAACATCACAGGTCACAGGGTGAGAAGTGACCAACCACAAGGGAAGAGGTGGGCATCTTCGGGATGCTTCGAGATGCTTCTTGGGAAAAGTTATAAAACTTCAGGAAGGCCACGTGGAGAGAAAAGAACAAAGAGAGAGAACAAAGGGATACCTCCGAGAGATGAGATCTGGCCAGTCGTAGGCAGGCAGACAGGCATGCCGTGCCTCCTGGCTCTCTCTTCTCTCTTAGAACATCTAAGCCTATGAACCTAATTGTGAGTAACTAGGAATAAGATAGTTATTCATGTTAGGGCTGTTTATTATTTTGGAAGTTGGCTGATCTTAAGAACGTATCTGTGCTGTTATATCTGTTTTTGTAACTACTTGTAACTTAAGCATACCTGGGAGGGGGGAGCCTCTCATGTGTATTATTGTCTTGTTTATTTGCATGCCTTGAATAAATACTTTCTGTAAAACCTCTGTTTCTCTCCATTCCCACGCCAGTCTTTGGCACACGCTAGATAGGACTTCTCTCACTCAGAAAGGGGGGAGGTGAGAGGGAAGGAAAGATCCTTAAGCTTAGAGATTGGACAGTGTCCCTCTGTACTGTTCAGTTAATTCATAATTCGGGGGGGGGGTGGTAGCAAGAATTAATAATGCTGGAGGAATTACCAGCCTCTTCCAAGGATGGGAGTCAACCTTGGGGGGCTGGCATGAACCCCAGTATGACGCTGGAATTTCCATTCCAGTATGACATGGCCTATCCCAGAAAGCTCAGGCGAAAGCAAACTGCTGCAGCCTCTCCTAGCTTGTGTGTTCTTCCTCATTAATAACTTTTGCCATCTTGATCACACTCTGATGTTGCTTGGCCACATGCATCCTTGTTTTCATCTGTGAAATGTTGGAGGATAAGTTTACATAAACTTTTGTGGCCCACTGACCTTCAGGAGACATTTGAAGGTTTAGTTGATCTCCATTAAAAGTCCTCTTGTGGTCCCCAAAAGCTTGTCCCAGAATAAATCTTTTAGTATTTCAAGTAATCCAGAAACCTGGGCCTGATCCAGAGTCTCAGGATTTGTTTTCTTCCCCTGCTGTGCAGACAAGGTCAGAAAATTCCAGGTGAGAACACTGCTCTTTAAGAGACTGTTTAGTACTGCAGGATGCTTCAAAGCCTGGAATCCATCTGCCGAACCTACAGTAAACTGTTGGAGGTGGACTCCCCTCCTCTTGTTCTGTCTACTCGGCCATTGTCCACATAACTGCAATCACTCTTCAGGAGAGAGACTGGGGCTGGAAAGGAGAACAGGAGAAAGAGAGAAAGATAGAAACTAAGGGGGCTGAAAGGAGTGGAGGGAATAAGAAAGAAATAGAGACGAAAGCCTGAGCCCAGGCAAAAGGGTGATGCAGGGGCTGGAGGGAGTCAGGAGTTAGGTGAGAAAAGATGGATTAGAAAGGAATAGAACTACGGATCTATAAAATGGGAGGACAATATTGTTAAGGGGACTAGTGAATCAGTTGTGTCCGATTTTTGAGAAGCCAAATCTGGCTTCAGTAGCACAAGCCTTGATTATGTCTCATTTGGACTACTGTTACACACTCTCCCTGGCCCTGCTTTTGGAAACTGCTTGGAAACTTCAGTGGGTCCAAATGCTGCAGCCAGAATTCTGACTTGGGCTAGTGCAAATCCCCTGTTAAAACAGCTGCACGGGCTACAGATTCATTTCTGAGCACAGTTCAAAGTGCTGGTCATCTACTATATAAAAGGGAATGTTTGTGCGTTTATCTGTTTGTCTGCATCAGGCAGGTCAAGATCTCATCTGATTGGCTGTGTGAGGAGAGAAGACCTCATATGATTGGCTGGCTGTGAAGATTCCATGGAATCCTGGGGTTGGCAGTTTAGGGAGGCACATTCAGAATTCTCAGCCAGAGAACTCAGGCCAGTTGCTATGGAGACGAGGCCTACCATCAATAAGGATGCCAGAAAAATTTTGGGAGAAATATATGAGAAAAATTAAAGTGACATACACAACACAGTTACAAGGTCTTTCCACCTCATACAGTAGATTGTATGGGCTCCATATGTGAGGAATCTTAAAGCTGAAATTCAAAACAAAAAATGCTTCCAGAAAAACGTAAAGTCATTGCACAAATTGAACAGAAAGAAAAAAAAATCAACAGCCAGTACATCAACATCATCAGACAACATAGACTCGATTGGGGACTACGGGAAAAAGTTACTGGCATAGGCTGGTTGCTATGGAGATGATGCTTAGCAGCAAGGAGGAGGACAGTATATTTCTACAGGAACCCAACCTCTGTATGTTAACAACCATGAATACAGATTGGATTGGGGAATATAGGGATAAGTTACAGGTACAGGAATAGGCCAGTTGTTATGGACACAAGGCCTAACAGCAAGGAGGAGGACAACATACTCCTTCAGGAACCCCAACTGTGTATGTAAATAACTCTGAATACAGATTGCATTGGGAAATACGGAGCAAAGTTACAGGAAATGAAGAAGACAGTTTGGTGAGTTCTTAAGAGGAAAATAAAAACTCTGGGCAATGCCAGGTAAATACACGAGTGAGTTATAAATACTTACATGGCTAGCTCCAGCCTTTTTGGAAAAAAAATTATCTTCCTCTATCAACCTGTCAGAGGCTTAAGATCCTCGGTCCCTCAGTCCCACCACCGCCACAGGTCTGTTTGCGGCGAGAATATCGGAGAGAGCCTTCCCAGTGATTGCTCGTACCTTGTGGAATTCTCTTTCTGCTTCTCTACATTTTTACACAACATGCAATTCTGGTGCTAAAGAGGAAAATGTATTCAGAGTGGCGGGACACCCTTAAACTGTATGCTTTTGTTACTAAGGAAACGTATGGGAAGAACCAGATCACTTAATGGGAAAGAATAAGACCCAAATTAATTCCTGACTTTACTTGTAAATTTGTTTAAGCCAAAAAGCAGCAAAGGTCCTTCTCTCCTATCCACTGCACAAATACATTTGTTACATTAACCAGGGAAGCATGGAGCAGCTAAGCTCAGCTGTTTTCCAAAAGCAGATTTAATCTTTTTTTCAACACAATGTGAGGAGAAAAAAAAGCCCTTCCTCTCCAGTCTTGAGATCATCTTCTTATTGTTGTTAATGAAAGTTACAGAACCACTATCAAAAAAGCACCTGTCCTGCCATTCGCACTATTCTGCACTATACTGTTATAGTGCTATTATTCCACCTTCAACGTCCTATGGAATCCTGGGGTTTGTAGTTTAGGGAGGGGCATTTACAATTCTCAGCCAGAGAGCTCTTTGGTCTCAGTAAACTACAAACCCCAGAATTCTACAGAATGTTGAAAGTGGAATAGTAGCACTATAAATGTGTAGTGCAGAAAAGCTCCGAGGAACAGAGGACTTCTGTGTCCTGCTGGGGACGAAGAGCAGGATCTCTCTGCAGCTTAGCAGAGGAGAGATCCCACTCTTTACCACCACTGCAGTGTGCCGGGTCGGAGATTTAAAAATCTCTCATTAAGTGTGTCCCAATGGAAGCAAAAATGGCTCTTCTTACCTGATCTGAGTAGGATGTCCACCTGCATGTGTGTTTATGAATAAATTGGGGGAAGAATGCGGGGTGTAAATGAAAGGGACATGATAGAGAGTGGGTGAAGTCCATGCATTTGTAGCTGGATAAATGAGCAGGGTGTGTGGGGGATGAAGGCGTGTGTGTGTGAGAGAGAGAATGTATTTGAATGAATGGCTGTGTCAAATTTTGTATAGGAATTAATAAGTAAATACAGGGTATGCATGTTTGTTGAAATGGTTGGAGGGATGTATGAATGTCTGTGTGGGAGTGAAACAGACGTGTAAAATGTCTTTGTTGGTTCGGGTGCATACCAACAGTGGCTCTTTCCATTTTGTGTGGTAGCTCTGTGTTCTGCAGCTTATTTTGTTGTACTACAATGGTTATGTCTTAAAAGGAGAGTTTGTAAAGAGGTTTTTTTTTTCTGTCTTAAAAGGAGAGTTTGAAAAAGTTGACATTGTTTCACTATAAATCTCATGCATTAAAAGGAATGCTTGGAGAAGTTTATCTTGTTGCATTGGAACAATTCCCACACGTTAAAAGGATATCTTGAAAAGGGTGGCGCTTAAGGCACCATGCTTAATGACATCACTGGGGGCTTCCCCCCGTGACATCACCAGGGACCATCCCTAGGGTGCAGGTTTTGACCATGTATCTCTGGGTCTGGGATACTCCTGGTGTTGTAGTCTTAGGATCTCAGCAGAGTACACTAGTGGTACTTGCCAGGGGCACAGAGTTCCCTTTGGTGAGCACCATTTTAATTTTCCACTTAATTTCCCAAAGCAAGGGAACACTGTGCACATTGCAGGAAATTAATATGAAAGTTAAGAGCTGCCTGGTACCCAGCTCAGCCATTAAACAGATTGTGCTTCTTTTGAAAAGATTTCTTGCATACATGTCAAAGTAATAAAGATTCATCCTGTGATGAAGCAACAAGGGGACACAAGCATAGAGATTACTCAAAAACTAAGTTGGCTTTGATCAAGTACTTCCCCTCTCCTGGTTCAAGACTGGCTTGACACCACTGGCTATTACAATCAAACAGAATATAACGCTATGGCTATTACAATCAAAAAGAAGGAAAGGATTACTTTTAGTGAGCTAGAGAGGATGTGATAATTTATCCTGTTTGCAGGCTCTATCACAGAGAGACAGAATCTATTAGTCATATTGATTCTGGATGTTCCCTCTTTGATGAAACAGAGCCACACACAATGACAGAATCAAATTATCCACATTCATCATTATTTTACTTTGAAAGTAAATGAGTGTGTTTCTACAAAGTGGTGGCTTTTGAACTCAGTATAACTTACACAAAAGAACAGATAAAGTTTCTCCAATGAGGAAACATTAAGAATATGTCATTTGATGATGAGGGCTATGTGCCGGAGGATTATGGATACAGGGCATTACCAGATTGTTTTATGTGTTAAAGATATCTACGCCACCACATATCATCAAAAATGTGGTGTACAAACCTTTCTGTTAGACTGAAGCAGTGTGACTTGACTGAAGCCATTTCTGCAATAGCCTGTTATAGTGCCATCATTCCACTTTCACCATCCTATGGAATCCTGCGGTTTGTAGTTTAGGGAGGGGCCTCAAAGGCCCCTCCCTAAACTGTAAACCCAAAGATTCCATAGGATGTTGAAAGTAGAATAATAGCACTATAACAGTCTAGTGCGGAAATGGCCTGAGGTATGCAGCGAGTTTCCACAACTTAGGCCCTTTCCGCACTTTACCGTCTTCTGGCGCTGGAGTGCGGGGGTCGCATGAGCATCCTCCAGCAAGAGACTCTCGCATCCAGGGTCCTTTGGCTCCACACAAGCTGCCTGCTCACACGAGAGCCTCATCTCTTCCTTCCGCAGCACAGCCTGGGAGTTTCCCAGGCTGCGCTGGGGCAGGAAGCACAACCGGCATGGCTCTGGAGGCTCTGCATGCCAGGTAAGTGCGTGTGGGACCCGGGAGTAATGCGTGATTGCGCAAAATTTTGACTTCTGGTCAAAAATGAAAAGGTGCACAATTGGTGCCAGCCGGCCCCTGGAGCATCACATAATTGTGAGTGCGTCATGCAGATCGCTCCTCACAATCGTGCGATGCTCCAGGCCCTCTTTACATGGAAAATGCTGTCCAAAAAGAGCCTAAGAAGGGACTCAAACCTTATTCTCCCAGATTCCTAGTTGAAGCCTCAAACCACTCTATCACACTTGTTAAAATAGACTTGTTAACTTAAAGTTGATGTTGTTTGTCAGGTTGTTTCTGGCTTATGGCAACCCTAAGGCAAACCTATCACTGGATGTTCTTGGCAAGATTTGTTCAGTAAGGGTTTGCCATTGCCTTCCTCAGGGGCTAAGAGAGTATGACATGCACAACGTCACCCAATGGGTTTCTATGGCTGAATGGAGATCTGAACCCTGGGCTCCCACAGCCCCAGTACACCACTCAAACCACTACCCCACATTGGTTCTTGATGAGAATTGAGAGCACTTGCAAATTATGCTTGACTGTTTAAAGTTGCAATTGGGATTTCAGCTAATCCATTTCCCAGTTGGAAATTGGGAACTTAACTTATTTTCCAAATTATCCCATGTGAACCATGAGTGGGCAGTCCATCACTTCTCTTTTTCATACACTCCATAAATTTCAAAATAACATGGCACAGATTGGGATGAAGGATTGCACAAGTTTTACCCTCAAGCTATGGTGCAATGCCCTGCATGTGGATTGAAAAAGCTCATAAGGAGGAAATGTTAAAAAGATGTTTAAAAGGAGGACTCAGGTAGGATTACAACTGAATGCTGCTTAAAATTGACATAAGTAATGCCAACATGGAAGTAAAATAAAATGAAGCAGATATGTCACATAGGAATCCATATAACATGGAAATATTGGGATTTCTTATGATAGCTGTAAATGTCATTCTTGAGTCTTGAGTTGTAGTTGCCCCATATCCGTTTTTGTGTATTTCTTTCACTGCAAGGGATATCATAAAAGCTGAGCATCAGCCTGCCAGGGTAAGGGTGCGGCCTCTTAAACTCATTGATGCTTTATTGTCTCCTAGACTTAGATATGAGTGTCATTATGTTCCTTTCAAAATACTGTTACTGTCCTTTCAAACGCAGCACAGATGAACGCTGATTGACCTTGGTAGGGCAGGGTATGCATTTTAGAAGCAAATACTTTTCTCTGTTACACGTCAAAAGCTCATGTGTTAGTCTGTTAGTCTTTTAAAATGCCACTACACTGGTTCTTTTGTAAGAGACTGACAAGACTCCCCCACCATTTTCCAATTTAGTATCATTTGTAATCTTTCAGCTGCCCTGAAAACCAATTTTGTGAGCCTCCCCGCTTACATACACAAGAAAGAGAGTTCAGTTTTTCTGCTTCATTTGCAGGATGTTTGAGAACCTTCGTCTGATGGTGTTTTTGAACTTTTTGAACTTTTCTCTGATGGTGTTCCTGACTGCTGATGTTTCAGTGAAGCTCAGGAGAAGTGTGGCAGCTGGAAGGGTGCAAGGCTCCCAAGAGATCCAAATGGAACACATACATGCAAAGGATGAAAAGAATATTTGAAAATATTTTTAAATGGTAAAAAATAAAAACTGCATGGGTGGGTTCAGAAAACCCAAACACGGAGAACCTGGACAGAAAAGAAGCTTTGCAGTTCAGGACTTATTTTGCACAAAATTTGCACTTGTAACCTTTGCACAGAAAATGACGCTTTCTGAACATGAAATAATAATTCTGCACAAAAATGTAATTTTCTGTTTTCTGTGCAAAAAACCCTACATGTGAATTTCATTCATGGTGAATCTACAACTACACTATTTTCTGCACAGAGAATTATATTTCTGTGCTGAAATAATATTTCCTCTGCAAAAACTCTGTTTCCTTTGAAAAAGAACTGTATTTCTGTGCAAAACACCACATGCAAATTGTGCACAGAACAAGTCCCTAACTACAGCATTTTATACATAGTTATAACAGCATTTTCTACACAGAAAATATTTTCAGAAATAAATATTATATTCCATGCAGAAAATGTTGGTTCCTGAATAGAACATACAGTTTTCTACACAAAGTACCATATATGAATTTTCCACAGAATAAGTGCTGAACTTTAAATAGCATCTGAATAGTTTTTGAAGTGGGAAGAAAATTGGGAAGAAAATTGCAGAATTATTTGTTGTCTCCTTTAAAAACAAAATCAGTGAATAATTTGACCCATAATGCACTTGAAGTACTTGAAGGAAGTATACGTGAAAAGGATATAAGAGCCTTAGTAGATCACAAACAAAACATCAGTCAACAGCAAAAAAAGGCCAACATAGTTCTGGACTTCGTCAAGAGGAGTATAATGTCTCAATCAAGAGAAGTATCAATGCCACTCTATTCTGCTCTGGTCAGATTTGTCTGGAATACTGCGTTTAGTTCTTGGCACCACAGTTGAAGAAGGAGGTAACATGCTGGAAAGTGTCCAGAGAAGGTTGACCAACATGATCAAAGGTCTGGAAACCAAACCTTGGGAGGAATGACTTAGGGAGTTGGATATATTTAGCTTGGAGAATCATAGAATCATAGAGTTGGAAGAGACCACAGGGGTCACCCAGTCGAACCCCCTGCCATGCAGGAACACACATCAAAGCACTCCCAACAGCTGGCCATCCAGCCTCTGCTTAAAAACCTTCAAAGAAGGAGACTCCACCGCACTCCCAGGCACCATATTCCACTGCTGGACAGCTCTGACCATCAGAAAGTTCTTCCCGAGGTTCAAGAGGAATCTCTTCTCCTATAGTTTGTATCCATTGCTCCTTGTCCTTGTCTCTGGAGCTATGGAAGAAGGCCCTTTCTCTCTTTGATATGACATCCTTTCAGATATTTAAATATGGCTATCTTGTCCCCTCTTAACCTTCTCTTCTATAGGCTAAACATAGCCAGCACTTTAAGACACTCCGCATAGGGCATGGCTTCCAGGCTCTTCACCATTTTGGTCATCTTTCTGAGAGAAGACTGACAGGTGACATGATAGCTGTGTTTAAATACCTGATGGGGTGTCATGTAGAAGATGAAGAGATCTTGTTTTCTGCTGCTCTGGAGACTATAGCATGAATCAATGGGATTCAAAGTACAAGAAAAGAGATTGATAAACTTTAGAAACTTTTTTTAACTGTAACAACCATTCAGCAGTAGAATATATTTCCTTGAAGGGTGAAGGTCTTTAAACAGAGACTAGATGAGCATCTTTCAGAAGTGTTTTAGTTTTCTATTCCACCATTGCAGAGGGTTGGACAAGATGGTCCTTGTGGTCCCTTCCAACTCTAAGATTTTATGATTCTGTTATTCTATGGGGGGGGGGGAGAGGGAGGACACTCTCAGCCATCTCTGCAATAGGAATGGCCAGCTTCAAATGTGACACTTGATTTTTAGCTCCCAGAACAGGACCTCACATTACAGCCTCTGGTCCACAGAAACTCACTTTTTTTATTTGTTAAAATTGCAGTTCATATTTCAAATAGATTTATTCCTATCTCTATCAATGGAAACATTTCATTCTATTGGGCCACAACATTTCTTTCTTGGAAAACTCACTGGGAACATTTAGAAAACTAGGTTCTAAAAACAGAAATGCCTTGTAATGAACTTGCAAAAAAAAAAAAAAAAAAGCCTGCATTTCAATTGATTGCCACAGAAAGGTTGCAACAACATGGTATGCTAAACCAGAGCACTGAAGTAAATGCACGGAGCAAGAGAAGAGATTGAATTGGTGGTGGGGAGACACACAATGGCAATGTTTATTTTCAGCACACAATGGAATACAATAGATTCCATTCGTGGGCCTAGCAATGAAGGAAACAACAGTGATTGGGCGATAAGTGATGCTTCAAACCACATCAGAACAATACAGGAGAAGCAAGATCTAAGGAAACCAACACAAAGGACATCAACAAAGAAAGGGCACATCAGGGCATCCACTTGAAGGAATATGTGGGAGATGAAACAAAAAGTGAGGGTGTTCCTTATTGTAGAACACATCAGAATAACCTCAATGGAAAGAAGGCATGCAGCATAACATACCTTATTATAAACCAAGCAGCCGTGCTGGCTGGAGTGAAATACAGAAGCTAACAACTTGACAGATTGTAAGGAGAGTGAGAGAAAAGAAACTGTGGCTACATTATATATTTTTGATATTGGGGAAAAAAATGTTAACTGAAATCTCTGCAGGAGTCAAGATTCAAGCCAAGCTTGAGAAAAGATGTGGGAAAACATGGAGAACTTTTAAAAATCACATATGCTGGGAAGTGTATTCTAAGCAGGGCTGGAGAAATTTGTCAGTTTTGCTTTCTCCAACATTTAATTTTGCGTACATTCTGATTTTTTTAAAAGGGAACTGAACTGAAATTCTAACTTACGCAATTCTCACCTCTGAAGCAAACATTTAATAGTGTAATTGGATCCCCCACCTTTTTGTTTAAGCAGCCAAGAACAGCCCTAGTTGTGTTATGGGGCAGCAGGGCCTGAAGAAGTGGAAGGAGCTTTGTTGCTGCATGCTTTCAAGTCATTTCCTGCTTGTAACAACCCTAAGGTAAACCTATATCAGGGTTTTCTGGGGCTGAAAATGTGTGACACACCCATGGTCACCCAGTGGGTTTCAAAGGCTGAGCAGGGAATTGAACCCTGGTCCCCAGAGCTGTTGTACAGTTCTCAAACCACTCAAACCACTAAACCACTAAAAGAAGGAGCTTTACTTCTATCCATCCATGCTGCCATAGACTCCTCAGTTTATATGGAGGTAGGAGTAGTGGCGAGATACATGTACCTGCCTGATTTTAATTCCTCAGGGGACCTAATAGCCGCTCAATGCATTGGTGATAGTGAAGGGAGTGATTTAAATCAAATTTCATAGACAGAAAAATTGAACCCACCAAGGCACTGCTGCAAAATAAAATTTAGATCAAATTCCCAAAAGGTAATTTAAAATCAACATAAACACACTGGGACATGCCATAATTTATCTCTTGCATCATACATAAATTCCAGACCTTTGCCACCTGAACGGACTTACTCAGTTTTCATCAGCCTTACAGGTTTAAAATAAGCCTGTCATGACACCAAGCATTACTTCTGATGTGCTGTTGTGTTCCTTCAAGTTGTTTCCAACTTATGGTGATCCTAAGCTGAACCTATCATAGTTTTTTTCTTGGCAAAATTTGTCAAGAGGGGGTTTGCCTTTGCCTCCCTCTGAGGCTGAGAGAATGTAACTTGCCTAAGGTGGCTTTCTATGGCTGGGCAGAAATTTTGTCTTCAGTGTCATAGTCCAACACACATATCACTATGCCACGCTGGCTTTTCTTCTGATGAGTGATTGGAAAATCTGTCAGTTTCACTTTTTTATGCATTTCATTTTTAAAAAAATCTCTTTCTGCCAGAAAAACACGTATAAACTTTGATGAATTCCGAAGGTTGCGGGGGAGAGGCTGAAGTAAAATGGGATTTGGTTGGATTTGGTAATAATTTTGTTTGGGCTCCTTTTTGAAGAACATAGCAACATTCACAGATTTTTACATATTTGAGATAGGAAAAAAATGTTGTTTTTTTTTAATGGGAGGAAATGGGACTGACAGATTTTTTTCCATCAAATTTTTCCTTCAATACATTGGAAGTGAGGACAGTATTATCATAGAGATGTAGAGTTGAAAGAGACCACAAGGGCCATCCAGTCCAACCCCCTGCCATGCAGGAAAACCCTCAAAGCACTCCCGACAAGTGGCCATCCAGCCTCCGCTTAAAAACCTCCAAAGAAGGAGACTCCACCACACTCCGTGGCAGCACATTCCACTACCGGACAGCCCTGACCGTCAGGAAATTCTTCCTGAGGTTCAGGTGGAATCCCCCCTCCTGCAGCTTGTATCCATTGCTCCTTGTCCTGGTCTCAAGAGCAGGAGAAAACAAGCTTACTCCCTCCTCAACATGACATCCCTTCAAATATTTAAACATGGCTATCATGTCCCCTCTCAACCCACCAAGGAGGGGAGATACAGGTCAGAATCATTTTCAGATACCCTGAATTGGCATAACTCTTGGTTGAGCCAAAGGTTGTGCATTTTACAAGCTTGCATAACGAGGTATGCAATATCTCCTTACCTCTTCTTGCATTGCAGAAGGCTGGCATATGGTTTGGTTGGCATGCAGGCACAGCTCCATTGAGTGACTGTAGGATGTACAGTGAATCTGCTAGGGATACTGTCTTCCTCTGCCACAGCCAGGCTGACTGCCTCCATCCACATAAGTATATGGGTAGAGTTTTACTATCCACTGGCTTTAAACAGGATCTCATGCTCCTGCAGTTCTACCCAGTCTACTGAAATCTTTCTTGCAAAGGCAGATACATGCTCCCTTGGCTGTTTAGTGGTTGAGGGAGGGTGCAAGGTACCTAGGAAGCAACTGGCTGCAGTTGAAAGCAAAACTACAGAAGTTCCCACCCACATTTCAAGCATGCATCCAGGAGACAAAAAAGAGGTTTCTCCCATGGGCACCCCACGCACAACCTGGCCAGTAAATAGCCAAAGGAGCACACATCCGCCCTTTTCAGCAGGTTTGTGGAGTGGGGTGGGGAGGCGTTTCACAAGCAGCTACTGGATAGCTCTTTGCTAAACAGCTGTAAGTAACACATACACACTAATACTATGTTATCTATGCATAAGTCACCAACACAATTCCAGCCTGGATCTCTACTATGCTTCTGCTCATGTACTTGTCTTATCACCCCATTTTGTTTAATATCAACCTTAGAAAGATCTTTGCTAATTTCAAAAGCAAACCTGGTATCTTTTCAGTCTCAGAGAGTTAAACCTTTGCTTATTTCCCTGTCTACATGAAAATGAAAAATCTGAATGAAAGAGAGTTTTGTGCATTTTTCTATAATTGTTCACATTTATGAAAATATCACTTGCACAATAAAACAAAATTGTTTAATGAATAAAATATTGCATTTTCGCATAAAAATACTCCATATTTTGTGTGAAGAGTTTTGTTGTCAATGTAAAAAACCAGGAAAACCAGGAAGAAAACCAGCAAATGGGTCTTTTCACTTCTGTTCAATGATGGAAAACATGTGGAAGTTGATTTTCAGCGGAGTACGTCAGCCAAGAACAAGAGAATATGGGAATATACTTTACATCCCTTATTTGGTCATAACTGAGGTATGACAACATGATTCCACATGAATTTGATGAGGAACTAAAGAAAACTGGGGATTGTATTTCAGAGCAGAAGTACTTTCAAGTGAATCCAAGCTCTTCAAGTTGTAATTGTAAGACATTCAAACTGAATTCCAGGGCTGTAGTTTTTGTATTTGTGGGTTTCTTCCTATATGTTTGCTTTTACCAATGTGTAATTCAGCCTAAAGTTTATTTATTAAAATGTAACTGTGTGTGATTGCCTGCCATGAAAACAATGCTTCAATGGTGTCCTTGCTGTAAATTAACTTCATCTTTGTAAACACATATTTAAAGCCTGAGAACTGGTTCATTGGCCCTATTCCTACAGCCCCAAGTTAAATTAACATTTTAGGCAGAGCATAACAGAAAGGGAAGAGATTCCTAGCAAGGCTGAATCTCAGAAGAGATCGGATTTAATCATATCACAGAGCATGATATGGAAAACAACAGTTTAGCTTCTATGATAATACAGGATGAAGCCTTCCGCACCCTCACAACAATCCTAGCCTCAAGACAAATAGTAGGTAAATGTGATGGGATTATTATGATTTAGTATATTAATTACATAACATGTTGTTATTCAGCTAAGTGGAAGCCAGCATTAGACCAGATTCAAATTTATTTAAGAAGCATACACCCCTGGGACATTAACCATCTTGCAGTTTATCCAGACTCATTCATTCAGATGAGGTAAAACATGATGAAACAATCTGAGAAGAGGGAAAAAAAACTAAAACAAGAATTACAGCATGAAATATGTCAGGAGATCAGGAGAGAAATGAAAGAGGTTAAGAAATCAAATGGGTAACAAATACAAGAAGTCAAGATGATAAACAAGAAATTGGAGAAGCTGGAACTGGAGACTGAAGCAATGGATAAAGAGAAAAAAACAACAACAACTGAATATCTGGTCCTACTTGAGATGAGGGAGAAAGAATATTATTTAAGATTCAGACTGATCTTGGAATATCCACAAGAAAACTTAAAAACAAAATTGATTGACACATTGGCAGAATTTTTACAGAAAGGAAAAGAGGACATACATTTTGAATTGGACAGATTTTCTCATATAAACTCTAATTTGGTGAGGGCAAGAAATTTGCCAAGAGATGCTATTGCTTATTTCCTCAAAAAGACTATGAAAGATATAATTCTGCAGAAACACTTTGAGACTAAACTGAAAGTGGATGGAAGAGAGATAACATTTTTCAAGGATATTCCGGTGAGAATTTTACATAAGAGAAAAGATTACGGCTTCTTGGTGAAGAAGTTAAAGTAGAAGATTCCATTTAGATGGGAAAACCTGAAAGGACCAAGCATTACTTTCAAGGCCAAAGATTTCCTAGGGACTCAGTGTAAAAAAGCAAGAGATTTCGTGAGAAAATGTAGAAAAGAGTTGGAAGAAGAGCAAAAAGAAGATAAGAACCTAAGGAATGTATCCATAGTGACTTCCTCAGATGAGTGACCTCAAGGACTAGGGCTACTGATCAGACACTGAAGAAAACTTGGAAGCATTGCATGTGGTCTCGGGAGACTCATCTAATTAGATTAATCAATGATGGATTACAAATGTATTTGCCATGTCCTGGCTAACCAGAGATTCATAAACTTCACTCAGAATATGAAACAGAAGTGTTTATTTCCAGAAAGGTAAGCAACACAACAACCTTCTAGGGAAGTTGCTATGACTATTGCACATTGGGTGGTTACAGATTAAATACCCAAGAATACAAATTTAGGTGTACACAGCAATGATTGATGAAAGTCATATAACATACATCATCCCACCAGTAAGGTCCTTTTCCAGATCCTTCATTGTTTACATATCTTTTTTCTTTGATGCGGGAACAAGTTCCTGTATCCTTACCTAAAGCACTGCCAGTTCTCATAACATCTTTTCATTCCTGTTGGATTCCTCCCTCTGATCTTTACCCCCTTTGCCCAGATATATCATAGTAAAAAACAATAAAGCAATTAATCATTTGGTACTCTGGGATACCTGAGTGAATTTCTATCAGATACATCATTGCAAACAGCAATTGACAATTGATACTCAACAAGGCTTAGCAGGCAACAGTAATACCTAAGCTTGATGAGCTATTCTACTACATACTACAAAAGTGTTTCCAATGTTATTAACTCAATTGTTATTTCTATGCCATTATGTACACTATGTTGGAAGTAGAAGTTTGCTGTATCAAAACTGACTAAGTTTTGGGAAAATAAAGAGTTAAAGTCTCTTTTTTTTCCCTCCATCCTTGTTCAGGCCAGACTATTTACTTAAAAACAAAACATTGCTAACTCCAGTAATAACATGTGTAGATTTGGCCCTAAGTTCTATGAAGCAGTGCACTAAAAATGGACTAAATTCTACAAGGTAGAAAGCTGATTTAGAAAATATGTGCGGGTGCACTTGGTAATAAAGTAACCAGACTGCTATTAAAAGTTTACACAGACTAAGTTCTAACTGGTGATGATAGAAAGAAGATGACAGCTCTGAATGCCTAATTTTGAGTGGGGCAGGAATTCATGGTGCCGGCAGATGTGTCCAACCTCATTGCCACTTCTTTTTTGTTGTCACCCTTCCCTTTTCTTTCCACCAGTGAGGAGACAACCAATAGGATCTCAGCCAGATTTTCCTGAATTGCCTCTGGATTTCAATTAGTCCCCACTGTCTGAACTATCAGCACTTATTGTTCCTAATGCTTTGCTGCTCTATAAACTACTGATATGTGCTGTAGAAGATGTTTGAAGAAGCTTCTGAAAACCAGATCTAAACCAACCTCGCTGGTTCAGTGCAAGGAGACCACAATATTTCTCCCACTTATTTACAGAGCCTGTGTCGTTAGTCTGCTCTCTAAGAACTTCCAAAGCATGAATAAGATTCAAACTAGTTTTAAGGGAGGTTATTTAAAAGCCCAACAAAAAACAGGAGAAGTTTGCATTCACACCAAAGACAGGAGAAGACTGATATCATGGAAGTGACAATGTAGAGCTAGCTCTAGGGGACTGTCAGCCCAGAGTCACAAACAGTACTCCAAAAGCTGAAGACTAACAGTCTAAGGCTTCTTAGACCTTAACTCCCAGTCTTCCAACTCATAACTGCATTTATTTAACCTGACTTAATTATGCTGAAATCTAGATAACTGCTAGTTATTGCCGCTGTCCAGGCTTACCTCTTCCAGTCACAGTAAATGTTTCTCCATGTGGTTATCTGCTTTTTCCTCATTCCATCCAGATCTACTCCTCCACCACTCAAGCTATCAAAATTTCCATTGATCCATGTTTTCAGTCGGATGTACAAATCCAGATGACCTACGCATTAGCTATTCTCCTATTTTAAGGAATGAAAATCAAAAGCTCTCAAATATATGATAGAAAAAGAAACAAAGAAAAAATCAACACAGAATGGATTATGTATGTAGACAACACTGATGGTCCCTATAGGTACAATAGATCCTGGCATTTGGCCCATTGTGAAAGATGCTGAGTCTTGAGAATGTATATAATTTCATGCTAAGTTACAATGAATGGGCACAATTTTCCCTCTCCTTGAGAGTTTTCTTGAATATATCTGTTGGAAAATTCTGGTATTCCCCCTCCCCATCCCTTGTTCTAGGATAAATGGGGCTTAGCTAGCATAGGATTAATTTTCCTTTCTGCCCTCTCACCTAAAATCATTTGCTCTGTGTTATTTAAAATGATTGGCCATGGGATCCAGACCATGGGATCCAGGATACCCCTCTGGAGTCTGTCATTGGCCTCATATAGAAGACCATGCCTCTCTCTTTGCCACTATTTGCAGGCTTCCTTCTAGCACCTACTCTCTGCTATGCTAGCCTCTTCACCAAGAAATTGGTGAGTTAACAATGAAGTTACTATCTTCCCTAATCCTTTTGTTAGTTAGTTAGGATCTAGTTTCTCAAGGCATATGTAATTGTAAAGTTTATTAATAAATCTTTTAAGTTTGGAACCTGAAATTGCTTGCCTTCTTTTACTTTCAAGTTGGCCTCCAATTCAGGGAAGCCAGACAGAGATTAGGACCTGCGTGTATTGCAACTCTGCTGAAAGAATTCTTCACAGCTTTACCTTTCATAGAATTTCCCATAGGACTAACACCCTGAGAAACTCTAACTCCCAACAATATCTAAATTCAACTGAAGTCAAATTGTTGTTTCATTCTTTGTGGAAAATGGATCTGGTCACCTTTGTTAATTAAACCAAAAGGCTTTAATTAGAATGTGCACTACCAAATCAAAGAATTATTGTTAAAACATACACACACAAATCCAAATTATGCATAAAATCTCAAGATAAATCCAGCATACCAATCAGTTCATTTCCCTCTACCAACCCATTTGCGTTCTGTCTTAAGCTTGTGGGGGGCACTGAGGAGAAACCGAATGGATCATGGCTAAATGCATGAAAATAAGCTTGTCCCATTGAAATTGGCCAGGCTGATTCTTCATTTTGGAGTGAATTATCCATCTGGATCATATATTACCATACTTTTCCGAAGAAGGAAACATACCACCTAGAGTTCTATTGCTGTGGGGAGTACTCTGTCATTTATTTCAGTGTAGACTAGGACTCCAAAGGTTATGAATTAGTACTTTGAGTAGACTGCCTACCTTGATATGAAGAGAGAATTAGCCTTATACACCAAGCCTTTATGGGAAGTTTTATTGTCCAAAGCAAATATGACCTGTTAGGATTTACAGACTTTATTAGCAGCAATAACCATTTTACAGCCAACATCAGTAAATCAGGTTTTATTGAGAACTCCACCATTTTAATCTGTGGAAACTCATTAAAGTGTCGCCTTTTTTATTGGACATCATTCCTAACTTTATGAAAGATAGATTTTCCATTTAACTGGTAAATGTAAAGTACTAGAGTTCAGAATAATGAATTGATCTGAAAGTAGTCAAGTGGGCTGTGTTTCAATAGCCATAAGGGCTAACTCCAGGAATGGTTGTCATGGTTCACTAGATCCACATTACACAATTAACATAAACCCAATATATGAAAGAGAATACTAGTTCCTCTAAAGCATTTAATCCTCTGCCTCATAACATCCCAGTAATTTTATCTCTTCCTGTCTCCACAATAAAGTACCAAAGATTGTTAAGATGGAATGAGAACTCTGTATCTGTTATGCTTCCAAAGAAGAAGTTCGTATATAATGAGGACGGGGTAAAATATTCACAAATGCATATGTTGGATTTTCCATAACAAAAGAAACATATCGTTTTAGAGGCTTGCCATAACCTTAATTGGAAGACCTTTCAGAACAGCTATATGAATTTAAAAAATCAGGAACATCAAACCTTTTACAGCTATAATTCAGCTGACATAAGCAAGAACCATGGAACCTTATAAATTAAGTAAACTCAACGGTGAATTTCATGCAAAGGGGCCTTTCACACATGGCGTGGCCATTCTACACCTTGCAAAATATGTTGTGCAAGACAAGTAGAGTGTTCTGTACTTTGTTTTTTTCCCTTGCACAATGAATCACAGCAGGTTCACAGAACCTCTTGCAGAGGCAGAAGCGTGAAACATGCTATGTTGCTGTTACAGTACTCTGGGAATAAAAATTTTGTGTCAGAGCCAACAGCTATTTTGATTCTGCTCCTCATTTTTGTATACATTTTTTAAAAAATATTTTTTAAAAAATTAAAAAATGAACCTATTGTTTTCTGTACACTTCTCTGCTTTATTTTTGCATCATTCTAAAGGCAAGCAACAATATTTTACGCATATGTGCTTTCTCTCACACAGTTATACAGAGGAACCTACGGCTGGACTCAGAAGCACACTTATGCAATCTCTAAGTAGTTTCAAATAATTTACTGTTTCCAGCCTCTCCTGTGTTAGTGTAAAAATAAATAGGAAAAGATAAAGAGCTGATGCTTTTCTATAGGTTCACATTGAATATAACATCATGTAGCTGACTTTTTAAACAGATTTCTGTGTTTTTATTTTTGCTTTTTATTTTTAAGATTTATAGTACTTCATGTATTGTTAAGATGGTAATATGGAGAAAAGGCATAAATAAATTCCAATTGAAGTGCTTCGAGAGGCAAGCATTCACCCAGATGGGAACGTAGAGGAGCCCAATGTTAGAAGTATAGAAGTGGATCAGTTTTTTTTAAGTACTTATTAAAAACTATAAATGGCTCCAGGATGTTTAAGGGCAGAAATAAGTCCAATAGCTTCATGCAAAGGCATAACATGCATGACACTCCTTTGTGAAATGAAGGTTGTTTTTGGTGTATGCCTGCAAGTAATTTCTGACTTATGCAGGCCCTACAATAAATGAATCACAGAGTTTTCCTGGCAAGATTTGTTCAGAGGGATTTGCCTTCGCCTTTGCCTTCCTCTGAGGCTGTGACCTGCCCAAGATCCTCCCGTGGTTTTTGATGGCTGTGCGGGGATTTGAACCTTGGTCTCCAATGATGTATTTAAGTTTTTTACTCCAAGTCTCAAGTCAAATCTCAAGTCTCTACCTTCAAGTCTCAAGTCGAGTCTCAAGTCCTTGAAGGTACTTTCAAGTCAAGTCTCAAATCTGGGAGCCAACTTTATACCCCAAATTGCAGAATTTCTGGAGAGAGTCAAATAAAATCAGTTCTGAAAATTTAAGCAGAGCTGGCCCTCCATATTTGTGGTGTTGCCATCTGCAACTTCAGAAATGGGGAACAGATCCTTCTTACTCCCCCTTCCCAAGACTGGAGGATTTTGTGCCAATGGGCATGAACGAGTCTGCAGCTTCAGAAGCAGGGAATAGGATCCTTCTTACTTCCCATTACTTAAGCTTCAAAATCTTTAGAAGGAAAGATCCTTCCTCCAAGCCCATTGCTTACATATTTGCTGGTTCCCCTCTGAGAAATGCACCCTACACTTTGGATTGAGTCTTGTCTTCTGCTCTTAGGAAACGTTTTAGAAGGCTGCTCCTATATGCAGTGGGGATAGGCTGCTAAGCAGACCTCAAGCCTGTCTCAAGCCCATTGCCTAACCCGTTTGCTGTTCCCCTCTGAGAAATGACCCACACTTCGGGCTTGAGATGAATAGGCATGTGACCAGTAAGCAAAAAGAGATGGAACTGCTGTTATGGACGAATGTGTTTTATGTTACTGGACCAAGGGCAGCAAGTCAGTCACTAAAAATATACAAGTCTCAAGTCGAGTCGAGTCAGTGCCTCATTTATGTCTGAGTCGAGTCTGAGTCATGTCACTGAAGCAACTTAAGTCTGACTTGAGTCCAAGTCAATTGACTTGAGTCTACATCCCTGCTGGTCTCCCTGTGTGGTTTAGTCATTTGAGAGTTGCACTATAACCCTGGAGACCAGAGTTAATTCCCTGCTTGGCCATGGAAATCCACTGGGTGACTTGACTGTACCATATACTCTCAGCCCCAGAAAACACCTTAGATTTGCCATAAATTGGAAACAACTTTGAGGCACATAGCAGCAACAACTTCCAGCACTCAAACCACCACCCCACACTGGCTCTCTCACACCGAAAAGGTACAATGACATAATTCTTGGAATTACAGTCCAGACTTCAGGAATTGTGTCTTGAAAGACAGAAATCAATTACATTGCACAAGTCGATGACTGAACCCTAATGCATGGCTGAAGAACATGTATCTATGGTTTAATAACTTCATAGATACTGACTCACATTTTGTTGCAGAATCCAGATAGAATTAGAACAACAAAGCATACATTTTGCAATACTGTCACCCAAAGAACTTTATAAATGCTTGTCTTTACAGACAAAATTAAAAAAAGAGGGGGATAAAAACATGCTCTGCAAAACTATTATTTTTTTTACCATTTGGATACATTAAAATGTATTGCGCCCAAAAAAAAAAGAGTCCTAAATTTTTTTCACTAAATCCCAACGTGACAATATGACAAAACAGATGTTGAATCCTCTGCCATCAGTGAGTTGGCCCCATAGAAACTTCTTCCATTGAAAAGACAATGGGATTTTGTAAAGATAGAAAAACTGTGTTGAATACTTTTTTTTAACAAAAGAAAAGAAAAAGAGGAGGAGGATAGGAAGGAGAAGGAAGAAGAGCAGGAAGATGTGGAATGACAACTATTTAAAGTTAGTATTTCATCTCATCTTTCTGGTTATCAGTATTTGGGCTCTGATTCTGTATGGACAAATAACCTTCTGGGCATTTTAACAGAGCATTTTACTATGTTCCATTACAATGGAATTCTTATTGGGGTCAACAAATACTCCAGAACTCACTCAGCATACTTTTAAAATCCTTGTGGACAAGATTTGATCACACTTGTTAATCTTTTCCCGTCAGACACAATCAGATTACTGAATTGTAACAGTTATTTCCCCTTGATTGTCTCTCCTGAAAAGAACATATTTATCTTGAACTGACACACAGGACAGATTAAGAGAGAACAGCCAAAAATTAGAGAAGTTTTGAGGAAGTCACAGAACTTTCCGTGTCAAATAAATATCAATTCCCTCTTTGCAAAATGAGACCATCTTCCTAACTTAATGTTACCTTCAGGTGAATGTTTTATGAAAAGATAACACAACAACGCTCATTCCAGTCGCCCCAAATATACCCTGCCATTGGCTATCTCCAAAAGTTTGCTCTGTTCTCCAAATTCCTGTGAACCCAATTGAACAAAACATACACAAACACACAAAGATATGGCTGATAGATGGCCACAGAAAGAGGGAGGAATGAAAAAGTCTCTTCCTTTTCTACTTGTTTGAAATAGCAGTTGTTTTGGAAAAGAATTTACTAGAAGAGAATACAGTCCTCCCTCCACATTTGTAAATTTGATTCTTTGCAAGGTACTCACTTGCCTCCCCCTGCCATTCTCCCCCTCTGTTCCCCTGCTTTTTACCCAGACGTGTGTACCTTCCTACACAGACCTGGGCAAAAGGCAACGTCACCTGGAAGGAAGGCAGTGTGTCCATGCAAAATGCAAGCGAATGGGGGAGGAGGGAGACACATGCATGTCTTTTCTGGGTGCAGAGCTGTCCCCTCCCATTCATTCACCTTTTGCCTAGGTGCCTGGAAGGCACAGTTCTCAGGCAAAACATAAGCAAATGGGTGGGGAGACATGCACACGCCTTCTGCGGGTGTGCAGCTGCCCCTCCCATTCACCTGCTTTTTGCCTGGGTGCCTGGAAAGAAGGCAGTGTGCCTGGTAAAAATGCCAATTTGAGGGAGGCACGCATGTACTTTCTCCAGAGACAGGGCTCCCATCCATTTGCCTGTGTTTTACCTAGGTGCCTGGAATGCAACGCACGGGGGCAAAACACAAGGGAATCGGGGGAGGGAAGAGACATATGTGCACTTTCTCCAGGCACAGTGCTGCCCTCTTCCATTCACTTACATTTTGCCCAGGTGATTGGAAGGAAGGTAGTGTGCCTGGGTAAAGCACAAATGAATGGGGGAAAGCCCTGGAAGGGAATGGGAGGTGAAGCAATCACTTGGGTCAAGGGGAGTTATTCACATTTTTAAACTTTTGTGGGGGTTCTGCACCCTGAACTCTTCCAAAAGCAGAGAAGCCACTGTAGTAACCCCGCCTCCTCCCCTTGTCCCAAGCAGAATATGCATCATTTTAATGAAATAGGATGTGATGAGCAAGAATTATGATTTTACATCACCTTACACTCTGACATGTATTATATTATTCCCCACATAAGGAAATACACCAAACACCACGCTACATTGAATGTGTGCATTACATTAAATGTTTTTTGGACAGCAACTTTAAGTGGGTCTAATCAAGACTAGAAAATGGCAAATCTGTCAGTTCCCTTTTCTCCCCCATTGAAATTTTCTGAAATTTTGACAAACACTGATGAAAAATTATCCAAAAGGTATTTCATGCTTATAGCTAACCGAGATCGAGATTGTCCAAGCTTGGTTGGGCTGGCAGCCAGGAGGAGCTGATAACAAACACAGGTCAGAAACTCAGCAGTAACTTAAGTGGTCAGTTTGCTTAAGCAAAGAAACAGCTTTGCAAATGAAAAGCAATAATGGTCCCAACAATGTCCATAAATCAGAGGCAGGCAAAACAAACACAAGTCAAAGGCAGAAACACAGGCAAGGGCAGTGAACAGAAGCATGCACAGGAGAAATGGTCAGTTGATTACTGACAAACGCTAGAGGGGAAAGGTTCAGTTCTTATAGGCTCCAGGGTCAGTGCAGCTGGTGCCTGATTAATTGGTGCTTGGCATAAATTCACCAGGAGTGACGCAGAAGACCCTTTTCGTGTCTACGCTGGGTGAAGGTAGGTATGGATAGATTATTCTCTGTGTCTGAATGAGCAGGGCTCCTTGCTGGGGCTGACACTTCTGTCCCTGAGGAGGGTGGTAGTACTGTCAGCTCTGCAGGTTCTGCTGTAGCAGTCTTTGTGTGAGGGCTCAGAGCAAGTTCTGCTGCCTCAGAATCTGAGTCTGAGTCTAGGTCCTGGAAGCCCATGACAGAGATTTTGGACCATCGTGAGGATAGTTAGAGTAGTGGTTTCCTGCAAGTGGTGGTTTCCTGCAAGTGAGACACTGACATTGATGCCAACAGTTCTCTCCTCTCCAGAGGAAATATTAACTGTGATGTGATGGTGAGACTGTCCATTCATACTACACTATTCATGCTACAGCATGGGAAAGAACTGTTAACATCTCACTTATCCATATATCATAGGCACAATCCTAATCCTTCCGAGTTGCTATGTCCAAGCAGAAGAACCAGTGGTGGCAGAGAAGGAAAATTTTAAATCTACTCATGCACTTAACACATGCTCCAGTGCTTAGAAATCCATTTTTTTCTCTTCTCCTCATTTCTAGTCAGTCTTTTCATGTTCTTGGCTAACTGGCAGCTTATTCTTTTTGATTTTGTGATTCCCCCACCCCCTGTTTGCTCATTCTGTAAATCAATTTCCTATGGCATGTGCTCAGCAGGCTTTCTTACTAATGAACAGACTGTGCTGTTTGTTCTTTGCAGCTGATTTCTGTCTCTCTAGCATCTTCTCTCTACTCAGTTAATAGATACCACAGTGATTTTGAGTGAGATAAGAAACCAACCAACCTCTGGGTTATACTAGTTTCTCTTTCTATCAGTGCATCTCAATAGCTACAGCACAGATGCAGCTTAGAGGCTTTTTGATAGTAAATATAACAAACTACAGATGGAGTCATTGGCCCAGAACTTCAGCAGCTAGCTAGAACATGCCATTAAGGCAAGCAGCACTGCTCCCCCAGCTTGATTTACAGACACACAGTTGGAGAGTGGGTTCTCCTTTCTATTCTACTGAAAAGGTTCCTTTATTATTTACCAAGTGAGTAAATATGTTTTAATTTCATTTTTCACAACAAACAGTAGCCACCCCACTAAGTAGCAGTCTGATGTTTTCGGAGCCCATGCTTTGTATGGACAAAATCATTGATTATCTTCACTTGACTGGTTCATCTAGATCACTAAAATACCATTAGTTATTTTTAATTAATTTATTTTTCCAATAACATGATGATTGCATGATGATTGTAATAACATGAAGAATAACTTCACTTCTTTTCAGTATAAAATTAAGTTTAGGTATTCTATAGTCTGAAGTGTAAGAGTAATTTAGTTACTTTTTATAGTTTCAGTCTCACTAAACAGTTGAGAAGGAATGTCACATAGTTCAACTGCTGGCTGGCACGGCTGCTTTAAGATGTTGTGACTGCCCTCAACATAGATGGTAAGAGATTGTGGTTTGTATCATAAGCCAGTGACTCATGGCATGTGACATTTAACAAGCAACTAGAAGTCACTATTAGCATCTTTTGTAACAAAAGAAAGTAAAGAGTTGCTTAAGAAAATGTTTCCATGATAGTAAAAAACACCTGTTTCAGGTGTTTGGAAGGATAATTGCAAGTAATTACCTGGAGGCTTTTAAGTAGACCCTCCAAAGCTACTGACAGTCAAAGTTGACGTCACTGATCAGGTCAACCTTCTCAAACATAGCGTCTATCAGATGTGTTGACTACAATTCCTCCCATCTCCATACTATTTACTTTCTGTTGAAAATCTGAATAAAGCACATGCTGTGTGGACAGACACTCCAAGCTCAATGTCTGGTATCTTCAGGCAGGGCTGGAAAAGATCCCCATCTGTAACACTGGAGAGTGAATACCAGAAGAGATTTCTTCCCCAAGTAAATATCCTGCATATGTTTTGGACCACAAGTCCCATAAGCTTAACCAAGCCAATACTAACAGATAGTAGGAGATGGTCCAAAATATACAGAGGGCACGAGAGTAGAGCCAGGCAACAGACTGGGTGTAATAGAGGCTGAGCATTACAGATTAAAGCTCTGATGATACAAGGCAGCCTTTTATGAACCCAGAGAATATTGGCCTACTCCTTCCTGATTCACTTGCAAGATGTTTAAGAATCAGTTTTCAGAAAAAAAACTGACAGCTCCTAATATGTAACTCTCAAGGATTTATGACTGAGCTTGCTTGTTTTCCTCCTCTCTTCCTTTCCCCTTTAGCTCTATCGAGACTGTGAGCACATGGACAAGTATGGCCTTGACTTTGGAACTCCCTCCCTAGAGAGGCCAGAATGGCCCTGTCCTTGTTCTCTTTCCAGTGACATGCTAAGACATTTCTGTGACTGGACTGGTAAATCCAGATTTAAAACCTTCAGACTCACCAGATGACCCTGAGTCAGTCTCAACCTCTCTCTCTCTCTTTGAATTCTCTTACTGCAAAGGTAGGAACAGTGTGGCTCTTTAGATTTTGTCAGACTGTAACTATCAGAATCCCCAGCCACCACAGGTAATGGTGAGGAATTTTGGGAGTGGTAGTTCAACAACAATTCTCAGTCTTGTTTTACAGGATTACTATACTATGAATTCCACCTTAACCTCCACAATGTTAGCTACCCTTTTACTCTCAAGAAAACACACAGGGTTTTCCCATTGTATTCAATGAGGTGCGTGAGGCTTAAATTACAACTGTTGCTGTTACCATTCTACTACACACACTTGGTTATATATTGCTTCACACTTTTACATGCCCACAATGCCCATTGGTGGATACTCCATATCTCCCCGCTTCCCAAGCTTCCAGCATTTCCCAAAGAACTTTCTTTCCATAACTTGATCTAACGCATTCCTGTATCTCCAGGGTTATCTCTGGATATCTCACCTAATATTAGCCAGACTCCTCAAGAGTGTCTTTTCTCAACCCATTCTCTTTGATCTCTTTTTACTAGGCTGAGATTCCCAGACCCTTTCCTTTGATAGGTGATATGTTGTTACCCACAGATTTAGCCTAGGTACTCTAAAGCTCATACATAGCAAATCACTTGTTGATTGCTATCATTTTTAAGTAAAAAGAGCCATGCCTAGCCAGCCTGGCTGAATACTCATTTACAACTAACGTAGTCTACAGGCATGCGTAATTGTGAATGAGCCACACTATCAATATGTCACGGAGCAGAGCTGACATGACACCACCTCATAAAGGATTTCAGATTGTTTTTTCCAAGCCTCTGAACAGCAGAGGTTAAAGTGAATTGTTAGTGGATCTCATTGATTTGTATATTCCCAAACATACATTTGTATTATTACTTATACTTATTATATAAATTCAATAACATAATGACTGTTAACATAAAAATCTATTGAACAAACATCAGTAAAGTCGGCAAGGCATTGGAAGATGGCTTATGTGCATAAAATTCTAAGCATTTTCCTAAATACAACACACATTATTTCCAACTGCTTTTTTGAAGGTGAGTAATTGGCTTTAAGAAAGAGGAAAGAGAAACCTTCACAGGAAAAAAAAAATCTATAGCATAAATAATAACAGTTCATCAGAAATCATCTGGCCATCCTCAGTATCTGACAGAAACCTGAAGGAAGGTGGCAGAAGAAAAGCTTGAAGAAATGTCCAGAATGCCTCAAACTTGGTAAGCCATGACAATGAAAAGGAAACTTCAACAACACAGACCCTGCTTTTTTTACCAAGCTGCCCCGCCAGCCACAGCCAATAAATGAGTCTTTGTTTCCACAGCATTTTCATCCCACAGAAGGCTAGAGGTATCATTTTGCATGTTTTAACTTTTTATTTTTTGTAACTGTTGTAGTTTTTAACTTTTTAATGTTAATTCATTACATTTTTCTTTCTAAGACCTAATCTGGAGAAATAGTTGACATTACACATGAAACCAAACCTGGTCTGCACCCCTGTCAGCTTAAAGTGGAAAACTACACACTTAAAATTATCTCCCTTCTCAACTTCTATCATCACTATCACAAATACAATACTATCACTACTGCTATTGGTTTGCTATGCACTTTAATGTCTTCAATCAATTCACTTAATTATCAATTAATGGAACACATTTTAATAGATTTTTCATATAGATAAAATCAGGATTGCCTATGCTGTTTGCTCCGGCACCCTTTCCCCTTAAAAACACATTTCTTTGCCTGCCAAGGAAAGATCTGTTGGCATGAGGCAAGCAAAACTGGAAAAAGGAACGGTTACAACATCCGGTTGCCAACACTGGAAAGCAAAATGAAATGGTCCCACTCTCTTCAATTCTCTCCTTAAAATCCAGCTTGTCAGCCAAGCCTTCCAGACAGCCAGATGTGACTGCACAACATCAATACTAAAGATTTTATACACTCCTTTATCAGTATTTTCTTTTACCAGTATATGGGGGAGGACCTGTAAAATATAAAAATACAACCATAACATACAACAAATAATTTAGGCCATTTCTGCACTAGACTGTTATAATGCTATTATTCCACTTTCAACATCCTGTGGAATTCTGGGGTTTGCAGTTTAGGGAGGCCAAAGAGCTCTCCGGCTGAGAATTCTAAATGCCCCTCCCTAAACTCCAAATCCCAGGATTCCACAGGAGGTTGAAAGTGGAATTACAGTACTACAACAGTGTAGTGAGGAAATGGCCTTAGTAAAAGTGCATCACAACAAACCCAGCAGAAGAGAAGACAGCAATAGTAAAGGCTTTAAAAAGCACTAGAACACTTTTTGACGCTTAAAAATGTGGAGAAATAAAAAGGAATTAATCAGAAACACTACTGACTGAGCCACCCAGATGACACTACTGCATCACCAGATCAACACTGTTAAAAAGAATCATCCCTCTGGAATAAGGATGGAAAGAATATTTGAAAATATTCAAAAGATATTTGGAGAACATAGTTTTTGAGTGTCAAGTAAATGGACTGATGAGAAACTTCACAGTTTGGGACCTACTCTGGGCTTAGGCATAATGGAGCTGTGCTGTTTCTTTACTCTCCCTCTGAGGCAGTGGTTCTCAACCTGTGGGTCCCCAGATGTTTGTGGACTTCAGCTCCCAGAAGCCCCAGCCACTATGGTCAATGCTCAGGGGTTCTGGGAGCTGAAGTCCAAAAACATCTGGGGACCCACAGGTTGAGAACCACCAGGTGAGGGGCATTGGGGATGGAAGAAGGGGCTTTCATCTGCTTCTGGGCCCAGGGATGATGGAGCTGTGCTCACCTCTTCTTCTTTCCCTCTGGGGCTTAGGGCAGGGGCAGCTGGGATGGAAAGAGGGCTTTTCATTTTCTTCTGAAATGTTGTTTTCTGTGCAAAACTATCACATGGGGATTTTACACTGAATAAGTCCCAAATTATGAATAGACTTTGAAACTGTGTGGTTTTCAAAGACTTTATTGCAATGAGGAGGAAATTGCTAAAATTACTAATTGCTTCTTTCAAGAAAGGAAACTAGTGAAGAATTACACCCATGTTTAAGAAACATTCAGCTCACTTCCTTTGGGTAAGCTACCTGAACAAGGGCCATTGAAAATGATTTTAGGATTTAGACAGGTATATGTGGAAGGAGAATATTCTTCAGGTCACCTGGTCCCAAGCGTATACTCTCTCCCCATTAATTCCTGTCTCCATCCTCCACTCCTCTGACAATCTTTTTGTCAGATTTTAGATTGTAAACAATTTGAAGTAGAGAATTGTCCTCCTGTGCTTATAAAATGCCCCGTGTATTGTTGGTGTTAAGTAAGTAAAAACACAGGAACAGCCCAAGATGATCGTCAGGGTTCAAAGACGTTATGTTGTCACTTTCTACCACTGGTCAATAAGATTCAAATACTTCCTAACATGAACATATAAGTAGTGGAAGACAAACAAGTCTTCATCTGGCAGTTCAAAAAACCAGTGCTTTCCCTTCCTGTCATGCTGAGAAAACAGTCTGTCCCCAACAATATTTCACACCCCCTTAACCATCAATATTTAACACCCCCTTAAATGTCCACTGGCAAAATAAGACTGTTAGTACAAGGAAAGAAGGACCTCTCCTGCTGGTTGAAAGCCACCATGGCCTTCTTCCCCACCAAGTAGAGATGGAGCCATCAAGAAGTTTATGGTTTCTACATGTTTCCCATCTTCTTCTTTTTTAATTATTATTATTTTTAATAAAAAAAGAAAAACTATACATACATCATGTCACATCTTATCACATCACATCTTATCACATCGCATCATATATCACATCATATCACATCATGTCCTGTCACATCGTACATGATGTCATATCATACCATCATACATCATATCACATTCTTATCACGTCATTATATCTTTTCCACATCCAAACAAGAAAACTCCCCCTATGGGGAGGATATGTTTTTTTCTCAGTATTATTGCTTCAACACCCTCATATACAAAATGAGAGAAGTTTGTAAATGACAAGCACAGCATATATAACAAGCAAATTTTGAATCAGTCAATATCTTCTACTACATCTTGTCTACAATCGAAAAGTAGTGCTATAAGTCTCTCCCCTCATAACTTAATGGAAATTTTCATCTTTGTGGATAAAGTAATGTTAGTGCACTTTTTTTCCCTCTCTCTCTTTTTTTAATTCTTAAAGTTTTTTATTTCTATTGTAACTTTTCAGTAATTCCCCTGCTACTCTTTTCCCAACTTCTGAGCTGTTGGTCTATATGCAGCAAAAGGGAAAGATCTGTAAGCTGAGGGCATTTTGTAAATCCAGACAGGGTACAAGGCTACTTCTCTGCAAGTTATTTTTTATCTGAGCAGGGCAAAGGTATTTTCCTTCCTGACGCAGAGGCAAAGAACAACTATGCAAAAGTCAACTAGAATGTTAGTTGTATCCTTTTTTGCAAGACTGATGATATAGCATCCTGCACTGTATCTCAAAGGAGTGGGCAAGTTTAGGATACACAAAGTGGACCACGCGTCAGCTTCCCCCCTCCGCCTCGCACCTTACCTTGTTTCCACCTCCTAGCTTCTGCTGCTTTCAATGACTGCCTCATTCTGCCTAATGATAGAGCCAGCCTTGGGTCCAGGTATTTCCCAAGGCAAAGGATTGATCAGAAACACATTCATCATGCCTCCTTTTGTGTTCTCTACTTACAAATAGACTAGATACTAGAAATATGGCTCAGGTCCCTCCAGTGCTTTTTTTCAACAATAACAAAAACAAAAAGTCAAACCCACGTAGCATTGCCCTGGAACTTCTCATCGCTCAAATGCAGGCCACACAAAAATATGAAATTGGCATAATTCCAGCCTCTGAAACCTGACCAAATACTGAAAGAGATACTCTTGGATGTGGCTTATTTATCGTCTACTGCTTCAAGCAAAGTATTGTCAGGGGAGGGAGCTTCTATTGCTTCTTTTTCACAACTGAATCAATTTCGTATTTTGTTGAAGATTTTACTGTACGATCTGAGAAACACGTCAGGAGCACAGACTGCACGCACACATACAGTTTCATACAAGACATTCAAATAATTTTTTGAACCTTTCTTGCAGTGGTTATTTAACGACTTATCATTACATAAGTAAACGAGAAAGCAGAGGTATATTTGTAAAGTAAAAGGGTCCTATAATCTAACTTGATTTAATGTTCTTACTAACAACACATCACAAAAAAAATCACAAAACAAAAATTGCTTTTTTGTGAAATGCCAAAATCCTCTGCTCTCACCTCTGCTGCAGGCACTCCCTCTGGTGGCCGACAGTGTAGTACTATCATTCCTTCAATAGGAACTTCCTTTCCCTGGGGGTCTTGCTCAAAGTTCTTGCGTAAATCTGGAAGGAAGAGCATGCAGGAGTTAACAGTGCAAAAAAAATTGGAAGCAGTAGACAGACAGGTCTCTTCCAATGAATAATTTTAAAAAAGCGTCTTGTGGCATCTTCAGGCCTAGTATGAACCATCATAGGTGAGCTACTTTAATAGATGTGAAAAGTGAACAATGCAAGTGATGTATGTATTTAAACACACAAACAACCAGAACTGTAAAAATATTATTGTATGTATAATACTCCATCTCTTTTGCATCCCAGTTAAAGGCAGTGTACATGACTTCCCCAGTATTGTATTCACATTTAAGAAAAGAAAAGAAAAGAGGAAGGAAGGAAGGAAGGAAGGAAGGAAGGAAGGAAGGAAAGAAGGAAGGAAGGAAGGAAGGAAGGAAGGAAGTCAGGCAAATCAGGTTGAGAGCAAATGATTGGAACAAGGTTACTCACTAACCACAGTTAAAATTGACCATGGATTTGAAAATGGGTCCAACATTCTAAACACTATATTATACATAGAGACATTAAAAGAAAACAAAACACATTTTGAACACTGAATTGATCACAAGGCAGCCCGAAGCCCATGGATGTTGACAGATGTTGACCCAAACTCTGAAGTTGATGGGTCAATCTGCAGCAGCCAAGAAAGTCAATGTGATTCTTGGCTGCATCAATAGGAGTATGTTGTCTACATCGAGGAAAGTAATAGTACCACTCTATTCTGCTTTGGTCAGACTTCATCTGGAATAAGGTGTCCAGTTCTAGGTACCTCATTTCAAGAAGGATATTGACAAGCTGCAGAGGAGGGTGACCAAAATGGTGGAGAGTTTGGAAGCCATGCCCCATGAGGAGAGACTTAGGGAACTGGGTATGTTTAGTCTGCAGAAGAGAAGGTTAAGAGGGGACATGATTGTTATGGCGGGCACCTCTCATGATTGGTATGGTTTAATTGGCAAATATTATTTGATTGGCAATATTAATTGGTGCTGATATAAATAATACCTGTGGTGACTGGAAGGTCAATCTGGAAGAGGCAGAGTACTACCAGTAAATGTGAGCAAGGCAGGTCGGCTACACCCACCTCCTAGGCAGAAACCAGAGTAATTGTCAAGCTAATAGCATAGCCACCCTCAAGACAATAGGCTTAAAGATAACAAGCCAGACATCCCAGACCTGAAAGGGGAAATCCTGACCAAACTGTGATTGTTTTAACCCTGATCCCACACACCTGGACATTTCCCTATTGTATTCCACAATACTGAGCTATTACGACAGCCACTACCCTTTTGTCACCTAAACACTAAGACCATTGACGTTGTCTGGTCTTCATTGTTTGTATTGAAACTCCCACTGTCTGCTTGGCTGGGAGAGCAATTCACACTCATACCCGCAGTATATTTTTCAGGTATAAGAACCCCTGCTTTTGAGCAGTTGAATGCAGTCTCTTGCCTTACTGAATGCCATGCTGTCCATTTGATTCCCAAACAAGTGAGAACTGTCCTTAGCTGCGTACCTAAGTCACACCACTGTTTTCCTCGCTATTCTTTGAGCTAGTAAATACCACCTTATCCCTCAAAGTCCTCTATCCACACTTTCCTCTGTTTTTCTTCAGTAAGCTCTTGTGTGTGTGAGTGAATGTTTGGATCTTTGCATGCTTATGTGAATTTCTTTCAATAAAACACATTTTATTTTACATTTGGAATCTCTGACTGGTTCTTTCCTGCAAGGACCCATAAAGATAAGTGGTAAATCTCACTAAGTTACCTGACTCTTGCAGGCTTCTTGATTTTTGAGCTAATTAATTCTCCATTGTCATAGGGAGCTACTGGCATCATGGGTGGACCCCTGAGTCACCCACGTTCTGGGGTATGATGGTACACATATTTAAATATTTGAAAGGATATCATATTGAGGAGGGACTGAGGAGGGCTCAGGCTTGCTTTCCACTGCTCCAGAGACTAGGACAAGGAACAATGAATTCAAACTACAGGAAAGGTGATTCCACCTAAATCAGAGCTGTTCTGCAGTGCTGCCTTGCAGTTTGGTGGAGTCTCTTTCTTTGCAGCCTCTTAAACAGAGGCTGGATAGCCATCTTTTGGGAGTGCTTTGATGTGTGTTCCTGCATGGCAGAGGTTGGACTGGATGGCCCTGTGGTCTTTTCCAACTCTATTATTCTGTGATTCTATGATTTTAACAATATTGCATGTGGAACAAGTACCATTTGAAAAAACACTTCTGATCTTTAGCAGTTCTGCTGACAGAGCACCAGAGCACCTCTAACATGCTTAGTTCTTGACATTCACCAAGTTTTATTTTCTGAAATTAGTCAAGGTCATGTGCAAACACCTACTGTTCTTGCTAGAGCATGCTAACTTCTAGAGAAGTCATACATTGCACATTAATGATTCTGCTAGTTACAAAGAAAACAAATATGCGTGTGCTTGTTGCTTTTTTGTAGGTGACTGTACAAAAACATTGCATCAAGCAGGCTTTCCATTAATGAAAAGGATTAGGGATATGAAACTAGTACAGATTTGATCATTCCCATGCAACACACACCTTTGGACAATGATATGTTGGGAGTTGGATTGTACCACCCTCCACAGCACCCTCCATGGGTCAGATGGTCTCAGGTGATAAGACTGGAGATTCTAATCTACCATCACACCTCAAACCTCTGGTCATCCTAACTGATGCCCAGTGAATCTCCTGACAGTGGAATGTGTGGCACACAATGATCTACCAAAGACCAAGTAGTGATATTTTGTGGGCTGGAGATTCCTTTCCTTTTACATTCCATGGGCTGGTGGCTCCATCTGTTGAATCAGGTTGCTGACTCTGAAGTAAGTTCCATTAAGATCAATGGAGTTAAGCAAACAAAGGATTGCCTTATATTCTAAGGATGCAGTTCTAAATATACTTATGAGGGGGTTAGTCCACTGCATTGCATGGAACTTAATTCAGAATAATCATGTCTGAGATTATGATGCACATCTTCTAAGTCTGGAACTCACTAAACACTTTTCCTTCTGCAGAGAGGCTGAAACTTGTCAAAATGTCCCTCTCTTCCTACAGCACCGTGATGCCTTTCAGATAAAATTTACCTCTATCTTCCCACTCATGTACATATGTTTGTCTCTCACACTCTGTCTCCTGATTTTTTGGGGGTAGAGTAGTAATGACAATCAGCCTCAAAGTGGAGGGGATTGAGAAGTTCTGAGTAGAAATTAAATCTAATTTTACTTTAACTGAGGTACAGTGGAAGTTGCTTCCCTGTAAACTACAACTTGTGACTCAAGTGTCAATAGGTCTTCAATGGCAGGACTAGGAAGACTCAGGTCCAAATCTCCTCTCAGCCATGAAACTCAGGGAGTGACACCACTCCTCCTTGCCAGTTTCTTTCAACTCTCCTTTCTGCTGGAGGTACTGGGTGGGCTGAAACACTGAAGCTGACCTGCCTTCTGGGGAATGAACTGGGTTTCAGCAGTGGTCTCCACCCCTTGGCCTGACAAAGATGCAAACAAACAGTATCATTGAAAACAGAATTAATAACTGATCATTGAAACATTTTTACACAAAGGTAAAGACAGGAAATGCTGCTAAGCACACTTATTAAATTTGACAATTGCACTCAGTAAGCGAGTTTAATGTTGTCCATATACTGAAGTTTAGTGTACAATTGTTTCAGTTTGTATGAATAAGATCACACTAACACTAGCATCACCATTTGACTTTTGACATTTTATGTTCTTTTCATGTATATCTATATACAAAAAACTGACATATTTGAAAGAAGGCATGTAGTAGGGGACAAGTAATCATAGTGTTCTGGTTCATATGTTGATTGAGGAAGTGAAAACTTGGTGCACTTTTTCTGTACTGTGAGCAAATATTCTTCCCTACACCTTTGGCATGCAGATCTCATCTTAAAATTTTTTTAATCATTGTAGATGTACCTGCCTCTTTTGGGCAAAGCTGCAAACAGCAATTGCCCTTCCAGATTGCTCCAGTTCGGAGAGAATATACAGATCTTTCTGGATTACAATGTTAGCAAATCAAGCTCTACGAGGAAGCAGCTGGCCACTAAAAATCCAAGAAGGAGAAAATATAGCAAGCTAGTTTTTAACAATGGTAGAAGTCCTTTCTTGTCCTGTATGACACCTTATTTTTCCTTTCATACCCACGTAGGACTTGTTTTTAAAGATATACGGCAGTAAACAAAAATGCCTTTGAAAATGTGGTCAAGGTTGTTTCAGCCTTGTCAATGGAAATAAACAGAGTAGTTATTTTTATATACATCATGGTAACAAAAAGGCTCAAGGCTTTGTAGATATGATGTAAAACCTTAATGGGCATGAAAAGAACAAGTGGATGTGTAGCATATGAGTGTTCCAGTAGCAAGTGCCAATATGGACTGAGAACGTAAAAGAGCAAGATCGAATCACCTGCTTCAATGAATTTTTGGCTCCCTTTTCATACTTCCATGTCAGAAAAAAAAATTCACAGAACAGAGCACAAGTCAATAAAAATTCAATTCTGAATAATAGCCCATTGCAGCACTGCAAAACTGGGGAATTATCCACTCCTTCAATGTAATGGCAGTTAATGTAGTGAAATAAAAATAATTTATGCATTCCAAGTAAACCAGCCAAGGAAAAATCACAGTCATTTATAAAAATCATGAGTCTGGTGTGTTGCCTTATTAGTTTAGCCCACTCTTCAATCTACAGAGGCTCTGTTGAGCAGGCATCTTTAGGGAAAAAATGTGGTATAAAAACAATATCTGAAAAACACAAATAAACACAATAAACAAAAAGTGGCAGGGAGATGTGAACATCTCTGTGCTGCTCCTGAAGGATGCTTGCTCTTTTGTACAGGAAAGCACACACAAAATGTTCTTGGGCAAGAAAGGAACAGATGTAAGAAAAAGATTTTGTTCCAAGAAAGCAATTTCCTTGCTTCAGATATAATGCCATAAGCCAGAGTTCATTTCTGAGGCATGTGCTGGTCTGTGTTGCCGAATCATTCCCATTCAGTTCCTCCTGAAAGCAGGCATAGCTTACAAATCACAGACCTCCCATCTGTTCCAGGGCCACTCTTTCCTAGGCATTTTAAGATTCACAAGCCATGGTTTGTTAATAGCTTATTACTCTGACATATCTGTATAGCAGGGATGGGCAAAGTGTGGCCCATGTGCTACTTGTAGTTCCCAGGGTCCCCCAGGGAATGCAAAGTATAAAACAATAATTTCAACCTTAAATGCCCTCTAGGGGAAAAGGGGAAGGTTTCCCATGTTTTGGATTCCAACCCCCAGCCATGTTTTGAACCCCCTGAAAGACCTTTCAAAACAAAAACAGGGGGGAAAACAGAAGTGACTTCCTATTGCTTCTTGTTTTTTGAGGGGGGAAAGCCTCTCCTAGGCCTAAAATGAACTAAGAAGTGCTAAAAACAATTTCCCTACAACCCCTAGAGTGCTACAGGGCACAGGGAGGCAAAAACTGTTTTCTGAAGTCAGGTGTATGGTGGGGCAATGTATTCCCTTAGCCTCCCACAGTTCTCTACCCCTGCTTCAGAAGAACTCATAAAAATTAACAGCCCTTAGTTGAAATGGTTTGCCTCGCCGAACAGAACGAGCCAAACAGGAAAATCAGGAGAACGTGTCCCAGCACAATGCTCAAGTGAGACAAGTCAACGGTTCCCTTGAAACCCTGGCAGATTTTGTCACACAAAGCAGGCCGCTACATTTGTGATGACCGAACCATGATATATGAAAGGTATCCTCAGATAAATATAGTGTGTGGAGATTGGGGGTGTTTCCACAATATATGGTAGTGGTTGTTGTTGTGGTGGTGGTGTGCTTTCAAGTCATTTCTGACATATGGTGACCCTGAGGTGAATCTCTCATGGGGTTTTCTGGAGCTGAGTGCAATGTGCCCAAGGTCATCCAGTGGATTTCCATGGCCAAGCAGGGAATCAAACCTTGGTCTCCAGAGTTGTTATCCAACATTCAAACATTATGCTGGCTCTCAGTATGCAAACATACCACTTTAACTACTTATGAAATGCTGGAGCTGGTAGTTTGGCAAGGTATTTAGCATTCTATCCCAGAAAGGTTTACTGTTGTAGTTCAGGGAATACACTAGACTAGAGTCTGTAAACTACAAATCCCGGGATTCTGTAAGAGGGAACCATGGCAGTTAAAGTGGTATCAAACCCCTTTGGTTACCCAGCATCCCTGTACAGCAGGATGTCCTGAAAGTATTCTCAAGCATGTCATACTCCATAGCAGCTGAAAATCGCTTACAGGCTATGCGGACTGAAGCCTTCCTGCTTTTCGATGTTCCCAGGTGGCTCCATGCGACACACTGGCACCAATAGTCCTCTGGCCCGTGAAAATCCTCCACTTGCTGTCTTGTCACATTGATGTATGCCTCCCGAACCTTCAAGCCTGAATAGGAAAGATACACGAAAATTAGCTGATATAAAATGTCTTACTCAAGCATAATGCTAAGTTTAGCCAAACCTTTGCTTTTTAATTAAACAATTCCGTTTTTAATCAAGGCAAAGCTTTAATTACTTTGACAATAATGTATGGCTGCTAATTAAATTCTAACAGCCAAGTAGGTCAGGATGCATGAGCTGAAAGAATTTGCCTGCCAAGATGGCTTTCAAAACCATGTGATATCTGCATTTAAAATCTTCTCTTGGCACTTCCACTCTTCAAAAATGTTAGTTTGTTTAGCTTGAAACACACACGCACACACGAACACACAACTATAGCAAGAAAGCAGTCACATCTGCATCTGTAATTCTAAGCACATTTTCTTACTCAGCTCTTTTAAAATGTGTCGGTCAGTGGGTCTTACTTCCAAAAATAAAAGATAAAATGTGCAGACCAGGCTGCTTATTTTTGTTTCAGCCATTGGCAGTACTGAAGCATCGCCAAAGAATAATAGCCAAAAACAGTAAAGCAGAAGTGATAGAGCAGTAGATAATGAAGAAATGAATGCAACGTCCCCACAGTTTAATGCCAAATGGCACTAAGAGGCCAGAATCATTAGTAAAAATCCACTTTGAAAGAAGGATTAGTTGGATACAATCATTAATTGAATACACTACTGGGATTCATTGCCTTTCCATCACAATCTTGCTTTAACTTACAACAGTTATAAACAAGAAGCAATTACAGAAAAGAATCATGATAATATAAAATAATAGAATAAATGTGTGTGAGTATGTGTGTGTTGTGAGGTGGAGAATCAGGGGAAAAGAATAAAGAAGAGCTTTACAAAAAATAGAAGAAGTTTACATAGGGATTAAACATGCAACAAAATCAAAGTATGTATGCAGTTGCTTCATAGTTCCCAGTACTATGGATTCATTGTATGGACATTTTTATTTATTTATTATCTTTTTATTTCTATTATTATTATTATTATTATTATTATTATTATTATTATTATTATTATTATTTCTGCTGCTGAATACAAGTTCCTTTAAGGGATGTGCTGTTGGTTGCCCATTTGCAGAGCTCAGAAGAATTACTTTCCAAACTAGGTAGTTCTTATCTAAGTTTCTCCTTGGACTTAGCAACAAGTTATTTCAGCAATTTTCTTCCTGTTGCAAGAAATTCTTTGAAAACCACACACTCTTCAAAAGCTATTAGCAAATCAGGACATACTCTGTGCAATATTCACATATGTTTGGTTTCTGCATGGAAAAAAACAGTTCGACACAGAAATATTGATTTTGGTGCAGACAATTCAGTTTCCTCTGCTGAAAATGAAGTTTTTTCCGCAAAACAACCAGGTACAAATTTTGTGCAGAATAATTCCTGAAATGTGAAGATCCTTGTTAGTCCGGCATTCTTCTCATCGGGGTTTCTCAACATTTGAAAAATACATTTTTTGGTAATTTTTTGGAATATTTTCAAATATTCTTTCCATCCCTAGAACTATGCTTTCCAGATTTACTCAGACAGCAGTGGCTGCACTCCACAATGCAACTTTTCCAAGCTCTGGAGCAATTACCAAATTCCGCACACCGCATACCTTGCAGCTGTGGGCAGGTCTACACAGGGACTACAAAACACAGCGTCCAAACACGAATCAAAGAACACGAAAGACACTGCAGACTGATCCACCCAAAAAAATCAGCAGTAGCAGAACATGTCATAAGCCAACCTGGACACAGAATGCTTTTTGAAAGCACAGAAATTCTGGACCATTCTGACAACTACTATGTCAGACTGCTCAGAGAGGCCACTGAAATCCATAAACACATGGACAATTTCAACGGAAAAGAGGAAACTCAGAAAGTAAACAAGAAGTACTGAAGAACTCTAAAATCAAGACTCAAAAATATGCCAATGAACATCACTCAGACTCTGGAGGTCCCTCTACAGGGAAAATACAATGGGTTGCTAATGTACTTAGTGCACTGTTATGCATATCCCCTGACTAACAATACAACCCTGGGGGATATCCCATTTAACAATAGGCCATCACACAGGCCATCTGTAACACATGCAAATTGCTCCTTCCCACCTGGGGACTACACAAGTATATATACTCTGTCTCACTTCCATGCCACCAGATCCTCTGAAGATACCAGCCACAAATGCACGGGAAACGTAGGAGAAAATACTAATAGAACACGGCCTCAAAACCCGGAAAACTCACAACAACCTACCAAATTCCTATTTATTGAATGATTTCATTTAATAACCCACTTTTATTTTTTCCATCCCACTTTTTTTAAAAAAAAATTACTAGAGAGAAACATTCAGCCTACAACAACAATAAAAACAATACAAAGAACTAAAAATACATATAATACAAATAAGGGGAAAAAAACACAATACACACCAAAACCATGAACTGCAAAAGACAACAGATGACCAAAATTGGTTCCCACCCCTGTTGCAAATAGCTCATGCTACTCACACAACTACACCTAACTAGTAAATCTTTCATTAACTTAATCTTATCGACTTATTCTATACTAATTTATCAACTTAATCTACATTAACCCAAACAAATAATCAATAACCATTCAGCGAGTAATAAAGTAATAATAATAAGCCACCAAAATAACAATAATCATCTACGCTAATTAACTAATAATAATAACTTATAATCACTTATCATCTTAATTTTTCACTTATTTAATCAACAAGTAGAGAAGTCAGTCTTAACATATTCCATATCCTATCGTAACCATTCTTAACTTATTCTTATATATTCTTTATTAATATATAGTATATTAGTATATTGATAACACTATATTAGTATATTAACAATCAATCATCAAAAGACAATAATATCTCTCAAAATCATCATCATCATCATCATCATCATCGTAGGAAGTAATCTTGTTATACTTCTCATGCAGTAGTAAACATTTAAAACTCAAAATTTAAGGTGAAAGAACCTATCATCACATTACCCTCATTCTTTTCTAAATACTAAACCATCCATCCAACACTGATAAGTCTATTTATTTATTTATTTTTCTATTTTCATCAGCCTCCTTGGAGTCTTCTGATTCGTACAGATCCCTTTCTTCATCAAAATCAGTCTATTCTATTCTATTCTATTCTATTCTATTCTATTCTATTCTTTCTTTCCAGACTCAATGTTCTTAAATGGCCTAGAAAGTAATTTCTCTGATCAATCATGCTCAACCTGTGTCTTTCATTCTTCTAGATAAAAACCAGACCTTCCAATCAATTCCAGTTGGGGGGAAAAAATAATCTTACTGCTAAATTTGTCGACCAATGATTTGTATTTTTTTTCCTTTTCCTATTAAACCAGCGGTTCTCAACCTGTGGGTTGCGACCCCTTTGGGGGTCGAATGACCATTTCACAGGGGCCACCGCTCCTCTATCCCGCCCCGCCCCCTTTTGAAAGAAGGCGGCCTCACAGCCAATGGGAGAGCTGTTTCTGAGACCCTGCACTGGGAGGAGGGGAGAGGAGGTGTGCTGGGTGTTTCCCTGTCTTTCCCTGCCGGGTAGGGGGGACAGAGGTGGCGCGAGGAGACCCCGCGCTGGCAGGAGGTGAGAGGAGGTGTGCTGGGCGCGTGTGGGGACGTTTCCCCGTCTTTCCCTGCGGGTGGGGGGGCAGAGGTGGGGAGACTTAGAGGGGCTCATGGGTGTAGCATGGTCGAGGGGCTACAGCGGGTATCACACCCCACTCCCAAGCCCTCAGAGGGACGAAAGGAGGAAGGAAGGGGCGCCCGTGCGACGTGAGAGTGAGAGCGTCCGAGCAGTCGTGCTCCCTTTAAGGGAGGGAGGGAGGTGGGAGTGAAACAAAACACATCCGCTTATGCCGCCACCATCTTTCCTCTCTCCCTGTCCTTTCCTTCCAGTGCCTCGTGTAAAATGTGGGCTGTTTCGGCGTTGCCTTTGTGAGTGACTGGCTTTTTGAACTGTGGAAACCTAACATTCAGAACTAGAACTACTGCTTAATTCTGGCATTGATGGATGCATTCTGTGCTTAAAAAAAAGGGGGAGGGTTACCAGTTTTTTAGGCATTAGAAGTCTATCCAGAGCAGTGGTTTAGGCCAGTGTTTCCAATCTATTCGATGTTGGAAATAACTAACTAACTAACTAACTAAATAAATAAATAACGAAAATAATTTTATGGTTGGGGGTCACCACAACATGAGGAACAGTATTAAGGGGTTGTGGCATTAGGAAGGTTGAGAACCACTGTATTAAACTGTGGTAAAATTTCCTTCAAGCACACAAGCAGGTTGTCCTGAATCTTCCATAACGATTTCTAATTAAACTTCAGAACTTGATATTCCCACTTCTAGTTGAGAGCAGGATTATAATATCACTTGGAACCTTCATCTTTCTTGCACATACAATATAATCTCTCAAATTCTTGCTAATGTACCTGTATCATTTTGCCTAATCTTGATTTCCAGATCTTGAGTTATTTCTCACATAGCTCCTGCTGCTTTCTCTTGAACTTCAACAATTGTCTTTTCAGATGTCTGTTTGATTATAACTTCTCTTGTTTAAATTTATGTTTAAGTTCACCTGTCACTTGTTCCATGAATTTATCAGACTTGTTTTCCATAGAAACTTTACCTAGATTCTGTCAGAAATCTATCAAAATAAACAGACACATTATCCTCCTCAACTGTATCTTTCCTGATTTGTATCTCCCAAGATACAAGGCAGCTTACAACAAATTAGCACAAAGTACAACAAAAATCTATTTGATAAAAAAAAAAATCTGTTAAAGACACTAAATCAAATCAATTGAAAATCATATTAAAACATGTGCACCATATCCCATTAAAAAACCTTTCTGATACAGTAACTTAAGAGCTGAAGACTTTCCTAAATGAAAAAGTATTTGCCTACTAGTAGAAAAAGAGCATCCAGGGACCAGCTGAACCTCCCATGGGAGGGAGTCCCCTAAGTTCACAGCAGGTACCAAGAAGTCTCTCTCCTGGGTTCCCACCAAATGCACCCATGTTGGTGGCAGGACAGAGGAAAAGTCCTCTTCTGAAAATCTTAGAAACAGAGCAGGCTCACAGAAGGAAATACGCTATTTCAGACAGTCGGGACCCAAAGTGTGTAAGGTTTCAAAGGACATAACCAGCACTGGAAATAGACTTATAGTCAGTGAAAGTATTTCAACAAGGGAAAGGTATATGTTCTCTGTAATCAGCCCCAGTTAACAGTGTAGCTGAAGTGCTCTGAATATGGTGCAGTTTCAAAACAAATTCAAAAGGCAGCTTCAAAAAAGAGTGTATTACAATAACTCAAACAAGATGTAATCAACCCATGTGTCACCAAAGCCAGATCTAAGATCTCCAGGAATGAGTGCTTGCTGGTGCACTAGTTTCAGCTGTGAAAACACATTCTTCGCTGCTGATGAAACCTGAACATCAAGGTTCCAAGATATTTATTTATTTATTTATTTATTTGTTCATTTGTTTTCCACTTTAGGCAATGAAAAAATCCACCCAGTGTACAGAAGTGAACCAGCTATCAGTTGCTTTTTGCTTGGCAAAAGAATGTTGTCCTTAATATAACAAGGGAGCAGAGAGCAAGTTTAGAGGGTTTTGGATCATGTGTATGGCACACAAAACTCTGGCCTTTAGTAGACCAGATATATCTGTAATGATAGTATGTACCTCAGGATCCATCTAGTCCATTCCCATGCCACTGCAGAAATTTACTGCTAAAGTACCTCTGAGAGGTGAGCATCCAAACTCTGCTTAAAACCCTTTGATGAAGAAGAGTCTACCACCTTCCTAGGGAATACCAGCGGGGATGGAAATGATTGTCCAAACGGCAGCTACCTCCTGCCTCAGCATCTGTCACCTGAGGTGGTTTTGTCACTCTGTCTAATGGTAGGAACAGGTGTTATGTCTTTACTATGATAAATACTTCTAGCAACTACGAACACATCAATTGAGCCAGCATCTTTAAGACAGCTGACAAGCTGCAAGGACTGAGCAGCTCGCTTCCATGCAGAATCTGTCTAATGAATATTCTTCCATCACTTCTGTTCTCACTGATACGTGCATTAGTCTCAGACACTTCATATTTCTCCATGTGATGTCAGACTGTTTCATGCCTATATGAGACAAATCTTAAAGTTCAATCTAAGTGATTCACGTTTTGCAAATGAGTGCCATCACTCGTCTATTAATACATGATCTCATTCCTCATATAGGGAAATTAGCTTCTCAACATTACAAACTTCTTTTTCTCCAACTGCCCCATATATCATAGTCTCTTTTGTTCTGCTTTTGGAGGAAAGTGATCTTAATGTCTGTGCCTCTTTTTTGCTACTTTTGGGAAACACATTGCTAAAAACAACAACAATGGCAATCAGTTATAGAAGATCGGCTATGATTGTTATTTTTCAGCATCCAACTCTCATCCCAGGTGTTGAGACATTAAGGCTGGAAACTTACACCCATCTGCATAGGAATAAGTTCCATTATTTCATTTACATCTTATTTATTAAAGTATTTATATCCCACTCTACATGCAACAATCTCAGAATAGTTTACAATAACATCAATGTAAAACAATAAATAATAACAAGAGTTTAAAATATTAAAAATATATTAAATAGTTTATCAGTTAAAAACTAAACAATTTAAAACTTGTTAAACAATGTTAAATAGTACAACCATGAGGCATGTGTAAACTGGAAGTACTGATTACACTCAGCTTTACTCTTTGTCATCGAAGTAAACTGGGGCTGTGAAGGTGCTGGAGCGGTACCTGGATACTGTAATGGGTTGGATGAGGGTCAGTAAAGTAAAGCAGAATCCCAACAAGGTGGAGAGTCTGTGGATTTTTGGTTCTGGGGTCCAGGAATTGGATAGTTTGCCCAAGCTGGATGGGATAGCCCTCTCCATGGAGGATCAGGTACCTAGTCTGGATGTAGTCATAGATCCATCTTTGTCACCCAGATAGGCTCCATGGCCTGGAGTGCCAGGGATAAGCTTCAGTGATCTGCCAGCTATGGCCTTTCCTGGATAGGGATAGCTTAGTCAAAGTAGTCCACACATTGGTAATTTCCCAATGTGACAAGATGGTCAAGGGTTAAGACTACATGTGGTGGAACTGACCAAATCAAGTGTCTTGTTCACATCCTCAGCCTGCAACAACTAAAACTAATCCCAAGAAAATTAACTAGATGGCACATTTGACATCTTCGTAGACTTTGCAATAACTATGGCATCAAGTTTTCAGTGAATATAAGTGACTTTCTTTAGAAAGTGCTAGGAAAATCTATCACACCAGGGAACTGAGGAGTCTAATTCTGGCCTCCCTAAGTCTGATCTCAGTAAGCTTTTAACCACACAGAAAATCTTTGTTGGATGGTGTGCTGAAGATAGAATACAAGAAGCATAATTAGTTCTTTTTGCTAACTTTACTGCCTCATAGTAGGCACTGAAAAAGATCTTTGCCCGTTTTTGGTCATATTGAATGGGATTTGCTGTAGGACATATGTAAGACTGGACTTTCACTGCTGTGGGCAGAGCATAATGGCACACATAGCTAAATGTACAGAAAGTCACAATTACATTATCGTACAGTACAGGTCTTTCACATGCTAGCAAAAAAAAAATGGTTACATACTACAATGTTTAAAAAGTAATTGTTCCTGATATTAATTACAATAATGCCAAAGTTAACTTGTTACATCATTTGTTATACTACTTAATACTTTGACATCACTTTATCTTACTTTTCTCACTTGGTCAATAGACTTATGGATCATAACATTTGAAAACTTCCTGTCAAAACGCTTTTTACAAGGACCTTAAAAATAACTCTTTTGAAAATAATTAGAAACTGGATTATACTCATAGAGCAACTTTGCTCTTCTTTGTTATATTATAAAATGTAACTTTGTTAGCCCTTGTTACCCCAAAGGTAATTAACTATAGGTAATGTTATTTTTTTTTTATTTTATAAAGAAAAAAACAGAAGAAAAAGAGAAAAACACCATGTAATACACATCACAGTGGGGGAAACAAGGAATTTCAACAAAAACAAGCTTACATTATTAATTCTCTCCAATTCCATTACAATCATATACTTATTCAACATATTCTATATCACACTGCTTATATACTTTGGTTACTTATATCTAGATCTCATTCTCATTATACTCATTATTATTACAATAATTTCATTCTTAACTCTATACTTTTCAATTACATTTAATCTATTACTATTACTAAATACAATCTTATTACTAAACATATAAAACTATTCCTAAAAATAAACCCACCCCACAAAGCCAATATGTTTCAATTTACTCCACCTTCCAGAATTGTAATACTTCTTGTGCAGGTATGATACCTTCCTCTTTTATTAAAACCTTTTCCACAAATATCTTCCACATTGCTTCAAAATCATTCCCCTTCATTATTCCTCTTTTGCCCTTAATTCAACATGTTAACTTATCATTAATTGCTATTTTCCACACTTCTTTATACCAATCCTCTATTTGAAAATCTCCATGAATTTTCCATTTTCTTGATATAATTAACCCTTCTGCAGTTAATAAATTTGTAATTAAATCCTTCATTGCCTGGGTACAATTAACCTTATCAAATATAGACAATAGTGCTATACCTGAACACATTAGTAAATCGATTTCAGTTATCTCTTTTATCTGTTTAAACACTCTTTGCCAAAATTTCTGTACACCTTCACAAATTCCACCACATATGAATATATGTACCAATCTCTTGTCAACCCCTCCAACACAACCTTGAGTAATTCTTATCTATATAATTTAACCTTACTGGTGTTAAGTACCATCTCCAAATCAATTTATAATAGTTCTCTTTTATCGTTACGGACAAGTTTTTTAAATGACGCTGATTCAAAATTTTTCTCCAGTCCTGAATATCTATTTTTTTGTGCTAATTCTTCCTCCCATATTTTTCTAAGATATTCATCTTCATCTTCAAATTTTGCCAACATTTTGTATATTTCACTTGTGATACCCTTCAATATTTCATTTTCCTCCATACCTTCTCTTTGCATAATCATTTGTTTAAATTTAGTATATTCTCTGAAACCTTTATTATTCCTTTTCCAGTTCCTTATCCACTGCTCTAGCTGTATTTAATTGAACCATGATATCTTAGTACTCTATAATCTCTCCTTTATTTTATCTTTGTCATTATGTTCACCCAAACTTTTAACTTCTTTATTCTATGATTCTTTAATTCCTTCTCTACTTCACCTCTCAAATCCATTGGAAATCTTGCCATCATCACTACAGGAGTTAATGGTGAAGTAGCCGGCATTAATTTTTCCTTATTTTTCTTCCAAATTTCTAATATATTTTTCAAAAAAGGGGTTTCTATTTTTTCCATTTCTCTCTTGACAGGATTCCAAAAAATAAAAATAAAAATTCTCTAATCTCTTCTCAATTTCTATTGGTCCCACCTCTAACCAATCTAAATCCCCTTTTCCTAGAACTCCATCTATGATATATCTCTATTGATTTGCATTATAATACCATTTTAGAAAGTAATGTAATTTGTGACTCATTACCTCTGAGCTCTGAACATTCTGAACTGTTGGCAACATATTGGAGGACAATTATATAGAAATAGAGAGCAAGCTCATCAAATTTACAGAAGACACCAAACTGAGAGGGGAGGTGCTACCTCAGCAGAAAATCAAGATTAAAGATTATTTTAACAGATTTAAGAGCCAAGTTAATATTAATCAAACAAATTTCAACATGCTGTTTGAGTAGGAAAAATCTTGGGTAGAAATATAAGATGAGTGATGTCTGGTTTGACAGCATGTATAAAGGATCTAGTAGTCTTAATGGACTTTAAATTTAACATGAGTCAACATTGTCATTCAGCAGTCAAACCAGGCAATGCAATTCTAGCCTTGCAGTATCCAGATCAAGGGAAATAACAGTACTATTCTACTTTGATCAGACTTCATCCAGTCTGCCACAACCATCATCTAAGATATTGACAAAATGAATCATGTCCAAAGAACAGATGTCAGGATGGATAGCCCCTGTCATATGTTGGTCTGCTGGATTTGTATTAAAATAGTGCATTGTAGTCAATATAGCAGTAACTGCTGTAGAATTCTATTAAGCCTAGTTGTAATGCTACAAAGTATCCAGTGCTAATTGATGACTACAACAATGCATTTCCTTGGAGCCTACCTATATTGTTACAAAATATCAGTTGGTTAATTTCTTCATTGCCTATTAATACAATGTATCCAGTGAAGGGTGGCTGATCAGAGATGGACAAAAATAAAAGTGTAGACGCTTGTGTTTTGAGAATCTGGTGTAGAGGCAGGAAATATATTCTCAGGTCAAGGACGAGAACTACACACGGATCTGAGAACTATATGAGAATTAGTGTGATGCTAGATTTATGATCCTCTCCAATCACAGCTTTGTGGAATTATTATCTATAAAAGGTGTGAGCTCCATGTCTGCTTTAGTCTCAGCAACTTTGGAAGGTGTGTGGTGTTTTGTCTGCATATTCTACAAATAAAAACTACTAGATATCTCACAGTGAAGCTTGTGGAATGTGGGTTATCCAGTGCATGACAGTGAGTGATCAAGATACTAAAAGGTCCAGAAGCCAAATCTTATGAAGAATGATTGAGGAAGTCAGGTATGTTTAAACTGGAGAACAGAAGGCAGAGAGTTGATATGATAGCAATTTTTAAATATCAAAAAGGACTGTGATGTAGAAAATGAAATAAACCAATACATTCCAATTATAAGAAAGGAGACTCAAATTAAATAAGAAGCTGGTAAAATGTGGGCTGGACAGGGCTACTGTTAGGTGGAGTTGTAATTGGTTGACCAACTAAACCCAAAGGGCTCTCACCAATGGCTGCTTTTCATCCTGGAGGGAAGTGACTAGTAGGGTGCCACAGGGCTCCGTCCTAGACCCAGTGCTATTCAACATCTTCATCAATGACTTGGATGAAGGAGTGGAGGGCATGCTGATCAAATTTGCAAATGACACCAAATTGGGAGGGGTTGCTAATATCTCAGAGGACAGGATCAAAATTCAAAATGACCATGACAGATTTGAAAGCTGGGCCAAAGCTAACAAAATGAATTTCAGTAAAGAGAAATGTAAGGTCCTACACTTAGGGAGAAAAAATTGAATGCACAAATATCGCATGGAGGACACGTGGCTTGATAACAGTACATGTGAAAGGGATCTAGGAGTCTTGGTAGACCACAAGCTGAACACGAGTCAGCAGTGTGATGCCGCAGCCAAGAAAGCCAATGCGATTCTTGGTTGCATCAATAGGAGTATGGTGTTTAGATCAAGGGAGGTAATGGTACCACTCTATTCTGCTTTGGTTAGACTTCATCAGGAATACTGTGTCCAGTTCTGGGCACCTCAATTCAAGAAGGATATCAACAAGCTGGAGCGTGTCCAGAAGAGGGCAACTAAAATGGTGAAGGGTCTGAAAGCCATGCCCTATGAGGAGTGGCTTAGAGACCTGGGGATGTTTTGCCTGCAGAAGAGAAGGACATGATAGCTATGTTTAACTATTTGAAGGGATGTCATGTCAAGGAGGGAGTGGGCTTGTTTTCTGCTGCTCCAGAGACTAGGACAAGGAGCAATGGATTCAAGCTGCAGGAAAAAAGATTCCACCTGAATCTCAGGAAGAACTTCCTGATGGTCAGAGCTGTCCAGCAGTGGAATATACTACCTCAGAGTGTGGTGGAGTCTCCTTCTTTGGAGGTTTTTAAGCAAATGGATGCCCATGGATGGATGTCCATCTGTCAGGAGTGCTTTGATGTGTGTTCCTGCATAGCAGGGGGTTGGACTGGATGGGCCCTGTGGTCTCTTCCAACTCTATAATTCTGTGATTTTATGATTCTGAGAATTTCTTGAGCATGGTGAGAGTTATTTGATAGTTGAATAGACCACCTCAGAAGTGGACTCTGTTTTATTGGATTTTCTTAAACAGAGATTAGATGGACACCTTAATGGGGTGCTCCAGCAGTGGATTCCCACATTGACAGGGGTTAAGAGAGACAGCTCATGGCATCCCTCCCAACTCTGTAGTGTTAAGATATGGCCAAGTACAATACCGCTGCTGAGATGAACATGTCTATGCTCAAAAATAGAACATAGTTGATTGTCTGGCCAATGACACAGAAATGCCTCTTCTGGCCAGATCCTCTGCTGAATTCCATTATCTACGCACATCAAGTTTGCTTAAATTTCCTGATTAAATAACTGAAATATTGAATACCCCCCAAATGAAGTTCCTTGGGTTCCAGGATGTGGCCCTGCAGTTGGCAAACAATGTACTGCAGAGAGGAGATGATTGATAGAAAATATCACCTTTGGGGCAAGGACGATTAATTTAACATTTCTATATCTTTCTTAAGCGAGTGCTTGTCTGGGTTATTACCATCTTTTGCTAACTTGGGTATTGAGTAATATACCTCTGGAAATCCAGGTGGACACCTTCTGTTTGAAGAAGTTCCTCTGTTTAAAATAAATTCTGATGTCATTCTCATTTTCCCCTGCATGAAATACTTTAAAAATATTTTCAAATTCACAGCAATCCATTCTGGCATGAGGTCTACTGATGCAAAAACCTGAGCTCCTTCTGGAGGCTCCTTGCTAAAAATCATTACCTAAACTAGCTAAAATCACTCTTCTGGGCCCCTAGAATCCAGGATTTGGCCCTGCTTATTTCTCTTTCTTAAAGTCCTGACTCTGGCATTAGAAGACCTTGGTTAGTTTGTCCTCTTTTCTTTGTGCTTTTCTAAACAGGAATGCTTCCCAGCACAAGTCCAAGGGGAGTAAGGAGAGGTAATCCCTCAATCTGTTACATCTATCTTTTAGAGGGTACTTTTCCTGAATGTTGCAGCTCCTTAAAACCATCCCCTCTTTCTCTGGTGTGTGTGTGTACATGTGTGGGTGTGAGGATTAGAGAAAGTAATATAGTATCTTTACATTTGAACCTCTTTCTCTGATCTTTCTCTCCCCTTAACAACCCCTACAGATCCAAACTGCTTTTAATTCCAAACCTGCATAGCCTTGTAAGTCTGCTATTCTTCATGTACTTTTGCCATTTGTGCAGCTCTACCATGATATTTGCAATTCCTCAATGCAGCTATTGTGTATATCTTGATTATTGTTTGTTCAATAAAATTCCCCTTTTAGAGAGTTCTGTGTGAATGTGAGTTTTTGAGTCCAATTTGCTTAATGCTTTTTTTCCCCTCAAAGTTACATTATCCCTAAGACACATGTGTACTCAGAACATATAAAAATTAATTCATATGTTCTGAGGACACACGTGGTAATAATGATTTTATAACTCCATGATTCTACTTATTTTTATCCTCCCTAACATATCACTAACCCAAAGAATAAGCCTTTTCCTAGTTTTTAAAACAATCTAGGCCTAATTGCTAATTACTAATTGTATGGTAAATCAATACAATTGTAGCACAGTGTTTGGCAAAGTACAGCTGAGGATTGGCTAGGGATAACCTAGACGAAAATAATTACACACATACCCCAGGCTTAATCATCCTTTCCAAATATTTCACAATTAACATTCCAGAAATTAAGTGGTCCAATTAAACTTACTAGACTTTGCAACACCTCACAGCTATTCTGTAAAATAACTGTCTGGCATTTTATAATATATTTCCATTTCTTTGAAAGCTCATTTGCTTGCAAATAACCTTTCTTTCATCTATCTATCAAGTTCAGACCTCGGACATTTATAAGTCTTGCATAAACTGGTGTTTGAAGAAGATGTCAGCTACTTTGCAAATTAATTCAGAAAAACTTAGCTCAATATAACGTACACAGTAAGTCAGACCTGAAACAAACCTAACAGAAATCCTACCAAACTCAAAATTTACAAGACAAGAGAGACATGTAAACAATATTTGTCGAGGGCTCAGATTCCCAAATGTTTGCCTCTTTCCAAATATCAATATAATTTATGTCCAAATTTAAATCTTCCAGCAGCACGAGCTGAATCCTTGCTAAATATTTGGGAAAAGAATAAAAACTTCAGTCCAAAATCCCCTCGATGTAGCATCCATATCCAAATGCAGAGATACACTATGGCAGCACTATAAAACCACCATGTAGAACAGCAACATTTCATGTCATATGTCAGTGACTGGGTACCATTCTGCAAAGCGCAACAGCAACATGCAACCACAATGCACAAGTATGTGCAACTTTGTTTCAACTGCTGTCAGCAGAATACAGCTGTTGCGGCACGGTAATTAATTCACCCCATACGTGTACTGTATTTCAACTGTGCATATGGAGATTCCTTGGAGGTTTTTAAGCAGAGGCTGGATGGTCATCTGTTGGGAATGCCTTGATGGGTGTTTCTGCAGAGCAGGGGGTTGGATTCGATGGCCCCTGGGGTCTCTTCCAACTCTATGATTCTATGTCACTAAGAGAACACACAATGCCTAATATCTCCAGAAAACAAACCTTCATGTAGATGTACACCATGGATGAAGACAGAAAGAGCTAAGTATATTACTTTACAGACATTGTTTCCAAAACAACAGGGACATTGGACTACATCCCTATACCTTCATCTCTCATAACAGGGGAGGAAAAGCTCCAAGAGTTGAGAAGGGGGCGATTTTCAACCTCCAACCCCCCTGGAAGCTAACAAAGACTTCAAAGACCTCCAACTTTGGTCACTAGAATTGCAACGTTAGTACCATTCTAAGCCCTGAGGATACTTCAGCACCAGATTCTAGTGAAGAAGTGAAGAAGATTTTATCATTGAATGGAGATTTTTAATTGATTATCTAAGAAAATAAGGGTGAGTTAATGATTTTAGGATTTGGAACTTGCAGCTTATTTTTCTTGTTCAGATGTTTAGGTGTTTATTTTCTCTGCTATTATGTGAATTGTACTACAAAAAGAATGGATGACCTTAATTTGTTGCCATACTAACACACACACACACACACACACACACACACACACGAAATGAATAAATAAGAACTAGGAAACAGAATGAAGTTACATTGAATTTTGTAAATATTCTACTTTGATACTTACAAATTACTAATTTTGATGTGTAATAACTACGTAATAAATAAGTTTTGAGGAAATGGATACTTACTAATTAAGTTAGTATTAATATTAATAATCTATTTGTGACCACATGTATAGATTAATTTAGCAGCTCAATATGATTTATTACGAAAACAATTGTAGGCAACAAATATTAAACTTAATGATAATTTGTGACTTATCAGATTAGTAGTTGCTTTAGACTACACAGTTGTAGTGCTATGCTTCCATTTTAACTGTCCTGCGATTTGCAATTGAGTGAGAGATATTTAAAATTCTCAGCCAGAGAGCTTCAATGCCTCACCAAATCATGAACTCCAGACTTCCATAGATGCAGCCATGGGAGTTAAAAATAAAGCATAATGCTATAGCTGTGTAGCATGGTGATGTTATAGGGTGATGTTACCAGAAGCAACATGTGGTAGCATCATTATCACACCCTCCAACTGTCCTGATCTGGCAGGAACAGGGCTATTTAATAATCTTGCCTCCTGCTTTTTCAGCTGTTTTCAAAATGTTCCAGTCTCTCTCTCTCCTCTTCAAATGTGCTCTCTTTGTTCTCAGCTTACTTTAACTACAAAAATGTTTGCACTCAATTAAATCTGCAGCAGGGAAAGGAGAAGAGGAATGGAATGGAGTGTTGTCCTTTCCAACAGGATCAGGCAAAAGCAAACTGCTGCAGCCTCTCCTAATTTGTGTGCTCTTCCTCATTTATAACTTTTTGCCATCTTGAGCATGCTAAGATACTGCCTGGCCACATGAGTCCCAGTTTTCATCTGTGAAATGTTAATCATGAGATATCACAACGTTCACACAGGATGTACTTAAAACAAAAAAGTCTACCAAACAAAGAAAATATATGCAGGCATCAGTGCTCTTGGCCTGAGTTTTCTCCCCCTCAGGCCAAGGACCAGAGAAGAGGGGTCAGGCTCTAAATTCAGGCCTGGTCTCTAAGAATTGTACATCTACTTGTAGCTCTGTAAAAATGCTATTTTACACATTTTGAAAGTATGGAGTGGCAAATCCACATCTTATTTGAAATGAGCTTTCAGAAGCATTTCTCCTTTCTCCATCACTTATTTTTAATCAGTGGCAGATGTAGTAAGGACCAGGATCTACAGTAAAATACTTGGAGGCTGCTAGTGGTCTGTATGCCCCATCATTCTCCTCCCTGCAATCTTACAGTCTGTGGTCTGACATGCATTATAGATTTTAAAAGTGTTAAAAACCAAATTCTACTTGACCAAAGACAGGAGCAGGATGAAAAAAACTACCACAGGCAATGGTTGTACCCTAATAAATTACCTTCAGCTCTTTTAAAATCTGGCATATGTCATTAGTCTTAGTCAGCTTTCCTTGGAGCTAATGTGGGCGAGATTAGAAGCAGCAGCGGAGGGAAGGAACTGGGTCACTGAGGCAGCACAGACAATCTGAGAAGGCAAAGGTAAGCGTTTTTAACAATAACATTTCTCTCCTACCATTCCTTCATGGAGCTAAATGTATAGACATGCTCTTTTCTTTCTCACTTTACCCTGAAAAGAACCCTGTCATGTAGAGGATGAAAAGGAGTGACTGCGCCCAAGGTCCCCCCTGGTGACTTTCATGTGGCAACTTGAACTTCGTTCTCCCAAGTAAAAGTCCACCACACCAGCACAATTGACCACTAAGCCACTCTGGCGCCTTCTCTTCATCATCTTCTCCTTCTCCTTCTCCTTCTTCTTCCCATTAGCACCACTTGTGCTTCTCTTCTTCCCATGGCAACTGGCAACACTGTCCAGTGTACAAAAGAGGAAAAGTCCTCTAGATTAGAAAAGAGACACTGGCTGGAATTTAGCCCAGAACTTACATTTTTGTAGGTGAGTTTAGGTGTGAAGGAAATAGACTGAGTAGCTTCGCAGTGTCTCTATTCACTTAGGGGCTGCCATGATATGACAGTGTATGGGCATCAACTGTGCAATGGCAGCCAGTGGAGTGACCAACGTGCTGCAATTCTGATGTTCAATGAGCATCAGTGCATTTCTGATGTGCACTGGACACTTCCGTTGTGTTCTTGTACTTACTAGCCAGTGCCTGGCTAGTAAGTACAAGAAGAAAATGGGAATATAGAGAAAGAAAACCTAGGGAAAGAAATAGGGAATTATAGTGAATTCAAAAGTTTTGGAAGCAAGCAGAGTAACACCTAAGAGTTTTTTGGGCTATCGCTGGGCTGAAAAATCTAAGTTAGAACCAGCTAATATAGAGAAAAGAAAATAAGGGAAGAGTTTTTATAAGGGTTAAAATTGAAAGGGTGGAGATTGAATTGATTTAGACAAACAAGTCCATATATAAAAGGACAATTAGAAGAAGAGGAGTGAGAGAAGATTAAGTTATCGAACTATAAAAGGTAAAGTTGACGCTATGGGAAAGGTTTAACAGAGTAAATAAGTAAATAAGTATCTTTTGTGTTAAATTTACCTTTGTATGTAATGAACTCTATTTGGAATATGATTGAGATGAACTTGTTGAAGTGTGAATTTGTAGTTTAATAAAAAGATTTGAAAACAGAAATGCCTGATGCACATCAGGAATGCCCACTACGCATCAAGATGCTCAATATTCATCAGGTGTGCCCAATGTACTTTGGAAGCCCCCAAAACACACCTGAAGCACTCAATATGCATTCGAACAGTCTTGCTGGTTCACGGACATGCACCTTTGCAATTCACTGACAGAGCTATATTGCATTTCTTCAATGTAGGTACAGATATGTAAGGTTAAGTAGTGTAGACCACAATGTAGAAATCTCAGCAACTTTTTTTCACAATTGACATAGATCGGTGGTCACCCTGAAAAGGCATAATCACTGTGGAGCTACAGGGAGCAAGAATCAGGATATTATCAGCCAGGCAGAACTTCTTAACAGAGAGATGAAGATAGACGTAAGTATTTGATTAAATGAAGTCCAGGTCATCAAATCTGATACCAGATAAAACCTGTTTCTTAAGTTTTGAAAATTCTTTCCATGTGAAGAGGCTAATACATTTTCAAAACAGTTACTATCAACAATTAATTAATTGTATTTTAAAAAAAATACATTTCAAGTTCTAGATTTTCTACCTTGAATGTTCATGACATACTTCTTTTTTATTAAGGAAATAAAAAGATAAAGAAGCACATCCTTAATTCCACTTATAAATTCTTCTTATAATTCCAAACGTCTATTTCTCCCCATGTCTGCTTCCTCACTAGAAAGGGTGCGGAAGGAAAAGAAAAGATACACAAGTTGCTAATAGCAATTTAGTATCTTCAAATCTATCTATCTAAATAAAGGAATAAGCACACATTTATGCTCATGTCACCTTAGAGACTCTGAGCATATCCATGTGGTGGCAACATACACTGTGGGATGGACACATCATGGACAGGCCTAGCTTTCTGAATGTTTCTGAATATTTGGAAAATAGCTAACCAGTTTTGGGCAATTCATCATTTGAATGATAATTTAAATGTACATAAAACCCCTTTTGGCTGCAGTGGACATTGGTATGTCCTCTGAGAAGAGAAGGAAATTAGCTTCAGGACAAATGGGAAGCTGAAGTAGAAGAAATGGTAGGATGGTCTTGCTACACAGACTGCATCAATGACAAAAAATGTACTAATTTCATTAGCTGATAGGGTATGCTCTACTTAATATTTGGAATTAGACAGCAGAGCCCATGTAACAAGATGAGCTGCATGTTCCAGTGTAAAGTATGAAGAGAGTATAGAGCTATGTTCTTTTAAGATGATCCTATATAGTGAGCGTGATTTGGATTTGCTCTGGAATAAGGCTCTGACCCTATTGACCGGTTTAGGTATGCAAGCAGCTAAACTTCTTGCGCACTATCAGTGAAACAATATTGTGCATGATGCAGTGGATTAAAACTACTGGATGAGAACTTTTCTTTTTTATCTCTACCTTTGTAACACTAGAACCAAGAGTCATACAATGAAACTGATGGACAGTTAATTTGTGCCAGGCAAACAAAAGCATTTTAGTTTCTCTCTCTCCATCTCTCCTTTCTTCATTCTTCCTTAATTTCATTCCATTCCCAAATCAGATTTCACTGAAGAACAAAACAACAAGAACAAGAAATATCAGCACAAAAATGTGCATATATTTTGTGTATATTTCTCATAATTACCCACCCATAACGTATTGGAGAGCCAGTGTAATGATGTAATGGTTTGGATATTGGACAAGGGCTCTGGGAAATTAAGGTTTGAATCTCCAGTCACCCAAGAAAAGCCACAGTGATCCTGAGCATATTAGATATTTTCAGCTCCAGAGAAAGATAATGGCAACCCCTCTGTCAACAAATCTTGCCAAGAAAAATCCTGTGATAAATTAGCCTTATTGTCACCATAAGTTGAAATAACTTCAAAGGACTCAACAACATATTTTGCATGCTCTTTTACCTGGTACATGTTTTGTGCAAACAGTTTTACTGACAGAATGGACTGATTGCACTAATATATCTATATCTATATCTATATCAGTGTGCTTACTTTCCCTTAATATATGATGCACTTCTGTATATAACTAAGTCACAAAATTTCAAGAACTGCAAATAATGAAGAATAATTGAGTTTTGGTCTGCATATTGGTTCAGGAAGTGTGAATTACATACATTAAAAAATGAACAAAACACATTTCTCTCTTCATTTCCATTCTTCACACATTTCCTCATAAACATGAAATTTGCTGTCCCCCAGTTTAAGAAGAAACTATACAAATTCATGGGGAATAGATATATCAATGGCTAAGAACAATCAAGACTGTTGAATAAATTGCCCAGGTGTGAACAGAACAAGATGCTGACTAGGGTGCCTTTTTTCTCCCTTCCCAGGGTGGAAACGCAAACAAGGAGAAAGGAGAGTATGAATTTCAAAGAAACATCTAACTTTCCACTATTGGGGACTAGATATTAAATAAAACAAAACTTTAGTCTGATCCTCCTTGAGGTAAGACTCAGATCCACTTTCTGGAAAGCCTTATAGCAGGAGTGGTGAATCTATGGCCCTCCAGGATGTTGTTGAATTCAAACTCCCGGCATCACTGATCACTGGCCATGGGTGCTGGAGTCTAGCAATATGTACCAGAAGTTCCCCATCCCGACCTTAAAGGCCCCAGTACTTTCAGTTCCGCGAGCTAGCATGGTATAGTAGTTTGAACATTGGACTATGACTCCGGAGGTCAGGCTTTGAATCTCTGTTCAGCCATAGAAACCCACCAGGTGGCCTTGGGCAAGTCACATTCTCTCATACTCAGACGAAAGAAAAGTCAAACTCCCTCTGAACAAATATTGTAAAGAAAAGAAAACATCGTGACAGGTTTGCCTTAGGATCACCGTAAATTGAAAACCACTTGAAGGTACACAACGAACTTTCAGTTCTAGCCAGTGAAATTTAATACTGTTCTGTGAGGAAAGGTTGGGCAGAACCTAAGCCCAAATAAAATATATATGATGTATCTTTAGGTCTGCACCTGGGAATGACAGTGGATGATGCAATCCCATGTAATCCCTGCATAAGTCATTGGGTTGTGTAACCAAGGCAGGACGGTTGCATCATACCTCTAGCAAGGGCTGCTAGAGTTGCATCAGCAATGGCTGTAGATAAAGGAGTGTGTTCTAACTCTCTAAGCCCTCTTGATGTCTGGAGAGCGGCCGGAGGCTATGTTCTGCACGTTGCTGAATGCTGAATACTCTGTTGGAGATTTGTATATACTGTATGTATTGTAACTCAAGAGTAAAGCCTCCTGTTGGAAGATAACATTTGCATGGGAGTATTTCTCCTGGCTTCAAGGTTTCTGCTGCTAATGTCTAACACTCTGCTGGGACACTTCAAGCTGTGTGAGTAAACTCTGCTGTATAGTGATTTTAAAAACTTGACTCTGGTGAACTGTCTTTTTGCCAGAGCTCAGTGCTGGAGGGAAGTGCTACTGAGGTTTTTGTGTAGCACCCATCATCCACCATCCCTCTGACATGTTCCTAGTATTTTCATGTGTTCAAGCTGTGCATGGAATTCAGTGAAGGATAATGAAGAATGGGGACAGCATGAAGGAAGCTCTCAAGTATATATAAAGCAACTGTAACAATTAAGACTTGTTTGTTCTTTTTGGTTCATACTTTCCCTGATCAAGAGAGGAATGCAAGTCATAATGCATTGGGCTTTTAAACATTTGTTTTGCCCTGTGTGATTTTTTTTCCAGCTCTGTAAACCTAGATTCTCCTTTAATCAGCTCTTATTTAATCTCAGGCACCAAGAGGCCTTCAGAAGTCAATCTGTTCTTTCAATAGCCAACAGAGAAATATAGATATTTGAGGGAGAGAGGGGAAGACAAGATCCTTAGAGTGATGAATTAAAGCATGGGAAAGGGTTACAAAATGCAGACACAAGAGATGTTGAATGCTTCCTCCCCCACACAAATTTTCTCAGAAATTCAATAGCTTCAAATATTTCAACTGCAAAGCTAACAGGTATTTTGCCCAAGGCTGCAGAGCGACCTCGGTGACCAAACAAGGATTTGATATTCAAAAACAGAGCATCCCATCTTCTTTACCACTCATGTGAAAAAAAGCAAAATAAAATACTTGAGATCTTCCTTTCTGTAGAGTCTACTTCAGCTGAGGAATATGTCTGATATTTTGAGATTCAGAATCTTTCAGGTAGGTTATGCTGAATATATCTCGCGCATACTCATTGTCATGTTCTCTTAATCCTAGCTCCTTGGCCTCTCATTCTCTCTCTCTTCAACCTTTTGTCTAACAGGGAAGACAGGATTCTTGAACAGCTTGGGATGAGCGCATTTAAGCTATATTGTCTCGTCTCATCATTTTCTTTTTTTTATTTGTTGTTGTTGTTGTTGTTGTTATTATTTTGGAAATCATTTAGATCTATGGATAAGGTCCTGTTCCACAGATCTCCAGTGATAAATAAATACTCCAGCACTCTTCCTAGTGGCAAATGAGATGCCTCTGAGAAGCCCATATTTGTGTCATAAAGGCTGTACTTCTTTCTCTGTGTTTTCCCACAAGCAACTGGTACTCAGTAACTTGCTACCTCTCAATGCAGAAATGCCATACAGCCATCATGACCAGGACCTATTGATAGACTTACTCATCATTCCACCATAAATGTGCATATTCTCTCTTTATAAACATTTAAGCTGATAAACTATCACCATATCTTTCAGCAAAGTCCACAAATTGGGTTGGGAGACCAATGGTTTTCCACAACTGTTGGACTTAGAACATACCTTTGGTTAAAGATGAGTTAGTGTTAAAGCGAACCTTAGTAAATCAGTCATAAAACGATCCAGAATTTGACAGAATTTCAACCTTTCATTAAAAAAAAAAAATGTTCATGAGGAGTTGCTTCCAGGAGTGTGTTGCAGCTATTGAACAAAGCATATTCTTCCCACCCCCCCTATTTTGAAGCAAAAGTGATGTGTACTTGTGTTTATATGTCTTGCTGCCATTAAAAAGCAGGACAGGAGGCATAGGGATGCCCAATGGATTACAGAGAGATTCCCATGCAGAAAATGCTTTATTATCATTTGATAGCAGTCATAAAGCCAACTTATGAAAATCAACAGTGTATCCATATGCACTGCACTATCTCAGTTCTGGTTGCTCAGTTAAAAGGGGAATGAGGAAAATAAAAATGAGGAGACACTAAATAGCATGCAACCATTTATTTCATCAAAGAAATGTGACAGTGGGCAGGGCAGCATCTAGACCAGTGGTTCTCAACCTGTGGGTCCCCAGATGTTTCTAGACTCCAGCTCCCAGAAGCCCTGAGCATTGACCACAGTGGCTGGGGCTTCTGGGAGCTGAAGTCCACAAACATCTGGGGACCCACAGGTTGAGAACCACTGATCTAGACAATTATGTCTAGAGGGGAGAGAGAGCTTTCTTCCTCTTTCATGGTACAGAATGTGAGGGGTATTAGATGTTAATATTAAAAAAAAAAAAGGATAAAGATCTCCTTCAGATCTGCTTCTGAGCATCTCAAGGAACCTTGATGGTTAATTATCCCGCAAACCAATTATCCTTTTCTTTTCATTTTTACTGAGATGAGGCTCATCGTTGGAAAAAAAATGGAATTTAGGTAAGGATTAATGTACATGTATACCTTCTTCTCTCTTTCCCTTCCCCTCTCTCTCCATCGTTCTGCCCAACCTCTCTAAATACATCATAAAAATATTTCTTTCAGAATAGCTTTTAATGTGAACTAAACAGACATTTCTAATTGAAAAAATCAGTCACAGATAGTTCCTCATTTGAAATATAAGCCTTTAGAAATAACAAATAAGCCCAAAGCTTTGTTAATTAGCTTATCTCTTCCCCTCACCCTTTCATCTGACTGGCTCCTCATCTGAGGGAAATATTTGAACTGTTCAGATCCTGATAAATTCAGCCTATGGGAGGACTACCAATTCCAAAACATATTCTCATGCCTCTTTCAACTCTCCAATGATCCATGGGAAAATAAATACACAACAACAACAACAACAGTGATCATGTATTTTTTTTAAATGAGAAAACAAAACAAAAAGTGATGAAGAAATAACTTTATTAGGAGAAACCAGAACTTGGAAAAGTCACTTCTTTAATTCTACAACTCTCTGCAATCTCCTAGCCAGAATAGCTATCAGTCATGTGATAAAATAGTGACAGAAGAGTGAGCAATTTTTTGAATTCTCAAGAATTATTAGTAAAATTGGAAATTAAATAAAGGAAAAAGAGAGCGTGTCCATGTATGTACGCACGTGTTGGTGATACTAGCAGGATAGCTACCTATGCTGTTAAAAAAAATCTACTAAAGATCTGAGGTTTAGATTCAAAGCCAGTTTGTAAGGTCTTGGTCATTCCACATACATCTGCCATGAACTGGCAAACACCAAACCAAATCTAAGCCAGTCACATAGGAACATGGGGGTGGGGAGGGTGCGATTTGCCCTGGGTGGCAATGTTCCTGGGGTGTCCCGGCCCGTAGTCACGCCCCTGTGCACCCTGGCCATGCCCCTGTACACCGCAGCCACACCCCTTGCACTGTAGCCCTGCCCCCTCTCGTGCCCCCCTCAACACATTCCAAGCTCCGCCACTGATCTAAACTCCCTCTGTGTACTTCTCAGTTTCACCTCAACCCAGGTATGGAGAATAAAGTGTGGTGGAATCAGGAACAAGGGTGAGCACTGCAGAACACAGACGTACAAAGCAAATAATTTGCCCAGGTCTGAAATAATTATTTCTCTGGGAAGACAGTATTTGTGTAAAATATATCCATACCAACAAATCCATCCTCTCAACATCCAACATATCCATCCTCTCAACATCCTTCCCCCATCTGTCCAGTTATCTATAGAAGGTGGAGGAAACTCTAGGTCAATATTAATTTCTCCTCCCTTTCTTTTTTACATTATCTAACTGACTATTCCATTGTAACGTGAAGTAGAGGATAAATCCAGTGCCTCTTGTTACACCTCTCCTCTTCTTAGCAACCTCAGTTAGAAAAAGAAAGATAAAGACCTTTCTTACTAGTGAAGGAACTACCTCTAGACAGAAGCCATGGTGAAATCTCCTTATCCTTTCCCTTTCTTCATAAAGAAGTGTGCAAGAAAAACCACATTACACACTTTGAAGTGAGAAAACATAGATTGTAGAGAGGAATCCCACAGATAGGCAGACAGAAACATGACTATAGAACAAGGTCAAGGAAAGTGGGGTCTGAAGATCACAAGTTGCCTCCAGAACCCATTTCTGCATTTCTCAAAACCTCCACATTTTCCCCCAATGCCTTGAACACCATTCTTTCTGGGTGTAATTTTCAAGTGATTTTCAGTCAGGAAGCCAGGCCCAAACCATCCAAGCATATGAAAAGATGCACCATTTAAAACACCAGAACCCTCACCCTCGATACTACTTTGTACAACATCATCTAGACAAAATGGCAACCAGAAGTGAAAAAATACAATGTCCCATACCATCACAGAATCATCAGGTTGGAAGGGTACTCATGGGCCATCAAATCCATCTCAAGTTCAGTACAGCATCTCCAACAAGTAGCTGCCCACACTATTTCTGAAAATGTCCAGAGAAGGAGACCTCATCACCTCTCTCTGGGCAACTGGTTCCATTGCCGAACCATGCTTACTGTAAATAAATTCCTTCTAATGTCCAATCAGAATTTATCCTCCTGTAACTCAAAACTATTAGACCTGGTTCTACCCTCTGGACTTGCAGAGAGCAGGCCTTCACCCTCCTCTCTGTGACAGCCCCTTTGGTATTTAAAGAATGCAATCATGTTGTCCCTCAGTCTTCTCTTCACTAAGCTGAACATCCTCAACTCCTACCTTTCCTCATATGTTTTGTTCTTCATACTAGTTGCTCTACTCTGAACCCAACTTGTCTATATCAAAGCTTGTGAGTTCATCTGTGTCAGGCAGGTGAAGACCTCATATGATTGGCTGGCTGTCAAGAGTCTATGGAATCCCTGGGTTGTCAGTTTAGAGAGGGGCTTTTAGAATTCTCAGCCGGAGAGCTCTTGGGCCTCAGGCCGGTTGCTATGGAGACCAGGCCTAGCAGCAAGGAGAAGGCCAGTGTATTCCCTCAGGAAAGCAACCTCTGTATGTTAACAACTACGAATACAGATTGGGATTGGAGAATGTGAGCAAGAAATTTTAGGGAATTAGAGACACAGGATCTCAAATCCATGTGTATTTCAACTGCATCTAATTCCTAAGGTAAGGTAAAGTAATTTCTAAAGTACTGCTAACAACTACCTATGAAAAAATAAAATCCTGGGCAACGCTGGGTACATACACTAGTCCTTCTTACAATGAGATGTTCAGAACCGAACGCAGTACTCCAGATGAGGACTGAGCAGCATAGACTATCGCTATCTTGATATAGCTGGAAGTATGTTTAGGTGCCATTGGGTTGGAAGCAGCTGAGTTTGCATGTGTGTGGTAGAATGGGCTTCAGGGTCCCACCACTGCTACAGAATTATGGGAGGATTTTACCAGCAGAAACATGATTGATCATTGAAATGTACCTACAGGCTTCATTTACAAGTCTGATTGCCCAGACATCTATTTCTAAAGCAGTTCCATTATTGACAGGAAAATATTTTAGTTATAAGCTCCATGTCTGGTTTGTTTTGACCCTGAAACAAACAAAAAAGGACTCTAGGAATTTAGGTAGAGATGCTGCTGCTGAAGTGCTAAACAGAACAAAAAGGTGGTGAATATTAGGGGTGGATCAATCTGCTTTGCTTTCTTAGCTGTTTGCATTTTCTGAAGCACACACTTCTCTCTTCCTGCTTCAGTTTACCATATCTGTTTTTGAACATACAAACAAAAAAAGTACACTGTTTTGCATGCATTTTCCCCAAGACATACATTTCTGTCAGCAGTTTTCCCAAATATATGTTTTCTTGTTTGCTATTTCACCTTCCACATTGTTTCTCCTTACAAACATTGTAATGCAGTCTTTGACTGCCAGTGTGCATTGCAAATTTCAGAAAACTGTAAAGACTGAGAAATCATGGCATATATTAGTTCAGGAAGTGCAAATTAAGTTGGTTTGTATTAAAATGTGATTGAAATATATTTATCCCTCATATGGCTGAGAATGGAAGAAGCCACTCTCAGTGTTTATTGCATCAACCCAGTATACTGTAGTGAGCAGTGTATGGACCAGGTCACAGGGAATCTGATGTCAGAACGATCACTTATCCATAAAAATGATTGCTTAAGTTAATGTTTTCTCATAAATTCTCAGTTTATTGAGCTTACTTTTTTTTTTTACTTGATTATTCTTCCTCGTTTCTTTTTCAAAGTTCAGATGAGTGTATCCATACATACAGGTCCCAGAACAGAGGGAACAGGGCATTTTGAACACCCAGGTCCATCACAGGGAGGCTGAACTCCCCTATCCCAAAATGAACAGGCACTAAGGATCAGGACCAAGTAGTTGAGCCCCTCAATGAACTACCAGTCAGAAGTGTCCTAATTTATATACTTTTTTAAAACACACTTAATAGGATGTCTTATATTTTTCCCTTTCCTTGATATGTTCGCGTTATGCTTCAAACAATTTTATATTTCACTTCTTATTTTGTCATGGTCTTCATGGCAGATGCTTTGTAAATTGCTTTAGTTGGTGGACAGTATTATCGGTATTATTTTTGCTGTTGTTTTTTATTCTATTCTGCTTTTTATTGTTTGTAGAAACTTGCATGCAAACATGCAAAGCTCATAATAACCTCCCTGCTAATCTCAAGCCCTCCTCCAAAAAAGTTTCACGGTCCTTGTTCTTACCCCTCTAATGTCATCACAAGAATTTCTCGAAGTACACTAAGCTTAGAGATGGCAATGACTGGTCTAAGGTCAACACTGTGAGATACATGTCTTAATGGATACCCAACATCTCTACATCCCAAATACCAACAGGCTCTTCAGTATAGCACAAAATGGACTTAGCCGATGAGTTCTATACAGGTACAGTTGGTCCTCTACATTTGCAGATTTCACATTCATGGATTTGATTATTTGCAAGTTTCTCCAACCCCTGTCCCCTCACCTCAAGTGCTTCTTTTCCATGGGAACCTCCCCTCTTAGTGACTCCAAACAGGCCATGCAGCCCTTTAAAAATCTGCTTCTGGTCCTCTTTCTCCTCCACCAGCTGTTACCTGTCTAGCTAAAGATGGATCACACCCAAATTTCTCAGCACCACGAACTATCTCCTAGTGCCCCACCCACACGCAAGGAAGGAGACAAGCAACAGAAAGGAAGCATAGGGCCACCATACCAAGCCACCCCCTTTCCTTCTCCTTTCTCTGACCTGGTTTGGACCCTGGGTGGCTGCTGTCCCCAAGATGCCTGGGCCCCCATTCCCAAAGATACATACACATATTTTGAGATTTGAGATTTTTTTCCACTGTTGCGGGAGTCCTGTACCCATAACCCTAGCAAGTGTGGAAGGTCAGCTGTATTACCAAATACAATAAACATACTAGTTACAGTGAAAGGTTGGCCTGGTTTTCTACAGGAATTATTTCTACTGCTAACTTAAATTTCAGATCTTCTCTCCCCTGAATAATGGAAATTACATGACAAGAACTCCTAATCAATTTGAGAAAGAGCAACTGTATTATAAATGAAAACGAACACTGTTCCTTGATACCTTATATAATTCCAATTCACAGCGGTAGCCCAGCCCTTTAAATTGTTGTGCAAATTATAAGCATCATCCTTTGTCATCCAACGCAGCCTCAAAGAATATGGAATGTTTGCCTCTGGTACTGTTATGCTAATAAGCTTTCTGTACTGCTGAGTGGTTTAGCAGCAGACAGAGTAATGCTGGCCAAGGATGAATAATTGCTTGGTATGTGCTAAACATAACAGAGCAGCACCAAACTTCATCATTTGTCAGCTTTATTTGTTTAAATGAGAAAAATGCTGACAGCAGTTATTGCTGTAATCTTTTTATTTTATCAGACAAGGAAACTTTAGTTACTCTTAGCAGGTCTTCATCCCACTGGCAAAAACAGAATGGAAATATTTTAGAGCCAATCTGAGGCAGGTGGTTAAAAATCTTAAAAAGCAGGCCAAAGGAGAAGCTTTCTCTTTCCCCTAAAACATACTTAAAATCTTAACTCTTATGCTTCAACTTTTCACATATGAAAACCTGGATACTTGTGGGCAATTAACATCAAAGTGTGATTAAGATGGTAAAAGCTATTAATGAAGAACACACAGGCTAGGAGACACATCAGAAGTTTGCTTTTGTCTGAAACACTGGCGAAGAGCAAGATTTCACCGTCTCCTCTTCTGTCTCCCACTGAGTTAACTGAGTACAAATACTTTGCACTTCAATTTGCAGCAATTGAAGTAAGCCAAGGGGGAAAATAGGAGGAGGAGATAAAAACTGGGATATTTTTAAAGCAGCTGAAAAAGTGAAATGGCAGAGGATTAGTTGGGACAGTCCCTGCCAAGTCAGGACAGTTGGAGGATATGTTAACTTAATGTCCTCCATTACAGAAATACACCTAAATGGCAGATCGACATTCTCAGATCTCATGGAAGAAAAGACAAAAAAGTAAGTGTGCTCTGGTTGTTACAACAAACTACCAGTTAGTATGACAAGAATGCTGTATTTGCTGAGACATAAGATGCACCACTGTATAAGACGCATCCCATTTACATGCTGGCAAATACTATTTGTGGGTGTATAAGATGCACTGGCGTATAAGACGCACCCCATTTTCAAACAGTATTTTTTAGGAAAAAAAGGTGAGACTTATACGCCAGTGTTCAAACACTCACCACTTTCCTCTGTGGCAGCAACAAGAGGAGTTCCTTGTGCCTCCAGTTCCACACTGGATTAACCATAATTTGTTGTGTCATCTGAACTGTGGTGAATCTTAACAATGGTTTGCTTGATTAAAACCAGCTCCAAGGATTATTAAACTGGTTTAGATAAACGAAACATAATTAATATGAGCCACAGTTTGGGATTCAAATGATACACTAAGCCATGTGAAATTGTAGCCTTCTGATCTCTTCTAAGTGCCGGTGCAGGAGGGTGGGAGGAGTGAGGAGCATAGAAACTCAGGACCTGGCCATTTCCACACTACGCTGTTATAGTGCTATTATTCCATGTTCAACCTCCTGTGGAATTAGGGGGTTTGTAGTTTACTGAGGCCAAAGAGCTCTCTGGCTGACACTTCTAAATGCCTTCTCTAAACTGCAAAACCCAGGATTCCATAGGACATTGAACATGGAATAATAGCATCATAACAGTGTAGTGCGGAAATGGCCTCACTTCGACTCATTCTCTTCATGTTGAACTATGATTAAGCATAACATGGCCAGTGAATCCTATCATAGCATCAGTAGTTCATCAGGGCAAATCCCAGATGCAAACAAGACAGGGCTGTTTAACCCTCTTTTCCTCCACCTCTTGACAATCCAAGCCCCATGTGCATGACCAGCAAAGAACAAGTGTGCCACAACAATACCCCTCAGAACCCTGAAATAATTTTAAAGCCCTTAATGTTATAAAGGAAGATAGGGATTTGTTAACATCACAATCTTAACACCAACTATCACTTCTCAATACACTCCCAATTCCAGATTGCTGAAGGCTTTTCCTGTTCTTTTTATTGAGTGCTGCATTCATTTAGCCTGCTTGTAGTCTGGCCTCTTCTAATTTGCAAACCGTTGGAAAGAGTTGTTCTGTGGGTTAAAAAGGTATATTGAATACAACACAAGGCCTATTATGTTATTTTACAATTACAGACTGCAGAGGGAAAGCCAGGACAACATTCTAGCTTTGCTCCCAACACTTCTACCCTCCTTGTGTTGTCTGTGAACACCTAAAGAGATACTTTTCACATAAGGTAATTGCATTCATCTGAACATAATTAAAATCCCCCATGCATTCAGGAAATCTCAGCAGTTCTCATAATGGCACAGAAGACTGTAACCATGTAAAGCCTAAGAAGGACAGTGCTGGAAGCACCAGGAGTAGAACTTATATTCCTATTTTCCCTCCTGTCATTACCCTAGAATTCAGAAATGATCTGGACAAAGACACAAAGTTTACCTCCCGTCTCTGGCCACTTCTGCACTAGACGCCGCTAGTGCGATATACAGTAGAGTCTCGATTATCCGTCCTTCGGTCATCCGACATTCTGGATTATCCAACGCCGCGGCTGCTTGGGGGCGTGGCTGTAGGCATTTCCACACCCCCGACACGCCCAGACACACCCCAGACACGCCCCTAAACATGGCGGCCGCTACGGGCAAGGATAGCCCTCCGGATTATCCAACATTTTCAGCTATGCGACTATCAGCCTGCCCATTTATGTCGGATAATCGAGACTCTACTGTAACGTTACAATCCTGGCATTGCCACTCATGCAATGGTAGCAGATTAGGAATGCTGTTTTCTGCACCCTCCCGCCTTCAACCAATGACTAGCGATATTGCCACGGCTGTTCCTTCTGCACTGCAGTGTCCTTGGCCACTCCCCACCTTTACTTTGCCCCACCACCCCTGATTTGCCAGGGTTTTTTTCCCCTTTAGAAGCTGTACTAAATGCAACAGTGTAATGCCTAAAAATGTATTTAAAAATAATAATAAAAAAAGTTTCTACTCAAAGGAGAACTTGAAAATAAATATGAAGAGGTGATAGATTTCAAAGTTACCAGCCACGGGAGTCACTGAGGGAGGGACAAACTGGGCATGCCCACGGACCACCCACGGCTGGATCCGTGATCACAGGAAGGGCCATCAAGCGCTATTAGGGTTCCACAGTGAGCTGGCTCATGGGACTGAAGCTCTGAACCAGGCACTAAATGGATTTTTTCTGGAAACAGAATACAGTGATTTGGCGATGCTTAGGGATGAGATAGCAGCTCTCAAAATAATATTTGAATACATGTGCCAATGGGGATTTCTCTCTCTCTTTGAATAAACTGTGTCATGTTCAAACTGGTAGGAATTCTGTACCAATATTTGAAGATGTTTAAAATCCAGGGGACAGCTAAATTTGACTTTGCACTTGATTCTGACAGTTTGGATCAAGCCATATTATAAAAGGATTCACAAATATCAAATCCCTCAAGCATCCTTAGCTAGAATATGTTTTGAGCTAACTGTTCTTGCTTTCATTTTATTTTTGTTTTTATATGAAATTATATCAAAATTATATCAAATAAGTTTTTATTGGAATGTTTGTGATTGTGCTGTAACCTATTTTTATATTGCAGTTGCACTGGTTCTTATTTAAATTTTAATTTTATCAGCTACCTTAAGTGCTACTTTTTGGTGGAAGAGAGGGTATAAAAATAAATAAATAAACACAGAAGCTTGAAAAATTCCTATTAAGTTATGTTAAATAATAGTATAGCACCTCATTGCATGGTATCAGGCTGTTTGTCAATCAATCATTTCTTTTCCTTTCAGTATTTTCCTATGAAATGAATAGCTTCAGATGTTTCAAGAAAATGAGTCAATGCACATGGGGAAAGTAAACAGACACTGTTATAACCGTGAATGAAACTGCACCATAAACTGCAGGAGGAATAAGCAACCGTGCCAATATTGAACAAAGAATCTCAGGATCAGGGCTAGGAAATATAACTACTGCTACCATCATTATATTGTTAGAAGGTGTTATAGGGACAAGTTGCATGACTAAATTAATATGACGAAAATTTGATCTCTATGTGGTTCTGTGTAGATACTAACACACACAGAAAAGTGGCTCTGTGATTGCTTCACCCAGACTATATTACATGTCCTCACTGTAACAACCTACATTTATTGAGCTACTACAAAGCTGCTTGCAAGAGAGTTGAAAGGAAACGTGCATTGAATTGCAAGCTGCATAGGTGCCAAAGCAATTGCACTGCCCTTTTACTTTGCATGAAACCTGACATATATCCATCCACCACTGATGCTCAGCAAGCCAACTGGGGCATGTGGCTTCTTTTATGCTCCAATTCTATGTCAGTGCTCACAGGGGTATAAACATATGTATTATATCCAATGTCCAGAACATAGCATATTCCTAACAAAGGACAATCTTTGAGGTATATCACACTTCAAAATAGCTTCCTAAACTTGCCAGGCCAGTACCAACAGCCTACCCCACTCATCAAGTGTATCACCTTTATGAGATGACTCACAAGACATTATTGTATTAAGCCCAGCAAAGCATGTTCAATACATATGAGGAATGTTTGGTTTTGGTTTTGTCACTGAGGCCACCCAAGGAATCTTCAACCCTGGAAAAATTAGCTTCATGAGACTTGTAATTCCCATCTCAAAAGACCAACTGATCACTGCAAGTTCTTTTCCCATTCAGGGCAAAATCTGTGCTGGAGAATCCATCTCATTGCCCCTGCCAGTCCTCCAGACCCTCCACTTAAAAAACAGGCAGATTTTTTGACTAAAATCATAGCAGGCTTAGCTGCAGTAGGAGGCAAGTATTCATTCCTCACGCTTCTCTTTTCTGATCTGCCTACCAATATCAATATTCTAAGAGGCTGAGAAATATTCAACAGATCTCAGGGCCTGGCCTCGAGTCTCCTTTTTTCATGGGTCACCTCCATGTGGGAGATGAGTCTCCATTTTTGGTCAGCTCAGCTCCAAGCAACAGGAAAGGACTATGTGCAGCTCTTCAGCCCATCTACAAAAGCAGCAGCTAGCTACAGTTTTCAAAGTTTAATTGTGTTGTTGCTGCACTTTGCAAAGAGCTTACAGAGAGTGTATCTGTTCACTTACATAGCTTCATCCTTCACTCCCAGTCATACTGCCAGGGCTCACCCTCTGCACTGCATCCACCTTCTGACAAGAAGCAAATAGGCTAGATTAAATGTTCTTAATCCTGTCTCCCTAAGTAAGCAAGAAGGAATAATTCCCTCATTTCACCTTGTTCTTGAAACAGTCTCTGCAGCTAAGATTTCTGCCTTAACTTCCAAACAGCAAAATACGTTCTCTGTACATGTGTCTGAATGACAAGTTCTAAGCAGACATGCATAGTACTTAATTCGTAATGTTTAATGTCATCACCAGTGGCTGTTTCTAAGTTACAGGTTTTAACCTGGAAACCTCAGGGTCTGAAGTGATCTTAAATGGCAACCCTATTCCCAGGTGTTTATTGAGCTATAGCTTATGTCCCTGATCAATTATTATGTTGCTTGGGCTTTTTAAAGGCGAAAACAATTGGGGAACCCAGATCGAGAAATTTACTTACATGTAGCCCTTTGAAATACAACAATATTATTCCCATACTGAAGTTGGGGATAGAGGCTGAGGGAAAACAACAATCCTGCGTGGATGGAACTGATTGCCAGAGAAGGGCCTGAAATATCAGCTCCAGTTTCATTAGACTTTCACTTGCATTGATTTGATGTGTCTACTGTAGTGAAAAAACAAATCTGGGTCCAGCCATCGACAGCCGTACAGTTTCAAGGAAGTGGTGAAACCGCAGCATAGATTACCACGCTTACCTATACTTCCTAAACGACACATCCATTAAGAGTAAGAACCTTGACACCAGCCATTTCTTGGTGTTTTGGAGCTTGAGTGAGCATAAGCAGTCTCCAATCCACCATTTTAAAGCAAACGTTGCCCCCCCCCCGCTCCATTAACATTCTTGTGCCATGTCTATTCTTCAGCTTTCTCTACCCAGTTCAATGGCAGTCTCTGACCTATGACATTGCCTAAAAAACACTGAATTCCATTGAATTCTAGCTCACTTTCTATTACAAAGTGTTTGTGTGCATACACATATGTTTTCTGATTTCAAATCAGAAGAGGAGATTTTGTCAAATAGTGGAACATATTCTTGTAACAACCAGAAGTTCTTGCTGATAGTATCCATCGACCTTAGCCAACTAAATGACTAGTGACGTATTTAGGTTTTTTACTTCAAGTCTCAAGTCAAGTCTCAAGTCTCTCCACCTTCAAGTCTCAAGTCGAGTCTCAAGTTCTTGCAAGATACTTTCAAGTCAAGTCTTGAGTAAAGTCTCAAGTCTGGGAACCAACTTTATACTCCAACCCATATTCCAGAATTTCTGGACAAAGTCAAATAAAGTCAGTTTTAACAATTTAAGGAGAGTCAGCCCTCCACTTTTGTGATTTTGCCACCTGCAGCTTTGGAAGTGGGAGATAGGATCCTTCTTACTTCCCATTTGCAAAGCTTGTCTTAGGAAAAGTTTTAGAAAGATCCTCCCATATGAAGGAGGGACAGGCTGCTGAGCAGACCTCAACCCGACCTGCTGTTCCCTCTGAGAAATGTGTTCACATTTAGGCCCTTTTCGCATGCAGTTTTTTTTGTGCGAGGGCCCCTTGAGTCCGTACGACGCACTCCCACTCACACAACGCTCAGGAGCCTAAAGCAGGATGCGTGCGCATTTTTTATTTTCGGCTCTAAGCCGAAAATACTGCGCGGTCGCGCAATGCTCACAGGGCCCTCGCGCACTTACCTGCGTGTGGTGTGTCGAATGAGCCAGCCAAGTCGCGCTTCCTTCCCCCAGCGCAGCCTACAGCTCCCAGACTGTGCTGCGGAAAGAAGGGGCAGGGCGCTAGCGCAACGGTCGCGCTACCAGGAAGTGACCTGCGGGACGAAGGAGTGGGGAAGCGGCAGCTTTCCGGCTGAGGCTTTTCGTGCGAGACGCCCCCCCAGCCGCGCAAACGGGTAACGTGTGAAAAGGGCCTTAGAAATTGAGACAGATTGTCATGTGACCAGTAAATTATAAGTTTTTTGGAGGAACGTGTTACATTACTAAACCGAGGGCAGCAAGTCAGTCACTAAAAATATGCAAGTCTCAAGTCAAGTCGAGTCAGTGCGTAATTTTTACCAAGACAAGTCTGAGGCAAGTCACTGAAGTGACTTAAGTCTGACATGAGTTCGAGTCAATTGACTCAAGTCTACATCACTGTAAATGACTAGAAGCAGTGCTCCCTCAAGTGCCGAAAGACATCTTTTTGTTGTAGCATGTGCCTTTGTTCACTGCTGTAATGTGCATTTAGTGCCTTTTTTTGTTACTGGCCATTGGAAGAGAAGCATAAGCTTTCTTTGGAAGTCATGAAGGAATTTTCTCTAATGAAATTCCACTGACAGAGAGAAAAGAATTTAGTCAGAGGGACTACACATTCCCCATAAAGTCTAATTTGACCCATAACTGCCAAAGATAACCTGGGAAATTGTAGTACATACTCTCCTAAATACTACCTTCCACAAAGAGTAGCCAAAGTACATATTAGTGGCAAATTAAAACTTCCGTTTTAACAAGTCTTATAATTTGTGACATTGCTCCACCATGAAAGCAGACTATGAAAATGCTGTAAAAAATAATTATTCTTCCCTTCAAGTTAACACATCGATTTTCCCTTTTGAGAGACAAGCCATCTTCTGTCTGATCTTGTTTAAAAAATACTACAAGAGTCACAGGAAAACTTCCTCACTACTGTAAGTAAGAGAAGGGGAAACAGAATCCATTGTTTGGTCAGTAATGCCAATTTTTTTCTGGCTCACTCATTTCAGAAACAGCAGTTGGAAGAAAGGGTTGGGTGTGATGGTACAATCATCTGGGGATGTACGAGCATATTATAGTTTAAAAATTTATCAGGGATAGGATTTCACAGATAGCTCTTGCAAAATGATCTCAAATGGCTAATTTACAGAATCACAGAAACACAGAGTTAGAAGGGACCATAATGGTCATCCAATCCAACCCCCTGCCATGCAGGAATAAACACTCAAAGCACCTCCAGCAAATGGCCATCCAACCTTTGCTTAAAAACCTCCAAAGAAGGAGACTCCACCACACTGCTAGGCAGCATATTCCACCGTCAAACAGTTCTGACTATCGCTTCCTGATATTTAGGTGAAATCTCTTTTCCTGTAGTTTGAATCTATTGCTCTGTGTCTCGTTTCTGAAGCAGCAGAAAACAAGCTTGCTCCATCTTCAACACGACATCCCTTCAAATATTTTAACATAGCTATCATGTCTCCTCTTAACGTACTTTTTGTCAAGCTAAACATACCTAGTTCCCTAAGCTTCTCTTCATGGTTTCCAGACCCTTCATCATTTTGGTTACCCTCCTCTGGACATGTTCTAGCTTATCAATATTTTTCTTGAACTGCGGTGCCCAGAACTGGACACAACATTCCAGCTGAGATCTTACCAAAGCAGAATAATGTGGTATTATTACTTTCCTTGATCTCGACAGTATACTCCTGTTGATGCAGCCCAGAATCACATTGGCTTTTTTAGCTGCCACATCACTCCCTAAGCAGTTTACAATGTTGTAAGCTAATTGCTTCCAACAAGCTGGGTACTCGTTTTACTGACCTATGGAAGGCTGAGTCAACCTGGAGCCCTGAGGGATCAAACTCACAACGTTGTGGCTGCGGTACCAGCACTTAACCACTGTGTCAGCAGGGCTTGTTGTCCACTAAGACTCCTAGATCCCTTTCACACAATGTTTTCAAGCCAGGTATCACCCATCTTGTATCTGTGCATTTCATTCATTCCTCCTAAGTATAATACCCTACATTTTTCCCTGTTAAAATTCATTTTGTTAGTTTTGGCCCAGTTCTCTAATCTGTCAAGGTCATTTTGAATTCTCATTCTGTCCTCTAGGGCATTGGCTATCCCTCCTAATTTGGTGTAACCTGCAAATTTGATGAGCATGCCTTCTATTCCCTCATCCAAGTCTTTGATAAAAATGTTGAGTAGCACTTGGCCCAGGAAAGAACCCTGTGGACCCCACTAGTCACTTCTTTCCAGGATGAAGAGGAGCCCTTGGAAAGCACCCTTTGTGCTCAGTCAGTCAACCAATTGTGCACCAACTGTGCACTCTGGAGCTTTCTAGAGGCACAAATGGCTGGTTTTTGGCCCACCATTTTTTCAGGGAAAGGTTTCAGATAGGTCAGTAAATGAAAAAGGCAAACGTGGAGTGTACACCTAACCCTTGGAAGTTCCTTATCTCTGCTATTGACAAGTTCTGAACCTCAGAGTCTGGTCAAGATGCCTGTTTGGAGGGGGGATGCAAAGAGGTGGTATAAGGCCCAACAGCTAAGAAGAATCAAGTCATCCACATCAGCTGCTGCTGTTCCAATCTTTATTCTACCCAGCACTGAATTTTTGCAAGCTTGTTATGTCCTTTGGTCCTGCAGCAGTTGTTTGTCTCTCCCCACTGCCAACCCACTCAGCCAATCTGGAACAACAAAACAGAAAATGACAAGCTAGCATTGTAAATAGGAGGAGGGAGATTGAGTCAAACAGTCAAAGGGAGTAGAGTTCCCAAACTCCAGTGAGTATTAGGATGCGTGACTCCTGCCATAAAGTTTTGCTGGAGATGTATTAGAATAGATAGGGGAGTCAGCTTAGGTGCCACTAGAGTTAGAGTATTACAAAGTATAGAAGGTCAGTTACTGATTACAACTACGTGTCTGTTTGAAGCATACTTGTGTAGTCCGATGGATCAAATGATTAACCACCTTATTGCCCACTGGTACAAGGTGTCTGGTAGAGGAGGTGAACATCAGAGGGTGAAAATAAAAGCACTAAAAAGTATTATGTGAGAACCGGAAACGTTCAGATATAACGAGGCAGGAAACATGTTCTAGCCTCAATGATGAAAGACAGGTAAGAAACTGTGAGTCCGGGAAACATCTAGAATAGTGGAATAACATTGGATTTATGATCCTCCCCAATCACAGCTCTGTGTGCCTCAATTTGTATCTGAAAGGTATAAAATGTGTAACCACCATATATGCTGTTGTCTCAGCCATTTCTGACCAAGTATGCCATACTGCTTGTTTCGCTACAAATAAACACTGCTGATCAACTCTGAGTGAAGTTTGTGGAGTGCAGGTTATCCAGGGCATGACACTGAGGCTATTTCTCTGACAATTTTCAGTGTGAGCAGCGGGGTTTTTGGAAAGTGTTGCACTTCATTCTGTCATCAAATTTAGGAGGCAGAAGCAAGCAAAAAAGGGTTTCTCTTCCCCCTCTCTCCCCTTTTGGCCATACCTGCTGGTTTCAGCTAATTCAAGCAACAGAGGTATCTTTGTAATCTACTACCTATGATGAATCTTATAGCCAAGCAGGTGTGTGGGGTGCCCTACTTCCACCATGGAGGGACAATTAAAAAAAATACCCTTGGATGATTTGTGTCTACAGTTGGCCCTCCACATTCACTAGGGTTAGGGGAGCAGGACCTCTGCAATATGGAAGAACTACAAATATCAAAATATTTGCATGTTTGGGGGAAGGGGGCTGAGACATGATGGGGAGAGCAGATACCCAGGGTCCAAACCAATAACTTTCCAACAACATTCTACCATCCTTCCTTTCAAGTCTGAGCTCTTTTAAGGCAGGCTATCTTTCCCTTTTATGGCAGTGATTTTTTTGAGACTTAGAATCATGGAAACATAGAGCTGGAAGAGACCACAAGGGCCATTGAGTCCAAGCCCCTGCCATGAAGGAATCCACACTCTAAGAACCCCAACAAATGGCCATCCAGCCTCTGTTTAAAAACCTCCAAAGAAGGGTGACTCCACCACACTCTGAGGCAGCAGATTCCACTGATGAATCAAGAAGTTCTTCTTGATATTTAGGTGAAATCTCTTTCCACGTAGTTTGAATCCATTGCTCTCTGTCCTAGTCTCTGCAGCAGCAGAAAACAAGCTTGCTTCATCTTCAACATGACATCTCTTCAAATATTTAAACATGAGTATCATGTCAAATCTTAACTTCCTTTTGATCATGCTAAATATACTTAGCAATCTAAGACCTGAGCTCATATTTCACAAGGTGGCTACTTTTTCCCTTTGTAACACCCCTCAGAAAGATTTATAGATAGACCTGTTGACTGGGAAACTACCAGCCAGATTTCTTAAAGACTAATCTTTCAACATGGGTGCCCATTCTATTATATCCTTCTCTTCTTTTTCCCTGCCCCCCCCCCCAGGTAACACATCCAATATAGAGTCTGTGGTAAATTTGTCATTAAGAAGGAGATATCACAATCCTGAGACGGTAGAACGGACCTTACTACTTCAGACCATCAATGAGGAGTGCCATATACATATCGAGTAGAAAACTAGTACTAGTAGAAACATCGCATGGAATCCTGGGGTTTGCAATTTGGGGAGGGGCCTTTAGAAGTCTGAGCCAGAGAGCTCTTTGGCCTCAGTAAACTACAAACCCCAGAATTCCACAGGATGTTGAAAGTGAAACAATAGCTCTATAACAGTATAGTATGGAAAGGCCCTTAATTTTATCTATGATACATTCATTTTCAGCAGATAAGGGACAAACATCCTCCTCACCTTGTGGAGTGCTGATATAGTAGAGACAAGAATGTATTTAGTTCTCCCCTTGGGGGACCAGCTTATGCAGCAATCTCTAGTGTTTTCTGATTGTGTTAATGTGTTAATAAATTGTTAAAGGTTTTTCTCTGTCTGGAGTCTCAACTCTGCATCTTGTGTTGATGACTGACCTTCTCGGGGTTGCTCCCCAATGTGGAAATACCAGGAGGTCTTCCTTTTGCCTTCCTATTGGAGCAAGTGGGAGTAGCAACTCAAATATTTAGGATGTATACCCCTTATTTGCTGGAAATGAATGCATCCCAAGTAAGACCAATATTCCTTTTGGCCGAATTCCAAATCCAGACTTCAATTGTGCTGATTTAGAGTGACTTAGAATGCATAAGAATCAGACTGGACTAGTCTGAATCAGGTATATAACCCCTCACTCCATTTTTGTATGTCTGTCTGTGTGTCTGTGTGTGTGTGTGTGTGTGTGTAAAAAGATATTGTCTATCCCAATATCTAATTATAATGACACTATGTGATTCATCCAGTCCACTGCAGCATCAACATAAAGCTGTTGATCGGTAATAATCGTATGCTTTTCCAATCCTAATATAATAATTTCATCACAAAACTGTTGTTATGTTTGTTTAAATGCCCAACAAAGTAGTTCTGGCTCTATTAGGCTGCACACAAAGTAAGAGAAATACTTATCTACATAAATAATATTTATGGATCAGATAGCTTTATTGTCTTTAACAGTCAGGGAGAATATAATATCCAAGTGACTATTAAGCTGAGTTAAAATTGTTTCTAGAGGAATCCGTGAATTGGGTATACTATACTCCCTGTCCCAATTCTGCATTTTAAGACAGCTCTTTGTTCTCTGTCATCTACATTGAAAGCAACTGTTGGTATACCCTGGAATTATATTATTGCAGTTTATATTACTGTCAGATTTTCCCAGCGATCTACAACTTTAACTAAGTACATAAATAAATAGTATTCAACTTTCTAAAAGATGAACTTGCAAACTACATTTTAGTAGCAATTAATCATTAGTTTTCTACAATGGAATAAGATTCTGCATTTTAATGATCTACATTTAAATTACCATTAGAGGTATTCTAGCCCGCAGGCATATAATCTTCAGAACAGATGAATTCACGTGCAGTGACAACTGATGTTCTACGTTCCTTTTAGTTGCTCAGCTTGAGCTTCCCTTCATTTATTTTATTTTTTAAAAAATTGTGATTTGGATGAGAAGAGAAAAGATAAAGACATGCATCAGTTGCAGACATAATGTGTTGCAGGTCCTGGTGCAAACATTTTCTGAGGAGTGTACTTCATCATCATTATCGGTAATGTAAGTTTCAATGTTCATGTTATCACAATCAGCTCTTAACTACTTTTATTGTATGAAAGCTTTGATTTTTGGCAATTTAGCAATCTAGCTTTCAGTCTCTGCTTTTTTTGCCCTCTTTGCAGAATTCTTACTATGAGTATTTCTAGTAAAATGCTAGTAAAATATGACAAAATATGACATCCCAACTCCTGCTGATTCTGTCAGCCATTTATTATGCTTTTATCAGACTCTACTAGACTTTTTATTGATCTTTCTCTTTCAGACTATCCACACTACATAATTACAGCACTTTGAGACCACTTTAACTGCCATGGTTCTATCCTGCTGAATCCTGGGATACGTAGTTTCATGAGATAGTCAGAATTCTGCACTAGAATGGTCTACTGTTGTAGTTCAAAAAGACAGAGTACAGAATTCCAAGTGTCTCACAAACAGCAAATCTCAAGATTCCATAGGCTTGAAAGAAGGTAAAAGAGACCTGGAAGGAAAGGCTTGGAATGCTCTCTATGCAGACCTTTTTTTTTTTTTGAAGGGATGGGTTCAATTTTTTTCAATTTTCTCCAGATTTCCCCCCTCCCTCCAAATGCCTCTTGAAAAACAGGAAGGGGCTTTTGTTCACTTCTTGCTAAAAAGGCTTTTCTCGGCCCTAAAACGTGGCATTGATGCACCCCATGCCCGCCTTATTCAAGGAATGGCACAGACTGGGAGTGTGTGTTGCTGCTACAAGGAAAACAGGACACATTTCAGAGGAGATGGTGCCAAATGCAGCCTTGGTGCCAGACACACTTCTAGTGATGGGGGGGTGCATTCCACAGTTGGGGCATCGCAGGCTCCCACCCTTGCTGAGGCAAAGGCCATTTATGCACTAGACTGGTAGAGGGCTATTATTCCACTTTCAACATCCCATGGAATCCTGGGGTTTGCAAACGCCTGGATTCCATAGGATGTTGAAAGTGGAATAATAGCACTCTACCAGTCTAGTGTGGAAATGGCCAGAGTGTATCACCAGGGCTTGTAAGAGACCCTGCCTTGATTATGTCAAACCATAGACAGGCTAATATAATGAGAGCCAGCCTAGACAAAGACTTTAGAAAGGACCTATGCATTGTCTGCACAAAACAGATTTCCGTTAGCCATACAGAAATGTGTGGGGAAAATATTTGAAAATAAATATAATGTTTCTTTTTTGATATAAAAAAATTGAAAATCTTTCCACTCTTCCCCACCCCTCTACTAAAAACACCATTAGTCCATCCTTTTTTTATTTTTTATTTTTTTCCCAGAACCTTATATATTGTTGCTTTGGCTTGTAGGAAACAGTGACTTTCCTTTTGCAAAACAGCAAGACCCACCATAAGAAGAAGCAGGATGGTCCCTTTGCCCCACTGCAATAGCCCAAGCACTTCCAGATAGCTCTGGAGGGCTGAGAAACCATTTGGAATCATTTTTCAGGTAACATAGAGAACTGAGTCAGCAGTAGAATACAAAATTTATTTCTAACACTCCTCAAAATACGTGTCAATTTATAATTTGCTTCTTATCCCCAATGCCTTTTTTTCTGTTCAGGAGTTGTCATTTCTTCCCTTTCAGGAGTTGTTGTTTCCCCCTTCTCCCTTTCTTCTTTTTGAGGTGATAATAATCCACATTATTATTTCAAAGACAGACAGTTCCTTACCAGTCTGGGAAGTTAAGCTGGAAGAAGGGTGGAGAGCTGAAGTAATAACAAAACAGACTGAAATTACAAGGCACAAGCATTAAATTGGTTTGCAATCGTTATAAAGGTCTTTCTAAATGAGAAAGGAGATCGGATTTGTTGGGAGCCTGATAAAATCTTTTTATCATTTCTCAACATCCTCCTCAGCCTTACAATCCGTTGCTATCCAGATATGCCTTTATTGCAAAATGGAGTTTCTACATTTAACATCATTAGCTGCCAAACTCCTATTAGGGAACTGGATGCTGTGAGCCACAGGCTCTTGAGAGTAACTTTCCAAATTGTTCATCTATCTAATGTGGGGACAAGAAGCTGTGCAGGTACATCCTCCAACAAAACTCCAGAAGATGTTCTTAAAGCATAAGATATACTGATGGAGGCACAAATATGCCAGTGTCTCAATATTCTAGACTTGAGCTTACTTCATCCTGTTTTCAAAGCAGTTTTTTCAACTTTTTCAAAGACCACTTGAACATTTTTATGCATTTTATACTCATTTATCCTACTGCATTTTCACATTGTTCCCCCTAACACAGACATTTTCATACGGAATTTGCCCTGCTATAATGCATTTTGCATTTAATGATTTGAATAATGCATTGTTTTCATTTTGTTTGTACTTTCCTAGTAAATATACATTTTGTGCATATTTTTTTTTCTTTTAGAATGGATACATGCATCACAAAATTTAGATATACAAGGATGTAGAAACATAGCAGCATTTCATCTACCACATTGGTTCAGGAAGTGTGCATCATCCTTAAATATTCAAGGCAGTAATAATAAATGTAGCCTCTTCTGAACTAATATTCTTAAGATTTCACTGTCTATGTAACATGAAAGGTGAAATTCTATACCCACATAGCTTGGAGAACACAATGGGGCTTATACTTCTCAGTAGATGTGTAGTAGCAGCAATAATAATAGAAGCATTAATAGCTGTTGTCATTATAGCTCTAGTAACAGTAATTTCATTATTGCATTAAGCATCACAAACAAACAAACAAAAAGAACATACTGCATCTGAACAACAAAAGCAGCATTCAGTTCCCTAGCTGACAGTATAAATAAGGAAACTTTAAGGCATACACAATGATCTCAACTGAATACCCACATGTACACTAACAATACACTGAGTAATTTACTCTGTCTGTGACCTACTTGGTAAGCCACTGACCCAGCCCTTCTGGCCACTCCATGCTTCTCAGCAAGTAGGAAGCCTCAAAGAAATGCCTGGCCACATTCTCTATAGGCAGACACAATATGATTTCCAGTAGCACTAAGACTCTTGGAGGACTCCAGTGGATCTCTGTGCTGATGTCGTCACTTTGCATCTGGCTATGAGGGCTGTACCCAGATGCTTCTCTGAGATTGCCTGCTTGGCAATAAATAGTGGATATGTAAGATAGCATGGGGGCTTATCAGTTGGTTGGGAAGGTGGTACTATGTAGGGAAGAAGGGAATACTAGTCACCTTAGCATCCCTCCCTGCCATGAAAAGGACATCTGCAAAGGTAAGTGATATGAGTGCATGTCCCTATCAGAAGTCTTATCATGTTTTTCTGTATTATACAATAAAAAACATATCACTTCTCTAGGTGTAACAAAATTCTTCCTAACTAAAAGACAAAGTTATTATTTTTTTTCACATGAATCCTTTCACATGAATCCTTATCAAGCAGTTTGCAGAACACATAAACAATGCTGCTATACCAGCCATTCCTTGTAAGAGTCTTCTGAGAAAGCAAAGGCATAACGTGAGAACTTAGTTCTGTGAAGACATTCACATGGAAGTGATGGAATGCAAATAACTTGCTTATTATTGGCATAATGAGTAGATATGAAGAGGACAGCACCATAGGTAAATCTTTTTCCAAGTCAGACAATTAATCTACCTAGCCCTGAACAGTTAGCTCTGAGCCTTCTAGATTAACAGGGCAGGGAGATGTATGAATTTAACCTATGGTTTTCTGTACATTTCTGCCTATTGTTTACAGACATGTGAACTTTAGGAACTTTCTCAAATTTCCTAGGGCTCCTTGAATAACAGGCACAAGTGCACAGGTAGCCAGAGAGAAAGACAGAGAGAGACAGACGAGAGACAGATAAATAGGTGATACATAATTCATAAAGTTGACAATCTTATTTGATCAATTATCTCCCCTTAAGCCAATTGATTTAGTCAGATAAAATTCAAATTTATTTGCAAAATGGAATATTGCAAAAACCCAAGTACGTGTAATTTTTCGAGATATTGTTAATACGGTTGGATGGCCATTTGTCCTACTGTACAGAGAAGACTCTTCTATTTGACAGTCTCCAACATTCTCTACCAAGAGACTGCTTGGTCCAAGTCAGCTTGAAGGTTATAAAGCATAAGAAGAAATACCAGAGGCCTTGAAGTTGGCACATTTGCGCCATATTAAAACATAAAATGAAAGTTGGATGACATGGTTCCTATTTGGATCCTACATTCTATATTTTGAAATCACAGTTACTGAGGTATTTTGAAAAGATAACAACTTTAAAATTACATGGAAGCCCATCCCTCCCTTACCTGTACTTTCATCTGTGCTCTCTTCAGAGACATGCTCATTTTGGTGGACCCACTCTCCATTGCACTTGAAGAAGATTTGCATTGCAGGTGCGGCTCTGCAGCGCAACACAATAGGGTTGCTTTTAATAATGTAGGCATCATCCGGCTCCTGAATAAAATGGGGCAGTGTCCCAGGAGCAGATGGGATAGATTCCGGAAGGGTTTCACTGTTGTCATTTCCTGTGAATGTAAAAGAAAGAAAATAGCACATAGTATCAGGGGTTTCCTACAAATTCCATATGAAATATCTTCTATTTCAAATAAGATGCTTTCACCTAAGGTCCAGAGAGCCAGTGCGGTGTAGTGGTTAGTGCACTGGATGCTGGGGACAAGAGTTCTATAGTGCCATTAATCCACTTTCAATACCCTATGGAATCCTGGAGTTTGCAGTTTAGAGAGGGGCATTTAGAATTCTCAGCTAGAGACCTCTTTGACCTCAATAAACTACAAACCCCAGAATTCTGCAGGATGCTGAAAGTGGAATAATAGCACTATAAGAGTGTAATGAGGAAAGGCCTCAGGGTTCGATTTACCATTTGGCCATGGAAACCAACTGGATGATCTTGGGTGTATCACACAATCTCAGGCAGAGAAAACCCTGAGTTAGCTTCACCTTAGGGTCACCATTAGTCAGAAATGACTTGAAGGCCCACAACAACAAACTTAAGCGCCAATGACTAGGTGGGTTCTTTTATTCTACTTTAAAAAAGAACAGGGAACCTCGTTCAGTCCAATGAATGAATGTAATTTAAGAGAACTCCTTAAGAGCTTACAGTTCACTGATATATGGAGCCAAAGGCAAGAGGACATTTATTTATGCCTGGTGGCGCAGTGGATAGATGCCGGTAGTGCAGCCCCAAAGTTGTGAGTTCGATCTTGCCGGGCTCCAGGTTGACTCAGCCTTCAATCCTTCCACAGGTCAGTAAAATGAGTACCCAGCTTGTTGGGGGTAATTAGCTAAAAACATTGTAAACAGCTTAGAGAGCCCTTAGCTGATAAGTGGTATAGAAATACACATGCTATTGCTATTTATTTATTTAATTAATTTCATTTACAGCCTTTCTTTTAGCCAATACTAGGACTCATGGCAATTTATAAAATATTAATCACCAACACAGACCAAAACTAACACCAGTAAAAATATATATAAAAGCTATTTTTACAAAATAATTGAACAATCTATGTGGGATCCCACATCACCAGCATGCCCTTTCTTAAAACTCTAAGTGCTGGTAACTAAGCAATAATCGATGAAATTCATCTTTTCGGAATGGAGGAAAAAAACATACCAAAAAATGAGAAACAACCAGATAATGATATCATGTGGTATATTATTTATATATTTACATAGCTATTCAATTTATATCCATCTTTCTCCCTGAATGGAAGCGAAGAGAGCTTACACACTAAAGCAAAGTACACAATTTTTAATATATATATATATTAAAAAAGCCAAAACACAAATAAGATACCATATTAAAACATCATTCTTAAAAAAAAAATCATTTCAAATGTTAACAGGAACAATTAAAAATGAATGCAGCATGTGCACTCCATAAAAAACCTTTCCACATTGCCGCACAGTCACCAAATGTTTGTCCAAATAATTCAATAAAAAAGTCTTTATGTGCTGCTAGAAGGAGAAAAAATGAGTGGCCATGCTGGTCTTCATAGGCCTTTTCCGCACTAGCCCGTTATAGCGCAATGATTCCACTTTCAACATCCTCTGGAATCCTGGGGTTTGCAGTTTCAGGAGGGGAACTGCAAACCCCAGGATTCCATAGGATGTTGAAAGTGGAATCATCATGCTATAACGGGCTAGTGCGGAAAAGGCCATAGTAGAGAGTTCCATAGCCTTAGAGCAGCCAGGAACATAGACTCCAGTGGTTTAAAAATGGTGGGAGCAAGAGAAAGCCCTCCTGCAAGGATCTTTACATTCAGGCAGGCTCATATGGGGAGAAAAGATCATTCACATAGTCTGGAGGAGACATATGTAAGGACTAGGGAGTGGTACCACTGGGAACCCCAATGAGTTGGATTGGGACCACAAGAAGGCTGGTTTCTGGGTCTGAGGCTTCTGAATCAGACTGGAGCGTTCTATTTGTGAATAAAACCTGCACATTAAAAGGCTCCACTGTCTGACTGCACAGGGTAGAACAGTCTTGCTGAAGAGCAGTGGGTCTGGACTCGGTTAGTATCTGGCTTGGAAAACCACATGCAGACCCAATGTACATTGCATGGGTGACTGTACTTGGGCTGAAAGGTATGCCATAAATGTTTTAAAAGCAATCAATACATGACAGTATGTGGCACTTGACATTGCATAGACCAAAGACAAGATATAATAATTTTTAATAGCATTAGCATCATCATCAACAGTAACAGTAGCAATGAACAGAATGGAACAGAAAAAGGAACAAGTGGAGGAGAAATCAGTTCAGTTCACATTTTAATATGAATTCACATAATTCACATTTTCTGAACCAAAACACAAAGAGAAATATGGTTTTATTTCAATCTCCACATTTTCTCCAGAGTTTTCTGATGCCATTTCTCATTAGAAAATATGCATATTAAAAGATGTGTAGTTTAACAAAAAAAACTATGCAGAAGCAGTTTATATTGGAAGGAATATGTATATGAAAGAAATAAGCATGCTTGCAAGAAAAATGTATATTGTACATATTTCCATACAGTGCGTATAGTAGGACAAATGAATATTATAGAATATAGTTTCAGATTAGAATCTGATGTGAACTGAAACAAAACCAACTTAAAGTTGGGAAAAAATGAAGTTTAGCAAAACTGAAACTGACAGATTTGTTCACTCAGAAGCAGACTTCATTTCACCAATGTTGTTTTCAATATTGCTTCTTTAAAGATCCACTGATTCAGATATGAAATGCAGGACTTTTCTGCACTACACTCTTATAGTGATATTATTCCACTTTCAACATCCTATAGAATCCCAAGGTTTGCAGTTTAGGGAGGGGGCTTTAGAATTCTCAGCCAGAGAGCTCTTTGGTCTCAGGAAACTACAAACCCCAGAATTCAGGAGGATGTTGAAAGTGGAACAATAGCACTATAACAGTGTAGTGTAGTGCAGAAAGGCCCGTAGACACAGCCTTAACTCTACTTGTGAATACTTGTTCTGAAAACCATGTTGGCTCCTTTGGAATCTTCGTATCTTTCATGGTGATTCAAGGGCCATTTTTCTCATAAAGAAAGGAGAAATATGAAAGAATTGCATTGGCTTTCTTGGCTGCCACATCACACTGCTAACTCATGTTCAGCTTGTGATCTACCAAGACTCCTAGATCCTTTTCCCATGTACTGTTATCCAGCCATATGTCCTCCATCCTATATTTCATAGAATCATAAAATCATAGAGTTGGAAGAGAACACAGGGGCCATCCAGTCCAACCATTTTGGCTCTTTTGGAATCTTAATATCTTTCATGGTGACTCAAGGGCCATTCTTCTCATAAAGAAAGGAGAAATATGAAAGACCACAGTGCTATCAAATAGCTTCTATAGCCATTTTGAGTCAAATTCTATGGTACAGAAGGAAGGAGGGAAAAAGAATAATGCTACTATCATTTCCAGAAGAAGACAAATACTCCTCTGGTATATTTATGCCTTGCCAGTTTAGTAAGGGTAGTCATCACTTAGAAAAACTATTGCCATCCTGAGTGTAGTGAGCATACTCAGAAAAGTACTCAGAACCAGCCAATTTATGCAGCAAGATTAAAGACAACTGGTAGAAATAGCAGAGGGAAAATTATAGCCAAGAGGATGGAACTCACAGGGGAGCAAAGTCAGTGTGAAAGGGGAAAATGACTGAATTATAATTTTAAGAATAAAACAGAAATGAGAGATGTAAAATACTCAATGTAATGAAAACCACAGATTTCCAGACATTGCTACTGCATTTCTCAGAGCTTTGGCTGATATCCTTATTTAGCGGAATAAGACAGTGCCATCATTGGGGAGGGAATATAAGAATCACACTGCCTCAATGTTTTATAGATGAAAATGTCCATAAATATCTATCCATAAACACCAGCAGGCAAAGAGACTAGAAGCTTGGAGAGAACAGTATATTGGAGCACAGAGCATCAGTAATCGTTACTTGGTGGAAAATGAACCCAGCCTGTAAGCACGCCAAAGAGAAACCAGAAACTACCAATCTTTACTCCAACTGAGCCAAGACAAAGATAATGCCTATTATTTTTATACAACCAAACCTGTAAAAAGCTCTTCTGCAAGATATTTTGTCTCTCATTTATAGGAAATAAGGAGCTAGATAGTTGAGCAGCCCACCTCAATTTGTGCACTTATGGTAAACAAACAAAAGCTCATGTACAAGCCATTAGCCAAACAACACAGTGTATAAAACATTCTTAAACAACACTGCAGTTCCCCATTCAACCACAATTTTAGTTACATGTCATGTTACAACTACACCTCTGCATAATCTGAGCTAGGCTTCTGTTATAAACTATGTCCCGGAGAAGCTCAGCATATTGTGTGTAAGAAGAGGTGTTTTTACGGAATGGTTGGGGTGAAACAATTTGCTAAAATGGGGTAAGGCTTACCTTAGCAGTAATATAGGTGGGTGTGAGTTCTACATTTTCTTTCACTTCATTTCACCACTGCAGGAGACAGTTAAAACACAGCCATGATTTTGGTAACTGGACTGCCATTTTTCTCCTGCTCAACCCTTGGATAGTGTCATCTGGGGACTTTGTGTGGGCATGGGTGCATGACAGTACTGGTTGCTTCAAATAAAATAGCAGTGGTGTCAGCCAACTCTTCCACCCCGGCTTCCAAAAAAACCCAGGAATGATCTTACACCCAGGTTACTGGAGAGGGAAGCACGTGCAAATCTGTTGCACACAGTATTTTCTCTGGTTCCCAGTTCATTTCTGATGTCAAGGAAGTTATGGAAGAAGAAGGGGCCAACAACTTTAATGATTTTATGCACTCCCCTCATTGTTAAATTCAACATCTCCCATTTTTGTATGTGAATAGGACACAATTAGTAAAAATTGCATATTGTCCGTCCATCTGCCGTAGTGGCCGCTTTCAGATTTAGTCATACTCTGAGGAGACTTGTTTAAGTCAATGGGACTCGTTTTAGTTGTGACATCATTTGGCCTACTCTAAGCATGACTAAACATAAAACTAACCCATTAACTTCCCCTCCCAAAAAGATGTTTGATACTCTCTAAAGTCTCAGATGTTCTCTTCTTTTAATATAACACTTGTTTTTAAGAAAGAGATGTTGGGACACTTAAGATGATTTAAGTTCTATTCGCATACACCCTACTAAACTGCAGTCAAGAAAGCTAAAGAAATTCTTGGTTGCATCAATAGGAATATGGTGTTCAGATCAAGGAAAGTAATAGCACCACTCTATTCTGCTTTGGTCAGACCTCACCTGGAATACTGTGTCCAGTTCTGGGCACCTCATTTCAAGATAGATATTGATAAGCTGGAACATGTCCAGAGGACGGCGGGCAAAATGGTGAAAGGTATTGAAGCCATGCCCTATGAGAAGCATCTTAGGGAGCTGGGTATGTTTAGTCTGCAGAACAGAAGGTTAAGAGGAAACATGATTGAAGGGATGTCATATTGATGAAGGAACAGGTTTGTTTTCCACTGCTCCAGAGACTGGGACAAGGAGCAATGGATTCAAGCTGCAGGAAAAGAGATTCCACCTGAACCTCAGGAGGAACTTCCTGATGGTCAGAGCTGTCCAGCAGTGGAGTGTGTTGCCTCGGAGTCTGGTGGTGTCTCCTTCTTCAGAGGCTTTTAAACAGAGGCTTGATGGCCATCTGTTGGGAATGCTTTGATGCGTGTTCCTGCATGGCCTTGTGATCTCTTCCAACTCTGTAACTCTATGATTCTAAAATAACGCAGGTCACCTATTTATGACATGTCAACTGACAGTAACTATTATATCTCTGTAGGCTTTATTAATTCGATGCATTTCAAAGAACAAAAGGCATTACAACATTGATTCTCAAACTTTTTAACTCTGTGACCATCTTTGCAACTACATATGGACATTGTACCTGTTGCTCAACATTGCACACATACACCCCACTGTCCTACCCTATGTCTTTCTCTCTCACAGGACCCTTGTGCCATACACCCCTTTGTCTTAACACTGAGTTTTCATGCTCTCCGCTTCTTCTCTTCTCTTCTCTTCTCTTCTCTTCTCTTCTCTTCTCCTCCTTCCCTCCTCACTTTAGAAACTTCCTCATGGTTGCTAAGAATGGAATGTTCAGACAAGCTGAGTAGGAAAAGTATAAAAAAGAGAAGCCAACTTTTGCTGTGTCTGACGTTGGAGAAGGGCATAATGGGGCAAGACACTTTGTGTCACTCTTTCGCACAGAGCAATCAGTCCTCAACAATGCATTCACATGCATGCATGCACAGAGAGAGAGAGAGAGAGAGAGAGGTTTGACCTTCATTTTCATATTTGCTGTACAGTGGCATAGCTAGAGCTTTTGCTGCCTGGGGGCGGTTGCTGAGTTTGCTGCCCAGGGCAGTCCCTGAGTTTGCCGCCGTTCTCAGGGGAGGAAGGATCTATCCAAAATACCAAATAAAAACTGCTCAATTGGCATTGAGGTGATTGGGCTCTGGGTGTTCATGATCAGAGGGGCGCTCTGCACATGCACAGAGACATGCCAGGATTCCTGCGGTGGCAAGCACCCTCTCTCTCCCTCCCGCCACTTTCTCCTCGGAGGGTCAGTTGGGCTGAGCTCATCCTGGTCTGGAGGTGGGGCGGGTTGGAAGGTGGGCGCCTGTCCCCACCTCCTCTCCTCTCCTCTCCTCTCCTCTCCTCTCCTCTCCTCTCCTCTCCTCTCCTCTCCTCTCCTCCCTCTTTCTCCACCCAACCTGGAGGTCTGCTGGTGTTGGTGCTGCTGCTTTGGTTGGAAACAGGTTTGACTCCAGATTAGGAGGGCGAGAGCCAGGAGAGGGGAGGAGGGGGGAAAGGACAGCCCCCTTTGCCGGGGTAAAATACCCCTCCAGCAGACCTCTCTGGGAGGCTCCAGTGCCCATCTAGTCACTGGATGTCTGCCAGCATGTGGAGGGTGGCCTGGCGCTGCCCCAAAAACAAGCCGCCCGGGGCACCCTGCCCCCACCTTGGTATGCCACTGTTGCTGTACCTGCAAGCTGACTTTTCTTGCACCCCCACTTGATCAACTATTGTGCCCTCTCCTTTGGGACCCACCCCCACAGTTTGTGAACCAATGCATTAAAAGATGATATACAAGAGTATACCATACCTCCACTTGTGCCTTGAGCAATGGCTAAATTATACATTCTTGGTTGAATTTATACAGTTCAATAGCACACAAAAATGAAACAATATGCACCAAAATGCAATGATGTAATCACAGATTACTAGAAAGAGCTTAACATGATACCCAGCTCTATTCACAGTACCCTAAGAATTCACAGTAATTTATAACACTGCTATCAACACCATCATTGTGATTACAATGGCTTCACAATTATATTAAGCGCAATGGAGAGCAAAACCTCAGCAGAACAGAAACTCAGAAATTATTTCTGGAGGCTGCTTGGTTTCTTAATATGGCATTTCAGTGAAGCCAAAGGTATTTATTTATTTGCTTCTTTAATAAAATATTGTTATCCCAACCATTCATCATAAGATTTCAGGGCCATAAACAGATGAAATAATATGCATAATCCTAAATTAAAACTAATAAATAAGTAAACAAGATAAAAGTATATTAAATATTTCAAACATTCAAACAAACATTTCATACATTCAAACAGATAAACAGAAATATCTTAAACATTTCTTTTTTATTTTTATTTTTATACAAAAAGCAGAAAACAAAAAAACAAAAAAGACAAAGAAGATACAACAAATTGAAACAAATGAATAATATATTACTACAAATACTACAAATATTTAAAAGCAAAAACATAAAGAAACATGGGGAAAAACAGATATGTATTATCTAGAATATATGTAATATGAACATTTATACCATTTATGAAATCCTTGAAATATTACTTCTGGGTGTCCTTAATATTCTAACAATCTCTACTATCTCTCACTGTTTATCTACGTTGTTTATACTCTTACTACTTCGTATCCCGTTTCGATTTCCTTTTACCTATTACTTGGATAACTATAATTACAAGCTCCCACAAACTCATACTGTACAAAATCCCCTACTCCCATGCTTTCTATGATATGATCTGCTATTTTTCTATCCTAACTCAAATAATTTCCTTTTGCAAATTTTATACTGTACTTGACATCCATCGTTATTATGAAAGTAAATATATCAACCAACCGATCAATCAAACAGTATGTTTAAATCTTATCTGTTATCTCAAATTGAGATAAAAGTATATTAAACATTTCAAAGAAGTTCAAGGAGCTTTAAAAGGCTAATGGAATTAAAACCATGGCTGTGTCTAAATTATGCCCAAAGGCTTTAATAAAAAGCCATGGCTTTACCTGGCTTTGAAAAGAAATCAGTGCTGGTGGCAACCAGGTCTTCGAGCAGAGGGCATTCCACATATGGGGCGTGACAGCTCATGTCCTGCCCTCCATAGTGATCCCATAGGTGAGGCATAGAGGAAAGCCCCTCTGGCAAATCTCGGTCCTTGGACAGGAAGCTCTAGGAGTAGTGCTTCTTCAAACAGAAAGGTCCCAAGTTGTTTTAAGACTTTGAACGTCATCACCATCACCTTGAATTTAGAATGGATCTGAATCCCAGTATTGAATCATGGAAGCAAAGGTAGGCTCCAGAAGGGCTATTGCCGGGTATTGATATCTATCCCAGGTGGGTCACAGATGTGGTAAGCAGATAAGCCTCATAGCAATAAAAAAACAAAACAAAACTAAAACAGTATACCTAGCAACTATTTGCTTTCTCCTCTCCATAATGCCTCTGGGGACATGGCATAACATTGCCCCAGAGAGAAGCTTTGTTGGTGTTCCAGATGTATTGGGTTGGAATTAAAATGGAAAGCACCAGACACATCCACCTACATCCCGCTCTGGGCTTTGGTAGCTATAGCTGGAGTTTTGAATTGGAAGTATTGGCAGATGGCTCCTGTAGACGGGAAATGTCAGAGTGACACCTGGCACTGGACTTGGGCCCAGGGCAGAAACTGGTGAATGAGAGACAGATTACTATAATCTCAACTTGTCGTTATACTAAAGCACTCCTTCTTAACTTGCTCCATACAAAGAAAGGGTTTATGTGTTTGATATTTGCATACACATCGTTGGATAAATAAATGGAAACTTGATAGACATATAGGTAGATAGAAAGGCAGAGAGACAGGCTGGTCAACCATTTCTGTACATAACAGAATCTAGGCAGTTTCATTCCTATATCCAGGTAGAAAGGGAAGGTATCCAGATATTCAGTTTTATCTAGAAAACCCTAGAACTGAGATATCACTCATGTACCTTGCCTCCAAGTAATAGTTGGTACTAGATGATAGCTGTTAAAATCTGAATAGTGCTCCTTTGCCTCAATAAAGTTTCTATCATGACATCCTTTAATACCTAAGGAAAGCAGGCTGATTTCAGAAGCCAGAATCAAACGAACAAATGGGTTTGGCTGTGTTCTTCCAAAGATTTTCTGCACAATTCTCATATTTATTAAGGAAATGATATGAAAAAATGACATTAAAATACCAGAACAACTTTTTTTTTCCTTTCCAGATGCCACAGTGTATGAGCAGACTGTCCATTATTTTCCATCTTCACAGTACTCTGAGATCAATGTCTTATCACGGGTCTAGGAGCTGGGAAGGTGGCAGGAGTTTATAAAAAATAGGGAGGGAAGCATGAAAAGTAGAGTTTGAAATATTTGAAAACTGTAAGACAATAGAAAAAAAAAACACATTTCAAGTGTTAATAAACCCTAATAAAAAGAATCCTTGACTGATGCTAATCTCTGCAAGTCAAGACATTGCTGTGCAAAATACGCACATGGTTGATTTGCTGAAAAAAAAATCCAGCATTTTCTGCACATAAAATTATATATTATAGCTAATATCTAATATTATTTACAATAACTTTTAATAAGAGTAATAAGTATAGTAATAAGCCAGAATGGTATAGTGGTTTGAGAATTGGACTATGGCGTTCAAATCCCCATGCAGCCACAGAAACTCACTGGGAGACCTTGGGCAAGTCACATTCCCTCAGCCTCAGAGGAAGGCAAAAGCAAACATCCTTCTGAACAAATCTTACCAAGAAAACCCTGTGAGAGGTTCACCTTGGAGTTACCATACGGGTCAACTTGAAGGCACAAACAATAGCAATAGTAATACTAATAACAGAAGTAATATTTTCTGTACAGAAAGACTGTTTTGCGTGTACAAAATGCTGTTTCTTCTGTGCAAAACAACCACATGCAAATTTTGCCCAGAATAAGTCTGGAATTGTGACTAGAGACCCTTTCTGCAGCTTACCTTCTTGCGGTGGCATCTGGTGGTGATCTCAGCAGCAGCTCTGCCAGGAAGGGAGCACGATGGCAGTGCTCTCCTCTGCGTGGGACCACTTCTCTGTGGAAGGGAGTGCCATGCACACACCGCTTCCTTCCACAGGCCATTTCCGTACAAGTCTGTTATAGCGCGATGGTTCCACTTTCAATCTCCTATGGAATCCTGGGGTTTACAGTTTTGGGAGGGGTCAGCAGTGACTTCCGGTGGAGGAAAAGCGGCGTTTGGTTGGGAACTGCGGAGCTGCAGAGTTCTGAAGTCCCGAAGAGGTCGGAATCTCCATTGAAACATATTTGAGGGAGAAAGAAACCCTGGTAAGGGGATCTTGGGGCACTCAGGGGATCCAAGATCAGTAGCAGTGGCAGGAGAGAGGAGAGAAGGGACCTGTTCACGAACACACTGACGAGATCGCAGAGCCGCCATTACCTCTTCGGGTAGCCTTGTAGGCTAAGCCCAACCACCTTTAAAAAATAAGTGGTCCATCCGGAACATCTGGACTTATTATAGATTTTTTCATCATTGGGGTAAGTGGATCCGACGTTACTTTATTGAGGAGATCGTATGAAAATTCGGACTCTAACTTTAGAGAAAGCATAGGCTGGGGAGAAGTGACTCCCAGACACGTGGAGCAAGAAAGTGACTTAAATGTCTGCGGGAGTTTAAAAGTGAATTAAAATATTATAATTGGTTTAAAATCTTCACTTAAAAGACTGAAATTGAAAGAAGGGGAAAAAAGATAAGAAAGCAAAATTTAAAAGTCAAAGTAAACAGTGAAACACGCCAGCTTGGGGATTAAAAATGGAGGTTTGAAAAAGGCAGGAAAGACAGAGAGAGTTTAGATGAGTGAAGGAAAGTGGAGAGAGAGGCAACGAGAGTGGTCGTGGGACGAGTGAAGGAAGACGGAGAGAGAGGAGACGAGAAAACTGGGGGGCGAGTAAAGGAAAGGCGGAAAGAGAAGCACGAGAGTGGCCGGGGACGAGTGAAGGAAGACGAAGAGAGAGGCGACGAGAGAGGCCGTGGGACGAGTGAAGGAAGGCGGAGAGAGAGGCGACGAGAGAGGCCGGGGGACGAGTGAAGGGAGACGGAGAGAGAGGCGACGAGAGAGGCCGTGGGACGAGTGAAGGAAGGCGGAGAGAGAGGCGACGAGAGAGGCGGGGGACGAGTGAAGGGAAGACGGAGAGAGAGGCGACGAGAGAGGCCGTGGGACGAGTGAAGGAAGGCGGAGAGAGAGGCGACAAGAGAGGCCGGGGGACGAGCAAAGGAAAGCGGAGAGAAAGGGACGAGAGTGGCTGGGGAAGAGTGAAGGAAGACGGAGAGAGAGGAGACGAGAGAGACAGGGGACGAGTGAAGGAAAGTGGAGAGAAAGGCACGAGAGTGGCCGGGGACGAGTGAAGGAAAGTGGAGAGAAAGGCGACGAGAGTGGCCGGGGACGAGTGAAGGAAGACGGAGAGAGAGGAGACGAGAGAGACCGGGGACGAGTGAAGGAAAGTGGAGAGAAAGGCGACGAGAGTGGCCGGGGACGAGTGAAGGAAGACGGAGAGAGAGGCGACGAGAGAGGCTGGGGGACGAGCGAAGGAAAGCGGAGAGAAAGGCAACGAGAGTGGCCAGGGACGAATGAAGGGAGACGGAGAGAGAGGCGACGAGAGAGGCCATGGGACGAGTGAAGGAAGGCGGAGAGAGAGGCGACAGAGAGGCCGGGGCGGTGAGGAAAGCGAGGAAAGGAGGGAGTGGCCGGGGACAAGTAAAGGAAGACGGAGAGAGAGGCGACGAGAGAGGCCGGGGGAACGAGTGAAGGAAGGCAGAGAGAGAGGTGACGAGAGAGGCCGTGGGACGAGTGAAGGGAGACGGAGAGAGAGGCGATGAGAGAGGCCGTGGGACGAGTGAAGGAAGGCGGAGAGAGGGCGACGAGAGAGGCCGGGGGACGAGTGAAGGGAGACGGAGAGAGGGCGACGAGAGAGGTCGTGGGACGAGTGAAGGAAAGCGGAGAGAAAGGCGACGAGAGTGGCCGGGGACGAGTGAAGGAAAGCGGAGAGAAAGGTGACGAGAGTGGCCGGGGACGAGTGAAGGAAGACGGAGAGAGAGGAGACGAGAGAGGCCGGGGGACGAGCGAAGGAAAGTGGAGAGAAAGGCAACGAGAGTGGCCGGGGACGAGTGAAGGGAGACGGAGAGAGAGGCGACGAGAGAGGCCGTGGGACGAGTGAAGGAAGACGGAGAGAGAGGCGATGAGAGAGGCCGGGGGATGAGCGAAGGAAAGCGGAGAGAAAGGCGACGAGAGTGGTCGGGGACGAGTGAAGGAAGACGGAGAGAGAGGCGACGAGAGAGGCCGTGGGACGAGTGAAGGAAGGCGGAGAGAGAGGCGACGAGAGAGGCCGTAGGACGAGTGAAGGGAGACGGAGAGAGAGGCGACGAGAGAGACAGGGGACGAGTGAAGGAAAGCGGAGAGAAAGGCGACGAGAGTGGCCGGGGACGAGTAAAGGAAAGCGAGAGAGAAAGGTGACGAGAGTGGCCGGGGACGAGTGAAGGAAGACGGAGAGAGAGGAGACGAGAGAGACAGGGGACGAGTGAAGGAAAGCGGAGAGAAAGGCGACGAGAGTGGCCGGGGACGAGTGAAGGGAAAGCGGAGAGAAAGGTGACGAGAGTGGCCGGGGACGAGTGAAGGAAGACGGAGAGAGAGGAGACGAGAGAGGCCGGGGGAGAGCGAAGGAAAGTGGAGAAAGGCAACGAGAGTGGCCGGGGACGAGTGAAGGGAGACGGAGAGAGAGGCGACGAGAGAGGCCGTGGGACGAGTGAAGGAAGACGGAGAGAGAGGCGACGAGAGAGGCCGGGGATGAGCGAAGGAAAGCGGAGAGAAAGGCGACGAGAGTGGTCGGGGACGAGTGAAGGAAGACGGAGAGAGAGGCGATGAGAGAGGCCGTGGGATGAGTGAAGGAAGGCGGAGAGAGAGGCGACGAGAGAGGTCGTAGGAGAGTGAAGGGAGGACAGAGAGAGGCGACGAGAGACGCCGTGGGACGAGTGAAGGAAGACGGAGAGAGAGGAGACGAGAGAGACCGGGGACGAGTGAAGGAAAGCGGAGAGAAAGACGACGAGAGTGGCCGGACAAGGGAAGGAAGGCGGAGAGAGAGGCGACGAGAGGAGTGAAGGAAAGCGGAGAGAAAGGCACGAGAGAGGCCGTGGGGACGAGTGAAGGAAGGTGGAGAGAGAGGCGACGAGAGAGGCTGGGGGACGGACAAGTGAAGAGGTGGAGAGAGAAGTGACGAGAGTGGTTGAGGGATAGAGTGGAATTGTAAGTTTAAAAAGTGTGTGAAAGTGGGTAAAAAGTGTAGAAAATATTGTTATGAATAGAAGGTAGAAAGAGATAGTGATATAATAATAATAGTCTTTCTTTATCTTTTTGTCTTGCTTTCTCTCTCTGGGAGTGTGTGGGGAAGCGTGGTTTAAAAATTATAGTGATATTGGAAATTTGATTTAGTAATTGGAATTTGGTTAAAATTAGTAGGAATTAACAATTTAGGGAAAATATTGAAGAAAGGTATAGGTAAAATAAATTAAACTAATTGAATTAACTAAAGTATAATTGTGAGTGACAGAGGGATATTAAATTAAAGAAGAAGGGAATTAATTTAATTAAGAGAGTCTAAATAAACTAGAGACAAAATGATGGGAGCGGGGAAAAGAAGGCTGTAGCTGGTGTTCAGACACAAATACAAACATTGTTACAAAGAAGGCCTTCTCAGAATTTAAGACACCAACTACAGAGACAATACGGTTGGAAAGTCAAAGAATGGACCAGAGTGGAGGAACTGACATTATGGAAGAAATAAGAAGATTAACTATGACTTTTAAAAGTGAAATGAGAGAGACAAGAACAGAAATGAAGCACATGAGAGCAGAGATAAGGCAGATGTGAAGAAAGAATTGGAGATGTTTAATAATAAATTGGATAATATTACTGCAATTTAAAAAGGTGTGAATGAGAAAGTTAAAGAAATAGAAGAGAAGACAATGAGAGTGGAGGAGCAAGTAGTGAAATGGGAAGGAAGGACAGAGGATTTGGAAAAAATAACATTATTAATGGATATTAAGAGTAGAAATCAATCAATCAAGATAAGAGGATGATGGGAACAGCCACAAGAGGATTTATATGAAAGTTTAATTCGACCATTAGCACAATATATTATTGGACTCCAGAACAGTTTGATCTGGAGATTGATAGGATATTCAAAGTAAACTCGGTGATTGCCAGAAGAAGAAAAATGCCACGAGATATTGTTATCTATTTTCTTCAGGAGAGAGTGAAGGATTTGGTTCTACAACAGAGTTATATGAAGAAATTGGTGGTAAGTGGAAGTGAACTTAAGATCTTTAAAGATGTGCATCCAACTTTGTTAAAAAGAAGAAGAGAATACGGATTTGTGACACAAGCTTTAAGGACTCAAGGAATTCGATATGCATGGGAGAGGATAGAAGGGATTTCCTTTATTTGGAAGCAAAGGAGGGTAGTATTAAAAACAATCACAAAAGCAAAGGAGTTTTGGAGGAAGCATAAAGATGAATTAAGTAAGGTAGATGAGGAGGTACAAGAACAGGAACAAGAAGAAGAAATCATCAATGATAATAAATTCATCGCAGGGAAAGGGAAAGGCAAGAAGACAAAGAGAGAGACAAGAATATAGAGACCAAGGACAAAAAGAAGAAATAGATGGGGAACAAGAGGAGGAGATAGGAGAAGAAGGAAAGGTTGTAGAAGAAGAATTGAAATCGATTGACCCTGAAATAGAAGAAGAAACAGAAGAAACAGAAGAAACCGACGAGTGAATTAGAATCTGCAGGTAAGAATGAAATTAAAAATATTAACTTGGAACGTTCGCAATAAATTCTCCATATAAAAGGAAGCAGGTATTTCATCAGCTAGAAAAATTAAATGCAGATATAGTGGCAATACAAGAAACTCACATTAAAAATAAAGATTTAAAATATATTAGGAACCCTAAATTAGGACAGTCATTTTCTTCATCAATAGATAAAAAGAAAAAAAGGGGTAACCATATATGTTAGTAACAAATATGAAGCAAAACAAGTATTTAGTGATAATTCGGGACATTGGATAGTGATAGAAGTAGTAATACAGGGTTGTGAGTTAATGATAATAGGAGTATATGGACCATTAGAAAATAGAAGTAGATTTTATTTAAAATTATTGGAAAGAATTAGAGGTAGATAACCATAAGATAATTATGTTGGGGGGTTGGAACGGAGTATTAGACCCATATGTTGATAGGTCAAATATTAAAAATAAGAAAGATATTAGTAGGAAAAATCAAGGGAAGCTTCCAAAAACCTTTTTTGATTTACTTGACCAGTTAGCGTTAGTAGAGGCTTGGAGGCAGATAAATGAGGAAAGAAGATTATACTTATTTTTCGGAACAATTTAAGTCGTGGTCCAGATTAGATATGATTTTTGTGTCGACAGAGTTGATAAAAAACATAAAGAAATTGGAAATATTACCCAGAACGATTTCGGATCATTGCCCAGTTTTAATAATCATTAATCAGGGGAAGAAAAGTTATAATTGGAGGTTAAATGATAATTTGTTGAAAAACGAATCAGTGGTAGGGAAAGCAAAAGAAGAGTTAAAGAATTTTATGGATAATAATTTAGATAAGGAGCAATCAGAACAAATAGTATGGGAAACAAGTAAGGTGGTAATGAGGGTTTTTTTTTATAAGTCAGCAAACATGGATTACAAAGCGTAGGAAAGAGAAAGAAGCCAGAATATATAATATGTTACAAGATAAAGAATTAGAACTGAAAAAAGATCCAAAAAATCATAAAACATTAAAAGAATTATTGATATTAAAGAAACAAAGTGACTCTGTTAATGACAGAGGAAATAGAAAATAAAATGAAATATGTAAAACAGAGACAGTTTGAACATGCTAATAAGATAGGAAGATGGTTGTCATTTAAATTAAAGAAAGAAAAAGGGAAAAAAGTTATATTAAGGGATTAAAGGAGGGCCAAGATACCTTTCATCAACAAGATAAGATCAAAAATATTTTTGTTAAATATTTTGAGGAATTATTTAAAAAAAAGTACAATCAAAAGAACAAGAAATTAAGATAAAGGCATTTTTAGAACGGACAAAATAGCAAAAATTACAGATAATCAAAGAGAGAGTTTAGATAATCCAATAACATCATTAGAAGTTAAGAAGGCAATTAGTAAATTGAAAATGGGGAAAGCTCGGGACCAGATGGTTTTACGACATTTTACTATAAAACATTTCAGGAGGAATTAATACCTTTGTTAGTTAAAGTTTTAAATTCAATTAAAAGTAATATATTTCCAAGACTTGGAAGGAATCAAATATAACATTGATCCCCAAAGAAGGAAAATATCCAACAGATAAAAGAAATTATAGACCAATCGCACTACTGAATATAGATTATAAAATTTATACACAGATATTAGCAGATAGGTTAAAGGGAATATTAGATAATTGATTAACGAGGATCAGAATGGATTCTTACCAGGAAGACATTTGAAGAATAATATAAGAATAATTATGAAAACGATAGAATTTATCAGAAACATAATCAAAAACAATTGGCTTTAATTTTTTTGGATGCTGAAAAAGCCTTCGATAATGTTAATTGGCAATTTATTTTCCCAATAATGAAAGAAATGGGAGTGGGAAATAGGTTCATGGAATGGATAAAAGCTATATATAATGAACAAAAGGCGTGATTAGTTATAAATGGGGAAAAAACAAAACAATTTGGAATGTATAGAGGTACAAGACAGGGATGCCCTCTTTCACCTTTATTATTTATTATCTGTTTAGAAGCTTTAAATAATAATATTAGAAACAAGAAGATAATAAGAGGAGTTAGAGTAAGGGGATTTGAAATAAAAATACAAGCGTATGCTGATGGTTTAGTTATAATTTTGGAGGATCCTATGAATAGTATTAGAAAATTGATAGAGGAATTAGAAGAATTCGGGGAGGTAGCTGGCTTTAGGGTTAATAAAAGAAATCTCTGATAATGACTAAAAATATAACAGCAAAACAAGAGAGCGAATTGATAGAAATCTCAGGATTTAAAACAGCTAAGAAGATAAGATATTTGGGGATAATATTAACAAAAAATAATTCAGATTTATTTGATAATAATTATAAAAAGGTATGGGGTGAGATTACGAATGAAATGAAAAAATGGAATAAATTACATTTATCTTTATTAGGTAGGATTTCAGCAATCAAAATGAATATATTACCAAAAATGATATTTTTATTTCAAAGTATACCCATAATACATAATGAGAAACCATTCAAAAAATGGGAGCAGGATTTGTGTAAGTTTATTTGGAACGGGAGAAAACCAAGAATTAAAATAAAATATCTTAAAGATATAAAAGAAAGAGGAGGGTTAACATTGCCAGATTTAAAATTCTATTATGAAGCTTCAGCATTAGGTTGGATAAAAGATTGGGTGACATTGGAAAATCAAAGACTGTTAAATTTAGAAGGATTTAATTTATATTTTGGATGGCATGCATACCTGTGGTATGATAAGCACAAAATAAATAGAGAATTTTTGGATCACTATGTTAGGAAATCAATTTTAAAAATATGGTTAAGAGTTAAAAATAAACTGTATATAAAAATGCCATATTGAGGTTGCATGAAGCTTTTTATCGGTTAGAAAAGAATCAATTGGGGAAGTGGATAACATATAAAGATATAATTAAAAAAGAGGGGAGAAATATAAGACCTAAAAGTAGAGAAGAATTAATTGAAGAGGGGTATAGATCACATTGGCTTCTCCATAGAAAATTGGTTGAGAAATATAAATTGGATAATAAAGAATGGGGAATATCATTAGAGGAAACAGAATGAGACAAATTGATGAGAGTGGATGTTAAGCGCCCTTTGAGTAAAATTTATAAGTTATTATTAAATTTGGAATTGGAAAAGGAAATTATAAAAAATAATATGATAAAATGGGCTCGAAATTGGATTTTCAATAAAATTACAACAATGGGAAGGTGCATGGAAATTAAATCATGAATTTACAAAGAGTTATAATTTAAAGGAGAATTATTTTAAAAATTTTTATAGATGGTACTTAACCCCAACGCAGATTGCCAAGATGAAGAGAACAAAATCAATAGCTAAATGTTGGAAATGCCAAAAAATTGGATCTTTTACCACTGCTGGTGGACATGTGAGAAGGTGAGAGAATTTTGGGAAAAAGTATATGAAAAGATAACGAAACATTTAAAAATCAAGTTTCCAATGTCACCAGAAATATTTTTGTTAAACATGTTTGAGAAAATAGATGAAAAGATAAGGGGGAAATATTCAAAAATTTTATGTTATATGACATGTGCAGCCAGAACTGTTTTTGCTAAAAAATGGAAGGCTAAAAATGTACCAACAATAGAGGATTGGATAAATAAATTATAGGATCTGGCGGAGATGGATAAATTGACAAAAAGATTAGAAAATAGGAATAATAATGCATTTAAAGAAGAATGGGGATATTAGATTCTTTATGGGAAGAATATTGGGGGAAAGTAGCGATGATGGGATTGTATGAATAGGATATAATATAATAAAATACTATAATGTATGTAGTAATGGTTGGAATATTTGAATAAAGACATTTAAGATTTATTAAGAATTAAAATTTAGGGTAACAGAATATGTAAGTAACAGATAGGATAAGCAAACGTAGAAGTTAGAGTATAGAGTATAGAAACTGCTATAGAGATTAAGAGAATCTTATATATAGTAGCAGGATAGAAAGAAAAATAAGGAAGTAAGTTAACCAATGGTAATAAAGAAAGAAGTCAAGGTAGGTATGGAATTGAAGAATGTATGTGAATGTTTTGGGGTGTGTATGTAGGTTTTGTGTAAAAAATTTGTTATAATTGTGTTTATGGTGTTTATTGTATAGTATTATGTAGTGTATTTGAGTGTATGTAATTAATTGTTTGTATGTTTTTAAAAGTGAATTTGATAATAAAATTATTTTTAATAAAAATTAAAAAAAAGAAAGAAAGTGGAATTATCACGCTATAACAGACTCGTGTGGAAATGGCGACAGTGTAGCTGGGTACCTTCCGCAGAACAGGTAAGTGCAGGATGGTGATGCAATCACAGGTCATTCATGGGGGACAATCTGTCAATGATTTAATACACAACTGCACTACTTAGGGACAAGTGAGGAATGGAACCATGACAATGTCATGTAGAAGTGTCGTCGTGGTCCTTTCCTTCTCCCATCCCCAAGGTAGGATGGAAGGATGCTGCAGAAAGGGCCTGGGCTTCAAAAACTGCATGGTTTCCAAAATTTTTCTTGGAAATTTCTAAAAGTACGCACTGCTTCCTTCAAGAAGAAAATTAATGAAGAATTACATCCCTAGCAAATAGGCCTCCTTTCCCAGAAAAACTTCTGAAAAATGTTGCCTTAGCTCTAGCAGCAAGCTGAAGTTTCAGAAAGGCTGACTCTCTGCCCATTGACCAATGGAAATCCTTGCAATATTGCTCTCTCTAGCCTGGGAAAAATACCTTTTCTTAGAAAGTTCCGTTACTATGACAAAGAACATTTATTCACTCTTGTTGCATTCTTCATCACTTTTATAAACTTCTAACATGTGCCCCAGGCATGCCACAACACCTGAAGTTACATACTGTTACCTTCAGACAGACAAAATTGAAAAGCAATCCTGCTATCCCATTACTCTATTCCCAAGTTCTGTTCAGAGTAATATGTAGAATATTAGATGAAACAGATAAAATAAAAATTACTTCAAATAGAATCATATTTCTTGCTGAATGACATCCCTGGACACAAATAAATTGTTCTGTTTTATTATTATTGTTCTGTGACAAAGGTTTTTGCTACCAAGTGGAACTCTGATACACTTCTACTTTCAAAATTATTACAATTTTTTATTTATATCTGTCAGCTTGCAAGATTAAGGCTATTCATACTCTAGGAAAAAAAAAACAGTTGTTGAATGCTGCAGTGAGGCTCAACAATCAAATCTATCTGCTGATCTGTTTATCTACAGAGGGGAAAAAAAACACATTTTTAAAGAATTGTTCAGAAATTACCTTCCAGAGGGGAACCTGTACTTTCTGCCCTGTACATTCACATAGCTGGTCTTTTTTTTTTTTTTTTAATGAGAGTAATCAAAGGGGGCACCTGGAGGGAAACCTTGTTAAAGTACAATAAAAATAAAGGCTGAGATGCTGCATCAGGAGCTACAATGTGTATCCTTGCAATGACATAGCTACATCTCTAACACAACACACAACGATACAAGCTGGGGCATCAAGTTCAGTGCACATTGCACTATGGAACCCATGGAGCAATAAGACTGCTTTGCAACAGCCACATTGCTGGTTTCTCTTTCACAACGTGCTCTGTGCTCCAGTCATGAAGTGTTCCAGGAAGCAGCTGGCTCGGAATGCAAGAGCTGTTGAGTAGTTAAGCCAGCCCAGGATAGTCATTGGTTATCCAGCAGGACGAAGGGAGAAGCAAGGCAGTAGTCAACATCCAGTCCAGAAGTCATATAGCAAGTTAGTCATCCAAATAAACAAAGCCAGCAAGGGGTAAAACAGAGTCCTAAGTAGTAGCCAGTCCAAGGTCCAGAGAACACAAAATGCCAAAGAATACCACCAGTCACCAAGAGCGGTGGTTGCGAGCAACAAAGCTGCCAGTGAACTGTTGGAGTATCTACAGCCAGCTGTCTCAAAGCACCAAGTGCTTACTTAATGCAATATCTCCTACTCTGGGACCAACGTATCCTCTCTTTACTCTCCTTTGCTTAGCGAATGGCTGTCCCATATCCTCCACCTCCTGCTGAGGAAGAAGATCTCTTCCCAGCCTCAACCACCAGCATATCTGACTCAGAGAGACCACCCACATCAATCCTGACATTCCTGGCACTCCAACTCTGTGTCTGAATCTTCTCCAGAGGATGAGTTATGACACAATGATCCAATGGTGTACTTACATCTCTGCTCCCTCTCCCTCAGCATATGAACATTGGAACAATTCAACTTTACACAAGTGTAAGTCAGTTCACACACTTCCCAACATGATGCTAACCAAAATGTTTTGGCCATACATTTTCCTATTGTGTGTAACAGTCCATTAATGAGATGCTATAGAAGGGAGGGAGGGATTTTTCCATGTCCTGACAGATGCTAAGAGCAATGAAACATTTTTTCTCCCATAGCTTCAAGACACTTGGGAATATTCCCCGCCCCTCGCCCCAGTGATGAGAAACAGTGCAGCTTTTCCACAAAAGTATGCATCTTCCCTAGAAAATACTAGTTTTCCAAAAGTTATGCAGATCCTCCTGAGAAATATGCAGCCTTTCTCAAAAAAACAGTTTTCAGGATGAAAAGGACTGCATTCAGGTAGCCACATGTGTACACTGTGCAAGAGTGTGTTTTTTAACATAGTAAACAGCAATGTTGCACAATAAATGTTACACAAAAAATCAATGTTGCACAACAAAGCCTTGTGGCTATTTTTCATGCAGTATTGCTGATTTTATATAATACTTCTGTTGTGCAATATTGCTGTTTGCTACATAAAAATGACAGTGTTGCACAACAAGAAATTTGCACAGAAAAAAATTTACTGTGCAAAAATTTTGCACAGCAAAAATCTAGCAAAATGTGGCACAACAAAACCATTTTTTGCATCAGGCTCAGTCAATCCAAGTTTCTTTTCCTACTGCATAACATTTGGGTTTTTTAACTTTCAAACTTGCAAAGCTTACAGCCACAATGTTGAATGCTTCACTGTATTGTTTGTATAGGGATATAGTAGGTAATTTAGTTTTGCATTTTTCTGCACTTTCCCCAAGTATATACGGAAAAACAATGAAAAGAAGTGAAAATTCTTCCCCCTTAGGAAGCTGTTGCAGTTTTCTGTGACTAGTAGAAAAAGACGAGGGTAAGTTTTGACTGCACAGCGGCACAGATTCTCAAAATTCTTGCACAGTTCTCAAAAACTTTGCAGTTTATGTTGTGCTAGGAACAGCAACAACAAATTCCCACAATTTATGCGAACTTTTGATGTGCCAGTTTTCTTCCCGAGTTTCTCAAGGGGTTGGGAATTTGAAATTTGACCCCAGTCAAGAAACTAATTAATTTCTGTTCCATCCCTAGATGGCGGGGACAATGCAGAAATGGATATGGATCTATTAGAACCAACAATCCTCTGTTCTTCACAAGGGACTTAGAACTGGCGTGCCTAATTGTCATGCCCCTTTTGTTTCAAGGGAATAAAGAGGAAGAAGGGGAGAAGACAAGGAAGATCTGACTGGTCGAACAGCTAAGCATAGCTATTCCTACATTTTTTGACCTGAATGATTTAAACTTGCGGGACCTTAATAGAGGATCTACTGCTTCTACCACCCAACAGCCAGGCAGAAACTTTCTCTCAAATGTACTGGCAGCAGAAGAGGAAGAAGAAATTTAAGACCAAAGAAGGATACAAACTTAGATTTCAAAGTGTTGAGCAATTTTAGAAATAAAATCATAGAATCATACAATTGTAGAATTTGGAAGGAGCCTAAAGCTAGTCCAGCTCCTTGCCAATGAAGGAATTTACAATTGAAGGCATATCTGTCAGATGGTCGTTCAGCTTCTGCTTAAAAAACAGAAATGAAAGGGAGTCCACTACATCCAGGTAATTCCACCACACTGCTCTTACAATCAGGAGCAAGAGAGTTCTGATAATGTAGATTTGTCTGGCCCAAACCATTTGTTCTAAGGAAGATACATTTTAAATTAAACCAGATTTCTTTTGAAACAGAATTTAAAAACACTTTCATGGAAATAAACAACATTGGCCATGTTAAGATAAGAAACCAGATATGCCATGAAACAAAGTGTTACATTCTAATTTTTTCCAATTTTATGGACTATGATTTGGTAGCTTTTTACCATTTATATAACCCCACAAAAACCAAACAGCATATTATTGCAGAAAATATGCCTTAGGAAATGCCTAAGAGGAGGAATGAAAAGGAGGTTGGTTATAACGAAACAAAAACTTTGCTTTTCTCAAAATGGTCTTTGAAGCAACCTGCATATTTTCAGAGAGGAAAACAATAAGGTAAAGACATCATTCTATCTAAAATGTAAAGAGTAATCCGTATCCTGTTAGTCAATTCAGAGGCTGTTCTCTGTCGTACAGAAAAATCATTGCACTATGGGGCAGGTGGTGACAGTGAAATTCATATGCATATCAACAGACCAGCTGGAGATGGTTCAGTGAGCATTCAGCCATTTTAGACATCAAGTGCAAAGCACTCATGTGGGAGAAGATCAGCTTGGCCCCAAAGGAAGGACTCAATCTGAAAAAGGCCAGAAATACAGCTTGCTCAACTAAATTGTGCACAAACATCCCAATAATACTATGTCTTCCCCTGTCCTTTCTACTGAATTCTCCTGTGGTCCATATAAATAAAGGAATAACTATAGATGAAGAGTAGAACATCGGCTTTGGCAGGTACCTCCTGGGCTGCAGAGCCCTCTGGACAGACTTCTTTCTCTACTTGCTGCCTTTTCACCTGATCTTTGGGGGAGAAATGCAATAGCAGTGAGGAACCTTCTGGAAATACTCTAGAGAAAACACCAACAGCCTCTTTTTCTTGCTGCAGCTTTTTGGAGATTGAAGAAAGGTAGGTAGAGCAGCTTAGGCCCTTTTCACACCTTACTTCATCGTGGAGGCATCAGGTATGGATCCCAACGTTGCCTCTGCCGGGACGGGAGCACAACAGGAGCTCTGTACTGGCTGCTTCTGGGATCCGGGATGCGCAATGGCTCCACCTCTTCCTGCCACAGTGCAGCCAGCTTCTGTCCCAGAAAGCACAGCCATTGTACTTCCAGGACCTCCCCAAGTAAGGTAAGTGCAGGAGCACAGGGGAATGGCAACACGATTGCTGGTCATTGACGGGGAAAACCCACCAATGATTTGGGGCACAATCACATTGCCTGGGGACAGGGGAAGGACGGGACTGCGACAATGTCCTGCATAAGTATTGTTCAGTTCCCGTCCCTCTCTGTCCATATGGCAGGTTAGGAGAGTGGCACAGAAAGGCACTTACAGAAGCTCATCTTGGCTGAACTAGGCTGATGGATCAGTGTTAACTTTTGCCGTTTTATCTCAGATCTCACAGTCCACCTCAAATGTAAAAGGAAATCAGTTTCTATAAGCAATACCTGCTCTTCCATTTAGCGGCTGCTTAAACCCATTTGGATGGGCCAGAGTTTGAATTCAGAACCTGGTCCTTCTGCATTTAATGGTGTTCACCCCAAAGGCAAAGAAGGCACAGGCCTGCAGCCATAATCCTTCCAGTCCATCCCATCTCCCTCTTCCTTGGCTATGCAGCACTAGGCTATATTCAGAGGATTGGATTGTGTTAACAGATGACAGGCTCACAAAGATGGCAAAAAAACAAAAGAAAACCGAGACACACTAGGGTGCATTTGCTGTATGCAAGAAAAGAGTATTAGCAGGAAAAAGCACATTTGTTATTCAGATGGGAACGTGCAACCAGATGGGCCTTGTCTACTTGCTCTTAATCAACGAGACCTGACCCGCTTCCCCCTTTTGCGTGAGGATTTCTTTAAAAATTACTTAAGATGTTGATGAGAGCTGGAAATCTGATGTCCACACAAATCCCTAATACCTTTGTACCTTTAATACATGGATTTGCTAAAGCCTACAGGGAGACGGTATTTAGCAAAGATTGACAATAAAGATAACAGCAAGAGTGGTCGTCCATAAGAATTACTCACTCTCTCGCTCTCTCTCTGTTTATGTGTGTGTGTCTGCCTGCATGCACACATGAGGGGAGGAGGATCTACTTTATTTTGTAGCCTAAAAAGAAAGTTTGGATTCACATGACTCCAGCATGTGTTTATATTCCTGGCATGATTCCTGAGTCTTCAAGGCACTAGATACACAATAGAGTCAATGTGGCACTTAGATGTGGCCTCCACATTCACTAGGGTTAGAGTCACAGGAAAAAAAAAACTGCAAATATCAAAATGTGTGTCTGCGGGATGGAGGCCAAGGCACGGTGGGAGGAATGGGCACCCAGGGTCCAAACCAGGAGAAGGAAAGGAGAGAGAAAGAGGGCGGGTTGGTGTTATACTTCCTTTGTCTCAACCACCTCCTTCCTTGTGTGTGAGGGAGCACTGGGAGGGGGTCTGTGCCAAGCAACAACTGATTGGGGAGGACCAGAGGCAGGTTTTAAAGGACTGGGTGTCTTGATCGGAGTTGCTGAGAGAGAATGTTTCCCCACAAAAGGCACCCTTGAGGTGGGGTGAGGGGTTGGAGAAACTTGGAAATAAATCCATGAAAGTTAAATCCACAAATGTGGAGGACTGACTGTCTACTGACCCAGTCCTGATACTCTGTTAACAGGGTGGGCAGCATTTTCCCCCCCACTAAGGGCCTTATTCCTAGCAGAGAAATAGGGTGAAGTCACCAGTCCACACAATTAGAAAGTTGGGCAGGGCCATTTCCTCTTCTTTCACAATTCACAATGATAGCGTTATGGTCCCACTTTAATTGCCATGGCTCCATCCTATGGAATCCTGAGGTCTGTAGTTTAGAAAGGTACTAGAGCTCTCTCTGGCTGAGCGTACTAAATATGCCTCCTTAAACTCCAAATCAATATCCCACTTATCAGTACCACATAACAGTTGGGAGGGATGCCTGGTTTTAAGGTGGGTTTGAGAATTTTGGATTGGGGAATAGATTATAGCCATGCCTTCCTTTCCTTTCCTTTCCTTTCCTTTCCTTTCCTTTCCTTTCCTTTCCTTTAATTAAAGACAAAAACAGCAAATGTATCACAGTTATAGATCTTGGGTCAAAAGACTTCCTCCACACACAAGGAAACAGACAGCAGATTGTAATGCACAGGCAAAATGAAATAAAAGGTTGTTTAGTTTATCCACAAACGATTGTACAGGGACTAAATTGTTCTGACATGCTCCAAAAGCAGAGTAAGCCATTCTGGACATACTGCACTCTTTTTCTCTGAGATTTCTGTAGAGATATTGCTCATGTTTCATTTCAGTGGAACTTGCAATCATAATTGGGTTGCCAAGATAATATCCGTACAAGTGTGATATGGTAAGACAATGTCAAAAAGAAAATAAAAAAAGAGATGTCTGCACCGTTGAAACAGATGACTTTCTGATATCAGGTTGTAGCAAATAATGTCATAGTGAATGTGGGAAGACAACTGTTCAATGTCAAGGCATTAAAGAGAGGGGCAATGTTAACACATCTCTCTGTGTGACAGTGTGTGATGCACAGACAACATCTCAACAGTGTCAAGGGGATGCTGATGTGAGTAGCATTGCAAATTTCAAACGAAAGCATGCTATTGGAATCTTTAACTCCTGCTTCATGCTCCAAAGAGGCGTTAAACTTTTTTAGCACCTCACATCTACAGAAGTATTCTGAAATACCATTTTATGCTTCCCACTATACTGTGATCACTTGAGAGGCACTATCTGATTACAATTACAACACTGGAGACTTGAGCCTCTTTGTAATATATTGTGGAAAGAAGGCATAAGACTGGTAGACCCAGAAGTACTTCACTTTCAGCCAGTTCATCACCACGCCGCAGGTGATGAGGTGCTTATTCAGAAAATATGTTTCCTGCTGAATTTTACTTACAGTATTCTGTCTCTCTACTGCTGATGGTATCCTAAATAGTTTTCTGATAGCACCATAGGCAGCTTCTGGCTCAATCTGTCAATGCAAGCCTGCGGCTGGATTTTTCTTCAGACAAGCAAAAAGAAGGGAATGTACATCTGGCACAACCTACAGGTATACTGGTTTATCAAACTGGGAGCTACTGTTGTGTCCATACTCTCCCCTCCCCCCACCGCAAGCCAGGTGGGAAAATCTTCCTTGTTAAAAACAGCTTCTCATTGCATTTAAACTGGAAATGCTGGTCTTGGGGAAGTAGAGGGACATAATAAATGAATACAATAAAGTAAAGAAAACGTGTGGTTTATTCTGACTACATATCAATTTCAGATCTAATCACAAAGCTGCTGCTGCTTTGATAGAGCTATGGATGGAGAAATGAATGTGTCTTGTTCAAATTCAATACAACTTGCCCTCACTTTTTTTTCCACTTCTAAAATAACGCTACTTTCAATAACTCAACTGTCCTTTGACATTTTCACTTCTCCAAAACTTTGCAACAGAGTATTCCAATCAAAAAGGGACACAGCAATGTTTTCACTGGTGGTAAATGTACAAAAATATGCATATTAGTGAAAACAGCTTTAAAGGCCTCATAGGCGTTTTCTGAACCTTACCGTTTCATGTTGTCCTCCAGTTGAGATCCCGGTAGCACCTCTGCCAGGAAGACAATGCAATGAGAATGCTCCTTGCACCCTGGACAGGCTCCCTGTAGAAGGGAGTGCGATGGACATGTCTCTTCTTTCCGGAATGCAGCCAGGCACTTTCCCAGGCTGCACTGCGGCAGGAAGTGACTCCATTGTGCTTCTGAGCCTTCCGCAGGACAGGTATGTGCAGGACAGTCGCACAATCAGGGGCCACTGACAGGGAAAATCTATCAATGATTTACTCCATGATTGCACCAGCTGGCAACCGGAGAAGAACGGGACTGTGACAACGTCTTGTGGAAGGGTCACTGTGGTCCCAACTCTTCTCCTATCCCCATGCCTCCTGCGGAAAGGGTCATAGAGGGATAATGGCTTGCTCAAACTGTGGACAGTTAAATCTTAGTATAAAAATGCAGGTACTTAGATAACTGAGGACAAAAATGTGTACAGACATCCATGTATACTTTAAAATAAATTCACTCTTTGGGATGAATTGAGCTGTGTTGTGCTGAACTGAATGGGAAAAATCTCAAAGTGTTGGAAGAATTAAAGTTGAGGCTGGGCTTCCAACCTTAGATAAAAGTCTGCCAAAAAACAAACAGAGACTGCAGCTGAGATTTGGAAGAAACAGAGATGCCTATTGGCTCGCCCCCCCCCCAACTGCTAGAAAGCCTTTGGTTGTCACTGCCTAAAAGCCAAATGTCTGCACTGTAGTTTAAGGAAGTAACAATATGTGAGGATCAATACATCGTCTGTTCCTCAGCTTCTGTCTTTTCTATTTAGCTGGAATGTTTTATTTTATTTTAATTTTCTTTTCTCTAAGCAGTAATTGCCTTGAGAGTAGAAACACATACTGATTTTATTCAGGTCTGTTAAAGGAGACCTCCTTGCAAACACTGTTGCAACACAGAAGAAATTTTGCTACTACAAATCTATAGTCTGCAATCTTGTACTGTGACAAGAGATTCCAAGGTACGAAGAGCTGGTAAAACAAGCTCGCTTGAGTGCATCTTTCACACAGCAATGAACATGACCGTGACTATTCGAACCCTGTCTTTCATCAAGGATTTTAAATTTTAAATCTTGTCAGGCACATAGAATTAAAAGCTCAGGCACAGCAGAAATTAGCTGTTTAGAGCATTTTGCTTTCTTAATAGGAAGAGAAGACTGCACGACCTAATTAAGCAACTTAAAAATAAAATGTATACTTTGTGGAGAGATTTTTTTTTTTTAAAAAAAAAGAAGCCTATGATGAATTGGCTTGTGAGTGTACACTTCTCCTGAAAACACTGAACTTGAAAGGGAGATGCTTTCAGCCGCAACTTTCACCATTCTTATATTTCATAGAATCATAGAGTCGGAAGAGACCCCAGGGGCCATCCAGTCCAACACCTGCTATGAAGGAACACCCATCAAAGCATTACCAACAGATAGCCATCCAGCCTCTGCTTAAAAACCTCCAAAGAAGGAGACTCCACCACACTCCCCGACAGCATATTCCACTGCTGGACAGCTCTGACCATCAGGAAGTTCTTCCTGAGGTTTAAGTGGAATCTCCTTTCCTGCAGCTTGAATCCATTGCTCCTTGTCCTAGTCTCTGGAGTAGCAGAAAACAAGCCCGCTCCCTCCTTGACATGACATCCCTTCAAATACTTAAACAGGGCTATCATGTCTCCTCTTAACCTTCTCTTCCGCAGACTAAGCATACACAGCTCTCTAAGCCATTCCTCGTAGGGCATGGCTTCCAGACCCTTCACCATTTTGGTTGCCCTCCTTTGGACATGTTCCAGCTTGTTGATGTCCTTCTTGAATGGGACAAAAGTATTAAAAATAGCAACAGTGCAATTTTAGCATGGCCCCAGGAAACAGAGGTAGACTATTTAATCCTTTCCATATTTTTTGGAAACAGTTCTCTGCATCTTCTAATCAGTCAGTGGACTGGTTAACCATGAGCCACTGTGCTCAGTATCATTAGCTGTGTGAAAAGCCCTAAGTGGCTCTGCATTTAGAGACTTAAGGGAGTGTTTTCTCCAACACTATGTGGAATTTAAGATCAACTGGAGAAGGTCTCAGAGTGGGGTGACTCATGGACCTACTGAATATGGAAGAGCAAAATGCAACTTAGGTATGGAAGTAGGAAGCTCTAGCTGCCTTCACCTATTAATATCATTCAGGAATCAGACAGAATCAAACAGTTGGAAGAGACCACGACGACCACTGAGTCCAACCCCTTGCCATGCAGGAACACACACTCAAAGCACCCCCAACAAACAGCCATCCAGCCTCTGTTTAAAAACTTCCAAAGAAGGAGGTAACATATTCTACTCTCAAACGGGTCTTATCATCAGGAAGTTCTTCCTGAGGTTTACATGAAATCTCCTGTTCTGTAGTTTGAATCAATTGCTCCATGTCCTAATCTGTAAAGCACCAAAAAAAAAACAAGCTTGCTCCATCTTCAACATGACATCCCTTCAAATATTTGAACATGGCTATCATGTCACCTCTTCTTTCCTTCAGGCTAAACACTCCTAGCTCCCTAAGCGGCTCCTCATAGGGCATGGTTTCCAGATCCTTCACTAGTTTGGTCACCCTCGTCTGGACATGTTCCTCATTACAGTCATCATTATTGTTATTGCTATTGTGCATGTGACTTACATAATGTGTTGGATTTTCTATTTGCTGCTTCATTTTTCATGGTTTATTTTAACAAGTTTTAATTCTTTGCAGTTAAAATACAATTTTAATTTTTGTATGTTGTGAATTTTAGCTATGTTTGTTTTAACTGCTGAAAGACACCTTAGTCCCAAGCTGGGAAAGGGCAGAGGGTGTAAATAAATAAAGGAGGAGGAGGAGGAGGAAGTTTTCACATAAGAAATTTCTTTTTCTCCCCCCTCTCTCCCCCACACACATTGTTTCTATCAGCTGTGCACCTCCAAAAACCATCCTTATTTTCAATTTTAATTTTTGTAAAACAGCTTGACTCTTTTTTAAAAAGAAGCTAAATGTCTTATACAATAAATAAATAACCATAGCAGCAATTTAAGAATATGAAGCAGAACCCTGGTGGAGCAGAGCACACAGTCTAGACTGGTCCATAGTGATCTTTCCAATGCTTCCGGTCTTCAAACACTTTGGGAAGACAACAGCCATTTTCTGCTGTAGCTTCCCAACAACCACTATTCCAAGGCATATACGCTCTGAACCTTACATTTCCATGTACTCATCACAGTGACTAACAGCTGTGTGTCCACCTGTGCAACCTAACCTTGGTTATCGGAGCTTCAGTTTCATCAGAACCTCTCTAGCTTCCTAGGGATACTTGCAATGCATCTCTTTTAATCCCTCTCATCAGATGGTTGGGTGACAGGTGGAAAATTGTTCTGCCACTAAAAGAAAACAAAATTCATTTCCCCTGGAAATTTTCTGCAAGGACACCCCCCCAATGAATGTGCAGTAAGTTGTGGAAATAAATCTGAAATATCACACAGAGGCAGCATACAGAAGATCACTAAGCATAAACCTATTCCCTAGCTTGTCAGACCATCAGTGGTGGAAGGTTGATTTCTGTTAATGTGTATTAAAGAAAGCCTTCTAGTACGATGCAGGGTTTTCTTATATGAAATGAGTATCTATTGTGTTTTTACGCATCCCCTTCCTTTAAACTACACATTGTGCCTTCTAAACATCTGAGCATATGTTTCTCTTACATCTTGTACAAAAGACCAAGGAAGTTTGTTGTTGTGTGTCTTCAAGTCATTTCTGATTTATGGTGATACTAAAACAGGATTTTATTGACAAGATTTATTCAGATGAGGTTTGCCATTGCCTTTCTCTGAGGCTGAGAGAGGGTGCCTTGCCCAAAGTCACCCAATAAGTTTCTGTGGGCAAGCAGGAATTTGAACCCTGGGTTCTCAGAGTTCTAGTCCAAAAAACAAACCACTTCACTGTGCTGTACCTAAAGTTTTGTTGTTACATGCCTTCAAGTCATTTCCAAGGTATGGGAACCCTACACCAGTTCTTGGCCAAGGAGGCTGATGTTTAAAAACCCATTTTACAAATGTGTAAGTGGAAAGCATAAAAAAATTCATCAAAGGACTGAAACCAGATCTCAAAGGAAGGGGTTTAATGTCTCTTTGTAATGATATCTTCCTAGTGATCCCATTATTATATTTCAAAGTGGTGATTACAGATCATGAGTGATATCCCACAAACCTGGGGCCTGAAAAGCTCTCTTCTCTTAATCCTTTTTTTTGCTGAAATCAAGAAATGAAATGGAAGACAGTTTCTTCCACATCCTCACCTGCCCACACCAGCATTTCTCCTCTCCTCCAGCTCCGAACGAGAGCTAAACTATGCTTCTCAGTTTTATGCTCTTCAAGTTGTAGTGGAGAAAAAAAAATGCAGATGGATTCCCTGATAGAGGTGTAATTTGTCACTACGTCTCTTCTCAAGGGATATAATTTGTCACTAAGTCTCTTCTCAAAGGGGGCAACAACTAATTTAGACATGTTGATTCAACCACAAGAAACTGGACCTCAAAAACCATGCAGTTTTTGAAGGGTATTCACAAACCAACTTTTTCTTTGCAAAATTTGCACATGGTTGTTTTGTATAGAAAACAGCATTCTCTGCACAGGAAACAGTTTTCTCTGTGCAAAAAATAATAAACCTATGTCAATTTTGCTCAGAATAATGCTGATCTGTTTGTTGTGAATTTGAGTCATATGTTTGTTTTAACTGTTGAAGAAGGTTCTCATCAGTAAAGAATTCTTCTTTTGGGGGCTTCCCGATACTCAAAAAAAAAGGGGGAGGTTCTTAAAATCTTTTTTTTTTCAACTATTTTTGATGATACTTTCCCTCCCTACTACCTGGTGGTACTTAACACTATTGTAAGAGTGGAAGCTAGAAGACCTTTTCCAGAGGTAGGAAAGCCTATGACTCTTGAGATACAGTCTAACTACAGCTGCCATCTCTCCTAATCACTGGCTATAATGAGGAAGGCTGATGAGATTCCAAAAAGGATCTGGAAGACCACAGTTACCTGTTCCCTCAAATGCCACTGTTTGTCTGCAAAGAGCGATTTTTCAATTGCATGGAACAGAAGATGTTTTTAAGAGTGTGTGTGCATACGTGTGTGTAAAGTAGAGTGGGGGAGTAAGAACAGCCCTTGCATTAATTTTGAGAAGACGGAGCACTTGGGCATTCAAAGTGATGATTGGAGAACTCCTGTGTAAGGATAGTTTCACAGGAAGGCAATCAGATGACAACCTAAGGGCTTACATATCTCTGTGGGTGAGACTGCCACTCCTGCAGAGGAAAGGAAAGACAAAAATAATGGAGTTGCAACTAAGTTCTATTTTTTCCAAGATATCAAATAGTGATCTATTGATTCTTCTCTCTCCAAACTATGCAAGAGAATAGGTAAAAGCAAAATAGATCTGGCTAATGTTATTACCATGCTTTGAAAGATATTTATTATAAAAAAAAAAAAAATATTCCCATGATCATCTCCCTCTGTCATCCTCTAGTTAGCTCAATCTTGTACACATTACAAACACACATATGATATAGCTTAATTAAAAACATGCATTAAAGAAAACATTATTCAATTAGAACTTTAAAATAATTGGTATCTCCCCCCACCCACCACCTCTGCTACAAACCAGCATAGTCCAAGTGACATATAGTCCAAGAGTCAAGCAGAGGAGTAATTAAAGATGTGTACAAATATACACCAGGACAAATTAAGAGATGGCTGGGGCTCAATAGTTTTACATTCTAAAGGGGTTATTAGCATGGATTGGGTATTGTTCTTTTTTTTTCCCCCAAAGAACCACAGCATTGGAAGGGACATCAACATTCCTCTAGTACAGTGGTTCTCAACCTGTGGGTCCCCAGATGTTCGTGGACTTCAGCTCCCAGAAGCCCCAGCCACTATGGTTAATGCTCAGGGCTTCTGGGAGCTGAAGTCCATGAACATCTGGGGACCCACAGGTTGAGAACCACTGATCTAGTACTTCCCCTGTGAATGAAGGGATCCACAGCTAAAAGATTCAATGCCCGTTTTAAAATCTCCAATAAATGGGAATTCACCACTTTCCAAGGTAGTGTATTCCTTTGTCAAACCAGCTCATCAGGCAGCTTTTTCTAATTTTTTGTCAGAATCTCCCCCCCCCCGCGCCCCAAATTTGAATCTATTGGTTTGGGTCCTGCCTTCTGAAGCAGCATGTCTTCCATATGAAAGTCCTTTAGATATTGGAAGATGGCTACTATGTCATCTCTCAGTCTTCTCTTCTTGGGCTAAACATGCCAATTCTCTCAACTCTATCTCCCAAGGCTTGGTTCCCAGTCTCTTTAATATCTCTGTCAGTCTCCTATGGATACATTCCAGGTAGTCCAGATCTCTTAAAACTGTGGTGCCCAGAACTGAACACAGTTCTCTGCATGAGATATGGCCAAAGTAGAAAAGAATGGTACTTCCTTTGATTGGACCACCACAGTTTTGTTGATTTAGCCTAGAACTGCACTCCCTCCCCCTGCCCTCTCTCTCTCTTTGCTACATAAGCCAGTATTGATGCGTGTTTAACTTCTGGTCTCTTCAAACCCTGACATCATCTACTAATACCCCTCCCTACCCCTACCCCTAAAATAGACTAGATCTCACAAGTGCTAGCCATTTGCTAAACCTCCAACTTTCGAAATATCCATCTAATTATAATTTTCCAGCACATTGCTGTTGGGAAAACATGTCAATTCCATATCGGCAATCATTTAAAGAGGAATCAAAAATAAAAATTCCAACACCACAGTTCATTTCCATCAACCTATGATGTGAAAAAAGCGTACAGTTCTGGTCACAATGCCACAATAAGAGCATTGTCCTGGTCCGATTCCCTTTCCTATCCAAAGCACATCGACTGAATTAACTGAATCAATCAATTGCACTTCAGCACTGCAAAGCCTTCATAAATGAGATGGAAAGAATTTGAGATTAAAAAGGAAAGGGGGAAAAAGAAGCGGAAGTCAAAAACCAGCATATTCAACCAGTCAAGCAGAGGGATTAGTACTTATTATTGTTGCTCTTTCTGCTTAACTCTTATTTATTTGAATTTTATTCATTACATTTCATCCCACTTTTCCACTAAAAATAATGTTCAAGGAGGCAAGTAAACATCATTAAAGTAAAAACCAAACAAATTAAAATGTGACACGGTCATCTTTAAGAGGGAGATGTTACTATGAGTACACTATCATAATCTCCAGACATGAGATATGGGGTGCAGCTGTCCAGCAACCTTTAGTCTCTCAGTAGAAACCAAAATACTTTTCCTTTCTGTTCTCCAGGCTGAGGTTGACATGTGCTCCTCCTACCATCTTCTCCAAGAAAGAGTTCAGAAAGCTTGACTTTTTCTTATTTTTTAAAAAAGCAGTCAGTTTTCTCTCATTATATCTGAAACGTAAGCTTTAGTTAATGTTAACTGTGGTTAAAGAAAAAATAAATCATTGTCCAAAGTAACCACTAGCCTTATTCAGATGTTCAACATACAATCATCCCTCCACATTCACTGGGGTTAAGGGCACAAATAACTCTAGCCCCTTCCTCTATATTCAACACCCAAAAAGTATGATCCACATATTCAAACCACCATGGATGCTTTCAAGGCTTTGGGTTTCCTTTGCAAGGCAGTAGCGGGTGGCTGGTGGGGCCTGCCCCCATCTCCACTGCTGCCCTACACCATTTTTAATAGGGACTTATAAGCCTTATTCACAGTCTCTCAATCTCATAAGGCTTGCAGTCCATATTAAAAATGGCAGAGGGCAGCAGCAGAGGTGGCAGCAAATAATCCATGAATAATCAAATCTGCAAAAGTGAAACTTGCAAATATAGGGGCTGACTGTAATAATTAAGTAAACCCACAGGAAAGGGAGTGAGCCAGACTCGCCCCCTTCTACTGTCGCTTGGCTTAAGCGAAAAGTGACACTTCTGAAGAAGAGAATGTCTTTTATGTACAGAGGATTTTCCGGGGCTACTAGCTCCGATGGAGCTTCTCCGCGTACAGAAGAGGTTCTGCTCTTCGGAGTTATTGCTTCTCATGTGGTCAAAGTAATGACAGAAGAAGAAGGGCTAATATACTTCTTTCCTCCTAATCTTAATTGCTTCCCCAGGTTCTGACAAATAGCCAAAGTGCCTTTGGTTTAAAATAGAAGTCAAAAGTTGCAACTTTTTCTTTTTTATTTGGAGACACACTACAGGAGAAGTGAAGGGAAGCCCTTTCATGTATTGCCCACTCCGTTACACCCCAACAAGGCTACTATGAAACCATGGACCCACGTAAAGTATGATTCAGTCCTAGCCAAATTCTGAAATTTAGATTCCCTCACCAGAGAGCAATTTGGACAACCAGAGGTCTTCAGTGTTTCAACCACTGTCTTTTTGTGGATGGTAAGAAAGCCACATATTGCCTGCACTGTGTTTCTACTACACATTTAAATATTTCACTGATGTTTTCTGTTGTACTCCCTTCAGTAGTTTCATGTGAAATTTACACTTTGGGGAAATTAAGAGAACCATTTTGCATAAACCCAATTTATAACAGTTGCATCAGGGCAGAGAGTTTATCTCCACCAATGAGGATTAATATGATCTTTAGAAAACACTAGTGGCCTTCCCTTGCCAGGCGAGATGAATGTGTTATCCTATTGTAATCCCATATGTATTCTAAATCTGTGTCTTACTTATGCATATTTATAAAAATGATATATTGCATTTATTAAATATTAAATGGATTACAAACTTGAAGAATCCTTCATGCATTTATTTAACATCTTGGTATTTTTTTAAAAAAAGAGTACATGGAATACATAAATCTCTTTTTCTTTAAATTCACAAAAGGTTTCCTCCACCAGCATTCTAAATAAGCAAAACGGTAAGGAAAAGGCTTTTAGCATCCAATGTGCAAAGAATACAAAAGTACATTGCAGAGGTGGAGGCAAGGAGAGAGATTTGACTCCAAAAGCATTTATAGGCCAGTATGGCTAGGCAGTGATGCACAGAGGTTATTTTCTGGATAGCCTGAGGTCTCTTCTATTTAAAGAATTGAGACAGAAATCAAGGAAGCCCTAACTGAATTCTGTAACTATAGGAAACCCAAGCAAGCCCAGCACTCTTCTGATTGTATGACAGCTGGCAATAAAGACTGTGGTCAAAGGACTGACCTACTCCTTGAAGATGTTCAAATGTAATACAGTAAATCTACGCTAAGAACACAGATGAGAGATGGTGTGACGGAACCCCTGCCTAGGCTGGCATTTCAGTTCCAACCCTTGGGCTCCAATCTGTCACTCTGCCCTAAGGATCCCCCTCTGGATATAGTAATCAGGCCTCAAGGTGACTGCTGTACTGGACAAGTGGATGTGTTGGTTGTTTGGCTCTGTCTGGTAAAGTGTGACCAGTTTTCTTTGTTAGGTAGGAAAATAAAATATCCAGGCAAGAGGCATCAGCCATTTCCACAGTAGCCTGTTATAGGGCCTTTCTGCTTTGCTGAGTCCAAAGAGCTCACTGGCTGAGAATTCTAAATGCCCTCCCCAAACTGCAAACCCCAGGATTCCATAGGATGTTGAAAGTGGAATAATAGCACTATAACAGGCTAGTGTGGAAATGGAGATACAAAATTAAAACAGTAAAGTGGTATTGTACAACAATCAAATTAAACATGAATTCTCTGAACTCTTTCCACATTCTCAGCTCCTATAACCCTATTCAGATTTTATCCATCCCTCTCCTAACTAGCTTGCACTCTCTTTCTGTCTTAACTCTATTTAATCTTGTCCCATCTAACTGTTTACTAGACTAGCCTCTTGGTTACTTTCTTCTCCCGACAGCTCTGTCATCTTCACAGCATTCAGTGAGCTGTAACTGTCTGGTTCCACACAGATTTGTCCAGCTTCTCACTTCTGACTAGCGATCAGACACCTCTACATGAGCAATTCTCCCAGTGTCATAATCATTAAAACCTATGCATGGAATACCAAAGCTGTTCTAGAATGCAGTATTCTGAAAAAGAGCATGGCCATTTTTCTAGAACTGTATTTGAGAGAAAGACAGACAGATGGAAAGACACACAGATGGAATAATCAGACAAACAGATAGACAGACAAGAAAAGACAGAAGACAGTGAGAGAGAAGCAGATACTCTCAAATTCATATAAATAAGGATTATTCCATGCAAATAGATGAGAGTGTAACTGCGGCTATTCTGCCTGTCAAGTTCTATTAAATGTACCACATGGATTGCAATTTGGAAGACTGTTGGAAAAGAGAGGACAGGAAAACATCTCTCTTGCCCCCAGTAATGGGGCCAGTGATATATTGCAAAATGAACACCTAAATCAAGGGTGGGCAAAGTCTGGCCTATGGTCTGCACATGACCATTGGAACTCCTAAGCCTACCAGAAATTCCTCAGACTACAAAAGAAAAAGTGCAATCTTGCTCCAAATCCACTTAAAATGTGCCCTAAGCACAGCAATTTTGCTTCCCCTGACCCTCCAAAGCTCCTCAAACTTACCCAAAACACATAAGATATTTTTAAAATCAGCCAAAAAGTGTCCAAAATGGCAGCTGGAAATGATGTCACTTCACTTTGGGTGTGTCAAAACGGGGTGGAAAAATGGCCATTGTCCCTTCTGTAAGTTGCTCACCTTGATTTCAGTGCAGGTTAATTTGCTACATGGAACTTCCTTCTGTAAAGAATTTACTAAACATTGGGACTAACCATGCTGGCCTACATTCTTCTCTACTACAGTACCTCCCTACCAGATTCCATTGTAGCATTGGCTATTTCCACACTACACTGTTATAAGTGCTATTATTCCACTTTCCTGTGGAATATCCTGTGGAATCCTGGGCTTTGCAGTTTAGGGAGGGGCCTTTAGAATTCTCTCCCAGAGAGCTCTTTGGCCTCAGTAAACTATAAAGCCCAGAACTCCACAGGATGTTGAAAGTGGACTAATAGCACTATAACAGCATAGTGAGGAAATGGCCATTGTGACCTGTCTTAAGGAAGGCAAGATCCTCACAAAACAATAACAATGAAAAGAAAAATAGAAATAGAAATATAAAAAAATTTAAAAAGCAAAATCTCAACTAATATATGGAATTGCTTAACTGCACTATTTCGTTTAAGAGCTTCCTGGAAATGCTATTTTCTCCTTAGAAAATGTAAATTCATATTAATGTTTAAATTGGTGCCTCCTCCACCATTAAAAAGATCCCGCTAAATGTCTACAAATATATTTGCATAATGACACTGCTGCAAACATATTTCATTAAGAAGGGAGTTATTTGATGTTTACTCAGTTTCAAATTGATATTTTCCTCCGAGACAATCCAATTATGGTGTCAGCTTTTTTTTTAAAAAAAGAAACTCATTTCTTTTATTTGTTTTTCCTTCTGTACATCTTACAATCAAAGTATGTATGATGTTGAATACATGGATTGCTAATCTGTGTATCTTAAAATTATAAATGGTGGCTATAAGGAAAGCTGATCAGGAAGATCAGCCCAACATTTTGCTGCCTGAGGTTAAACACACACACACACACACACACAGATACAGACACAGTTTGTGGAACTCAAGATGGATAACAATTTGAGTTAACCCCAAATACAGTTAAAGGTATGGCCAGAAAAAAATGTTTTAAAAACAATTACGTGATCATGTAAAATATTAATTACAAACAATATTTTTTTTAAAAAAGCAATTAAAATGTTACTAAAAATGATAAAAGTATACATCCAAATCCAGCACATATTAAAAGACCTTCTGCAGCAGATAATTATCACTCAAAGCCTAGATAAACAGAAAAAAAAATCCTCACGGCCTTGGTACTGATTTTTATATATTTTTTTAAAAGATACATCAAGCCAGAGAACTGAGAAGGGATAGCCATAGACTGATCCCCTGTTTACAGTCCTATGTGACTTTGGCACCATGTAGGATCTGTGGTAGGATGAGCATATGCAGTCCTCCCTCCACATATGCCGGTTTGACCTTCATGAATTTGAGTATTTGCAAGGTGTGTGCGTGTGTGTTTTTCCTCCTCCCATCCTCCCCTTCCCATCCCCTTGCATTTTCCCACATGTGGAGAAAGAAGAGGCGGAGTCATTCACAGTTTTTCCACTTTCACAAGGGTTCTGTGCCCCAAACCCTTACAAAAGTTGAGGGGCCACTGTACAACACCACCCAGCCTTACCATACACCCCCCAACACATAAACACATACACACATGCATGGGAAACAGGCAGAGTCAGAGAAGCCTCTGGCTAAGTTTCTGAAGCCAGACGCAAGTGGACTCATAGAATCCCAGGGGTCATCCAGTCCAACCCCCTGCCGTGCAGGAACATACATCAAAGCACTCCCAAAAGATGGCCATCCAGCTTCTGCTTAAAAACCTTCAAAGAAGGAGATTCTACCACACCCCGAGGCAGCATATTCCACTGCCGGACAGCTCTGACTGTCAAGACGTTCTTCCTCAGGTTTAGAGGGAATCTCCTTTACTGCAGCTTGAATCCATTGCTCCTTGTCCTAGTTTCTGGAGCAGCAGAAAACAAGCCCGCTGCTGTCACCATCAGCTCTGAAAACTGCCACAGTCCTTTGGAGCACTTAGTGCTGCTACAAATCACCTTGCATCTGGCAACAGGGTCATAACCAAGTGCTTCTTTGATCCTTCCCCGTGGCCAAATGTGGTGGATTTAAAAGCTGAACACTACGCTGCAGGGAAGGCTTTCAGTGCTGTGGAGGGAAGAAGGGAATATGAATGACAACAGCACCAAAAAAGGATACACAGGTATAAGGGAAACTTACACATGCACATATCACTAACAGAATGCAAGCCCTTATGTGTCTATTCAGGATCTGGTGAACTATTATGGGCTATGCTTGGAAAACAGACTTCTGGACTATGTAATGGGGGGACAGGTTCCACCACTGATCCTTCCTGTGAGTACAGAGGCATACAAACTGTAATTCATGTCCAAAATGCTTGAGGACATGAGAAATGGCTTGCCTTTGCAACATCTTTGGCCAGAACAAAGCTGTTAAAAAAGATGGGCCTTTCTAGAAAGAGAAAAGATAGAAGTGGTTGTTCATCCAATGAGAGTTCCCATTTGCTCAAAATCAGTGCATGGAAAGCAGCTCCCCTCCCAGGGTCCATTATTGACTTAGCATTGTGGCTTATCAGACTTTGGACCAAAAATGTCTTTGCTGACGCAAGCAGTTGCATGCAGCGACAGGACAATAATAAAAATAATAGCTGTACTCAGCTCCTAATTGCACCTTGTGCTACAGCGCTTACTCTTAGCTAAAGTAGCATTTTATTTACAGGACTCATTGGCCAGAATGAGTTGGGAGAAATCTTTCACCCCTCCTCCCACCAACTCGATTCACAAATCAATTGTCATGATTAAGGTTTAAAGGCTTTGATGGGGCTAACTGCTGATTCAACGGCTGGAGAAGATGCTTACTGCTGAGTTATTTGACTCCAGAATGGACTAGAGAGATACAGCATGCTGTAGAAAACAGAAACTATGATTACTGATAGCAGGTGAAGGGGGAAAGATGGGACTGGTTCATCTTTCTCTCCTTTTCTTTTTTAAGGTGGCAATGTACAATGCAGTTCAAGAGACAAAAAGCAGCTCCCCAGATGAAAGTGTTGAGGTGACATGTTTTAATTTGTTGTATCAACATTGTTTGTGGGCTTTAAAAACAGGTGTGTTGGGTCTTTGTATTACCTTTTAAAAAATATGTCCTCTAAACAAGTATTTCTGTGTTTTAACTTAAATATTGAATATGCAATCATTCACTCTGTTTCAGGAGTGGACACGTTATGGAAAATCATTTTTAGCTTGGAGAACTACTTCAAGTTCTTCTGAAATCTGCAGGTAGCCACATCACACTGTTACAGTTACCACTGCTGGGGACTGAAATTAAGGTTCTGTCACTTCCAGTTGTTTTTGGAAGTCATTTGGGCTCCAAAATACCAGTAGAAAGTGGAATGTGACCCCAGAGACATATCTTCTTGGCTGAAATATATTTGGAGAGTCCAACATGTAACATTTCATATATGAAAATTGGGACACATGGTCATCAACATCAGAGTATGGAGAGATGGCATCAGTTTGCTTTTGCCTGAGTCTACTGGGAAGGGCAAGATTCCACCCCTTCCTGCCCCTGTTGATTTAACTGAGTGCCATCTCCTTTTGTAATCTGAACTGAGGCCCTTTCCGCAGCACCACCACCCCATCTCTGCATTGGGACAGGAGAAGGACAGGACCACAAGATCGCTTCTGCATGACATCATCATAGTCCCGTCCTTCTCCTATCTCCAGGTGGCCAGATAGCAGATTAAATCAGTAATGGGACACACGATCACACCACCATTCTGTAGTTACTTATCCCGTGGAAGCCCCACAAGTGTGGTGGCCGCGCTTCCTGCCCCAGCACAGCCTGGGAAAGTACCCGGCTGTGCTGTAGAAGGAAAAGGCATGGCCATTGCGCTCCCTTCCACAGGGAGCTGGTCCCATGCAGAGGGGAGCACTTCCACTGTGCTCCCCTCCCAGCAGAGCCATCATGAGATCTCCACTGGATGACTTTGCGAAAAGGTAGTGTGTGGAAAGGCCCTCAGTTTACAGCAACTGAAGTAAGCTGAAGATGAAAGCAGAAAAGGAGAGAGAAACTGGGACATTTTAAAAGCAGATGAAAAAGTGGGATAACAAATGATTAGTCAAGATTGACTTGGCCAGATTGGGACAGTTGGAAGACATACAGGCCATTTCTACCCTACACTGTTCTAGTGCTATTATTCCACTTTCAATGTCCTGTGGAATCCTGGGGTTTTCAGTTTAGGGAGGAGCCTTTAGAATTCTCAGCCAGAGAGCTCTTTGGCCTCAATCAACTACAAACCTCAAATTCCACAGGATGTTGAAAGTGGAATAATAGCACTATAAGGGTGGGAAATGGCCACGGTTTCCTAGCTTTTGTTCATTTTCCCTCTACCTGGAACAGTGGCTTTCTGACTAGCCCACACACCATGCCTTGACTGTGTTAGACCTTGCCAGACAGAGGTTCCCTAGCGTTCTGTCCCAGAACTGGGTATAGTTCCTCAAGATTTCATTTGATGCTGAATACTGACATACATTCCTGCTACAGGATACTTATCAATGGTAAGTGATGTAGCAGATGGTTTACAACAGAGAAGCATGCCATTCCTTTTACTGAGGGAGTCCAACATCCCTTCACAGCCAACGGTATAACAAATTCTATCCAGACTATCCCTGGATGGCCATTCAATTCTCTATGGCTGAATGTATGAGGCCCTGCGCTGGTGGTCACCTCTCCCTGGTGAGGGTAATGGAAGATGGACTCACAAGAGTTCTATAATGCAGAAGCAAACCAAGAAAAATCAAAGCATGCAAGGGTGACCCATCTCCCCCTAACAGCTATGAGAACTGGGTAAGTCGGTTAGCAACAGAGGAAAATTCACTCCTCCAGTCTGTTCCGAGCCTTCAAGTTTCTTCTCAGCCTAAAATTTCCAAACTATTGCAAAAAGCATCTAACAAGATCACTGATATTAATTAACTCCTTTTATAAAATTGGACAGCTTTAATGTTTGGCCATGCTAACAAAGACTCCAAAATCCATCTGCCTGGTGGCAGAAACCCAACTCGCTATGCCTAGTATACAAAAGCTCAGGTTCTCAGGAAAAGAAAGGTCTTTTGCTTCTTACTAAATACACAGATCTTTCAACAGAAAAGAATTAAAGTTTGAGATGCAGCACTCCAACAGCACATATTTCAGGTTTCTGCTGCATAGCAGTTTTTTTAAAAAAAAAAAATCCAAAAAGGCATCTAAGCAATAGCAATGCTTATTTTTGAGCTGAATATTCTTGGGGCCTGCTTTTTAAGTTGTCAGCCAGGTTTGATAATTCTTTAAAAAAAAAAAAAAGAAATGGAAAAAAAGGGGGATTACATTTTGATTGCTAGCTTTGTTTTCCCCAAGTTGGCTTATAAACAATTTCCCTTCCAGTGAGATTAGTACCAGTCCCAGCTTTCTCTCCCTAAAACATCTGCCGAAAACAGAAGGCAGAGACAGATTGTCACTATTGTCAGTGATGCAAATCTTCATTTGGAAGGAAAACAAGATATGCAAAATGTAGTCACTTTTATGGGGGGAGCAATGGCAAGTGGCCATTCATTTTTAGCAATTGTTTTGGTATCTGATGGAATGTAGATATAGGTAAAGGTAGATACTGTTAAGGTGAATTCCTGATAAAGTGATGCATTAAGCTGCATGGATGTGAAGGGTTAACACAGTGGTTCCCAATCTTTGGTCCCCCAGGTGTCTTGAACTTCAGCTCCCAAAAATTTATGACTTTTGTCCAAGCTGGCTGGGGCTTCTGGGAGCTAAAGTCTGAAACACCTGGAGGACGAAAGTTTGGGAACAAGTGGGCTAACACTTAGGCCAGATTTACCATTAAGTAAAGTAAGGCCAATGCCTCAACTGGAAGACACTAGAATGTGGACGGGGCAGCAGTAGCAACCACATGGCCATTCCACCTGAGTTTACCAGCCTTTCTCCTCTATTGGAGGATGGAGTTGTTTGTTGGTATGTACAGCCTGACTGATACAATGAAGCCTAAGTTGTAAAAGATAATGCTACCCATGATCTCGGCTAAATAAATAAATAAATAAATATTCAGCATTGGCTTCTGTTACATGAGAAGGATGGTTTTCCATCTTACCTTTTGCCTCAGACAGCAAATAATAATAAAGAAAGAAGAAAGAACTTAGCTGGGTGCTACCATGCCCTAACATCCCGCCTGGATGCCTGGCTTCACTCAGTGACCAATCTATATTAAACAAAGATCAGGAAGGAAAGATGGCTGTCCTTGTGCAGCCTTTTTCACATGATCAGGAGCTCTGCATAGACAGGGCTTTCAAACACATAGAGGAGCATACATGCATACAACTAGGTCCCTCTTTGAATCTGTACTGAATATGCATTGCTCAGAGGGTTAGAGCTGTAGTAACGGATACAGGAAAGCTGGTGGCAGGGTTAGGAGATGTAATCTTCCTCTCCTGTCCTATTGAGTATTGAAATCAAGAATACAAATGACTATCACACAGTTTATGACCTAATGGACTGATGACTCAAACCCTCACGTGCTTTTTCATTGTTGTTCTGTGACCTCAGGTCTATACCTATGGAAAGCTTTTGTGCCAAGATGTATTCAGAGGAGCCCTGCCACTGACTTCCTCTGTGACCAAGAGTGTGACTTACCTAAGGACACCCAGTGGTTTTCCACAGCTGAGTAGAGATTCAAAGCCCTAATCCAATACTTAAACCACTACAATAGGCTGACTCATTTCCAATCAAATATATTGTTTGCTGGTACATTTGAACAAAGGTGGATAAATCTCTGTTCTATTCATTTATTTTTCACAGCCTTATGTTTAGTTTATACCATTTCCACAATAGTTTGCATTTTTCTTCTTTGAATGAAAATGCTGGTGTGCATGTCTCCTAATGCACATATACTTTTCACTAAAATATATATTTTTGCAAGCAACTGCCTTACTTATTTTCACAAATCCACAAATCTTCCTGCACACTATGCTTTACCAATGTATTTTGGTACAACATGATAATATTCATAAAAGTGTGAACATCACAGTGCAACTGCATTTCAGTTCTCATCGTTATTAAGGAAATGAGAATTAGGTATGTTCAAAACCTGTGACAACAATTTTTTTAAGTAAGCATTTCCAAAGTCAGGGGGTTGATTCTTTGCATTAAAAAAAAATTATTGCAGCTGCTTCACATGATCTTGAACCACCACACTGTTTTATATCAAACAGCATGATGCATATTGAAGCGAACACCCTGAGCCTTCTCAGCTACTAGGCTATAGCTACCCTGTGGGAATGGAGATGAAAGCGAACAAGGTGTGTGCAGAATCCTTGTGAATAAGCCATCTCCCACATTGATCCAAAATACCCGATAGCAAGATTAATTGTGTGATCTCATCCAAAATGTTGCTTCTGAAGAAAACACTGCTATTTCTCAAAAATCATCTTTGCATGGCTTATGCCTTAACTGCGGTATGAATCAGGGATGAGTAACCTCCTACCATCATCAAAAAGCAAAACACAAAAAATATATGATATTTAAATTATTATCACATGGATATCCAAGCAAGAAAGAGAGAGAGAACGCTTCAAATACTAAAGCTAAGCTGTTCCACATGAGAAAACGTGATTCTTCTCCGGTATGATAATATTCTTCCCTCACAGCCAACTTGAGGCAGAGCATTCAATTCACCTTGTCTAAAACAATTATGAAGAGTCAAGGAAAACAGGCAAGGATATGAAACTAGTCAACAACAGACAAAATTGTTACTGAAAACAAAGTTTAGCAGATCTGAAGAAGGTTATTACATTGTATTCAAACAATGAATTGTCCTTTTACATCCATGCTCCAGACATCCTTGTCCTTCATTTTGTTTGAAATAGAAGAAATCCAGACTATTTCCACACTAGACTGTTGTAGTGTTATTATTCCACTTTCAACATCCTATGGAATCCTGGAGTTCGCAGTCCAGGGAGGGGCCTTTGAGTCATGGTAGGGAGGTGCATATAATCCCAATGATAATGATGATACATGAACCACAACTATATGGAGTCTGAATGAGAAATTAAGTTTCAGCCAACAATACACTTGCCATTTTGTTGGTAGATAGTTACTAATTGTCTTGACCTGTAAAAAAAGGATAATGCTGAAAATTTCTAACAAAGCATTGCCTCTACCAACATAAACACATCTTTATTGAATGTGGAACTATCATGTTTCAGTCCTACTGTCTCTCTTTAGCCTACTCATTTCTGGGAATGGCTGTAGCTGGAAGACCACCAAAACCTGGTCCCGGGCAGAGAAACAACCTGGGCCTCCTGTGACAGAGATGGTTCTGGGAGAACTCTCTAGCTACATACTTGCTCTCTCAGTGGGAGTGCAACCCTATCCAGGGAAGGAACCCAACCAGCCCCCAGACCTCAGAACCACCAATCCACAGAGCCTCTATTTTAAGATGATTCCGCTTCAGTTTATTGGTCCTGATCCAGTCCCTTACAGCATCCTGGAACTGATCCAGCACCTACACATCTCCAGCTGATTCCAATGACAAGTACAAATGTTACATTACTAATAAATCCACAACCTTTAAAATTTAAAAACTAGAACTACAGTTTAAAGTTCAAACTTTCTCCTAAATTAAGAATCCGAATACTAAAAGACAAGATAAAAATTGCTCAACAAAATTTCAACTCCAGATTCTCAGATACCAAGTCCCTACAAAAATTAGCTTCTGATTATTCCTATTCATTTCTTTCAAGTTTCTCAAATAAACTCAACAGCCAAGAAGGAACCATAACAGAAGTCAAGCAGAAAAACAGAAAATCCCTAATGATCTAATTAAAATTGGGTTAAAGAATGTTGCATCTGATTTTTGTTTCCTCAAGTATCTAACGCTTAACAATAGCAATGATAGTAACAAACAAATAAATGCAGAACAATAGTCGTTAACTCATTCCAGAGTGAAATACTCTGAGCCACAGTCTATTCAGCTGCATCGAACATCAGAAATTGAGACATTAATTCATTACCACCAATGGTAATAATTACAATGGTTTAGTTAGATGAATTATTCTTAAATTGTTGATTTCCAGGGCAGTGGGATTTACAGAAAATGGTATGGAGTTTATCACCATTGAATTTTTGTTACTGCCATCCTAAAATATGTTCTTTTTGTCCTTTTGAAGTTACCTTCCTCAAACCTAACTTTTTTTCTAGGTGGACCACAAAACCCACAACACAATTATTGCCTGGGGATGGCAGGACTTCAGTATGTCTAGAAACTGTCAGGTTCGGTAAGGTTGTCTTAAAGTATAATCTGTTCAACCAAGTTTTGACTGTGATGTGTATCTCTCTTTTTTATTAGCCCCCCCAATTCTTGCCAACATTTACACTGCTACTTATTGTTCAAAACACCTTATTTGTTAAAGGTTAATACAGAGTATGTTAAAGACTAGTAAGGAATGGCATGTTAATTTCAGCTACAGGATATTTGATCCACTTCAAATGTAATAATAGTGGCTGGCTACGAAAATTAGTCACAGAATCAAGGGTGGATTAGAAATGCTTCGTGTATTCCTAGGCACTGCTTTTCTCTAAGACTGAAAGAGTGTGATTTGCCCAAGGTTTCCATGTGTAAGTGGGGATTTGAACTCTAGTCTCCCAGAATTCTAATTCAAAATTCAAGCCATTATACTATGCTGGCTTCCTCCAAAATCAATATTACCCACCTATGAAAAGCAGAGGAGATTTAAGTCTAGAGGGCTAAGGGCTGCACAACTGTATCTGTGCATCCTCTTTGCTTTCTCATTCCCTATCAAGAAGCATGATCTGCAAATATCTGCAAATACTTTCCTCATTTAATTCAATTGGACTCATTTCTGAGTAGTTTTTAAGTAAATTAAAAAAAAAACATGGGAAGGCTTCATGTTCCGTAACTCCAAGCTCCAATACCATTAAACCCTCAAGTTATGTCTCATACAAAACAAGGAAGTGGCTGAAAAGCAGAATGGGAGAGGGAGTGAGGGAGGTTGGGAAGCAGAATAAAACCCAAGACAAAAGCAAATGGGAGTGGGAGTAACTGTACAATCTTTACACTTAGGCCCTTTTCGCACACAGTTTCTTTTGCGAGAGGACCCCTTGAGTGTAAATGGGAGCGGCGGTCCATACAACGCACTGCCATTTACACGACACTCACGAGCCTAATGCGAACCGCGCACACATTTTTTATTTTCGGCTTCAAGCCGAAAATGTTGCGCAGTCGCGCAAGGCTCCCGGGGCCGTGGCCCATTTACCTGCCCTGCGGTGCATCAGATGAGCGGGCCAGTCACGCTTCCTGCCTCAGCACTAGCCTGCAATTCCCAGGTTGCGCTGCGGTAGGAAGGGTGGGGCGCTCACGCGACCAGCAAACCAGCTGCGGGACGAAGGAGCAGCAAAGTGAGCACCTCGTGCAAGAGGCTGCTTGCGCAAACGCCACCCCCCACCTCCGCAAAAAAGTAAGATGTGGAAAGGGCCTTAGTCATTCAAACGCCCAGCATGGTGTAAGCAATAGTAAAGAATTACAGAGAATGATGAATTAAGGACTACAGCATGAGTCAATTGATTTTATGTCTGCACAGATATGCGAAGGGCACAGGTTGAGCTGAATGAATCTTTTTGGTTTATGCTAATAGCTCCAACCTCACAAAACCCTTAAAAAACTTGTGACTTAGGCCCATTCCACAGGCCATCATCATCCCACATTGGAGATGGGACCCGAATGGCACTCATGCATGGTATCATCCATATCCCATTGTTCTTCTGTCCCCAGATGGTGTGATCGCACCACAAATCATTTACAGGTTTTATCTACCAATGATTGGCAATCATGCAACCCTCCTGCTGCCCTCCCACACTTACCTGAGCTGCAGAGGGTCAGGAAGCTCAATGGCCATGCTTCCTGCCCCAGTGCAGCCTGGGACAGTGCCCAGCTGCGTTGCGGAAGAGGCATGGCCATCGTGCATCCACCATTCCCAAAGGCAGTAAGTGTGGAGGGGAGCACAACTAGGAGAGGATCTGTCAGGGTTCCGGGCGTGGCCGCGCCGGCGGGCACTGCGGAGGCCGACGCCGGCGTTACCTCCGAGGAGGAGGACGCGGATCCGGGCCTGTCGGAGGCTGTGGGCGGCAGCGGCGGCCACGTGGCCGCCGCGGAGGGCTCCGCTGCCGGGGAGGATCGCTGGGACGCCGCAGCAGATGCCGATCCCGGCGAGGGTCTTCCCCGCAGGACGGAGGCCGCCGCCGCCACCGAGGATCGTCCCGCCGCTGCGGAGGTCGCCAGCCCGGCTCCCAGGCCGCTGGGCGTGGCGGACGAGGATCCACGGGAGGAGGCGGGCCCCGGGCCCGATCCCGGGGCACCACTTACTCGCGAGGCGGCCTCGGAAGAGGCTGAGGCTGCTGCCCTGCCGCCGACGTTCCTGCAGCGGTGGCGGTTCAAGGAGGCCAGCCGCCGCTCCCGGCGGCTGCAAGAGAAACACCTGGGGGCAGGGAGCTCCCAGCTGTAGCACAGCTGCGAGCCCAGCCACGTGCTCGGCCCGGATTGGCCGCTGGCCGGTCTGCAGGCCTTTTTAGGCAGGCGCGGGGCTGGGGTAGGCACGGAGCAACAACCGTCGGCTTCCCGTGCGTCTGTCGCCCGTGCCTTGTTCCAGTCCAGTCCGTGCCTGCGTGCTGCTGCCCGGCTCCTCCAAGACCCTTCCCTGCGTTAAGGTGCTGTAACCATTTTGTGTTCAGGGTGAGGCAACCCGTTGTTATTTTCTGTTAGTGCCTGCTGTGAAGGCAAACCTCAGTTCGAGGCCGTTTGCTCGCGGCAGCACTCCTGAGTGACTGTTTTGGGATGCGGCTGGTGGCCGTCCCGTCCCGGCCCCTGCTTGACCTCAGCCCGCGCTGACAGGATCTACTGGACTCCCCGCAGGATGCCGCAGGGATCTGGTAACCTGCGGAGAAGGCCTTAACGAAATTAAAGGAAGGATGGAAATAAGGGAAATAAGAAAGGAATCAGAAACCAAGAAAGCAGGAAAAGGGGAGTGGGGCTGAAGAAACTTTTCACTTAATTATCCAAATACCTAGAGCTGATTGAGCAACAATCAGTACACTAAATGTTTATAAAGGCATTCACTGCAGCTCACTGTAAATAATGATGTATATTTTTTAAAAAGCAAAACAAAATAAAAATCAACAGAGGAAGAGAAATGAATCATAGAATCATAGAATCATAGAAATGTAGAGTTGGAAGAGACCACAAGGGCCATCCAGTCCAACCCCCTGCCATGCAGGAAAACCCTCAAAGCACTCCCGACAAGTGGCCATCCAGCCTCCGCTTAAAAACCTCCAACGAAGGAGACTCCACCACACTCTGTGGCAGCACATTCCACTGTCGGACAGCCCTGACTGTTCAGGCGGAATCTCCCCTCCCGCAGCTTGCATCCATTGCTCCTTGTCCTGGTCTCAACAGCAGGAGAAAACAAGCCCACTCCCTCCTCGACATGACATCCCTTCAAATATTTAAACATGGCTATCATGTCCCCTCTCAACCTTCTCTTCTGCAGACTAAACATACCCAGCTCTCTAAGTCTGTCCTCATAGGGCAAGGCTTCCAGGCCCCTCACCATTTTGGTTGCCCTCCTCTGGACCTGCTCCAGCTTATCCATATCCTTCTTGAATTGGGGTGCCCAGAACTGGACACAGTATTCAAGATGAGGTCTAACCAATGCAGAATAGAGTGGTACCAGTACCTCCCTCGATCTAGACACCATACTCCTATTGATGCAACCAAGAATTGCGTTGGCCTTCTTGGCTGCCGCATCACACTGCTGACTCATGTTCAGCTTGTGGTCTATGAAGACTCCTAGATCCCTTTCACACGTACTGTTAGCCAGCCACGTGTCCCCCATCCTATATTTCTGCATACCATTTTTTCTGCCTAAGTGTAGGACCTTACATTTCTCTCTGTTGAAATTCATTTTGTTAGCCTTGGCCCAGCTCTCCAATCTGTCCAGGTCCTTTTGAATGTTGATCCTGTCATCAGGTGTATTAGCAACCCCTCCCAATTTGGTGTCATCTGCAAATTTGATCAGCGTGCCCTCTATTCCTTCATCCAAATCATTAATGAAGATATTGAACAGCACCGGGCCCAGGACAGAACCCTGTGGCACCCCACTAGTCACTTCTCTCCAGGATGAGAATCTGCCATTGGTGACCACCCTTTGGGTACGGTCGGTCAACCAGTTACAAATCCACCTGACAGTAGCCCTGTCCAGTCCACATCTTACTAGCTTCTTTGCAAGAATGTCATGGGGAACTTTGTCAAAGGCCTTACTGAAATCAAGATATACTACGTCCACAGCATTCCCTTCATCTATCAAGCAAGTAACTCTATCATAAAAAGAGATAAGATTAGTCTGGCATGACCTATTTTTGAGAAATCCATGTTGACTTTTCGTAATTACGGCATTGTTTTCTAAGTAATTAGAAACTGACTGTTTGATGATCCGCTCCAGGATCTTTCCAGGTACTGATGTCAGGCTGACTGGGCGATAATTATTTGGGTCCTCTTTTTTCCCTTCTTGAAGATGGGGACAACATTTGCCCTCCTCCAGTCTGCCGGAACTTCTCCTGTCCGCCAAGAGTTTTCAAAGATTATAGCAAGAGGTTCCGCAATGACCTCTGCTAGCTCTTTTAAAATCCTAGGATGCAATTCATCTGGCCCTGGAGACTTGAATTCATCCAGTGTGGCCAGGTATTCCTGTACTACCTCTCTATCTATTCTGTGCTGCATTTCCCCCACTTCCTCACCTGCTCCCCAACCGCCAGTGTCACAATGTACCCCTCCCCCTAGCAGGAAGACACACAGGCCAAAGGGGGAACCCCAGCTTGTAAAAGTTATGGCTGCCTGAAAACTGAAGAAAAAAAAAACAGTACCACATTCAATTCTATTCCATACCATGAATTTTTTTTTTCCTTCTCTTCAACTCTTCTTCCATTGCTCCCCATTTCCACCTCTTTAATTGCTTCTCAGCTACTGGTTCTTGCTGCCTGGCAGCAAAGCCATGTGATACATTTCCTCCAGTCCTAATATTTCATCTCTTTGGGCTTTCCTGTCTTACTGAATCTCTCAGAGCCACGCACTTTAATTAATTACAATATTCTAAAATACTTCTCTCATTAAAAGGACGAGAGTACCAACAATGCAAATCAGAAAAACCACACTGGAAGAAAAAGCTAATGAGCTAATACAATAACCCAATATTTCGTTCCTAAAGAGGTTGGACTGATTCCTCCTTTGCTATTTTTCTGCAAGCAGGTGAAGATTGTTTGTTTGGGCAGCCTTTGAAAACTGGTTGTTGGAGGGGAATGGGCCTTGTCTCGCTGCCTGTTTGTTGTTTTCTCTTCAATTGCAATGTTTTAAGCTGGTATTAATTTTAATGATAGTCTAATTACATCTTTAACTTTTGTATGAGGTGAACATCCTTTAACTGTTGTTAAGCCACCTTGAGTCCTGAACGGGGAAAATAGTGGGATCTAATAATAACTGAGAGCCAGCATGGTGATAGGTTCACCTTAGAGTCGCCATAAGCTGGAAAGGACTCGAGGGCACATAACAGCAATAATAATAACTAGGAGAAGTTGGAAGCAACTTGAAGGCAAACAACAATAACAACAACAGGAGAAGGAAGAGAAGGAAATAATTGTTTCCAAGCTCTGAGAGTGATACATTACACAGGCTCAAAATCACTGTGGTTGATTTCAGTTCAAATGCAGACATTAAGTATGAATCATAAACTGATTAATCATAGCTCACAGATCTCATTGATATGTGACAGTCAGGCTGCCTGACTTTCAAAAGTTCCTTTCCCTCAACAGCACAGTCTCCGCACGTGTCAGGTATTTTCCTAATCTTTTTTAGTTCCTGACAGCACAGATCTGGCCTTTAGCCATCCTCCTTCAATTACTGACGCCTACCCAACCTCTCTGATCTGGACTTGCCCAGCCCAGTACCATCTAGATGTTTTGGACTACCAGTGATCACTGGTCACTGATCCAAGTTCCCAGCAGTTGAAGTTCAAAACATCTGGAGGACTCTATACTGGGGAAAACTTCTGTAGTTCCTCTGAAATAAAGTTTCTTTACAAAACAGAACTTTTGTAAAATAATAACAAGAAGAAGAAGCAAGAAAAGCATGAGAATCTGGAAAAAGTCTCTGGAATCGTATGGCCTGTTGCATTACATAACTTTATGCATACCTAGCTACAAACTAGGGGCCTTTCCACACTATGCTATTATAGCGCTACTATTCCACTTTCAATATCCTATGGAATCCTGGAGTTTGCAGTTTAGGGAGGGGTCTTTAGAATTCTCAGCCAGAGAGCTCTTTGGCCTCAGGAAACTACAAATCCCAGAATTCCACAGGATGTTGAAAGTGGAATAATAGCACTATAACAATGTAGGGCAGAAAGGTCTTAGATGTGCTAAGAAACTCCTTTACTGAACTGAGATGGTGCACAACAGGACACCAGCAAGAGCACCTGATGTGCATCAGGACTGAGGTGTTGTGTATTGGAACCAATCCGATGCACATCAGTGCACAATGGGCATCCATGTGTGATGTGCATTGGCACATAGTGTGCACTGATGCATATTGTGCACCAATGCATATTGCACACTGTATCATGCACAGAGGTGCATTGCACACCAATATGTATTGTGCACTGATAAGTATTGTATGCTATTATGCATCGTTCTCTGATGTGTATTGTGCACTTTTGTGTACTGAGCACTTTGCCAGCTCTGCTATGTAATAATGTAACAGTAGCCTTTTACCAGATAGGGACATTACACAACTACACAATTCTAACTCTCACAGATGTAAGTTTGTTTATAACGACACAAGGTTCCAACAGGATTCCAGCACCAAAAAATCTTATGCGTATTTCTGTGTATAATTAGTTCCTGTATCACTTCAGGATGTGTGAAGGCTGCATAGAAACTGTACAGTATGCTGACTTCTGTATTACTCTTTCCATCTGAACTTCCTGAGTATAATAAGACATTTTCTTTTGCCTGGGAAACAAATAATGGTGACTATTTTTTCCACCCCTAGTTATATGGCATTCTTCTCCATCTTCCTCATCACTTTCCTTAATTATCTTCTCAAAGCTTTAGATTTATGACTATTTTTTGTTTAAAATGAGTGTCCAATTATGATACCAGAGATATTAAAATTGCCCCTTCCATCCAGTCTCTGTTTGGTCACAGTCAGCTTCTAATTTTTCTGAAGGCAATCTTAAATCAATCCCTTTATTACTGTTAGTCTGTTTATTTGATTCTGTATATTTATTGTCTCATTTTGATAAATGTAATAAATTTGCAATTTCCTACTCTGTTCAGTAAAATCATATATTGCAATGCAGTTTTTTCTTATTTATTTTTAATACCTTGGGTAGAAATTAGAAAATACAATTTCAGAATGCTAAGTTGAGATATCATATGAATTACTCAGTACTTGGTCTTCAGTTTTTTGTTGCACGGTAATACTGAAATCTGTTGCGTTATCTTTACACTGTAATAGCATTTCCAGAAATACTATGCTATGAATGGATTGCAACTTTTGTACAAAGTAAATTTTATATCTTTGAACCTCATTTTCCCCATACATCCATATAGACATGATGCCCAAAATTTTGGGTCTATCTTATCATGTAAACTTTTACAGGCTCATCTTCTATTTACAGTTTCAAAAGCCATTTATACACTTTTTTTTAATTAAAGGATCATAGCTTTTACACAATTCTAATTAAAACTCACTTTCTCTGACCTCTCTGGCTATATTTCTCTTGTCTTGATTAAATCTGTCAAGTTGCACATGAGCAAACCAATTAATATCTTTGCCTTCCTTAAGAAACACTGTTCCTGATTTAAACTTTCAGCTATCTTGTTTAAAGTATAAAAAGGTCATCATAGAGCAAGAATCTCATTTTTTTTCTGAATCTTTACTAAAAAAAAAACCCTTCTTGCAGTGATTTAGCTAATATTATCTCAAGAAAAAGTCTGTTTATATTTATACCAAACTTGATAGGAGAGCCCTTCTAATACTAATTTTTAAATTAAAGTGTGTGCCTTAACTTTATCATACCAAAGATAACCATGCCAACTAAATCTTAAATTATGGCTTCAACTTCCAAGATTCTCACTTCTCTATGCAATATCCAGCCCGTCAACCATACAAAACAACAGGCCTCATATTACAATTTGACGTTAAAGACTCCTAATATTTTATTCTGGGTTCCTTTGTTTACCAGACAAATGAGGAACTATTTTACAAAGGATATTCCATTTCTTATAGTAGAGATTGCCTGAAAGAGAAATAAAAGACTTAGCAAAACATTTGCTTTGATTACTGCAGTTCTGCCTCAAAGGGATAAATTTAACTTTCCAGACTCTTTCATATAATCTTCACGATATATAACTCCCAAATATTTAATGTTCTTTCTCCACTTTAAAATTTGAAAAAAAGTTAGTTCAACATCCCCTTCTGAAGTTATATTTTTCATCAGCAATTTTATTTTGTCACAATTCACTTTAAATCCAAGGCATGTCCCAAACATTTTAAATTTTCCCAAAAGAAATTTCATTGAGACCAATGGGTTTTATGTCGTTATCCTAAGATTATCTGCATAAACTTATGATTTATACTATTCTTTTTTTTCCTCTTTACCCCATAGATTCTGCCATCTTGTCAAATATCTCTCAACAGGGCCTCCAACACCAAAATAAACATTAAAGGTGAGGGGAGACAACCTTGTCTGATCCCCTTTTGTATTTCAAACAGTCTCTCTGCATCGCTATTTACTAAGCCCAAATAATATTTTCATTGAACTTCATTGTCTCTAATACTTGAAATAAATAGTTCTAAGAAATATTGTCTAGTGCTCTAGTTGTATCTAAAAAAACAAAACAACATTTTTATCATTATGTTGTTCCAAAATTTCAATAATATTAAGAACAGTTCTTACATTATTCCTTAATTGTACTTTTGGCAGAAAACCATTCTGATCTTCAAGGATATTCCAAGAAATGTGTTTTCTCAATCTTCTTGCCAAGCTGGTAGTAAATATCTTATAGTCATTATTTAGCAGTGAGATGGGTCGATAATTCTTTGTTAATGTCTCATCTGTACTTTCTTTATGAATGACTATTATATAGGTATTTCTCCAAGAATCTAGCATCCAACTTTTTCTAATAATTCATCATACATATTTTTTAATGGCTGAAGTACCTTCTCTTCAAAACTCTTACGATATGCTGCAGGTGTTCCACCTGGACCTGGCACTTTTCCAGATTTTGCTTTTAATTAGTTCAATACGTTCCATAGTTGTCACCATTCTAGCCTTCCTTTTGTTCTAAGCATAATATCTAATTTGATTTTATTCAAGTACTCTTTCATATCTAAAAGTTCCTTATTACTGCTCACATATAAGTCTCTGTAACGTTCCTTAAATGCGTTTAATATTTTCAAATTACCCATTACAAACTGATCTCCATTCCTGATCTTTGTGATTTTTTTCTTTATCTTTTCCTCTCTCAAGTTATAAGAAAGAAACTTCCCAGGATTATTTGCAAATTCAAAGTTCTTTTGATTAAGATATAGTAGTTTGGCACCTGTTTCTTAGACTGTAAACAGTGAGAACTGTTGAGTCTCTTTATCAAAATTCTTATTCTGTTTTTCTTTTCCTCCAAATTCTGTATTTCTTCCATCAGCTCCTTCTTTTTAGTTTCTCTTTCTTTTTTAATTCAGAACCATATTTTATAAATTGTCCTTTCATATATATTTTGCTTGCAAACCAAACTTTTGTGGGTTCTGTACCTTTATTCAGGTTCAGCTGCCCCCCCCAAATTCCTTGTTTATATTGTTGTATCATTTCCATCTCCAAAAACAAATATTCATTAAGTCTCCTTCTAAACTTTGTTTGCTCTGTTTTCAGATATATTGCATTGGGATATTTATTTATTTATTTGGTAAAATGTCCATGCTCTTTATTATGTTAGTAATATGCTTAGAAATCCAGTATATATCTGTCTGGAATAGGATTCATGATGCTCTGACAAAAGTCTAGTCTCTAGAGTTTGGCTATAAATATCTCCATCCATCTATTAATCCAGAATACACTGTAATTTTTTTTTTTTTTAAAAGTTGTACTTAGTCTCCCCTGATCCTCCTTGATATCGTTACTGGAGCATTTATCTTTATTAGGATCAACAACTCCATTCCAATCATCCATGTAAATCAGATCTTGCAGGTCTAGTTCAGATGCCTTTTTTGACAAATTTTCATAGAACAATGATTTCAAATTATTGGAGGCCATACATGCCCAGCAAGTGCATTATCCTGCTACTCCAGTTGATTCCCACAAGTTTACCTCTGTCTTGTCCATCTTCAAAAATCAATTTAGGTTGTAATGTTTGACTTATGTAAAAGACTACTCCATTTCTTTTTTGTTGTTTGCAGACTCAAACTCTGGGCCCATATTTCTATTCTGTAAAAATCTACAGTTTCTTTTTCTTACATTTGTCTCTTGAAGATCAATAATTTCATATTTGGATTTTTTTTAAAAAAATACCATTTTTTTTTTCATTTACTGGGGCAAATTCAATTCAGGGATATGTAGTAACTTTGACACCAAGAAATAAACAACTGTTGTTAAAGCTGAACTTGTCACTTCATCATCATTTCCAAAAGTTTTGCATTTCCATTACTATTCAAACACACACCCCTCTTCATTCATACATCTGTCTTCATTCTATTCATCTGATGAAATAGACTCAGGACCCTTCCGCATGATGCACCCGACCTGCCATGGAGACAAGAGGAGGACAGGGCTGGGACAACACTTATGCATATCTTCCAGGACCCGTCCTTCCCCATCCCCAGGCAGTGTGATCACACTGCAAATCACTGACAGGTTTTCCCTATCAATGACCAGTGATTGGGCTGCCTTCCCATCATGCATCTGCACTTATCTTCACTGCAGAGGTCCTGGAAGCATAATGGCTGCTCTTCTAGCTCCAGAGCCACCTCGGACAGTACCCAGCTGCGCTGAGAAAGGAAGAGATGTGGCCATCACGCTTCCTGGTTTCTGCGGGCAGCCAGTTCATCGTGATCCTCCAGCAGGAAAGCTGCTGGCACAGCTGGGACAGAGGTAAGCTGAAAAAAAGGTCTCAGCCTATGAAAGCTTATCCTACAAACTTTCACTCAAAGGTGCTACAGTATCCCTCTGCATATCTCATGAGTAGAACTCATGGTGCAGGACCAGCAGACAAAATCCTGTCCCTATTCCTACCATCAATGCAGTTATTTTACTCAAAAAGAGCTTATGTATTTAATGTAAATGCACATCACACACAGGCAAACTATGACAGAAACGATGTCTCTATCTGCTGTCTCTTATAGTCTAGAGCAGTGGTTCTCAACCTGTGGGTCCCCAGATGTTTTTGGACTTCAGCTCCCAGAAGCCCCAGCAACTATGGTCAATGCTCAGGGCTTCTGGGAGCTGAAGTCCAAAAGCATCTGGGGACCCACAGGTTGAGAACCACTGGTCTAGAGTAACTAGATTTCACCCTTAAGATTTCCAGAACTTGGAAGTAATGTCTTAGAATTAATAATATTATATGTGGTGTTGTTGTTGTTGCGTCCTCAAGTCATTTCCAACTTACGGTGACCCTGAGATGAAAGTATCACAGAGTTTTCTGAGGCTGATAATGTATGCCACACTCAAGGTGCCTCAGTGGGTTTCCATCACTAAGTAGGGAATCAAACCCTGTTCTCTGGGTTGTAGTCCACATCCAGGGCCATAGTCCAAACATTCAAACCACTATACCGTACTGGTTCTCAATGTTATCTGTAGTATGTTACTTTTGGAATAATAGCATTTGCAACATTATACCTTTTAGAACATAATGTGACAACCAAGAATATAACTTTTAAATCTTACTAACATTTTATCATTACTCTTATAATCTTATGGGGGGGAGTCAATTTGGTATCTACATATTATGCATTCACGCATAAAACAAACAAGCAAACCCTCCGGAAACAACTATCATCAAGATGCATATTGTGTCGTCATATCCAACGCAAGGTAAAGCATAGATTCAGATAAATGTTAAGTACTGGAGTATTTAGCTTCTGTTTCGTTCATTTTTGTTACTAAACTGCAACTGCAAATTTTTTAATGAATCAAATCAATAAAAATTATTTAGAAAGGATATTAAAACTTTATGACACAAACATAGGGTAGTGGGGAGACCAAACACAGAGATACAGGATAAAGATGACAGGCAGAAAGACCAAAACTTTTTCTAGCAAAAAAAAGAGAGAGAGATTCAAATTAATGTTAGTCTGTCTCCATCCACGCAGTTAAAGTTGGAACAGAAATGTATTTTCTACAAGATTTATTACGCAAAAAAGTTCTACATGGTATCTCAATTATTTTATGTTGTTTTTCCCACATAGATTTTTTTTCTATTAAAAAATGATGATCCTTCTGTGATGTCCTCCAGTTAATTGTTTCAGAAAATACAAATTGTTCTTTCAAAATCTGTTCACATCTCTGTTTTTCTCATTTAAGTATCACAGAGCTATTACTTAGCTCTGCAAATGCTTGGAACTCCTGCCAAGATGAAGAGGCCAGAAGGAATTCTTTCATTTATCCCTTCCCCGTTTCTTCTTCTAGTGCAACAATAGATCTTCCTAACCCACTTCAGAATATATTGTGATGATGCCAGCATTTGCTATGCTGAAAGAATTTTTAATCTACTTGGAGTCCTAAGCACTAATGGGAGGGAAACTAGGTAAAAGAACCATCATCTCCACTAGAGGACAGTTTGACAAGGGGAATCATGGGCGACGGGGCTGGATTGAGAAATTTTGAAGGCTAAGCAAAGGATAAGGTAGTATTCACTCCAGTCTATGCACAGAAATCAGCTGGACTGACAACGGAACTTTACTCTAGCAATGGCAGACTTGTTTAGTGGATGCTTGACACCCATAGCTCTGTTGTACAAGGATCTGGAATGGTCAACAGCTTTTGGAAGAACAGCAGGAGGGATATCACTGTTGCCCCTTAATATCTGCTGCCTGAGGTGATTTTCTACCTGCTGATAAGACTGCTCCTGGTGGGCTCAGATATACAAATGTAATGGATCTTTATTATCACAATTTACAACCTCCGTTTGCTTCTCACATTTTAAACTATCTCCTCCACCAACAAGAAGTCCTCATCCGAGATCTAACCCTAACCCATTCCTCCAAATCACTGCACAATGGACCCTTCAGTAGCATCAACAATTTCAACAGTTTCGATCATAACCTAGGAAGAGCCTCCCGTGGCAGAGCTTGTAGCGTGTGGAGGGGGGCGGAGGGGCAGGGCGATGGCGCAAGAGATATGGCCAGGGTGCGCGGGGGTGTGGCTATGGGCTGGGACACTCAAGAAACACTGCCGCCTGGGGTGAATCGCCTCCCCCGCCCCCACGTCCCTATGCGACTGAGAGCCCCAACATCCTGCCACCCTTCCTGTTTTTTGTTTTAGTTCTGAAGCCTGGCAGGAGGAGCCATTATGCTTCTCGTCAGCCTTCTTTTGCTTCTCAGATGCAGATGGAGCTTCAGTTTAGGCTTCCATACTCAATTCAGTCTTCAGTGTCAATGGAAAGTTTGAGAGATCTGACAGTGTTGATATCAAAATGTTTGACAGAAGCTGTGCAATAGACATAATGTGGCTTTTTATACGTGGTTGAAAGAAACAAGAAGACTTGAGAAGTATGACTTCAATCCACTGAAACAGACATCTTTAGAATATATTTCCACTTTATGTGGTGCATTGAAAGAAGATTTCTGAGCTCCTTGGGAATAAAAAAGCCTGACAACGGCAGCAGGTTGTAGTTTTATACCCTCCACTGAGTCACATTAAATGTTTAGAATGGTCATTCATAAGTGAGACCTTAGTCCTGCAAGACACAGGCTTCTTAGAAAGCGGATTTGGAGCCATAAGCCCATAAACAAAGGTAAGCAACCCAAGATGCAATGGTAGATTCTGAGAGGAAAAATAATGCAAGCAGAAGGACAGAAAATAATAGTAAAGATAAGAAAGAGTAAGAGACCAATTAAAATAAAACAAGTCTCAGCTAAATTCTGTGAGGGGAAAAAAACTCTTCACCCTCATCAGAAGATTCTTAGGCCATTTCTACTTCACACTGTTATAGTGCTATTATTCCACTTTCAACATCTGGGGTTTGTTGTTTCCTGAGGCCCAAGAGCATTCTGGCTAAGAATTCCACATGTCCCTCCCTAAACTGCAAACCCCAAGATTTTGCACAAAAAAGGGTACTCTGTGTACAAAAAAGGGTACTCTGTGATCTGATGAGTTTTATGATTTGTTGATCTTCAGGGACCATTTCAAAGCTTTTTGAAAAACCTATGTCTCATCAACACAATCTTCTTCACATCACAGATAGTAGGAAAGATGTTAAAGCAAAGCCTGAAACATGGATGCCTGAGTCACTCATAGCTCCGTTTTTGTTTTAGAGGCAACAACTAGGCCATGCTTTAACTCAGGACAGACTTATCCCCCATCCCTCATGCCAGAGTCAACTTGCTTAAACTAAAGAATAAGCCCTTACATTTGAACTTTGTATTATGTGAGGCAACTGTGTAGCGCTAAATTTTGAAGTGGAAGCCATCATTTGGACAGTTTCAACTGCAATATCCCCACACGAGTCCAAGAACACAGGTGGCTGTGTGGATTTCCACATATATATATGACCAGGTAATGAAAAAAAATCCATGTTTTCAAACCTAGAAGCCCTGTCCCCATGACAGTACTCGTTTGAACTGATTTTCCCTTGATATTCTGTCTGAGACGACTGAAGGGACCTAGAGGGCATCCTCAAAGCATAGAACTATTTAGCAGGCAATACCGCACTATACACTGACAGCACAATATGCCAGAGTGTTAACTGGTGGAAGTTCCAGTTTGAGACAACACTTTTCCTTAGTGCTCCTCTGACCCTCTGGTTTTGCCCATTTTTTCTTAAGTACTGATATGTGGTTCCTGATACGTGTCAAATTTACAGCTTCAGACACCCAAAGCAACCATTGTAAAATTACTGTGTTTCTCTCACTATTTATTCATGAACTGAAACAGGTGGGAAAGAAATCAGTTAGCAGGTGTTGCTCAAATGCTTACATTTTATACTACTATGTTGGAAAGGCAACAACTCTCTGATTCATGGGAGTAATAAATAATACATACCGCCTCTCTCAGAATCAATGAATAAAAATTAATTGATGTTTCAGTCTGGCTGTATGCATTACTTTCGTTACCCTGTTTATCGCCTTCCTAAGCTTGAAGATTAGAAGTACCTGGAATAGGCAAATGAGTTTTGACTGTCTCTCATGCCATAAAACAAACCTGCAGAGTACATATAATCCACACACATACACAAGGCACCATCAAAATGGTTTCCCAATGTGGAATCCATTGTATCTGGCATGTTAAATAGGAACAAAAATGAAAATCTTGCTAATCTGGCACCTTTTTTCTCCTGAAAAATCAGTCACCTAAGACAGCATTAAACCTCTCCTCTAGCAAGCCTGGAGACAGATTTCTGAAAAAAGATATATATATGCTGGCTCTGCACAGGTGTCAGCTAAATCTCAGCCTAAAGACTCGCTGGCCAATTAACCATATGAGATCCCTTTCTGTCCTCTCCCTCTTGGGCAGATGCTTCCCAGACAGCTGTTTCAGCCTGAAAGTCGCATATTTTTTAAATACAGGTAATGAAAATTCCAGAAAAGAAAAAAGTGAAGAAACAGCTTGTATCATCTCACCTTCAGCCTCACTGAAATGCAACATTACAGACTCATTCAGAAAGCAGAGATTTTGTCATACGTTGATCTCTTTCATTCTAGTCAAGAATGAAGGACAGAAGAGCATGGATACTTCTCATGTTTGAGAGAATATTAACTTCATGTAAATCTTGTCAAAATAATGGACCGAAAACAGTTGTTTATTTGGTCCTTGCAAGCAAGGATGAACAATTTCAATTGTTTTCTTCACGCTGCATGAAGCGTGAAGATTTATCTGCAGTTTTATATTATATACATTTTTTTCTGCACAGAAGACTGTGTTTTCTTAAGCAAAGAATATGTTTCCTACAAGAAAACTGTGTTATCCAAACAGAAGAATCAAACCATGTATTTTTACACAAAGAAGCTACTCCAAAAGACTCCTGCAAGGCTGTAGAACCTGACAGATGACCTGGTACTTTCAGTGGGCTTTCCTGATTGCTGGCAAATATTTTCAGACAGGGAACAAATAATCATTTTTTTCCCCATCCTTAGATGGACATACTAATTAAGCTTCAAAGGGGATGGTGGTCTTCAACATAATTCTTTTCTCAACTCTGAACATTTCAAGGGTATCCAAAAGTTAACACCAAGCATGATTTAAATTCAAGATGAGTATACACATCGACTGAGTTTTTTCAATTGGATTTAATTTACCTGTACATCCCAAAATGAACACAGAGATATGTGCAATTTGCAGTCAGAAATTTATACGTTTCTGGCCTTGTTTTGTGTTCCATGAATTTTTTTAAAAAAGTTTCCAATAGCACAACTACATTTGGGGGGGGGGGAATACAAAAAACATGGCAACCATTTCCAAAATTTGGATAAATATGCTTTAGCCAAATATTTTTCATTATCGGATGTGATGGGCAGGCTGTATCTTTCCCCAGTGTGCCACAGACTGGTATCATATTTGTGCCATATTATTTTTGTATCTGCATAGTTTCCTAGAGGTTCACCATGCTAATAGTTCATGGACAGCATCACTCTGTGGATCATTACTTTGAGTCCCACTACTTAGACAGTAAGGATAGCCACCTATTAATTTGTGTGCTTGCAAAATTGTGCCCAAAAGGTACAGTGTTTTTGTTGTTGTTACTGCTGCTGCTGAAACAATAATGTTACAAAAAAGTGTACACAGGTTGGACCTGAAGGTTGAAAACGTCCAAGTTCCATGGGCTTGACAAATCTGCACCTTCCTGTTTTAGACTGTATCTCTCCATATAAGCCAGCTTGAATTCTAAGACCTTCAGGACTGGGGTTTCTCTTCCTCCCACCACCTCCACAGACACGGCTGGCGACAACACTGGGGAGAGCCTTCTTAGTGGCTGTTCCTAGACTGCAGAACTGCCTCCCATGTAAGGCTTGAGCTATTTCTGCACCACACTGTTATAGTGCTATTATTCCACTTTCAACATCCTATGGAATCCTAGGGCTTGCAGTTTAGGGAGGGGCATTTAGAATTCTCAACCGGAGAGCTCTTTGGCCTCAGTGAACTGCAAACCCCAGAATTCTACAGGAGGCTGAAAGCAGACTAATAGCGCTATAACAGTAGAGTGCATAAATGGCTTTGGTTAGTCCTTCTCTGCTCTTTTCCCCCTGGCAGATTAAGACTTTTTATTTCAGCAGGCCTTTGACTTATTTTGATCAGATGGCAGGGTGTGCTGCTGTTATTCTGCATCTTTTTAAATATGCTTTAAATGTATTTTAAACCTCTTATTAACATGTGTTTTAACAGAATTGAGGTATAACTATTAAAAACTTTGTAGTAGTTGACATTTTTAGCTAAACCTTTATTTTAAATTTTTGTAAGATGCCTTGGGTCACTTGGCAGAAGAAAGGTGGAATATAAATTAAATGCATATGTATCTACCTATACACACACACACACACACACACACACATTAAAGAAACCTGTTTTTCAGACACTTTAGTACAATGCAGAATTGGCCAATTTTGGCACGTCTGGTCCCAGTGTTCTCAGGACCTTCCAGGGCCTGCACTGATAGCCAGAAATACCAACAAAATATTTTTTAAAATCCACTTCTAGTTCTGAAAAACAGTGTTGGGTTTTCTTGCAACCAATTTAAAAGGCTTCCAGAACAAGCAATTCACTTTTTTACTGCTAGAAGAAGGCCATCAAAGTTAGTCTGGAATGGGCTACGCTGGATCCAAACCACGCTTGGGTCCCACGACTCCACTTTCCTAGTCTAAAGGCATTCTAGTGAAGCTACGAAAGCTTCTGATATCTAACATAATCTTATTACTCCAAGAAGAAAGTTTAGATTTGAATGAGAAGGTCTCCTGAGCTTTAACAACTATACGGGAAGAAATGAATTCCTCTTTTCAAAACAGATTAATATTGCATTTGGTGATAGTGACAGGTGAAGTCTAAAGATGGTTCTTGTGGGAGGTAGGTGAGGAACATGGCCTTTTATCAGTTTTTATCTTCCTTTCAATACACTGCATGACCTTCAAATTTCAGCTGTAACATCTGCCCTTCAGTGTCAAAAGGTTTGCACAGTAAAGCCCAGCAAATGGTAAGATTTCAGATTAAATGGAAGACCAATGAGGAGTGTATACTTCAGTAAGGACCTGACCTAAAGGGACTGCTCTCAGGGGAGTAAGGAATTCACGTGATTTTAGTGTGTTTAAAACTTTGGGTTGCTTACATTCAGCTTATATCTAGGCAGAAAATACAACCAAGGTAAGCACAGAATTTTCTGTTCCTATGTGGGAAACAAGACATTAGCTTTAAAAATTAGGGGTGGAAGATAGAAATAATCATGGCATACAGCTTCCAATCAGAAGTTTCATTGTATTTTCTAAGATATCTGAAAGACAGATCACTTTCCAGACATAAAGCGTTTGTCCCTGTGTGCTAACTGCTGCTAGAATTAAGACTGAACAAATATGTCCCCCATCCTTCCACTCATGAGAAAGCCTGAGAAGATTGGTGATCAGACATCTCATCAATTAAGGCAAATAGTTTTGGATTTTGGAGGTTTTCACACATTAGATTTCTGGATTAGCAATGTTCAACCTGTATCAGAGGCAATAGCCAAAATGAATTATGTAAGGGGAACTGTTTCCAAAAACTACAGGTCATACAAAGTTGCCTGCAAATCCATATGCACACACACATTAGGAAAAGTAAATTCAAATTTTTATTCAGCCTTTTGAAAGATGGAAATGAAAAGCAATGAAACTAAAGCTCAAAAAATGAGAAACTGAGCAACTCCAAAGTTGATAAATTCATCCACTCCTAGTAAAAAGGGATATGGGACAATTTTATAAGAGATCTGTTGGAAGAAGTGACCATTGTGGTATGTACTGGATAAGCAACACTCCACAAACCTCACTCTGAACTAGACAGTAGCTTTATTTGTAGAAATTCAAGCAAACCAGCACACTTCCTCCAAAGCTGCTGAGACTAAAGTATGCATGGGACTTATATCTTTTATATGCAACAGTTCCAGAATTTTGGCACGCAAAGCTGTGATTCGTGGGGGCCATATATCCAAGCATCACACCACTTCTCAGACAGTTCCCCAAGCCGTGCCTGTTTCCCCCTTCTTCCCATCCTTGACTGTTTTGACTCAAACACACATTTCCTGCACCTTATCTTACAAACACTAGGTTACCAAAACACAAGCATCTTCCAACTACACTTTTATTTTCACCCATTTCTGTTCTTTTTGCCCCCATTGCTACATTGTAGCAATAGGTTATAAAACAATTAGCTATTGATACTTTGTAGCAATCCAGGAAGGCTCCAATACAATGTTGCAGTCATCGACTAACACTGAGTACTTTCTAGCAGTTACCTACTGGAGCTCTACAGCTTCTACTTCTGCGATGGTTAAAATTAATTATTTTAATACATATCCAGCAAACCCATGGCAGGAGCTAGGCATCCTGACACACTGCAATTTTATACCCCTTCATACTCAATGATTTCTCAGTAACTGAGGACATTTCCGCACTAGACTGTTATAGTGCTATTGTTCTACTTTCAACATCTAGGGAATCCTGGGGTTTGCAGTTTAGGGAGGGGCCTTTGAGTCTCCTCCCTAAACTGTGAACCCCAGGATTCCATAGGATGTTGAAAGTGGAAAAATAGCACTATAACAATATAGTGCAGAAATGGCCTGAACGTATTAACAAATCAACGAGGTATTGCTTCACAGTTCTATGGCACTTAACTTCATTAGGTTTTCAACACAGGAGAGCAAACATGCATAACAAGTCCAACTCTTTAAGTGTCTAGCCAAATCTTTGGAGTTCAAAATCCATTAAAGGGTCAAAGACCATTGAGACAAATCCAATGTGAGCTTAGTTTCTGATAGAAAAATTCTTCCCAGTTCAGGAGTTAACAGTCATTTCTAACTAAGTGACAGGGACTGCAAACAGCCATAGTAGGTGATTCATCCTGTGACAACTCTCAGTTTCAGATTTTTCCCCCTGTACAATGAAGCTGCATAGAAAGGATCAACCACCACCAAACATTAGAAGAGCATGAGAATAAAAGAACTTTGTAAAAAGAGAAGCTTTACAACAGGGGTGAGGAATAAGGAAGTGAGATTTCAGACAGTGGGGAGGAATTTCAGAGTGAAAGTGCTGCCTTGAAAGGGAAGCATGTGCATTCTGTATTAGGTTTGTATATATTGTCCAACTGTGTTTGATTTTTAATGTGTCATGCTCAGAGACTAACTCTCCCAACATCTCCCAACAGACCCTGACTTCTGTGATATTACAAGGGATCACAAATAATTCTCAGATTTCAGTTTGACGCCTCAAGGCCTAGAATAGTCCTGACCTAACAACCCTAGTTAGCAGTCTTGGCTCTATAGCTATTTTTGTTGAAAAACCCGCCAGGGGCATTACCATCAATAGGAAAAACATCACAGCCAACACGAGGCAGCAGGCTAACAGTCTTTATTGCGGGCAATAGATCAAGTAGCAGACTATTAAGTTACAGCGCAGCGAGCCATCTCCTCGTCCAGAGCAGAAAGGAACAGGAAACAAGAAAAAGGCACAGCCTGTTCAAAAGCCGTGTTTTTAAGTATACATATTCAATAACAAGGCGTTCCCTTAACCATAACAATGTTGCGGCTACACGCAGCAGAAGACCTTGAATACGTTTAGGTTTCACATGGGCAGCTAGACTAAACAACTACAAGCAGCTTTGCGTTCTCACCCTCTAGTGGTGGGAAAATATGAAGCCAGGAGTAACAACAGGTCCCATCATGCTTCTCAACCTGTGACACTCCCCTACTCCTTGCGAAATATTTTCAGCTACCTTGCTTTGGAGACTCCATCAACCCCAGTTTGCTAACGTGCTGACTAAATGCATTAGCAGGAAGTGGCTTGGTAAACACCAATCTGATGGACTGGGCTTTTACAGTCGGGGAGTAAATCTGATCCAGATCACTGGTATCTTGCAAGAACCCGCGTGCCACTAGGCGCGCTTTATATTTCACATGCCCATCAGCAGTGGGTTTCAACTTGTAGACCCATTTGCTGTCAATTGGCTTCACACCCTTGGGCAAATTACAAAGAGAATACACATCATGCTGGATAATGGAATCCATTTCACTCTGCATTGCATCCCACCAGGGTTCTGCCTGTTGCTCAGGCATTTTCACAACATCAGCAAAGCACTGAGGTTCACAGTTTACAGCGCACACACGAACTGCGAGAGACTCAGGGGAAAAACGTTTAGGTGGAATGCCTTTCGTTTTTCTTTGAGACCGTCTGGGGATGGGACGATCCTGCAAAGGTTCGTCCCTGTCCTCAGCACTGCGAGACCTTTTCACTGAGCCCTCGCGTTCTCTCTCCCCTGTGCAAGACCTTCGCACATCACTTACAGCTCTTCTCCTCCACGCGCCTCTCTCCTCTTCTGTTTCAACCCTTGAGGAACTGGGAGCGGAGGCTGGGAGTGGAGCAGAGACTGAAGGCTGCAGTGGCTGAGAAGCTGGCAGACCAGCCACAGGGAGAAATACTTCAGACGCTGCCTGAACACGCGACCAATTAGCGTGTTCCTCAAAAGAGGCATTCCTAGACACCACACAGGAATTGCCACCAGCGTAAAAACGATACCCCTTGCAGTTGGGCTCATAGCCAACAAAACGCATACGCTGGGCCTTAGGCTCCCCCTTCCTTCTTTGCCCCTTGGGGATGTGCACCCAAGCAAAACTCCCAAAGACTCTCAGATGTGCAATGGAAGGTTGTTTACCAAACAAACACTCATAGGGAGTAGTATTAACCACAGAACTCCACAGCCTGTTGTGTACGTAACAGGCAGTCAGAAGTGCCTCACCCCAAAAACTCAGAGGCAGATCTGCATCAAGCAGCAAACTATGCATTCGAGTCTGCAGAACTCCTGCATTCCGCTCAGCCACTCCATTCTGATGAGGAGAATAGCCGGCAGTCGCCCTGTGCACTATACCCTGTTTTTTGACCCATTGTTGCAAGTTCTCCGACAGGAATTCCATTCCTCTGTCGGTTTGAAGCTTTTGCAGGGAATAACCAAACTGCCTTTCAACCAAGGAACACCAGTTCTTGAGAACTTGACACACATCAGACTTTTGTTTCAACAAATAGCAGAAAATGAACCTGCTAAAATCGTCTACGAGAATGACGAAATATCTAGCTCCCCCTAGGGAAGCTTTACTCATAGGACCCACAATATCACAGTGTACCAACTGAAATGGGGCGGTTGGTACACGAAAACTAACTCTCGGTGCTGGGAGTTGTTTAGATTTAGCTTGCTTGCAAATAGCACAGTCAAGAAAGACATTACAAGGCTTCAAAGTACACCCTTTACAACAACCAGCAAGCCTCTTCAACACAGGAAAGCTTGCATGCGCTGCGCGCCGGTGGAGGAGATGAAGGCACTCATCATGTTGTGGGACATTGCCATACACATTACACACAGTGTGTCGTGGCTCAAGAAAGAACAGCCTCCCTTCTCGTGTAGCCACAGCACATACCACCCCATCTTTGAGGATTTTACCTTGCTTCCCATAGAACTCAACCTTGAACCCTGACTCTGTTAGTTGCCCCACAGAAAGCAAACAGAAATCAAGAGAGGGAACAAACAAAACATTTTTCAAACCCATGTCAAGGGCAGGGACAAAAGCTACACCTTCGCCACAAACTTTAGCCTTTGTCCCATCAGCTAATGTCACAGAGGAAACACTGGCAGAATCCAAACAGTCAAATAAATCTTCAGAATTGACCAGGTGCTGGGAACAGCCGCTGTCTAGAAGCCAAACGGAATCACCTGCCTCCTCAGAGTCTGAAACAGCATCTCCCAGGGCAACAGCAACTCTCAGCCGTCCTCTGGCCCGACCTCCTCTGCCTCCTCTGCCACGGCCCCTGGCACCGGCGCCTGTGAAGCTCTGCTCCCTTTGCTTCAGGAGCGGGCAATCACGCTTCAGATGAGAAGCAGACCCACAGCGAAAGCACCTTCGCACAGCATGGGCTCTCACCAGCCCCTCCTGCCTCGCCTCAGCAGCCGGAGAACTTTTTCTCCCAGCACAGGCCTCTGCAGCTGGAGCCGGCTGTGTGGGAGTCTCTGCATTCCTTGCGCGCTTTTCCTCTTCTTCCAGCAGACGAGCAGAAACCAAAGGAACGGTTAACTCCCTCTCTGGCATGGATTGAAGAGAGGACACCACCAGATTCCAGGAACTATCAAGAGAATTCAAGATGCAAAATACCTTGTCACTTTCAGGCAACACTTTGCCTCTCTCCCGAAGTGACGAAAACAGCTCCAACATCTCAGCCAAATGCTGCCTCACCGGGACACCGGGGGCCAGTTTCATCCCATATAAACGGGCGCACAGGGCGTGCTTGGCGGCCGCTGATTGACTCAAAAACAACTCCCGCAGCCTCGCCCAGGCTTCTCGAGGGGTGGCAAGATCCCTGATATGCGTGAGCTGGTCATCCTCCACAGCCAGAAAGAGGACAGACATGGCACGCCTCGTTGCCGCTGCTATCTCCGCAGCAGTCCCCTGCAGAGTCGGGGGAGCTGTGAAAGCACCCCACAGCCCCTCAGCTTGCAAATACTTTTCCATGCGAGCTGACCATGCCAAGTAATTAGTTGCATTTAGCTTAACGAGAGGCAGGCCCCCAGGCACCACATGAGCCATCGTAAAAACACCTCAAAAAACACCTCTCGAAACCATCCTCTGCGACCATGTTGAAAAACCCGCCAGGGGCATTACCATCAATAGGAAAAACATCACAGCCAACACGAGGCAGCAGGCTAACAGTCTTTATTGCGGGCAATAGATCAAGTAGCAGACTATTAAGTTACAGCGCAGCGAGCCATCTCCTCGTCCAGAGCAGAAAGGAACAGGAAACAAGAAAAAGGCACAGCCTGTTCAAAAGCCGTGTTTTTAAGTATACATATTCAATAACAAGGCGTTCCCTTAACCATAACAATGTTGCGGCTACACGCAGCAGAAGACCTTGAATACGTTTAGGTTTCACATGGGCAGCTAGACTAAACAACTACAAGCAGCTTTGCGTTCTCACCCTCTAGTGGTGGGAAAATATGAAGCCAGGAGTAACAACAGGTCCCATCATGCTTCTCAACCTGTGACAATTTTGGGCTCCAGTTACCCAAATCTCTTCCAGTACAGCCAAATGTAAGGGAATACGTGAATCACTCCCACTCTATACTAACAGGAATACTATTGATAATCATGAAAGTTTGCTTTGCTTGTGCCTACGAATACTCCCACCTAAGCCCCCATCTATGTCAACTCACTCAGAAGTCTCCCAACACATTAAAGTAAAACATGAAACCAAAAACGGGTATCTAGTCACTTCCTTTCTCTGTTTATTTTATTTTAGGGCTTGGTAAGACCCAGAGTGGGACCTGGGGAAGGAAAACTGGCCCCCATACCCATGGAACTTGTCCATCGCTTTACTGTGGACTCCAAGAAGATCATGTTTATAGGCTCTCAAAACTTTAAGCATTCATTGTAAAAAAGGAGGAGGTTTTATTTTCTGATTTTGTTCCCTTTGCTTCTTGATGCTGGGCAGGAGGGAGAGTATCTTTGATCTTTTTTTATTTTTTTTATCCTTGGTATATTTGTTTCCTTTTCTGCCTTTTTACAGGCTCTAAATATGCTCCTTCCTTATAGCACAAAGTTTCTAGCATCCTTTATTTGGTGCATGATACCATGTTTCCCATTCCTTGAAACACGTTAGAAACAATACTAATTGAATACAAGAGGTGCTTCCACACTAGTGATTTTTAGTGCAATCCAGCCCTCCTCTCCTGCTGTACATGTACATCTTGAAGAAGCCAAAACAGAGAAACGAAATAGCCACAGTGAAGTATCTCACAATTTCTGCTGCTTGTTTGCAGGGGAAGATGAAAAGCCCAATTAATTCAAAGCTAGAAACCCGTGGAATGCTATGGACAGGGTGAAAACTTCAGCAGCCTAATTGCTGCACCCTGTCCAATATTACCAACTATTCCACATGCAACAATGCCACACTGGTACAACAGCCTGCAATATTACACTCTTTCAAGTGCTCATCTTTCCTCATGACAATTTCTACCATGTATGTGACCCACAGGACTCATTAGGTGGGCAAGTAATGAGGGTTAGGGTCACAAAGATACACCTCCTCTTCCAATGCTGAAAGTAGCTTTGAATTCCTCCTTCCATGCCCCAGCTTCTCTGTAGGAGATATAAGGCAAATTCCCCCATGTTTTGGCCCTCTCTGGGAAAGGCTATCTTTCCCAACAGGTTGTGACCCAGAAGACAATAGTTAGACAATGCACCCCTTGCTTCCAAAAGCTGCACATGTGTATAGCTTGTGATATTTTTCAGAAAAATGAAATATACACGAAGTCATGTGTACACTTTCAAAATATATGAATGGTCAATTTTATACACACTTTAGTGAATGGGAATTTTTGATAAAAAAAAAAAGTATCAGCTTGAAAGAAGGGAAAAACCAAATCTTGCAACCTAATATGAGTCAAAATTGTGACAAGGATGGACGTGAGACACAAAAAGTGTTATAAAATTAAAACTGATAAATTTTTACATTTTAGGACTAGGCAGAAATAAATACAAGCTCCTCTAAAGCCATTTCCACACTAGACTGTTATAGCGCTATTATTCTACTTGCAACATCCCATCCTATGGAATCCTGGGGTTTGTAGTTTAGGGAGGAGCCACCTGGCCCCTCCCTAAACTGCAAATCCCAGGATTCCATAGGATGTTGAAAGTGGAATAATAGCACTATACAAGTCTAGTGCAGCAATGGCTTAAGTATTTTGATAATGGTAGTCACTGATGCAGAAGGGGCCATCTACCTAAAGATTTTACCAGCCGAAAAGCTGTTTGGAGCCAGAATGGTTTGAGTGTTGGGCTTCACCCCTGGAGCCCTGGATTCAATTTTCCACTCAGCCATAGAAACCCTCCTTGGGTGGTGACCTTGGGTGCATCACAGATTCTTAGCCCCAGACAACCCCATGTTACTTTTGCCTTAGAGCTGCCATAAGCCAGAAATGACTTGAAAGAACACAACAACACAGTCATTCTGAGAAAGAGATGTCAATGTATTTGGCATCTTACCTGTCAGTTCTCTCTAAAAACTGCCATTTGTTATACCTAAAAAGGCCAATGTCTCTTAACAGAGATGGAATGTGACTGAGACTTGATGCTTGAAAGACTAAAATGCATCTAAATGACATATTTGGTATTTTCTTTGGCTGATGAAAAAGATTCTTTAAAGACGTCTGAGCTTTACAGTACAAAATGTTCCCATGAAACTGGGACCCCAAAGATCAAAAGGGATGGACGGTGAAGACTGTCAGTTCAGTAACATCTCCACACCAAGGACTTCCATGGGAAAAAAATTATGAAAGAGGTAAGCATCCTTTTGACAGCCTTCTATAGCTGTTTTTCTCATACTCCTAACATCTTCGGTCAATCACAAAATGCTAGCAGAAGGAGAGATTCAAAACAGACCTGTTTTTCCATTTCCCAAATTCCTATACATTCCACTGATTTTTTGGAGAAAGCCTAAGCACATACAGGTTGCACACGGTCCATCTTTTTCTAGGCAATGCAGAATACTACCAAAAGGAAAATAAAAATTAGTTGTGAACTAATGGGGCCAAACAGACATGAAGCTCAACAAGATGTTTACGACATTTTTAATCTCTTATGTACATTTTTAATCTCTCATTTTAATCTCTCATAAGCATGATAACTAATCACAGCAGCATTAATTGATGCCCTCCTAGTTTTGCTATCCCAATTTAACTCTTGTAATGGGCAAACATGTTGCTGATTATGAAAGTCTAAACTTTCCTTGGAAAGGTCATAGAATGTATGGTGTAGGTCACAGAATGTATGGAATGTATGGCCAATTTGTCCCACTATTTACATCAATATGTTTATCTGCGAGCTCAAGGTATCATGTTTCGTAGTCCATGAAATTTTACAGCACATCTGAGCTTGCTAACCTTGGCCTTTTTCTTACACAAATGTACTATATAATAGATACACACGGGAAAGACATGGGATGGCAGGCTCCATTCCTGACCTATGTCTAACCACTGAAACATGCAGAGCTTGGGTTTAACTCATTAGTTAACTAACTGGTTATTCCCTTTTTTTTTTTTTTTTAGTGTTTTCACCTAACTTTCTAACTCCCTCAATTAACACTGAAGTTAAAAAATAAGTTTAGTGAATTAGATGATTAGAATTCATTCGAATTCACAAGGGTGGATGCTCTCCCCTCTGTCAAATTCAGTCAACAAAAAATCCTGCTGGCTCAAGAAACTAGAGAAAATGAGAAAACTGGAGAATATGACTCTTTTGTTAGGCAGGCTAAACTGTGTGACTTCTTTGAGAAGATAAGAAGGAGGGGGAGGTCAGAGAGTTGGACTTGCAGAGCTGAAAAACAGTTAAGTTTGGGAGAGAAAGAAAGAAGAAGAATGGGAAAAATGGACAAAAAGTGTTTCACAAGGGAAGAGAGGTGCCAAGTGATCATTAGTTTGATTAGCAGGAGACCAAAGCCCTCAAGCAGCCTTGCAGAACGTTTACCATGGTTCTGTATGGGAAGAAAGTATTTGGAGTCCTTCTGGGGGAATGGGAGAACATTCAGTTTTTCTTAGCCAAAGAACACTTAGAGGTGGGTGTGCCAGTCCCTTTTCTTATCCACTCCTTTTTACTTGTACAGTTAAGATAAGTCAAGCACAGAGAAGAATGGCTGATGAATACTGTTCATATAAAGCTAAGCAAGGTTACGTCATCTACCATATTGTGTTCGTCATGGTGGCCGTAAGCATCCAGTTCCTAAAGGTGCTACTTATGGTAAACCTGTACATAATGGTGTTAACCAACTGAAATTTGCCCAGAGCCTGCAATCTGTAGCAGAGGAACGTGCTGGCTGTCACTGCACAGCTCTGAGAGTACTCAGTTCTCACTGGGTGGGAGAAGATTCTTCATACAAGTTCTTTGAAGTCATCCTGGTTGACCCTTTCCACAAGGCTATCAGACGCAATTCAGACACCCAATGGACCACCAAGCCAATTCACAAACACGGAGAGATCCATGGGTTGACCTCTGCTGACAGGAAGAGCTGTGGCCTTGGCAAGGGCCACAAGTTCCATCACACAATTGGTGGCTCACGCCGTGCTGCTTGGAGATGGCACAACACCGTGCAGCTTCACTGTTATCGCTGATTCTTTTACTTATAAATTTCTCATTATAACAAAGTCAGCTAGAGGCTTTGGGGAAAAAAAATACTGTTCACTGAAGACTGTAGATGTCACGCATTGTATTTGGGATTCCTGGTCCATGCAGAACCTGTACTCTACCACTCCTCTTTGCAGATCACACTTACTGACTGGGAGTGGCAGAGGGAGAGAGGGTGCAGTGATTCAATACTGCAGAAAAAATACTCTGCATGTACTCAGAGACTTAAAAATTACAGGCTGAGTATTATCCACTCTTGATTAACTGGTCATTCTTTGCAGCTATGCATTTATTGCTGCTATTGTGGTGGATCAGTGCCCTCTAACAGGAATTCCATATTTGCTGGCATATAAGACACACCCATGCATAAGCTGCACCCCATTTATACACTGGCAAATACTGTTTGCTGGCATATAAGACACACTGCCATATAAAACACACCCCATTTTCAAACAGTATTTTTCAGGGAAAAAAGTGAGTCTTGTATGCCAGCAAATACAGTAAATCACTTGTTATTAACCTCATTAACAAGCAAGGCATTTGAACAGTGAGTGAAAAGTGTGGGTTCGTGGGTACGGAAAGAAAAGAGAAATGCAGGTGAGCAGCAAGCTGAACTGAAGAGGCTATTAGATGAGAAACCATGCTTTGGGGCAGGACAGTTCCCAGACATGTTAGACTTTTGCCATTATATTATGGGTTTTGTAGTCCATGCTGGCAAAAATCCAGCAACTTTAAAAGTACCTTTTCAAGGAGGCAGTAACAAACTGAGTTCTGGAGATCAACAGGGATAATCTCCATGCCGTTGTCTGTAAATCCCAAGGCCTGGCTCAGCATTAACATTTTGATTGAGTCAATTAACAGTCACCTACCACATTAAACAACTTCAGTTATTAGCAGCTGTGATAGTGAATTTTCCAGTTTCCAACATTTAGTGCTGTCAAATTAACACTATTATCTAACATGATGGTTTAACATTCAGCACTATCCGTTTGTTGTAATAATTTGAATATTGGACGGGGGACTCTGGGAGAGCAGGGTTTGAATCTCTGTTTGGCCATGGAAACTTATCGAGCGGCCTTGGGCAAGTCACACTCTCTCAGCCTCAGAGGAAGGGAATGTCAAACCCCCTCTGAACAAATCTTACTAAGAAAAACCATGTGCTAGGTTTGCTGTAGGGTTTCCATAAGTCAGAAATGAAGGCACACAACAATAAAGAACAAAGTCAAATTTTCAATCTAATGTTTCACGTTCTAAAAAGATATGCAGAGAGGACAAAGAACTTAGGGAAGAAGTATAGCTCAGTGGCAGAGCACACATTTCTTACTTTAAAGGTTTACTCCCTGGAATCACTGGTTAAAAGGACCAGAGCGTAGGTGAAAAAGACCTCTACCTGAAAACCTGGAGAACGACTACCATCAGAATAGACAATACTTGGTTAGCTGGACCAGTGGTCCAACCTAATATAAGGCAATTTTCTCAGTAAGTTTCTCTTCAGTGGGAGCTCACCAGTGCACTGGAAATTCTATCTCAGAACACAAGCCTCTCTTTGGAACAGAAGGCAGATATATTTCTAGACACAATGGCTGTGGATATAGCCAGGAACATAATACCTCATAATACATAATAGAGATGTATCTCCTCTATAAACACACCACGGCTATACTGTCTTAATGGTCTTTTCCAAAGACACCTGAGAATTGTGGTTTGTGGGTGTGTGGAAAATTCTTGTCAGAGATCTCAACTCACAACTCGTTCTCCTCACAAAATGACAGCAATTTGGATCCTCTGCAGAAATAGAATGATTGTTCATTTTCAGTCTGTGGCATGGTTATTCCCTAAATATAGGGGAAGAGCCTATAATTGGTTCAGCGCAAGCTTTATCTTCAGAAAAATCTAAGAATCACTGTATGGCAGCTCCAGTTTTTTTCTTTTTTTTTTAATCATTCCTAGGAGATGAGAAGAACCTTTTCTGCCTGAATCCCTGGAGAACCACTGCCTATTAGAATAGACAATACTAAGCTAGATGACCTGGGATATGCCATGCAAAATATCGCTAACTGTGGTAGAGCCCCTTAGGCCTTTGTTACATAAGTTGTCTTTCCCATTTATATTTGTTCCTAAGTATTCTTTTCAGTTGAATTACTTTCTTTTTCTGCAGGGCTTTTTCTCAGGAATGTTTGTGCAGTGGCGTAAAACCTCCCCAAATGGACAAGGAACTAAAATCTAGAAGTTAAAGAGATGCACACAAACCTTTACAATTAAAATTCTGGATCATTTCTTTGCTTGAGGCAGTGACAGGGGGGAAGATATGCAGCATTCTCATCACAGGTCACTATACACTTAAAGAACTTTTATTTTATTGCTTTCGTCAGGAGGTGGGCAACTATGGCAGGTCCAGGGGCCAAATTTCTGTCCTTGGGATCCTTTGGGGCCACAGAGACTACCAAAAATGCCATTCTCCCCCACAAAAAGACAAAAGTCTATTTCCAGACAGAAGATGATCTGCAACTTACCTAAAGAATGCACTGCCACTCCTGGACAATTCTAGGACAGCCAATTTATCTCTGGGGGGTAGTCATGGGATAGTCTGGAGCGGCTGAGAGCTACAGAAAAAGCCTGGGGGGCTCTATATAGCCTGAGGGCCACACTTTGAACCTACTTCGGCTTAGGTGTGGCATATTTGAGAATTCAAGAAATTTGAACAAGAGGAGTGTGCATGTTCTGTGTTAACTACAGGCACGCTTTTGTTCATGATCATTTTTGCTATGAGAAGTAAACATTGCTGTGCTCGGTAGGCCACATTTAATGCTAATTACCACTGATATTTAAAGCACCTTCCCATATCAGTTATATGTTCCTTGAGAAGATATTCATAAGAAAAGTAGGCTGGTACCCAAAACTGTGTGTGTGCATGTGTGTGTGCGTGTGTGTCTTCAAGTCATTTCTGAACTATGGTGATCCTAAACTCAACCTGTCAGAGGGTTTTCTTGGCAAGATTTGTTCGGAAGCTGTTTGCTTTACCTTCCTTTGAGGCCGTGAAAGTGTGACCTCCCAAGTCCCCCCCCCACCATGGCTTTGGATGGCTGAGGAAGGATTCAAACCCTAGTCTCTGTAGTCATGGTGCAATGCTCAAACCATTGTACCATGCTGACTCTCCTTTTACCTTTGTAAAATTTACCATAACCTGTCAGGGGAAAAAAATTGATCTCTAACCAAATAGGTCAATAAAGTTAGCAGGAAATATAGACATCTTTTATAGCTCAAAAACATAGATCAAAACATCTTTTAAAGAAATGTAAAGACGTTGTTAACTGCCACCAACTTGACTTGGACTTATGGCAATCTCCAAGTCACCCTATCCTCAACTGCCCTGCTCATATCTTGAAGATTCAGGGTTGTTTCTTCCTTGATTGATTCTATCCAATGAGTCTATCTTTTCCTACTGCCTTCTACCTTACCATACATTATTGTCTTCTCTTATGAATCATGTCTTCTCATGATATGGCTAAAGTATGACAGCCTCAGTTTAGTCACCTTGTCTTAAATGGAGAGTTCAAACTTGATTTGCTCTAGGATCGATTTATATATCTTTTTAGCACTCCAAGTTATCTATAGAATTCTTCTCCAGCACCATACTTCAAATGAGTTAATTTTCTTCCTATCAGCTTTCTTCACTGTCCAGCCTTCACAACCATACATAGAACCTGGAAATGCAATGGCACGGACAATCCTAATTTTAGTATTCAATTACACTGTCTTGACACTTCATGATTTCGTCTAGTTCCTTCACTGCTGTCCTTCCAAGTCCTAGCCTTCTCATTTCTTGACTACAGTCTCTATTCTGACTAATGACTGAGCCAAGATATGGGGAAATCTGGAACTATTCCAATGTCTTCATTGGACATTTCTGCACAACGAAGCTCTTGCGCGTTGTCTCGCTGCAGTCCCGAGTCCAGAAGGGAGCGTGTCAGCAACGCTCCCCTCTGCACCCGCTCAGTCCATGCAGAAGAGAACGCAATGACGCCACGTCTTCCTTCCACAGCGCAGCCAGGCTTTTTCCATTGCTGCGCTACGGAAGGAAGCACCGTCAATGCGCTTCCGCATCTTCCGCACGGCCAGAAATGATGGGAGCACTGCACGACTGCAGGTGCGAAATGGATTTTTTCCATTTTGCAAAAACTGAGCAAGCGTGATGCTCCACAACAGGATGGCAGCGGGATGGCAACAACACCATGCAGAAGTGTGACCTGCTGACCGCTGCCATCCTGTGGCAAAAATGCAACAGCGACATAGTGCAGAAAGGGCCTTAGTCTACTTAAAAATTATATAAGTCACCTGTGGTCATTATTTTTGTTTCCTTAATGTTCAGCTGTAATCCTGCCTTTGCACTTTCCAACTTTGAAATTTTAAAGAAATATTGTCTAAAAAACATGTATGCATTTTTATTGGATTTCTCCTTTTCTCCCACATAATATTTCCCTTATATCCACATTGGTTGGCAAATAACATTCTACTATACATTATTTTCATACTACAAACATTTCTGTTTGAAGAAACATATTGCTAAATTCTGAGAGAAGTTGTGAATGCCAAATGGTAACATCTGGCTTTCACAATTTTATTAAGCAAATTCAGATGTGTTTTCGAGCGATTACTATAATTACACAAAGTTAGCTCCTTTAAACAACATAGGAAGCCATAGTTTCAAGGAAAGCAAAAGCTTCCAGACTTCCAAATCCAAAGGAAGACAAAGGAGATAGCATTTAAGCATTGTTTCATCCAGGAATGGGCAACTACAATGGGTCTGGGGAATGATTTTTGTTCCTGGGACCCTGGGGTGGGGTGGTATGCAAAGGCCATTTCTGTACTAGACTGCTAGAGTGCTATTATTCCACTTTTAACATTCTATGAATGGCCCTCCCTAAACTGCACACCCCAGGATTCCATAGGATGTTGAAAGTGCAATAATAGCACTATAACAGCGTAGTGTGGAAATGGCTTTTGTATACTACCCCAACACAGGGTCCCAAGAACAAAAATCATACCCCAGACCCATTGTAGTTGCCCATCCCTGGATGAAACAAGGCTCAAATTTGGATTTGGAAGTCTGGAAGCTTTTGCTTTCCTTAATGGCCAAAGACTGCCAAAACAGAAGGGAAGGAGGGAGGGAGGGAGGGAGGGAGGGAGGGAGGGAGGGGGAGAAAGAAACTTACAAACAGCTGCAAGCCCACTTCTGATTTTGGGGGGAAAAGTTTGTTTGTTTTTTTATGTTAAAGAGTGTAAGGTAAATATTTAAAACAGAGGTGGGCAAAGGGGGAGAATCTGAAGACTGATTTTCATCACTGAACCCCCTGGCAGACTGTACCAGCACAAACAAACATCCAATCACCCTTTTTAAAAATATAAAAAAAATTCAGGGGGATTTTAAGCTCCCCAGTGTCTCTAGGTCAATATATAATGCACCAGTTTTGCTCTTCCAAACCCACCTGTCCCTACATATCTTAAAAACCTGAGAGAAATCACTCTCTCAAAAAAATTCCCCAAAATTTAATCAGGAAGTGAGCAGTGTCACATCTGGTTTTGATGGTTCTGATCTGGTTTTGTGTGGCCAATTTGGAGCCAATGGGGAATGTCAAGAGGATTTTAAGTTTTTTTAGGGCTTGGGTAGATGGCGAAGGCAAAACCACTGCATTTGCTGTGGCTTTGAGTTGGTTTTCTTTTGGAGGGGAGAACAGTTATTAGGTGGAATCTCCCAGATTTTACATTTTTTAAGGAAGTCTTGGGGCTTTACATGGCTCTGGGGATATACTTTGGAGCCCTATGAGACGCATTTTCCTCATCCCAAATAGAAAAAGTGAACTACTGCTCCTGGGAGCTCCCAAAAGAGGCAATTTACACACACCCATTCTTTTGACCAGAGGAAGAGGCAGTCCAGGTAGTGCAGAGGGATCAAGGACTGCAAAAACCAGCCTTCACCTGCACTTTCAACCACCACCCCTTCTCTGCTATGATACCAAGTCCAATTATTTTTTAAAAAATATTTTCATACTCTTCAACTGTCCCTATCTGGCAGGCACAGTCCCAATTCATCTTCTACAGTCCCACATTTTTAAACTGCTTTTAAAATGTTCCAGTTTCTTTCTCTGCTCTCTACTTTCCCTTTTTGTCCTCAAACCTAGGCCATTTTTGCACTAGACTGTTATAGCGCTATTGTTCCACATTCAACATCCCATGAATGGCCCTCCCTAAACTGCAAACCCCAGGATTCCATAGGATATTGAAAGTGGAATAATAGGACTATAACAGTCTAGTGCAGAAATGGTCTTATTACAATTGCTTCAAACTGTCTTCCAAGTACAAAATTAGTTTGTTTTGAACTTAGCAGAGAAGAAAGGGGGAGAGGCACAGTTTTTCCCCTTCCCAGTAGGCTCAGGCAAAAGCAATCTGCTGCTTTTCCTCATTAATAACTTCCAAAACATTGACCATACTTGGATGATGCCTGACCCCATGTGCCCCAATTTTCATTTGTGAAAAGTTAGAAGGTGAGTATTCCTCACCTGCTCTCCACAAAGAGAAAGTTGAACCACAACTTTAGAGTCTACTTGGGAATGAATATATCAAATTTTGCTAATTGCAATATCTATCTATCTATCTATCTATCTATCTATCTATCTATCTATCTATCTATCTATCTATCTATCTATATTTGTTGATTCTCAAAGGCCTTACTCTAAGAACAAGCAAAATAATATTGGTTGTGAAATGTAAATACAAGACCAGAGATCAGGCTGGTCTCCCTACTTGAAATGGCAACAATATTTGCATCAGTAAGCTCTCTGCCGAGAATTATCTGCTTCTCCACTTAGTGTAATTTGAAAGCTTTACAGTAATTTAACCAGCAGAATTTGGTTCAATAAATGGCATTGGTTTACTCCTCTCATATCTCTCTCACACACACATTTCCAGAATGATAACCAGCCACCTGCTTTGATCACATTGATGTCTGTCAGGGAGACTGATTACAATCTGCTGATTAGCTAGGATCCAGCTTCAGGTTAAATATCTTCCCTATAATGTTGCACAGAAACAACAGCCTTTGATTACATCAGGAAGGATGGGCTAGACCACCTCTGCAGAAATTGGAATAGGCAGGAAGAGCTGCCTGTTCTGCGGAAGAACGTTTAATATATGTGTATATGTGCCTTCAATTCTACTGAAGTCAGAAACAACTTGAAGACACACAACAACAACTGAAACAACAGCATGGCATTAGTAGTTCTCTAGTGGGAAATCTCTGAAACTAACTAACCTATATGGGGAAAATGCATAATCTATAGCAAAGGTAATTGCTGAATAGTGAAAAAAATGTCTCTCTTGTACCAAGTTCTGATAATTGTAGGAATCACATAGGAATACTTGGAGAATTTGATAACTACACATCTCAAATATAAGATGACCTGATCTGCTCATCCTAGACTATACAGATTGCTCTCACTAGATTTCAGAGTTTTCTGAATCACAAGCTCTACATGACCAAAACCTCAGAAAGTTTTGTGCTGGCATGATAAAGAATAGCCATGCTATTTTGCAATACTGAGCAGGCTGGCTTCAGTTTCATTTCTTATATCAGAAAGAAAGCTTTTCAAGGTTGAAAGTTCCTCCCATCCCCATTCTGGAGCAATGTCATCATCAGGGAATATGTGGAATCTGGACATTTATAATCAGTTTGTAGATAATAATGAGGTCACTTACTATAGAGAGTATAGAACAATTTCTTGGAATAATCTCCAAATGGAAGGAAGTAAGGCTGAGATTAAAACAGTCAAAACTACTTCTCTATGTAATGATAACCATTTACTTCTTCCAAAATTATTGGGACCATCACCATACCTGAGAGTCCAAGGGAAAGATTTCTCAGTGGCCTGACCACCATTTTGAGCAACAGGTGGTGGGTGGTTGTAGCAAAAAAATAGTGGGTAGAAAGAAGGCCTGTTGCTGCTAATAGAAGTTCTTCAAACATTATTTTCTTATGCAAAATCTTCTTTAAGTTCACCAGTTTACAGATAGAGTTATGAACATCTCATCAAGGTAAAGGATATTTGAATATTTGAACATGCTCTCCAACATGTCAGAGTGGTGTTATTAAATAGGAAGAAAGAACAAGTCAGGAGACACTACAGCAGTTTGTCTTTGTCTGATTCTACTGTGAAGGACAACACTCTGCACTCTCCTCTCCTCTCCTCTCCCAAGCTAGGTGCGTACAAGCTCTTTTGCACTTTGAAATCAGCTTGCAGCAACTGAAATAAGCTAAGGATGAAAGAGGAAAGGGGGACGAGGAAGGAAAAACTGGAACATTTTAAAAGCATCAGTAAAAGTGAGGGGACAGAGGATTAATCAGACTATCCCAGACAAATTGGGGCAACTGGAGCATATGGGGAAATTGCATTTTCAAGGCCTGTTTTGGTACTTCCAAGGTCATCAATGTTACAATCCCTAGTTATAGAAACCCATACAATGTAAGCACCAGCACACCAAGGTGCCACTGGAGGGGAATCATAGAATTATAGAGTTGGAAGAGACCACATGGACCATCTAGTCCAACCCCAGCCATACAGGAAAAAGATGGCAAATGGTTTACATCCTCTAAGTATAATGGTGCAGGAATCTTATACACTTACATATCTTCTCCTTCACACACACACACACACTCTCTCTCACACACACACAGACTGTTAACATAGTTTGCAAAAGTACTCTGAATACTATTCCTTCATTAATAATTGACTATGTCTCTGCCATGGATCTATAGTCTGCCTGAGAGAAGGAGAGCTTAATGGAAAAGGAAAAGAGCATTGTCTTCACCTAGTGTAACCTGATCCCAAAATGAGCCCTCCAGTAGCACCAACAAGCTCTGTTCTTGGCCTTGTCTCTCCATTTCCCCTTTTAGAATTGCAATGGATAGAAAACCAGCACAATTATCCTAAGCAAGAAAGCAAATGAGACACACCCTTGTCTGAATCAATTGAGATTTAATTATTTGCTTCTTCAGATACATATATCACCTTCAGATTTTTCATCCTTATTCTTTCTAGTCTCTTCTGATGGGCTAAACCAGGTATGGCCACCTTGCAAACTTAGGTCCATGAATGGGCTGTCTCCATTTACATTCGATGCATTCTTCACTCAGCTTTCAAAACTCCTCAGCTGGCAATCTGACAGTCATCTGGTAAAAGTGATCTGGCCTGCAACTTTTTTTTTTTTTAATAAATCTTTTTGTTTACAACAGCCATGCTGGCTGAGGGATTCTGGAATGTGTAGCTCCTGAGAACCAGCATGGTGTAGTGGTTTGAACATTGGATTACTCCCCTGCAGACCAGGGTTCAATTCCCCACACTTGGCCATGGAAACTTACTGGGTGACCTTGGGCAATTCACATACTCTCAGCTCCCCAAAAGCCCTGTGATAGATTCACCTTAGGGTTGCCATAGACTGGAAATGAATGACTTGAAGGTACAGAACAACAAAAACAACAACAACAATAACTTTTCCAAACTCTGAACTCTGCTACTCCCTTGGTGGTCTGTTCTATGAGGGCAAGAAGGAAGAGAATGCAATAGTAGAGAAAGAATAGAGAGCTACAGAGAAAAGCAGAGTCCTCACTCATTTCGGGCTCTGGTCTCAGCCCCACTGGCATACACACACCAATGGAAAGGCTCCTTGGAGGCAGGGTGGTGATGAGATCATATCCCAAGCATTCTACCTGCCAGAGGCTTCCTGATCAAAGGGAAACTAGCAAGCCACAGTGCTTCCTTCCTTCTGCAAGAGGGGGAGCTCATGAAGGTTTTAGTGGTGTACCTCTTGGAACACTTGCCCTGTTTTTTTAAAATGGATAAGCACTCAACAGTATATACCTCCAGTCCACAGAAGCTGACAAGGAGAAAGCCAGGACAATCTTGAGGTGATACCCCTGTCCACAGAAGCAGAAACATAACCCACATTGTCCAAGGTCAAATGAATCAAACAGTCCCAAGTCCAAAACCAAGAAGGGAGCTGCTGTCATGCCCTGCCTTGGAGCCTCTGACAGTACGGAGGAAGATTCTGAACATGAGGCAGAAGTTTCCCCAAAAGTGTGCTCAATGGAAAATAACAATCAACAGCAGGGGTCTGAGCAAGTATAAGAAGACAAGACAACATAGACTTTTCCCTTGTGGAGAGATGATGTCAAAAAGAAGGTCTCAGCCATTCAGCAAATTTAAGTACCAAACAGGCTTTAATGAGGGAACACCTGTGGCAACCCCATTAGCTATAAAAGGCAAACAGATGGCCTATCACCTTCCAGGGTCAATAACTGATCTTTCTGGTGGTTGATGCCTTGTGTTGGGGTTTCCTGAATCCTGACACTCTTGGATCTCTGCTTGTTTAATGCTGATTTGGATTTGCCCTTGTGGATTTCTTTGCCTGGTAACTTGTATTCTTGACCTGAACCATGTTTGGACTACTCCTGCTCTCACCTCTGTGAGTAAGCTATGCCCTGCTGGTTTGCTGATTGGTTGCCTGGTCTGCCTGGGACATGACAGTTGCCAGAAAGATTTGTTCAAGTACAAGTCTCATGTCAGAGATACCCAAAACCATGGATATCACACAAGGTTATCAGGAAGTGTTGGATCTACTGTCTGTAGGGCCAATCTAATTAGAAGCCAGCAGTAAATTAGCACAGTTGTCCTGATTAACTTGGCACAGTTTATTTAAGGTGGAGGAGAGTGTTTCTGGCATTTATGCTCCTGGATTTGAACTACTACTGCATGAGAGAGTGCAGAGTCTCTGCCTTCTCTTTCAAATCTGGAGGTGCTGCCTGAGATGTACCAGGCTGTGCTTCTCTTCCAAAAGGGCTGCTAGCCTCCTCTATATCTGGCTGGCACTCATCTTCTTGGCACTGTTCCTCTCCTTCTTCATCCAAGGAGGATTCATCCAGCTAAGGCACAACAGCAGTCCTACCAGTTTCAGTGATGGCCAGTGGGGGCAGCAAGATGTAGGCTGCAGTTCTTATGTTGCCCCTCCTACTCTAGACCTCCCAAGCAAACAGGAAGTGTGGGATTCTATTAGTGAGGTATGATGCTCCAGCAATAGCATCTCATACCTACACGATGGTGACAGATTAAATAAAAGTATGTCTCAGAGTTTCAGCTGCTGTTTGACTCATTCTATCCAGCTCTCCTTCGAAAAACAATATTATTAATCAAGTATGTTTGTCATTGACTATGGAGTGATAAAAAGGACTTTGGTTCTCAGAATTAATGACTTATTTGTCAAGCCAGACAACTTAGGTGCAGCCCGGCAGCCAGTATGGCTCTCTGGAAAAGAACAAGAATTTATAGCTGGGATATTCAAGCAATTTGACACAATAGAAGGTAACTGGAGAGGCAGGGAAAAGAAAAGGAGAAGAGAGTAAATTAAATTCTCAATTCCTTGCCCATATGATCATCTGTCACTACAGAAATTGCATGCAGAGTTTACTATTATTTACATTCTCCTCTGTGCAGAGTGCATTATGTTCTCAAGATATCATCTGTAGTTATATACTTGTTTTTTTGTTGATTTTAGTGGGAACAAGGGCTGGAATCCACAATTGCAGTTACAAATGCATAAGCTAGAGTTACACATCTGTAACTGATTTGTATTCATGATCCTATGTATTCACAATTGTGGTAATACTGTAGGGAATCTATAAGTATCCTAAAAATCCCCCAGCTCTGTCTTACTTGGCAGCAGCCACTGCAAGTGATAGAGGTCTGTTCTCTGGTTGATTGGAATATAGGAGGCTGATACATTTTCCACTCCCTCCCATGAATGATCTGTGGGGCAAGGAGGAATTGTGATGGGGATCCTGTTTCTGATGGTCACACTGGAGATCAGTGACAGGAGGGGGTCTGTCTGCTGTATCCTGAGCAACAGAAGAATAGACTTCCATCACTTGAGACAGCTGCAACCTAGTAAGGCAGGACTAGGGGACGGAGTGCGCCATGAGATGCTTCTTAGTTAAGTACGCTTAATTGCAGGATACCTAACTAAGCAGCTTATCAAGAATCTTGGCCTACATCTGTTTCACTATTATTGAACTGGACAAGAAGTGCACGGCATTCTGCCATAAACAGAACGTAGCTATGTAGAATTTTCACCTGTTTCTTCTCCCTGTAGATCCCTTCACTGGCTACCAGTTTGGGCCAGGGCCTGTATCCGACTTTTGGTCCTGGTATTTAAAGCTTCGTGTTCCAACCTTCCTCAGTACCCTGCAGCTTGGCGTGTCTGGTACATTCCATTCAGAAATTTGAGATCTACAGGCAAAGGATTATTGTCTGTTCCAACAACGTGTACAACTTTGTCAAGTCTGTGAGCCTTTCAAGATCTGGCTCTGCATTTGGTCCCTGATTGTATATGTTGCTGTTCCACCCTTTGGTGTAAAGGGTGTTATAAATAGACGATATTGTTACTATTGGCAATAGCAGCAATAACAAAAATAATAATATGTTTCTGCTACTTGGGACATAGTCAATGAGGGAGAGTGAAGCTGATATAAATTACTGGGACCCAGCAGTCCAAAAGAGGGCACATAGCTCAAATATATATTTATGCTTTGTTTGTTTTTCAGGAGTACAGTGGGCCTTTGGCATCCTCTAGGCAGGGGTTGGTTCCAGCCCTCTGCCCTTGTGGATACCAACATTTGTGGTTGCTCATGTCTCATCACGTACAATGGTGTAGTAAAATGGTCTCCCTTACGTAAAGTGGCAAAATCAAAGCCTGCTTTTTTGGAAATTTATTTTTTGGAATATTTTTAAGCCACAGTTGGTTTGAATCCTGGGATACAAAATCTTCAGTTATGGAGGGCTGACTGTATCATTATTTGTTAAATGTTCTTGCCATCCATTGCAAAATGACTGAATTTCAAAGAAAATAATACAAAACCTGAAATCCCAGATTTTTAGCTGGTCTACCAAGGATCCCAAAATGTCACTTACAAGGATAACAGGGATTTGTAATGGGGTGGAAGAAGGAAGACATTCTATCTTGAATTAAAGAACACCTCAAAAACATACCATGTTGTTGAAGGGTTTTTGTTTTTTTTTTAACTGTTTGGGCCAGCATCTTAGGTGGGGGAACTTTGCACGTGAATGAGGAAGGCAGAAACCGTCCATTTTGATCAAAAATTCCTCCATACAGAGGTCAAAAAAAAAAAAAAAACTTAACTTGTGCCAATGGAGTTGCCCTCTTTTAAGACCATACATGGGAGACATCAGGAGTGGGATTATGAAATAAAGAACAGCTAGGAAGGGAGTCAAGCTTCTCTCAAATGGATGCACTAGTTCTAATCTAGATTAGTCTATGCATGCTCACAAGAAAGGAAAAAAAGATTTCACAACAGTAGAGTAGGATATTTAAGATATCCTGTAATTCTACCTTGAGATAAACTGACACAGACAGATACTTTCATATCTACCACTTAAACGGATCAAATAGCAACTTTCTATGGCTGGGGAAAGCTGAAGCCAGCTGGAATATTTTATTCACTCATTCATTTTTAATATATCTTTATTTTATTTGCATCCCACCCTTCCTCTGAGACAAGACGAGGCAATACTGGTCTGGACAAACAGTCTGATACAATTAGTGATTAATAAGAAGGGCCATTTACCACTATCTGTATTGTTCTCAATTCAGTACAGAGCTGTCAGAACAAGGAGACAGCTTCTGTACCTTAACGGCTGTGTAAAAAAGGGAATTTCAGCAAGTGTTGCTTGTTACCTGTTTGCATGACAAGCAAAACTGCTGAAATGTCCTCTTCTACACAGGCATTAAAGGTACAGGAGCTCTCTTCAGTTTTTATCTTGGCAGCCCCTAGACTAATTGGTTTTAATAAGATGAATCTAGTATTACTTTAATGCATGGAAAGACAGTGGAAGGGACACTGGTCATTGGGAAAACAGGCCACACACACACCCCATGTTTAAAGTAGACACTCTTTCTTTAGATAAAATTCCCCCATTCACCATTCTCAAATTATGCAGTAAATCTCCCTTCTAAACACTCTGGGTTTCTGAACTCAAACTGAAGTCTCCTCTCTAATTCTCTTCTTTTGCTTTTGACACCAGTGCCAAAAACTGACAACTGCCTAGTTTAGAATACAATTTGCCCAGCTCAACATAAGTGTAAATCAACTTGTTTTGGATGGTAGCCTAAGGCCCTTTGTACTCCACCCTCCTACCCTGCCATAGGGACGGGAGAAGGACAGGAGCATGCCAATGCTTATGTACAATGTCATCACAGTCCTGTCCTTCTCCTGTTCCCAGGCAGCATGATTGCACTGCAAATCATTGATGGATTTTCCCCATCAATGACCAGTGACTGTGCCACCATGATGGCCTTACCTTGTTTGCAGAGGCTCTAGAAGCACAATGGTTGTGCTTCCTGCCCCAGCCCAGCCTGGGAAATTCCTTGGCTGCACTGCGGAAGGAAGAGGCATGGCCATTGCGCTTCTTGGAAGACGGAGGGAGACTGTGTGGAGGGGAGCCTTCCTTTTGCTCTCCCCTCCCAGAAGGACCAATGCTGAGACCCACACTGGATGTCTCCACAAGGAAATGTCTTGCACAAGATAAGGTGCAAAAAGGGCCTCAGTCTATTTCTAGAGCAGGTCAGGGACACCAAAAGCCAACAACAGCAACTCAAAGCAAACACTGTCATGAAAAGTTAAAGATCTGTGTAGACAATTCCACTGATGCCCCAAATTCTTGAGAAAAATTGCACAGACCTAAAGTTTGTCTAATGACACGCTGGAGAGCTTCCTAACCTTGTCCATTAAATAACAGAAACACTTATCTCATATGCTGTTAGTTCGCTATTCTATCACTTAGCTAGTTTTACTAACCCTTTCTTTTCTTGAAATCGATACCTTATTGCGAGACTGCAAAGATGGCAGAGACCATTCCACGCAAAAAAGAATCCCTCTTTCAACCAAAGGTCTCAGTGTTCTGTGCACATGTTGAAATTAAGACCCCAAGAGCCACGATGTAATACATCAGTGAATAAAGTCACATACTACCAAAAACAAATCACATTTGGCCATTCTAATAGGAACAATCATTATCTTGACCTCTTTTTCTTTAGTTCAAAACTTGCACTTTTTGTTGTTATGTACCTTGAAGCCAGACTTATGGTGACCCTTTGAATGAGAATCCTGGTCATCACCAGACCTATTCCGACTTTGAAAACTCCTTCGTTGAGTCAACCCATATCTAATATGGCCTTCTTCTTTTGCTACTGTTTTTCTACTTTTCTGAGTATTTTGGTCTTTTTTAGTTGCTTACGTTGTCTCATATTTTTTGTGTCAGCAGAGAGGTTAACCAACACTGCTTCTCCAACTTAAATTGCTTTCATATTGCTGAAGTGGGGGTCCATGCCGCATCTGCCTTTTCCTCCTCTTGGCAGCTAACAGATACTTTGAGAGACATTCAGCAAATATTAAAACCACCACTAGTGTCACAACATCAATCCCCCCCTTTTTTTTAAACAAAGAAAAAGATTTCAGGAGATCTGAGCAAAAAGTGTTCATATTATGCCTAACTTGACCCAAAAATTCCAACTCTCTCTAGATGTTTTGGATTATAATTCCTATATTGCCTTGCCATTGATCATATCACCTGGAGCTTCTGGGAGTTATAGGCCAAAAATCTCTAGGAGGCCATGGGTTCCCTTAAGTGTTTTTCTTTTCCTTTTTCATAATTTTATTATTGCTTTGGCAATAATGAGTACTTCACTCCAGGAATGCAGGGAAACATGCATGCTGGTGCAGACATACAGAGACACAAACTTAACTCCATGTTTAGCCTTAGAAGATCTGCTTCACTGGCCTATAATTTCTACAGACAAGAAGGCAGGTGCCACATCCATCCCCTACAATGAAAAGGGGGAACATGAAGGATGCTACATTTGTTAAGGACTGGCACAGCTTGCTTTCTATCAAAATATTATCTAGGACAATGGTTCTTAACCTGGGATCCAGGGACCTCTGGGACTCTATGGAGCCCTCACAGGGGGTCTACGAAGTCTTGCTGCTGGACACCAACAGTAGTGGCAGCAAAAGGGATGCAGCTGCAGGCTCTGTGTGGGTGCCAACACTGCTCCTTTGCTTACAAACAAGAGAGCAGTTAGGGTGTGCCCATATGCTTTCCGCCATGTGCCTCTGTACCTGTAGCCCTACTTCCATGTCCCTGACGAAAGGGACACAGCGACAGGCATGTACTATGACTCTGGAGACCAGGATTTCACTCCCCACTGAGCCATGGAAGCCCACTGGGTGACCTCAGCCAAATCACATTCTCTCAGCCTTAGAGAAAGGCAAAAGTAATGAATCTTGTCTCCTAAAAAAACCATGATAGGTTTGCTTTAGGGTCACTATAAGTCAGTCTTCAAAAGGAGAGAGACATGAGGGCTGGAAAGGACCTCACCCTGTCAGTGACACTTTGTTCTTATGTGCCTTCAAGTCACTTCTGAGTTATGGCAACCCTGAAGTGAAAGTATCACAGGTTTTATTTTTTTGCAGTATTTGTTCGGGGGGGAGGTTGCCTTTGCCTTTCTCTGAGGCCAAGAGAATGTGACTTGCCATCCAGTGTCTGAGCAGGGATTTGAATCCTAGTCTCCAGAAGCCTTTAATAAATAAATAAATGTTTGAATGGTTACCTCTAAATTTAAATATTTAAATCTTAAGCCATGGGGATCCCCAGCAACAAATTATATTTCTAGGGAGTCCTTGGTAAAGAAAAGGTTGAGAATCACTAATTTAAGATGCTCAGTGGTATGTTTTTTATCTCAGCTAAAATATGATTTAATTTAGTAAGTTAGATGTGTTTCAATTCTGCACACTCAGGATTTAACCCAGAATTGCAATAAACAAAGGCCAAACCTGACTTTGGAAGGAAGCCATCTGGTTGTAACATGTGGCAAGGACAACTTTATTTTAGGTGTAGAGAAACACAGTTTTTCAGAACAATTGATACTATTCAGACCAGTTGATACTCATGACCTACCACAGCTCAAAATTACTGGCATATTCCATTTACATTACGCTTGTGTATTTGTGCTTCTTTGGCAGAGCACACATATGCCTACATAACAGGTACGTGCACTTAAATTATGTACATAAAAAAGACACAGACAGCTAGGTGCAACAGTGACAACTATCAGAATTGACACTGAATACCAAACTTGTCAGAATCTCCATTATGTGATTTAAAGCTATTTAATAGAGTGCAATAAAGTAGGGAGACTTTCCGTCCAGCCTCTATATCTCTCACAGGAGCTGGAGCGCCTCCAATTATACCAAAAGCTGTTTTGTCAATGCAAGAGAAATAAATCATGGAAGATGCATTTCACCTTTAGAGGAGCCAAGCAATCAGCCAATCCATCATCTTCCATCAGGAACAAATTTAGCAAATAGCAGCAGAACAGCAGTCGATAAAAAGTGCTTAAATACTACCCTGGCTTTTACTTGCTGTGCTTTTAATTTGGTAAATAAATGCCTTCCGTTGGGCACACACCCTGGAGTCTTGGCAATGACGTGGATTAAGTGCTCTGTTAGCTCCACGGCGCTGAATGGATCTCCGAGGTACGGCAAGCTATAATGGCTTTGAAACATCCAGCCTAAATCTCCCTGCTGTTTAATTTCAAACATTAAAAGGGTGCACGTGGGGGTAACAAAATCCAAGAGTTAAAGAGGTAGACCTGTTTGGTTTTGTTTAGACAGTTAACAGTAGGAACAAGAAATGCATTTCTTATCAGCAAGAAATACTATTCTAATAATGTCTGGTGCCTTGCAAATTAAATCATGCTTAGCCTTAGAAGATCTCACTTGCCTCTTTCTTAATTAAAAATAATATTTTGAGGGGTGGTTTATATATAAAATAAAGTTAGATAGTGGGAAGTGAATAAAGTTTACTTATTAGAAACGGCTAGCTAAACTGGAAGGTTTATTATTCATCCTTAGCTATTTATATCAGGCATGGGAAGTTGCACATGTATATATACGAGATTTAGGTGTATATTAAATACAACAGTACTTAACTTCTCAATAATCCTAAACTTAGTTTGTTTCTCCAAAGAAGAGGGAGACACATACTTTCACTATTTCATTTTCTTTATTCTAGTCCACCACAATTGCCGACATACATTTCCCCCTCAAACTTGGTTCTTGCATGTTAAAGAATCACTGGACCAAATGGGTAATAAAGTCTCGTAAAATCATTCAATTACCACTCACATGGTACAGTGTCAGAGATTCCAAAATCTCACATGTAAATGGCATTTGTTCTCAACCAGTCACTACTTCATATCCCGCAGGAAGGCACCCCAGCATGGTGTTAAGGTGGAGAACTACAGACACCTCTTATAAACAAGGCTGTGGGGCAGCATTTGCTAATTTGGTCATTACTGGTAGGTCTGATCCAGCCAATTGTCATATAAAGCTCCTTTACCATTAATAAGGCACAAATGCTAATCTGTGAACACAAAGGCTTAAAATGTTGCCAGGTCTCAAATGTGATGAGTGAGTGATTTTAACTGCAAAACTTCAAACACTGAGCATCTGTTTTACTCAAAGTTAGCATTATGTTGGATGAAAATACAGTGATACCAAAATGGGAACCAACAGCCATTTTAGAAAGCTTGGTGAACTGGCTTACTAATATAAAAAAAAAACCCTGCTAATCCTCAGTTAACATAGAAAGAAATAATGAAAGGAAGAAAGAAAGGCAGGCAAGCAGGCGGACAGCCAGCCAGATGAGCATACATTGATCTCAAAGAGCAGAAATCTTTTGCCAATCATAGACATCATTTGTACAAAGTTTCATTACAGTATCTCAAACCATTCAAAAGTTATGAAAATAACCAATAGCAAAAAAAGGTACTCAGCACTTGTTAACTTCTGCGTGCAATGAGAACCTGGATGTGAATGACACTCATTGGCTAAGAGAAAGCACATAACATTTTTTGGTACCATACATCCAGCCAGAAGGTGCCTTCATAGCCACACTGAATTTGAGCAACTTTAAATAAATATTTGATGCACTTCAGAGTTTAAAATCTTGAGTTAAGTCTTGGTGGTCCAGAGCAACAAAATATTTAAAGGGGGTCCATAGTAAAGGAAAGGGCTAAGAACTATTAGCTTAGACAAGACCCAGTGGTGCTGGACCCTCTTTCTTCTATAAGAATTGGTAATATCCCTTCATCTTGCATTCCTCTATGCAGTCAAAAATCTACTCTGCAGAGAGGGGAAAGCCTCTGAAGCATCTGCATCAGAAAAGGCTCCAGCAGAAGAAGGTGGGGAATAAAGTCTTAGGTCCTGTGGTGTTAGACAGGAAAGTACATCTTAGCCGATGTAAGCAACTGGGTAGAATGCTGCCTCTATGTCTTCTCTATAAATCTACAAGAATAAAGAGGGGAAAGCAGAAAGAGGCCTAGAAGCTCTTTTTCCCCTCCTTCTACCCCCTGCCCTGCAGAAGCACACTCACACAAAACAGAAGCATGACCCAGTGAACGGTGTGCCACTTTAACACCTATAGCTTCAGTGCCAAGAGCTTTAAGCACATGCATAACTCTCCCATTGAAATCAATAGGATTTGAAAGTGCATCACTTTCATCAGATCATGCCCTAAGGGTTTCTAACAATATTTTTAGAAAGGCAGTAACATTTTACCATTCCCCAAAGACCTGTATAAATCAGAAAATCTAAACAGTGATGCTCTTAAGTTAAGCAAGCCAGACAGCTCAGGTTTGTTCCTTAAAAGTCACATTTTATGGGCACGATAGCATGGCTGTGAAATATCACCTAATGGAGATTAGAGGTGATACCGACAGGATTGTAACACCCCTCCTAATCCCAAAATAGCAGTTACATGTCATTTTCATTGCAAAATGGAAAAGAAGTAGAGAAAGGCTGTCAGGTGGCTAGGCTTCCAGCCATACGGAAACGAGTATAGTCTGCTGGATGTTTATGGGGACAAACGTATTAACCACTGCAAATAAGCTCCTATGTATCTCTGGTAGTTAACTTGCTGTTACAGCGTATCTATGTAGGCTGTCTATAGCAGCAATGTATCCTGAATGGTGAGAGGGGTAGAGCAGATAAGTGTGAAAATGAAAGTGTGGACTGGAGAGGCATGTTGTTTTGAGAACCCAGTGCTTTTGAGATAAGAATAGGAAATATGCAATTAGGACACGCTAGTCAATGATGTGAGGGGATAGGTGGCAGGCACTGGCCTGGGAATGTGTTGGGAAGGTGGTGTGGTATATGGATTTATGACTTTCACCACACAGCTGTCAGCTGTATGAATTATATAGGCCATTTCCTCATTACACAGTTATAGCACTACTATTCCACTTTCACCATCCTGTGGAGTTCTGAGGTTTGTCATTTCCTGAGGCCAAAGAGCTCTCTGGCTGAGAATTCTCATTTCCCCTCCCTCAACTGCAACCCCAGAATTCCATAGGACGTTGAAAGGGGAATAATAGCACTGTAACAGCACAGAGCAGAAATGGCCTTAGTCTCAGCAGCTTCTGTGGAAGTGTGCTGGGTTGTTCATGCTTACTCATAAAAATAAACTACTGATTATCTCAGAGTGAATTTTGCGGAGGGTGTGTCATCCAATACATGACACTCATATAGTAATTGCCTTTGACAAATGTTCATTCACATATACTGGGACATGGTTAAGTGTTACAGCTGTGGTAGTTTCCCTTCTTCCCTCATTTGTGCATTATTCTGTATTGGAACCCAAATTAAGATGTGGCTTCAGGTTGAAGTCTCTGATAAGCACTGTTTCTCCTGGGGCCATGTCATTCTGTGAGCAAAATATATCAGGTTGAAGGGTCATTGCAAAAAAACCCTTGGGATTGGTTTACTCATGCTAGCACCGCCACCCTCAGCAGGCACTGAACCAAGTGGGGCAGCTGTAAAGTAAATTTATCCTTCTTGTCATATCTCTTGCCTGCTCACTTCTGATGATTAGCAACTTCATCTCTACTGGTCAATAGTAGAGAGATCTTCTCTAGCTTCATTTTCAGAATTCATCCTCATTGTCCACACTGGTAGAAGCTTTTGGGAACTGAAGTACAAAGCAGCTGGAGGATCAAAGGTTGAGAACCCCTGCTCAGAACAAACAAGCAAACCACCTCTTGGTGATGTTCAGTAAAATGGCCATATTGTCTGGATGTCCTAGGTGAGACTTTGGTCTAAAATGGAACTGAATAAAAATCTTTCATGTCCTTCAAAGGTTGTCCAAACAGTGTCCTTCAATTTCTTTTGAGTTCTCAAGCATTCTGCAGCCAGCTTCACAACAACTCCACCTCCAAGTTGGACAAGATGGAAAAGAAAGAAATAAGAAAAGCCTCACCTCCTTCATCTCAGCATGCTAGGCCATTTGGAGTGGCCCTACTTCTCATCAGCCCCTCTTCTGCACTGGGAGATGACATTTGAGAAAAAGGAACATCCTGGTGGAACTGGCTGCTCAATAGACCTAAAGAAATGGCCCTGATTCTCTCCTCCCCCTCTGCTGCATCCTGATGGAATTTTTTTTTCATTCTGTTATGTATTCACCCAGCTTCAAGTGTAGGTCATGCAACTTGGTAGTTGACCCTCCAAGTTTCTGGCATCTAGCCCACCTACTGAAAAATGCTGGGGATGTAATGTAAGACCTTACACATGCAAAGCATGTGCTGTATCCTTGAGCTATGCCTCTTGTTTGGCTACCAGCTCTGCTTTCAGTTCCACACTGCAGTAACAGCTTTAACTCTGAAACTATGCTGCAGTGAGGCAGCCAGTTCCCTTTAGTATCAGCTGAAAAACTCTACTGTGCAGCATTTACCATGAACTCATTTAAATTCCACTTTGTTTATATTTGATGGGAAATTAGCATTTCCTCATACAAAGGAAAAGTGTTCTCTACCTTGAATACTGTCTCATTCAGCACTTTATTCAGACCCAAATTAAATCCCCAAAGCCTTTATAGTTTCTAAGGGATTAATAGCACTGATATTATGCTATTAAAAGTTTCATTGGAAAGGAAGTAGGAAGCTCTAGTGTTTGTTAATTAACTGGTATTTTGCAGAGGTAACATTGTGTAGCTGTATATAATTAGGCCTGTCAACCAATTATAGAGTTTTTACTTTATTAATCATCTTCCTTTTAAATGATCAATTAATAATTCAATTGGCACATATTTGCCTGTAGCCAGAAGATCAATATAAATGGATTTATTGTTGTTGCTACTGAGTTGTTGGTTGTGGGAACAGAGGTGGATTTAGATATTCTTCTAGCATGGAGGCAACTTGCAATTTAATAATATGGATGGGTGAGGATTTTGTCTGGCTTTTTCTGTGACTAGAACCTTCCAACTGTCTTCACTGCTACAATATTCACAGATTTCTTCACTGTATAATGGCTTTATGTATATGTGGGTGGGGATATTTTTGGAAAGTAAATTTGTGTATTTGGCTGAGGCATACCATTTCTTTTGAGAGTTAGCATGGTGTTGTGATTTGAGCATTGGACGATCATCCTGGAGATCAGAGTTCAATTCTCACTCAACCATGGAAACTCACTGGGTGATGTTGAGTATGTTACAGACTCTAAACTCCAGAAAATCTTGTGATAGGTTTGCCTTGGAGGCACTAGAAATTGCAAATAACTTGAAAGCACACAGCAACAACAACACAACAATACATTTCTTTTGCAGTACTATAATCATTTTCCAGGAACCTTCTTGCATAGACTTCAAATCAAATAAAGCAAGGACAACCAGGTGCTGAAATTAACTACAGGTAGTTTTCAGGCTGATTTACAGTTAACTGGCAAGGACTCGGGACTTCCAATGATTTTACAAAAGCAGCAACAACTTTACTCCCTCCCCATCCCAAGTTATACTGAAATGCAACAGAACACTGGGATGACCATAACAGGTCTCTTCTGTTACAGCACTCTGAGTCCCATTCAGTTCTGGCTACTTGTCTCAGAATACTTTAATACTAAGTGCATGTCTCTTGCACAAGGGTCTGGTTGAGGAATCTCAGGGTTGTAGCAAAACACAAAACACAAACCTTATGTCTGTTCATATTTGAATTAGAAGATAACTGCTAACCTTCTTTGTCTCTGGAGCAGTGATTCTTAAAGTGTGGTCTATTTTAGGAATGCCATTTTTCACTAATTTTCTTCTTAATAGAAGCAACAAGTAATTTTGGCCATTTTTTCCCCACTGTGAGAAAGTCCTCAAAACCCACACTGTTTTCTAAGCCTATCTGCATAAAATTCACACATGATTGTTTTGCTCAGGAAAGAACATTTTCTGTGCAAAAACCCAGCACTTTCTGAACATTAAATTTCGGCAAAGAAAAGCTATTTGTGCACACAGAAAATCCTGTTTTCTATGCAAATCAGCCACATGCAAATATTATGTAGAATATGTCCTCAATTACAACAAAGCTTGCATAAGAAATAGGTTTTTCTGTATGAATTTTGAATGCAATAAGTCTCAAACCGCAAAGATTGCATCAGTCCAAGATTCCTCTCACCAGATTTCCTCAGCACTTGAAAAATATGTTTTTGACCATTTTTTTTTCAATTATCTTTGAATATTCTTTCTATCTCTAATCTGAAGATTTCCAGGGTTCTTGCAATTGGGCTTCATAAGTTTCATAAACTAGATAGAAGATTTTTTTTTCCTCTGATTTCTTTCCTGTTGTTTTGAAAATAGTTCTAAAGTATTTTTTTTTTCCCCTGAGCCAGTGATCCATGGCATTCGCCAGATTTTCATATCGCTCTGTTTCATTAGATCTAGAGTCACAATAGTCCTATCAGGGTTGCTTTAAGATGTTTTTAATAAGAAAGCATAAAATGAACCCCCCCTGAACTGAATAGTTGTACCCGGAGCATGATGCCACCATTGCTCAGTTATGGATGACTTCATATGCCATTTAATTAATTCTTCTTATAAGTATCTCTCTCCGATCTGCTCTGCAGTGGTTACAATATTTAGAGCTCTTTATTGCATGTGTGTCATCACGCTCATTTTCCACATTTAAAACCATATCCCCTTGTGACAGTCACATCAGTGTACAGATGCTGCCATAATTAGAACAACACATGTAGTGATGAGTTTTTAAATGATATGTCTGTCATAAGGAGCTCGCCAACGGCTGTACTTCAGCACCTTCTCCATGTGTATTTTCAGCTGGGTATAGCCTTTAAAATTAGCCTACAGGTACAGGCTATGGAGGAATAATAGCCTCGCTGAATATACATTAAGGTCCACAGACTTATTTTTACCTGGTTCTCTCATGGGCAAATAACCAGTTCAGTTGAATGTAAAGATGTAAGTATGCAAACAGAGTTTTCATTTCCCCTACTGCCTTCCCGTGAATCATTCAGCAGCATGGTGTCAGCTCCAATGACTGTTCCTGTGTGAAGGCTTCATCAGGAGCTACAAACACATACAATAGGTCACATTGAAAATGTTAGTTAGCCATGATTCATCTCCTCCCACACTGCTGTTGCACATACAAGTTATGAGCCCAGAACACTGAATCCGAAACACAATTAATGGGGACAACAATTTTCTTTAAAAGCAACTGATCCTCCTCGAGCTATGAAATATTGCTCAAGGGAATTGGCTGTTATATTGATAAAATTTCATCATACTCTTTGGCTGGCCAAAGTGTGTATGTCAAGAGACAGTTGGGGCTATTCACACAACTGACAACCCCTTTCAGGAGAGCATACGCCCAGCAACAGCCCTGAAACAAGCATGGAAAGCTGCTCACAAGTCCAAGAAGATCATACCATACAGTGTACCAACCCATGTCTAAACACAGTGCAGCCAGCCATGCAGTGAGCTACCAACATTACTACTATTTTCTGTTCTTGGCCAAAGGAAAACTTCCATATGGATTGAGTCAATACACACTACACTATGCCAAGCGTGTTGTGTAAAAATCAGCTTTCACTCAAGGCTAAGTTCACACAATCACTGCGCTTTTTGCAAATCTGCCCATTTTCCACAGGATTGTTTTCAACTTCTCATTAATTGGAACCATGAGCAACTCATCCCAAACACATATATAAAAGGAAAACAGGGACTTCTCATATTGATGGCATACTTTGGTGAACTTAGAGAAGGGGCCCTTTTACACTATTTATTTATTTATTTAGCATATGTGCACCCTGCCTTTCAACCGCAAATTTTCCCTGAGCAACTTAACAATGAGTTACTTTCACAGTTTCCTGCTGTCAAGCTTAGAACTGAAATAAGACACAAGACACACCATACAATAATGCAGACATTTTCACAAGTTCCTGGTTGCTTTTGTCCTCCCTCGGACGCCACAGAAATCGCCGCTGAAATGGAAGGAGGGGCTTTCACCAGCTGTTTTGGAGCTGTGCCTAGCTGCTCTTCGCTCCCTCAGAAGCCACAGCAGTGGAGGGAGGGGCTCGCAGCAGCATCTGGGGCCCAGGAATGATGGAAGTCATAGTGGCATAGGCTGTTTCTGCACTGTCTTATTATAGTGTTATTATTCCACTTTCAACGTTCTATGGAATCCTGGGGTTTGTAGTTTAGGGAGGGACATTTGAAATTCTCAGCCAAAGAACTCTTTGGCTTCAGCAGACTACAAGCCCCAGAATTCCACAGGATGTTGAAAGTGGAACAATAGCACTATAACAGTATAGTGCAGAAATGGCCATAGAATCAGGGTCGGATGGGGCCTCATCCAGCCCCCTGATCAATAAGGGACCAATACAGGTGTGCCTGGCTGTTCTTCTCTCCCTCAGAAGCCACAGCTGGGGCAGATGGAATGGAGTAGAAGGGGCTCTCACCACTTCCTGGGGTGCAAGCCAGATGGAGCTGTGCTTGGCTGTTCTCTTTCACCCTCAAGGCCTCTGCAGTGGCAGATGGAATGGAATTATAGTAGTATGATTCTACTTTTGCTACCATGGTTCCATCCCTTGGAATCCTGCAATTTCCAGTTTAGGCAGGAGTACTTAGAATACTCATCTGGGGAGCTCCCCAGGATTCCATAGGATGTTGCTATGGCAGTTAAAATACAATCATATTGCTATAATTGCTCAGTGTGAAAGGGACCTTAAGTACAGGAAAAATGCACACAGACTAGTAAGACTAGTAAGAGCCCTCATATTCCTTCTCGTACCATCCTGGAAAAAACTAATATTTAAAAAAATACATTTAAAATTTAGTAATGTGATCCACCAACAAAAAAGTGGTGATGAGGTTTGCTGCCAAAATTGGGTGGCAGGTCCCAGGAACGCTAAAATGGAAGTTAAATGGAAAGGCTTTCATCTTATTATTTTATTTTTGTTTCATTATTTTCATTTCAAATGCAGCTGCAAAGTAAAGTACGTCATAATTAACAAATTACCTTGCAGGCAGAAGTACATTTGCCTCAAGCAGATAATCAGGATTAAGCAACATTGTTGGTTCTTCTTTTTCTTTTTTCACGTAATGCCAAAACCACCAGAATGCTACTGCTGAAGCTATTCCCGCATGTCTAACACTAGCAGCAGCAGGAGGAGCAGCAGCAGCCGCCACCCAGCTGTGTCTCTGGCAAAACATTAAAGCAATCCAGATCTCTCCCACCCTATCTTCCTTCCAGCCAGTTCCTCTGCTCCTCTCTCACCCCATCATCCCCCCGCCACTTTCTCTTAACCAAATATTAGCATATTGGGAGGAATGCCAGCCTATGAATCAATCCTTCCACTGAAGGAAATACCTTTTGCAGTGCTTTTGGCCCACCTATTTGCCCCTTCTCTGCCCTTCTATTACTAGGTTGGTTATGCCAGGGAATGAACAGGAGTGGAGCAAACTGGGGGGACACTGCACTGAAGTGTCAGCAGCACTGGAGGAGGGAACTTTGCATCAAATGCTCTAGTAATCTAGTAAGTAAAATAATAATAATAAAACTATGGACTCTTATGATGAATTTAATATTTGCTACATTAATTTTAGTGAATGCAATTTATTTTGTAAAGAATGCAATATTTATCCCTTTTAAACCAATTAAAAATATTATGCGGTGTTCTGCAGATACCGTAACTCTTAATTTTGTATGTTTTTTAATTATATGTGTTTGACTGCATTCTCTGTCTTTTTGTAAGCTGCCTTGAGTCCCAGCCTGGGAGAAAGGCAGGATATAAATAAAGTGACAGATGGATGGATGGATACCATGGACTGCTAACAAGTATAGGTCCAAGAGCAAATCGAGGCAGAACTCTCCCTACAAGCTGACCAAACTGAGACACCTGTACTTTAGACACATGATGAGGAAATATTATTCATTAGAAAAGACAACGATACTTGGCAATGTAAGAGGCAGTAGGCAAAGAGGAAGAAGTCATTACAGGTGGATATATTCAAGCAAGGAAGCCACACCCCTGTGTGTGCAAGACCTGAACTGGAGTGTTGATAAAAAGGTTACTTTGCAGTCTCTCCTTCAGAGCATCACCATAAATCAAAGTTGATTTGATGACAACAACAGTAAAAACGGTACTCGGCCAGGACTATTAGTAGCCATAGGCCTTTTGTAATTGCTGAGTTCTATCTTTGATTCTGATTAATCCACACACCACTCATTCTTTAAATTGTGATCTGTACTGGTTAACTTAACCCTTCTTTTAAACGGTACTGTGCAATACTTCATTTACATCACACTGGTAAGCAAGCCCTACTATGGCCCTTTCCGCACCGGACTTTTAAACGGTGCAGAGCGACCTCCAACGGAGGTCTTCTGCACCGTAGAGTGGACTGGGGCAGACTACTTTTTTCAGTTCCGCATCTCAGAGCGACTGGAACTGGTCGCGCAGCATGCTTTTTTAAAAAACCCCTTTTTAGAGGTTTTAAAAAAGCACAGAGCGCGCGACTCATTGTCGCTCCGTTGCCGTGCTGCGGTGCATATTTGCAGGCGTGCACTAGTGCATGCCTGCAGATCTGCCGGGGGCGGGCTTTAGGCTAGCGAGCTTCTCCGGTTGGTGGAGAGCCTCCACCAACCGGAGAAGCTCGCTAGCCTAAAGCCTCCACCAACCGGAAGCCGCCATTTTCGATGCCAGAGCAGGGCAGAGCGACGAGCTCGCACTGCTCCTCGTCCCGACAGACTCAACCGGACGCCAAAGAAATCGGCATGGTTCCTTTCTCACATGCGGAAAGGGCCTATATTGGGATCCCTCCTATTCATTGCTGCGATGTCTTACCCCTAACAGCACACTTGACTCTCTTGGAAATAACCCCACCATTATCAAGACAACGAACAATGCCCACCCCATGCCGCTTTACTGAAACCCTTTTACCATTTAATTGTATTTGAATAACTCTTGTATAGAATATTTAGCATACTCAGACTTATTATGAGATTACTTATAGCTAGAATAAGGAAATCAGGGTCCTCCAGAGGCTGTCCTGGTGGCGCAGTGGTTAAATGCCAGTACTGCAACCACAAGGTTGTGAGTTCGATCCTGCCAGGCTCCAAGGTTGACTCAGCCTTCCATCCTTTCGCAGGTCGGTAAAATGAGTACCCAGCTTGTTGGGGGCAATTAGCTAAAATACATTGTAAACCGCTTAGATAACACTAGTTGATAGGCGGTATAGAAATAAATGCTATTGCTATTGCTATTGTTGGACTAAAACTCCTACAATCTCTGATGACCGGTCAAGCTAGCTGGGACTGATGGGACTTGGAGTTTAACAATAGCCGGAGGAGCACAGGGTCTCTCCCTCAAAAAGTATTTGTAACTTCAAACACATTCAGCAACAGTTCCTATAAATATACATTTATGGAAAGAGAAGTAATAAAAGCAGCACAGTATTGCCCATGCCCATATAAATATATGGCCATGGCTGAGTGGGATTCCGACCTGGGCTCCTAGACAAACACTCAAACCACTATACTGTACGATACTCAAGAGTACATCTGTGCAAATGCACAGATGTACTCTTGAGTATCGTACAGTATAGTGGTTTGAGTGTTTGTCTAGGAGCCCAGGGTCGGAATCCCACTCAGCCATGGAAACCCACTGGCTTACCTTGGGCAACTCACACTCCCTTGGCCTCAGAGGACAATAAAGGCAAACCCCGCCTGAACAAATCTTGCCAAGAAAACCTCATGATAAGTTCACCCTAGGGTCGCCATAGGTCAGAAACAACTTTAAGTCAAGCTGCATTTGCCCTCTCGGTAGAGAAGGAGCCACTACATGTCCTCAAATTTCACTATATGTCTATATATTTGCAGGGATGTGAACTTGCATTTGCCCTCTAGTTAGAGATATAATATTGTCATGTACTGGATGACCCAATGTCCACAAACACAATCTGAGGTTTACAATAGTGTTTAATCAAGTATTAAAACAGCAACCACAGCACACTTTCACAGAAGTTGCTCAAAATGATTAACACAAGTAATCTATGGGGAAGGGTGTGGAAGCCATGTCCTATGAGGCACATCTTAGGGATCTAGGGATGTTTAGTCTGCAGAAGAGAAGGTTAAAAGGGGACATGACAACCATGTTTAAATATTTGAAAGGATGTTCTATGGAACAGGGAACAGGCTTGCTTTCTGCTACTCCAGAGACTAGGACAAGGAGCAATGGACTCAAGCTGCAGGAAAGGAGATTCCACCTGAACCTCAGGAAGAACTTCCTGATGATCAGAGTTGTCCAACAGCGGAATATGCTGCTTTGGAGCATGGTGGAGTCTCTTTCTTTGGAAGTTTTTAAGCAGAGGCTGGATGGCCATCTGTTGGGAATGCTTTGATGGGTGTTCTTGTATAGCAGGAGGTTGGACTGGATGGCCTCTGTAGTCTCTTCCAGTTGTATTATTCTATGATTCTATTTCTTTTATAGGTTATCAATACAATTTTGGCATACAAGTATTCATTGGTTACCAAATATGATTGATGCCCACCATACTCTTTCCCATTCTGGTGCCTGGTTCTGCCCATCTTGTCTTTGCCCGTTGATGACCAGTTTGCACACTTTCCCCAATTATCTCTGCCCCAGTTCCTTCTCATAACAACTCAGCGCCATGCAGAACAGTGTTCACTTTCACTCCCCACACCACTCTCCACATTCATCAATTACCAAGTAACAGTAAGTGATCTATAGGGTGCAATGTAGTAGCAATCAGCACTCCATAATGTATGTGATACATTCTGGGCTTTAGCAATGGCTACATACATTTTGAGACACTTGAAAAGTTTGCAAAGCATATACAATTGAATACACAATGCTCAAGCCCTCAAATGATTTTCTCCCTCCCTTTTTTCCTAAACATTATGACAGAGATGCATTGCAACCTGCCCTCAGATCTCTCTCTATTTCCATATATTTGCATGGATGTGCTTTTGTGTCAAAGTCTTTCTACTCTCTAGTTAGAGAAAGCCATTAGATGTCGTCAAATCTTCATTTAGAGGTCAAAATGGGACCAAAACAGGAAGACATATTTATTGGGGCAAGTATCAGAAAATCAGGACAGACAGAAGTGTAGTTACAAGAGATTGTACAGAATGAGAATGCTGTCTCCAAATAAGAATTCTGGGGTCACACCATGAATTTTCTCTTCAGTTCCCAAATCTCTAGGGTTGCAGTATTTAAAACTTCACTTGAGTGTTTAGACATACAGTTTAGGCAGCCAAAGAAAAGGGGCAAGTAAAGTTCCCAAGAGAATGGGAACACCACAAATAAAAGAGTTCTGGGTATAAACAATTTTCAATGTCTCACTCTGCAAATTTGGTGAGTGAAGGAAAATTTCACTTGGGTGGGCAGAATTCTTACTGAGAGGCAGTGCATTCCTTCTCTTCATAGCTACATCCTTACAGGCTTATGCAAGCACACAACACGGTCAGAAATGCCAGAACTTCCCCTGCACAAGTAAGAAGTAATGTGCCAGATCCTAGTATATAACCATAAAAAAACCACAGAACTTGATCCATGTTGAGCTTTACAGCCAAAGTAAATGACATTAAATGCATCATTGCATTTGATGTGCTTTCTTTACCTATTTTTCTTTTCTTTCTAAAATAGGTCAGGGCCACACTGCATTGAGAGGGGGCACACTTCCCTTCCAAGGCAAATAGCAGCTGGCAATGTTGGAGAATTATTGTCAGGATCACGGCTCATAGAGGAAAGGTTAACCTACCTTCTGTAAGCTGTAACCCAAATCCTGTTCAGGGCCTTTCACCATTATTCAATATGCATATAATTAAAAATTATTCATGCCATTTATTCATTTAAATGTATTCATGCATTTAACTTATCTCCTGGCCCTAAAATCTCTCTGTGTGATACCAGATATATTCATCACTTCTGTAAGGGTGATTTGGCAGGACAACCGTTTGCAAGTACTATGTGCCAATGTTTTACATAGCGCCAAGGAACTGTGCTTAATAAAGGGCGGGGGGAAGTTCAGCGCTGATAGCATAGCAATTTGTCCATAACTAACATGCAATCCATGACTCAGATTTTGCCAATCCACTTTGTTCATCTCTAAAACAAGACAAAGACTTTGTTGTTTGCACGTTTAATCTTGTGAAACCCCAACGGCAGTACTGTACGTGCCACAGGGAAAGGATTGCTAATTTATGTAAAATATTACAGAAAATGATCTATATGACAGGTTTGATATAAAATGTTAAATGCAAGCCATTACTCACTGAAGATAATTTGAAACAGTACCATGTCAGGGGAATCATTAGATTAGAGGATAAAAAGTAGGAATAGGTATTCAGATATTTAGACATATTTGCATAATCATCTGGAGGAGATAACAGATGCTCTCCTGGGCCCAACTAGCACACAATGAATAGAACAACAGTTTGAAAACTTAGCATTTTCTTCACATAATCATGTCACAGCCACCTTTTCTGTGAGTTTCCAAGTTTACTACAGGGACCTCTTTTTTTAAGGAGCAAGACAAGGAGGAGGGATGAATTCAGTACCAGGAAAAAAGCCCTGGTTTGGGGAAATGAAGGGGCAGCAAAGGCTATTATTTGGGAGTGAACTTAGCAGAGCAAAGATTAAAACCATGCTGTGTAGTACCTTGACATACCATGACTAAAGGCTGGTGTAGCATGAGAAATATTCTGGTCGTATGTGCTTCAAAGAAAGAAAATCATTATCATCATCACCACCATCATCATCACCATGATCTGTAGCCAGTTTTAATAACTCTTACAAGCTTACTATTTAGACTCAATGAAGACTTACATGAGCTCTATTGATTTCAGTGAGCTAACTCCAAGTTTGACTAAGGCCATTTCCAGAAGACGAGGCTTTCTGCAAGTCCGTGAGTCGTACTTTTGCTTGATCTCATCATGGTCCTGCTGCCATCCTGCCCCCACCCGTCACAATTGTGGGACATTCGCTTAACGGAAAAAATCCATTAAGCGCTCATGATTGTGTGATGCTCCCATCCTTCCTGGCCAGGCAGGACAGGAAGCACAGTGGAGACACTGCCTTTCCCAGTGTAACACGGGGAAGAGCCTGGCTGCATTGCGGAAGGCAGGGGCATGTCACTTGTGCTGCCTTCCACAGGGAGCCAGCCAGGTGTGGAGGGGAGAGTTCCTGACGTGCTCCCTTCCCAGCAAAAGCGTTGCTGGGATTGCAACGGGCTGATGCTGGAGAGCACTGTTGTGCAGAAATAGTATAATTCTGGATCTAACCTATTGGCCCAACGTTTTTCAGTCATTTTCTCTTAGGCACAACCATCTGGAGTCCCTGGCTTCCAACACTGTAACAATAAAGGATTCAGTTTGACTTGGCCAACAAGTGCAAGAACAGACCTAAATTTTGATCATATATAATAAAAGTATCCTATCTCTAAAGCGGAAAGCTCACTCTGTTGATCCATCCATTTATCCATCTACCTACCTACCTACTTACCTGTTGTAATAACCACTTATTAGTGGCCTTATATCTCTATTAATTTATCTAACATCCCCTTCTAAAGCACTTCTAAAGTACCAAGTTCCATGGATTATGTATTATATGATGGCACGCCAGAAATTTCTGAAGTGCAGCAGTCACACCGCCTAGGAAACCATACCGCTTATAGGCAGGCAGGCACCTTCCTTTTCTTTTATTTGTACATGAAGAACGTAACATTCAGATGAAAAAGTCCACAAAAATACACAGACATCCAAAACAAACAAATCACTGATAAAAATTTCATAATTACATTTAAGAGGTATCATTACAATCCTCTGCATAATTATGTTGGAGTAAATTCTACTGAACTCACTGGTCGTTAATTCTGCCTGCATGGGTTCCTTACTACAGTTTAACCCAGAATAGAGAAAGTGTGACCTATAGTCCCATTTTTTGTGCCTCCCTAGCCCCTTAGGGCATTCCCAAAACCTTCACACTCCATGCTAAAAAAGGCTAATAAACTCCCCCTAGAAGCCCCAAAACACCACAAAAGCACTGGGAAATGTGGTAGATTGGGTTGTTGCCACTCCACATGACTATCAAAAGCACTGTTAAATCTACAAAGAAGTTGGAAGAGAAAAAAGAGATGTTTTTCACCCAAAAAGCAGAACTAGACATTATGTGACTCAAAATGCTCAAAATGTGCTGGGGCAGGTGAGAGCAGGGGTAAAAAAAAATGGCCACTGTACCCAGTGCAGTTGCCCAACCTTGCTTGAACCAGAATTCCTTAGTCAAATAAAATAAGATCTTACCTTTTAATCAGAAACGCACTGTGCAAGTCAAAGTTAAAATTTAAACTCCAGTCATGAAATAAGAATCCTAAAGAAATGGACAGAAGGAGTATATCTTTTTCTTATTTCCTGATTTTTTTTTCCTCCTCTATGCTAATCTCCTTTTCTTCACACTAATTGGTCACAAACAAGAGTGACACTGGAAAGTTTCATTATCACTTCATTCATTTGCCAGAGGAAGGTGAGTCCCTGGTGCTCTGTTGGAAGTTCTGTTTCCTGGTACTTCATCATAGCCACATCACTGGCACGGTGTAAAAACAATTTCCTCCCATTTCTCCTGAACATGGTGAACCAGTTCATCTCAGTCTAGCTTCCCTCACAGGACTTCTGTGTTGGGGCCAATTCATACGACACACAACTATTATATTGTGATTCCATTTTGAGTGCCTTGACTGCATCTTGTGCAATCCATAGGTTATAGTTTGGTGAGGCACTAGAGTTGTCTCACTGAGTTTTCTAAATGCCTGTCCTTTTACCACCTCCAGGCTTCCATAGGTTCTTGTCATGGCAAGGCAAAATAGAGTCATAATGCTTTAATTGTGTAATATGAAAGGTCCCCTAGTTAAAAGGAAGGCAGAGAGGAGGAAAGGAAAACACTTCACTTGCCCATAAGAGTGACCAAAAAGGGGAAATGAGGTAGCCTTACCATTAGAAAGAGTGAAGCTTCAGAATGCAAATTTGGGGTGTCATGAAAGGGCACTATCTCCATTTTACTTTATTTATTGTAATTTTTATTGCTTTTTTTCCCCAACAGGAATGGGGAAAAATTGCTTATGAGATTTTCCATCTTGGGACCCCAAAACACTTGGCTGGCTTTGAATGCTAAACACTTTGACTTTGTTAGATTGGATGAGCAATGGTGGATTATAGGCCTTGCTACTTTTAGCAGTGTCTGTCTGACCAGAACTGTAATTCACGGCGGGAGGCATGGGGAGGAGAGGAGTGGAAACTGTCAGAGGGGAAAAAAAAGAATAAAATAAAATATAAATCCCAAACCAGTTAAATTTACCGAGCAGTTATATCCATCATCCATAAACTGAGTTTAATCCATAAAGGAGCTAATTAGATATCTGAAAATGGAATCCATGCATCAGTACATTTGGAGAGAACTGGTGGGGGTTAACAAAATGTCAGAGAATAGTTCACATATTTGAAAGATATCTGCAGTAGGTTTTCTGAACTAACCAATGAAACTACTTGATTTAAAAAAAAAACTCATTAGATTTCATGGGGTTTGCACACCTTGAAGGTTCAACTCATGTGCACTTTCTGTGTTCACATCTCTTGTCTTGCACACTGTGGCAACTATGTGCTCCCCTAAGACCTTTAGGATGTCTCTGTCTGGAGCAGGCGGGTTGGCATTCAAGACAGCTGCTGCTTCATTTTTATCTGTCTGAAGAGCTGTTAGGTTTTGTCCCCCCTCTGATTATCCCAGATAGTAGACTAACACTGTCTCAGACAGATAAGCAGCTCAATACCATCCAGCACTCCATTAGGGAATTTAACTGAATCTGCAATATATCACACTTCCCTCCTTTGGAAACTAATTTGGTGTTTGAAGTCAAAAGGACAGTAGCTGGCAGCACGGATGGAGAAATACAATATTAGCTGTTAAACAACAGAAATTGTTGGGGGGGAAATACTTACTGTTGGGGGAATTTCTGTAAAGTTAAAAAATAACCTCATCTGGGGCCATTTCCACACTAACCTGTTATAGTGCAATGATTCCACTTTCAACATCCTCTGGAATCCTGGGGTTTGCAGTTTCGGGAAGGGTCAGCCGGCCCCTCCCAAAACTGCAAACCCCAGGATTCCAGAGGATGTTGAAAGTGGAATCATCGCCCTATAACAGGCTAGTGCAGAAATGGCCTGGGGCTTCCTATTTATTGTTGTTGTTGTTGTTTCATGCCTTCAAGTCATTTTCCAACTTATGGTGACTCTAAGGTAAACCTATCACAAGGTTTTCTGGAGGTTGAGTGTGTGTGATGTACCCAAGGTCACCCACAATCAAGTGAAGCCTGATCTCCAAGGCTGTAGTCCAACATTCAAACCACTACACCATGCTGGCTTTCAACATCACTCTGCCTCCTATTTATCCAAGCCAAAACTGAGTTTGCATAATTTACATTCATGATATGAAATATCACGTTGGATGCAAACTGCAGGGGAGATTCAGTACAAAAGATGGAGAAAGTTAACCATCCCTGACATTTTAAAAAAAAAAGTGTTGTTGTTGTTGCTGACATTTTTAAAACAAGGTTATGTGAGGGCTTCTACTTATCCTCACCTCTGCCACCGATGTGAAGACCTCCCCTTCGCTCACTGTACAGCATCAAATGTGGGGATCTTCCAGAACCCATTGTGGTTCCTTTATTCATCTAATCTCCCTACTGGACACCACCACCCTTAAACAACAGCTGCCACCACAGATACCATGTGCCTGAAATCAAGCTTTCCAGCATCCTTTGTGCAGGATGTTCTTATATGAACAAAATAAAGAGACTTTTAACATAACATCAGATTATTTATTTAATACATAGAAATTCTGACTGACTGACTGACACTCATCTCTCACTCTTGAACTAACCCATATCCTAATGCTAACACTAACACTGACTCAACTCTCAGGCTATTTCCACCCTACAGTGTTATAGTGCTATTATTCCACTTTCAACATCCTATGGAATACCGGGGTTTGCAGTTTAGGAAGGAGCCTTCAGAAGTCTCAGCCAGAAAGCTCTTTGGCCTCAGGAAACTGCAAACCCCAGAATTACACAGGATGTTGAAAGTGGAATAATAGCACTATAACAATGTAGTGCGGAAACAGCTTTACTTCAAACACTCAGCCAGTTGCCAATCACCTCCATGTCCATACTCTCATCACTTTCCAACAGTTCTTGTCTTTATTACATATACTATACTTGACATCCATAACTATATCTAAACTTAATTTCTCTATGAAATTCACATTTTTTCCCCAAAAGTGCATATCATCACAGTCTGCTTTAAGCACAAAAATGTATGGCTCAAATTCTTTGCATCATTGTTGTCCCCTAGTTTTGTGTAGGCTGGGCCTGACGCTATGGAGAAGTTGAAAAGCAATTAAAGAATTATAAATGGCAAGTGTGCATGCAGTTAGATATCAGTGCCTTTCATATACTCCAATTGTTTTACTTCTAGGGATGTAAAGAATATTCACCTATTTTCTTATTAAAAATGGATATATTGTCCATCTGGACTCCCTGCCTAGAAAATCTGGATGGGGTGAGAGTCTTCCCCATCCCCTTCCCCATCCCCACCCCCACAGTTCATTGCTACTTAATCATATTACTCTCAACATTTCCAGAAAACAATATTTTCTACAAAGAACATTTGATTTGCTCCCATATAAATCATCATTCTCTCTAACTTTTTTGGCACAGAAAGTGATAAAACTGATGGTGTTCTGCAGAACACATCCCCAGGCCTTCCTGAAACTGCAAACCTCAGGGTTCCAGAGGATGTTGAAAGTGGAATAATTGTGCTATAAGAGCGTAGTGCGGAAATGGCCATTATCTACACAAAGCACAGCTGTGCTTCACTGAAAATGTCGAGATTTTTGTGTGCATCTGTGCTTGTAAGAACAAAATAAATGAGGATTTAAATCCCTAGTTGTTATCAGCAACAGTGGAGGTTAACTTGCCCTGTTTGGGGATATGTGTATATGGCTTTTCAGATGCTGTTGGTGTATAGTTTGCATCAGCCCTAGCTGCATAAGCAGTAGTGTTTGTGTGTGTGCATGCATACACAGCTTTTTTGTGTGTGTAGTGGGGTAGGTCTTAGAATGGTATTATTGTGAAATACTATAATTTCCAGTCAGGTTCCGTTTCCTCTCGGATTTTTCCAAGACCTTGGATTTTTCCTCTTCCCTTGAAACTCTCTCCCAAAGGAAATCAGAGCATCACCATTTTTCTTTAGTAGGCAACAAAGAGTTTAATATTGTGCATTTTTTTTGGCCATTAAAACTAGATATGTTTTAATATTTCTGATTATGTTATTTGTGTCATTTTAAAGAATAAAATTTTGTAGGGTCAGAGTTTTTTAAAAATCTTTGTTTGTATCTTTATTTAATGTACATCTATTTATAAGCACTGGTGAAAAGCACTTTCCTCATTGTCTTCATTATAATTAATTAATTAAGAAGAAGCTGAAACTCTGAGTCTCAAGCTGCACATTAATCTAAAGATGTAACTAAACCTTTTTTTAAAAAAACCCCTGCAGACATAAGCTTGGGATATCTGATACCTAGGAGTCTATCCTGTGGGCTACAGAAGTGTGACAAAGTTGTTTAGGAGATTACCTGTTTGGAATGCCAGTGCAACTTGACGGTGGGTTGCTAGATTTTAGATAGTACTTAAAAATTTACGTTTTGAAATCACAAGTTACAGAGCTCACGTTGGATAGGGAATTCCATGGTCCAAAAAGATAATTTTCTAAGCTCTGCATATAACAGAAAGATGATAAGCTTGGCAGTGGAAAAAAGATATTTGGTAGCCATAATTCAGTATCAGGGAGGGGAAAAAAATCATGGTTTTAATTTATATGGAATGAAAGCCAGACTTTTTAGGGTTACTGACACAAGTGTTATAGAAATATAGAAATGTAGAATTGGAAGGGATACCCATCAGTGCAGGAATCCAGAGCCAAATCAGCTCTGACATGTGCTATCTGAACTTTGCTTTAAAAAAAAAAAAAAAAATAAGAGAGCCTGCCCAATCCTGAGGTGCTCTGACTAGCAGAGCGAATTAGTCAGTTTCAACTTTTTCTACATGTGAAAATGTGGAGTCTCATATTCTCTCCTGCACCAGGAGTGGGCAACTGCATAACGGGCACAGGCCAATTCCACCCCCCAGAGACCCCTGCAGGTCACCATACACACACACACACACCCCTCTACTTTCCTCTGCAGAGCTTCTTAAAATGGCAACAGGAAAAAAAGGCACATCTCTTCCTGTTCCCATTCTGACAGGGATTGTGGAAGGGAAAGAAGGTATTTTCTCTGCAGATCTTCTCAAAATGATGACAGGGAATTAAAGTGTGTATCCTCCTCTAACCATTTTGAGTGTGGCTACAGAATTAAATCGAGGCACTTGGAAGCTCACGGGGATGGGACAGCTGCCTTCGCACAGCTTTCCACGTTGCGGGGAGGCTTTTTGGATGATTTCAGGGTAAAAATGGCTCAAGAATGTGCTGAAAACTGTGCTGAAGATCCTTTCAGGGACCAGTGGGTGGAGGTCCATGAGCCACTCTTTGCCTACCCTGTTGTACACAGGATCAAAACAAAATGCTCACTCGCCTCTTACAGAGGGAGAAATTTAGCCAAATGAATGTCCCACTTCTGACTTTTCATGCAAAGGTACAATGTCCTGTATGCTCAAATAGCACAAGTCAAGGAGGGAGGGAACTATATTGATCAAGCGATCTGTTCACCCCTGCTTAAAACTAATCAGGCCCAGGCGACGGCTGGGAAAATCTGATGAAGAAAAAAATAATTGGAAAGTTGGAAATTTCACTAAATTCTTATAGAAAGCAAACTGTCACTGACGAGACTCTCAAAACAAACAACAGAAACAAATGAACAATAAAAAACTATTTGTATCAAAAACATGACAGAATACACAAGGTTCCTAAACCAGACTACTGACATTAAGTGGTTTTTTTTCTTCAACTTAAGCACTTGAAGTCCTGAGGATTAGTTGAATGACTGTCATTTCAAGGAATTAGATGGATTGATCTATGTCTTTGTCTCTTCCCCAGACCTCCTGGTTTAATTTAAAACCAGTCAAGTTCTTCCCATCCTGAACATGTAGCAAAATGTAACTGGACTGAATCTTTACCCATTCTAGTCCTGAGTATAATTAGGGCTTAAAAGGAACACCAAATGGGAACCTTGCATACCCAGTCTTGGGTTCCATCAAAGGAAGGTGCAAATCAAACAAACAAAAATACTTTGATACTCTGTATTTTGACACCAAGTATCTAGAGCAGTGGTTCTTAATCTTTTTTTTTTTTTTTATCATGGACCTCCTTTAACTATCTTATGTTGCTGTGACCACCGAGGGAACGTGGCATTCCAGAATGTGATGGCACAGTGTCGACGGCACAACACTAGAGTTTGGTGCAGCTATGAAGGTGACTTCTGGAAGTATGCAAGGTAGCAAGAAATGTCAGGTGCTTCGTCTCAGCCACTCACCATCATTCACTTGCACATTCTCACTCGGTGCAGAAAGAGCGAGTGCTGAGTACTTTTTTTTCTTTCTGCAATTTTCATAACTTTTAAACAGTTTGAAATATTGTAAAGAAACTTTGTACAAATGATGTCTGTCACCAGCAAAAGACTCCTGGGCCATTTCTGCATGGCACCGTTATAGTGTTATTATTCCACTTTCAACACTCTATGGAATCCTGGGTCATTTCAGGCCCCTCTCGAAACTGCAAACCCCAGGATTCCATAGGATGTTGAAAGTGGAATAATAGCGCTATAACAGTCTGGTGCAGAAATGGCCCTGGTCTTTGAAATCAATGCATGATTGTCTGTCCGTCTTTTCTTTTTAACTGGAAAAACTTACACCATTTTATCAAGACTTCACAGACTCTTGGTGAAAACATTGCGGCCCCCCAAAAGGCCCACAGACCCCTGGTTGAAAACTGCTGCTCTAGAGGAAAACAGGCATGAACTGAAAAAAAACAGGATACCTTTGGAAAATTTATATTGGACAGTTAAAATGAAGGAGACAGAGGTTTTTAAAAGAGTTCAACTTGCAGAAGGAAAAAAAATTGCCTCAGTATGGAATATAATATTTCAACCTGCTCAGGAAGGATATGACTTTGAACTTAAATGAGCCAACTAGGTCCCCATAAACAGAGCAAGTTTTTGCTAACAGATGCAGTCTGTACACATAAACATATGGTATCCTCAACTGTAATTGGGATTTGTGCTGCTGATTTATTTAGTTTTTTAACTGTTAACTCTATACTTGAGGTTGGATGTACTGAGGTTGCAAAAAAAAAAAAAACATTTTTAAGCTGGCTTCTCAACTTTATATTACCTTGAGAATAACCTATCCAAAGAAAGAAGGGGGAAATATGTGTCAGATGAAGTGTCTCAAATGTCTGAAAATTTTGCTGTGTCAAATCCTTTCATTAATGGAAATCATGTGGAAACTGGAGAATTATAGAAGGAGGAATATTTAAGGGCCTTTCAGATATTATGGTATGCAGTGAAGCGGTGAATCAAGGTGGTGTATTTTGAATTTTCACATCTTCACTGCAAGTGAATGTGTAAAGTAGGGGGAGCAGAACTGAAGAGACTAAAGCTCAGCTGCACATAGACAGGTCTACATGAGCACAGTTGCAGACCCAGAGACCCCCTAGAATGCAAATATGGATGTGGGCAACGCACAAGCCCTCTCTCTCCACCATTACCACTCCATACATTCTTATCTCTCCTTCTAATTGCATACTCAGATGGTCAAGACCAATAGGGATGGAACCAAAATGAAGCAGAAAACAAGAAGGATGTCCTTGAGACTTACAAAAGTGCAACAAGTATCAATTGTTGTAAACTCGGCCCCTTTCTGCACCCTACCTTGTACCGTCATGCTCCAGTGGTGATCCCAGCAGCAGCTCTGCCAGGAAGGGAGGATGACGGGAGCGCTCCACTCTGCACGAGACCGGCTCCCTGCAGAAGAGAATGTGATGGATGCACTGCTTCCTTCTGCAGCATACCCAGGTATCTTCCCATGATGCACTGGGGCAGGAAGTGCTACCATCATGCTTCCTGCCTTTCCACAGGACGAGTAAGGGTGGGATGGTGGCACAACTGTGTGGGGAAAACCCATCAATGACTTAATCTGTGATCATGCCACCTGGGGACGGGAGAGGAGCAGAACTGTGAAAGTGTCATGCAGAAGTGTCGCCCTGGTCCCTCTCATGTCCCTTCCCCATGCCGGGATGGGAAGACACTGCAGAAAGAGCCTCAGCTTATAGATATACATTCCCCTCGGTGGTGATACTAGCATGCTGAACAGCCACAGAACAGAGAAAATCAGTGTGGAGGGAAAGCAAACATCTTGGGTTTTCATTTCCCCATGAAAACACCCAATTTGCAGCTGTTGTGGTTAGCAATGGGACTAAGGGTACATCCACACTACACAACTGTAGCAGTTTGACACCCCTTTAACTGTCATGGCTCTGCCCCATGGAATCCTGGGATTTATCATTTGGTGAGCTACTAAAAATTCTCTCCTGTCCTTTCCTGAATTATTGCATTAGAGATCTCTGGCAGGACTTGTCAAGTGCCTCATGACATTACGAATCCCAGCATTCCACAGAATGGAGCCACAGCAGTTAAAGTGGGCTCAACACACAGTATGAATACAAACCAAGTGCATCGTGCCTCAGAGATCTGTACCCTTCTTGATGTTTACAATATATTCTGGTGAAGAAAAGAATGCACAGAAAGCTGATTATACATTTAAAGACTATGCATGACTAAAACGTGCATATTGGGAAAAATGCATAGAAACGAGTTTTTGTTAATGAGGAAAAATGTGTAAAATCCCTGTGCAGTGGGGAAAATGCATAACAAAATGCTAGCTTCAGGAAAAATGTGTGCCAAAATATGACTACTTTTCCACTCAACAAGAAAAAAGTAATCTTGCTCCTCAATACAGAACTGGGGGCAAATGTTGTAGAGGATTCTGAAAAGGGTCTCAGAAATCAAACTGATAGATTCTTGCATCCCTAGAGCTAATGTGGTATAGCAGTTTGAGCACTGAACTATGACCCTGGAAACCATGGTTTGAGTCCCCACTTGGTCATGGAAACCCACTTGATGATCTTGGGTGTGTCACACACTCTTAGCCCCAGTGATAGGTTGACCTTAGGGTTGCCATAAGCCAGAAATGGCTTGAAGGCACACGGCAACAAACATTTGTTGGAAAAAGAACAAGATGAAAAGCTTGAAACCGTGAATGGGGTGAGGAGTGTGGAAAGATGACATGGAACACATTGGACAAGACTGGTTAAAGGAATTTCTGAACTGGAAACTCTCTGTTAGGTTATATTGCTGTGTCTGATAGAAACTATGGTAATAGCAGTGATAGGGTAACAGTAAGAATAGTATAACAATCGTGTAATATTAATGTAATGTAATGGTATAATTGTAATGACTAAGGCCCTTTCCACATCACGACAGTGTCCCGGCATGGGGACATGAGAGGAGCGGGACCACGATGATGCTTCCGCATGACGTCGTCCTAGTCCAGCCCTTCTTCCATTGGCTGCCAGTGTGATCGTGAGTTGTACCATTGATGGGGAAACTCCATCAATGACCCTCAATGACATGAGCCTTCCATTGAGCCAGCCATGCAGAAGGGCCAGAAACATGGTTTGTGTGCTTCCTCCCCTACTGCAGCGTGAGAAAAAAGGCCAGCTGCAGTCCAGAAGGATGGAGCATGTCCCTCGCACTCCCTGCCACAGGCCGCCAGTTGCACACAGAAAGGAGTGTTGGGAACATGCTCCCATCCCAGCAGAGGTGCTGCTGGGATGATGCCCAGATGACGTGGGAGAGTGTCATTGTGTAGAAAAGGCCTAAGACTAGTAGAAATACAGTAAGAGGAAGTGTAGTAAGAGTGGCAGTGGGAGGATATAGGGCCTGATCTAAAATGAACTGTTGTGCCAAGTTCCGCATAAATTTTCAAGGTATGTGTGAGGGGAGAGGACTCAATCCGCCTTACTGAATTTATTTACTTACTTTATTTTTTAAAATATTTATACCCTGGGCTCCATCCAGGCAGCATACAATAAAACCAATCTGAGCCATTTAAACCATATAAATACTAAAATGATTTTAAATAGCAGCAGCAGCTACAACAACAACATTCATTTCACCTCTCCCTGTGGACTGAGATAGGGAACAACAGATTAAACGCATAACTTCAGTTAAAAGACCATATACAACCAATACATATTAAAAATATTTTTTTAAAATAATACCTTAATTTAAAAGTAATCTGGCTAGACCTTCACTGCCGTTTTGCATAGCTTTAAAAGGCTAAAAACATATCAAACAGTTTAACAAAGACTGATTGAAAGTGAAAATACCTTAAAACAAATCAAAAGTGCTTGTATTCTTTTTCTTTTCTTTTTTTTGGAAAGGAAAACAACAGTAAGAATCTGATACCTGTACCCCTTTTGCTTTCCTGGTGGCTGCTGTTCTGAAATGGAGGAAGAGTTATACCAAGACTAGGTACAAAGAGGAGGGGAAAATGACAGCAGCAGACGCTGAAAGGACAATGCAGAGAGAAATCAATAGCTTATTGCCCGAGACATTTAAAATGTATTGGATGTGCCTAGAAGAAGACGTTGGGGGACCACAAGGAGTAAGAACTATCGGACATTCTGAAGGGCAGGAATGTGTCAGTGGCTGAACACTCTTCCAGCCTAGTACCTCACAGTATCACTCCTGGAGACTATCAGTTCTTTCCGTCTAAATAAATAGAAGTGATCTGATGATTCTGGAGAACTGATGGGCAACTCTGAATTGGAATCTATGCTTTCTTAGTAAAATGTTGGCTGCAAATTTAACACTTGATAATTTCTTGATGGGAAGAATCTCCAGGCTCATTTCCAGCCGAATTTACTGAACAGGGACTGATCCTGTTGCAAAACACTTTGTTCCCAGAGTTCCATACTTTTCTTGCAACAAAGCAAGGGGCATCCAAGTGCCATGCAAGAAAATGATTCCCCTCCCAAACTGACCACAAGCACATGCAAAATTGAGGTCCCTGGGCTAGTTAAGCTCATCAAAGACAACACATGTATCTATGGCCCTTTTCATGCCACCCTCCCACTCCACCATAGGTACAGGAGAAGGATGGGACCATGACGATGCTTATGAACAACACTGTTGAGGTCGTGTCCTTCCCCCATCCCCAGGTGGTGCGATTGTACCACAAATTATTGACAGGTTTTCTCTGTCAATGACCAGCAATTGTGCTGCCATCCCACTGTGAACCCAAACTTACATTGCTTCTGAAGATCCTGGAAGCACAATGGCTGCACTTCTGCCCCAGGACAACCTGGGGAAGTACCTGGCTGTGCTGCCGCAGGAACAGGTGGGGACATTGCGCTTCCTGGATCCCGGAGGCAGCCGGTGTGGAGAGGAGCCTCCCAGCAGAGACAACACTGTCACCCACACCGGATACCTCCGCAATGAGGTAAGGTGCGAAAAGGGCCTATTTCTGTGAAGCATAGAATGTACAGGAACAACTATCGACTTAAAACTAGCTTCACTTTTTAAGACAAAGCTGGGAAATGTGTGCCACTGATCAGAAGCCAAATAGGAAAGGATTTATGGGAACTGGAGCCCAGCAATATCTAGAAGGGTACAGGTTCTCCTTTACATTTTTTTCTCCGATGAACAAATAGTCACTATTAGAAATATTTCTTTCCTCCTCCCTCTTTTCCTCCCTCACACAGAGATTGCTGACTCCCATGTAGTACATCATCTAGAAGCAGTTCACAGTTTGTATATTGTACTGCTACCATCTTTTCACACCAGCTTCAGAATGAGAAGAAGAAAATAGTAAATCTATATGGCATTCTTTAGTCTTGCAGTTAACCTACCTTTGACCAATAGAGAGAGTTCTCTGCACATTTGTACCCCACACAGCACTGTGATTATGGATGACCTTACCTCTTTAAACATCAAATTAGTTAAGAGACATAGGTTTTTCCCTGAGTCTAGTGCACAAGTCCTATTTCTTTTCTTTTCTTTGATGTGACTGATTCTTAGCATTGCCTAGGTAATCTGTTCCTTGATCTTTATTTTTAAACCTGCCCTCACTGAACTCTTGGCTATTTGAGACTTGGGTTGACTCTTGGAATCTTGCTCACTTTTCCAGACAGTTTAAAATTCATCTAATTTTAGTCTCTTCTAGTCATAGTCTACCTGTTTTTATCCATGTATAAAACATTTGGGTTTTCTCCCATATTTTCAACTTGAATAAATTTATGTTATGCCTCAACTCTGGGGGTTTGGTTGTCTGTCACTTTGGGTCATGTTCAGACTTAGACCATTTCTGCACTACACTGTTCTAGTGCTATTATTCCACTTTCAACATCCCATGGAATCCTGGGGTTTGCAGTCTAGGGAGGGGCTTTTAGAATTCTCAGCCAGAGAGCTCTTTGGCTTCAGTAAACTACAAAACCCAGAATACCACAGGATGTTCAAGGTGGAACAATAGCACTAGAATAGTGTACGGTGGAAAGGCCCTTAGTCATACTTAAAGCAGAGCCTCTGAAATTAATGGGACTAATTCTGTTTAAACTGTTGTTGTACGGAGTTTGTACCTATGGCAGAGTAGAAAGATGATAGTGCTTTCTATGGACCCCAACCCTTCATTCTTACCCACTCCCCCAAAAAAACTGTACAATTTCTGGGCAATTTTTTTGCCCTGAAACTCCATCTCATCTCCACAAGCAATGAGATTTGCATTTGAGAGAAGGACATTCAGAATTCTTACCCAGAGAGTTCCTGTGCCTCACTGAACTGCAAACCCCAGGATTCCATAGGATGTTGCCATGGCAGTTAAAGTAGAATTATAATGCTATAATTCTGTAGTGTGACTGGGCCCCCTGTATAGTATCATGGAGCAGCTCAAACAGGTGAGTCCACCAAAAGAGCGAAGCAGGCCAAAAAGCAACATGTGGATTTCTTGCAAGCTGGTAAGGACTTTGGTATGCAAAAGAAGTGTGAGCAGAGAGAGAGAGAGAGAGAACAGAGGTTTTTTAAAAAGAAGATGGCTAAAGAAGCTCAAAAGAAGAAGAAAGAGAAAGTCTGAGAGTTACTATTGCTAAGATTTTTATTAGCCAAAAAACAAAACAAAACAAAAACAGATAAACTTGTTTCTACAACAAAACATTAGTTCAGAAACACTTGTGCTTCTCTACACAAAATAAGATAAAATAAAAAGCCCAGTGCTGAATACCAATGGGATGCACAAATTTGGCTAGACTTTTAATTTGGGGAGAATCGCATTTGCAAGCATTGTATGAATTCCCCAGGTCTGCAATTTTGTTTATAGATCGAAGGTCTTGATGAGCTTTTCTTTGTGAGTTTATGCATTTAAGATTTCCATAGGGCTGCACATATGGTTATAAAGGAAAATAGTGCCTGGTAGGACAGACAGATACAAAAGACATGTAATCCTCTTAGTCTTTTTAAAGGAAAGGAAAGGAAAGGAAAATCACAACCAGAATAATTTGAAGTTTAAAAAAATTCTGAAAGAATCCAGAACAAGCCACATGTGTGCAACCAACACTACTTCATTGTTGCTTTACAGCTCTTTTTAGGCTTTGAGCTTTGGCTGGATTTTGGAGAAGAAAAAAATCCAACAGATGCAGCTACTTATATTTTCATGTATGTGTGTGTGTATCTGTGTGTGTGTATGTGTATATATATATATGTGTATGTATGTATGTGTATATAAATATATATGTATATGTGCATGTGTGTATATATATATATATATAGAAAGAGAGAGAGAGAGTGTAATTCAGTACATTTCCATCTCATTTTCCACTCGAATATATAGGCTCCTTACTTATCTATCAGAAAACATAACTGGTTGAAAAGCGGAAGCCATGTACCGTACTGTGGGGAGCGTGAAGGACTTACAGAAGCTCACCTGGGACAGACTGCACGTCTTCCAAAGTCTCTCAGCTGGCTTAGCATCTCCCCCTACTCCCCAGCTTTGCAAGCAGCGCACACACGTGAGCAGTTCCAAGCAAGCCTCCATGGTTAAGAAGCACTGACGAAACAGATAAATTCCTTGTCCTTAACTTGGAGGTGTGAAAAGAATGAGTCATCAGATAATGGGATGTCAAAAGGTGGAGACTTCCCATAAACAAACAGAATAACTGAGTTATCACCATTGGGCCTTCCTTCCAGAAGGTGAGGGCAGGACCTCCCTCCACCCCAACTGTCATTACTCTGGCCTCTGAGGGACAGGACAGCAGACGGGGACAGCATCATCGTGCCTTGACTCTAGTGGCTCAGGAAAGACCCTCGCTCCTCTGAGGTATGGAACACCAGCCAGAATCTACTGGTCTCAATCCCCTCCCTCATTGCCATTACCCTTTCCCTTGTGCAGTGGTTCTCAACCTGTGGGTCCCCAGATGTTCGTGGACTTCAACTCCCAGAAGCCCTGAGCATTGACCATAGTGGCTGGGGCTTCTGGGAGCTGAAGTCCACGAACATCTGGGGACCCACAGGTTGAGAACCACTGCCCTTGTGTTTCATGTCTTTTTAGCTTGCCAGCCTGAAGGCAAGGAGTTGTCAAATTAAGGGCCTTTCCACACTGCACTGTTACAGTGTTATTATTCCACTTTCAACATCTGATGGAACCCTGGAATTTGCAGTTTAGGGAGGGGCATTTAGAATTCCCAGCCAGAGAGCTCTTTGGCCTCAATAAAAACTACAAACCCCAGAATTCCACAGGAGGTTGAAAGTGGAATAATAGCACTATGGCCATTTCCACACTACACTCTTATAGCGTGATTATTCCACTTTCCACATCCTATGGAATCCTGGGCTATATGAGTGTAGTGTGGAAATGGCCTATAACAGAATAGTGTGACTGGGAGCTGTTTTGGCTGAAGTGCTCAAAAGAATGAGCAAAAACCCCATAGGGAGGTTATCAACTAACAGCCAAAGCAGAGACACATTAAAAAAAAAAAAATAGAAAAACAAACAATGATGAAGCCAGGTGGACTTTCTTGGGTAGAGCATTCTACCATATTTGTCTTGTGAATCCCACAACCTTCTGTTTTTGCTCATATGCATCATCGTACTGATAGCAAGAGAGTGCTTAGGAAGGCCTTCAGGGATTCTCAGCTTTTTATGCTTATTCATCACATAGTAGATTTTTCGTTTACAATCCTGGTCCTGAGATTGTATCTAAATGACAAAAGTTGCTTTAAATTGGAAATAACTTTCTTTCTTCTTTCAGCCTAGTTGTGGAGAGGAATTATGCAGACCAGTAAGCCTTGTCATGGGCTGTTAATTTTTCTGGATTTATTTGCAAGCATAGGCCTTGGGGCATCTATATTGATTCCGTATGGCTTTTTCATAAGTACTTCCAACACATTGAAGATTTTAATCAGAGAATAAGGACAGATGTTCTTTCAAGCTCTGAGAAACTCAGGAAGGTCATTTAAGATTCCTTGGAATTCCTTTTTCCCACCACCCAAGAAGATAAAGAATTGCTTCTTTATGAAATGTTTGGATTATTTCTTATTCAATTTCTGGAAAGAAATCCCAAAGGCACTGAAAACTTCTTCAAAAACATGATAATCATCCTTTGCAAATATTGTTTGTTAAATGCACCTGGCACCCAAAGATGTTAGACACATCTAAAACATTTCCTGTTCATCTTAGTTGTTAATAATCAAAAGATAGGGTAGAGCAGTAAAATATATTTGCTCCTCAATATAAACCAGTCCTTGTAATGCCTTTGCTGACACCAAGCCTAGCAAAAACTGAAGTGGTATTTCCTTTCATTGGAGGGATTCTGGAATCAAAAAATGTTCAGCCCTGAAGAAGAACTGCATCACATGTTTCTTCATGCAGGCTGAGTGTACCGACAAGCAGTTCTATGAAGAACTGCAAAATGTTCATACTGAACAAGGCCAATGTCAGGGATCAACATCACTGGACTCTACTGTCCAACTGTCCCAGTTTGGCAAGGACTGTCCCAATTAACCCTCTGTTATCCCATTTTTTCCAGCTGCTTTGAAAATATCCCAAGTTCTCTTTCCTCCTCCCACATTCCCCCTTTGTCCTCAGCATACTTCAATGGCTGCAAAATGCAAAATTAGTTTACACTCAGGCCATTTCCACACAACGGGACTGTCTTGCTATGGGGACAGGATGTCAGCGGCTCGCAGGCTGTGCTTCTGCCCATCACAGTCCTGCCACCATCTTGTCCCTGTGTGTTGCACTGACGGGATATTTGCAAAATGGAAAAAATCCGTTTGCGCTGCCCTTTGCGCAATGCTTCGGCTGCCACTGCCCGTGCGGAAGGGCAGGAAGCATGGTGGCCACGCTTTCTTCCCCAGTGCAGCAGTGGAAACTGCCCAGCTGCGCTGTGGAAGGAAGAGGCATGGCCATCACGCCCCCTTCCGCAGGGAGCCAGTGAGGTACAGAGCGGAACATTCCTGTCAAGCTCCCTTCCCTGCCAGGGCTGCAATGGAAGGACTCGCATGAGCCCTATCATGCGGAAGGAGCCTCAATTAACTCAGCAGAGAGGATGAGAGGAGAAGTTGCCCTTCCTAGTAGACTCAGGCAGAAGCAAACTGCTGCAGCCTCTCCTTCCTTGTGTGTTTTTCTTTACTGATAATTTGTGCCATCTTGACTGTGCTCTGATGCTGCTTAGACACCTGTGTTCCTGTTTTCATTTGTGAAATTCTGAAGGGTATGCCGGCCCTCTGTCAACAGCCATACCTACGGAAAGGGCCGTGGTTTACCAAGGGCCTTTCTGCACTACACTGTTACAGTGCTATTATTCCACTTTCAACATCCTATGGAATCCTGCGGTTTGCAGTTTAGGGAGGGGCCTTCAGAATTCTCAGCTCTTTGGCCTCAGTAAACTACAAACCCCAGAATTCCACAGAATGTTGAAAGTGGGATAATAGCATTATAACAATGTAGTGCGGAAAGGCACCAAGTGTCCTTGAAGACCTCTGGCTCTACTCATCTCCCTCTTCTTCCTTCTCTTTTTTATTATCTCCTCCAAATTACTTACCCTTTTTGAGTCAGTGACTGAGTGAATCAAGGTTTCTGCTCACTTTGCTATTTTCCCTTCTCAGGCTCAAAGGAAAATGATCCTGGCTTAAAGCTGTAAGGATTTAAAACTTTGTTTTAATCTGTATGAGTGTATAGTTCAAAATGTTTAAAATTGTTTTTTGACTGTTTAAAATTGTTTATATGTTTTAAACCGGGGCGGGAAAAGTGTTTTTTGTGGCCCCTTCAGGGGTCAAAAATTGTTCCAAAATGCCCTCAATATACTCTAAGAAGCATGGAGGCATTTTTGCTGTGTTTTTGCCCTCTGGGCTAATTTCGGTTCAGGAAAGGCTTTCTGAAGAAAAAGGAAACAAATTTCATTCGCTTTGTTGTTAAAAAGGTCTTTCCTGGGCCTAAAATGGCCAGAGAGAGGTAAAATCATCGTGAAAATCCCCCCTCACACCAACTAGATGGCATTTGAAAGTAAACAATATTGATATTTTTGGGGGATGTGGCCCTCCAAGACCTCCTGCAGGACAAATGCATCCCTAGACTTCCACAAGTGCCTACGCCTGTGTTATACTGTTTTAAATTGTTTTATCCCACATAGAGAAAATACAGGCTTGGTATTGGTAGCATTTTGACCTATCCTCACTCAAAGCAGGGGGACACAGGTGTGCAAAGTCTCTCTCTCTTTTTTTAATAGAATAAATCTTGCCTTGGTAGTCCCTGAAGTAGAAAATCTGGCCCCAGAAAGACTGGGGACGACCACCCTTTTCTATACTAATGTATTCTAGAGGGAAAATACACCCATTCTCACTCAGCTCTAACATCAGGAGAGAACATCTGGAGAGGAACTAAACTCTGAGAAATGATGATAGCAGTACACAATAACAATACTTTAATTCCATGCCCTCAAAAAGGGGAAAATGTGAAGAAAACAGAAACAGATGGAACATATGTATTTATATGTTAAGCATATGATATGACCAAGAATATTCTTAAAAACGTGGAAGCCAACAGCCTTATAGAAAAATGCCCTTTGTTCTCTATGGTCATGACTTCAGTATAGGAAAATAAACATTATGAATCAGATGCAAGTGGTTGCCCTAAAACCCCTTCGCCTAGCATAGCCAAGGATGAGGGATCATGGAAGTAGGTGTTTTACAATGCGTGGAGGGCCACATATTCCATATGCCTGTCCCAATAGACTTCCCTAGTTCTGCAACAGGGGTAAGAGAGATATAGGGCCCTCCAGTTATTCTGTCGTTCCAGACATGTTGATTGGGGCTGGTGGGAACTGGAATCAAACAGCAGCTTTGCCCAACCCTGATCTAAGGCAGCAAAATGAGAAATGTAGGGTGGATAATTAAACAGGAAAATGCAACAGTAGATCTCCAAATACGGAAAAGACCATCTGTATACCAATTCAACTTTACTAGGTTAATTGGTATTTAAGGGTTTTCATAATGCTACTTATGTTATCCAGCCTCATCTTCACGAAGCTCTTCGAACATGCCATCTCATTAAAGGTTATTCATAACACATTTAATAATCCTTCCAACCCCTTGACGAGACAAAAATGCAAATGCATGTCACCCAGATGCAACCTGCGAGCCAACAAATTATTGTTTCATTTGAACCTGTCTCTGGCTTTATTTGTCAGACACAGCCTAATCATTTGGAAACAATAAGCCGCCCTTCCTTTTCATGTTTGGTAAAATCTGAAGCTTTCACAGGAATCTGCCTTCATTAAAGATGTAACTGAACCAAATGTTTAATATGCTAAATTGAACTTCTTCAGCTGAGAAAAAGCAGCCTTACACTGTAATGAGGATTGTGCAGAAATAATGGTTTATTTACATGTTTTTGTTAACTTCAGTTCTTTAGCCTTCAACCAGCCTTCAGCCAGGTTACAAGACACCTTTTACATTTGATTTACTTGAAGTCATTATAGTGTATAGCACTACATGCAGTATGCTGGAGGCCTTGACTGGCTAACCAAAAGTTGAAAGCGAGTATAAAGATATCCAATTAGAATTCAATTAAAATCTAATTAAAGTGCTAAAAATGTAATAAATGTTAGAATTCCCGGTCCTTAAGAGGATTAACTTCACTTCCCTCCCCAGCCAGCCTTAAGAAGGTCTTGCAATGTGGCAAAAAATGATTAGGAAAGTCTGGGATTGAACATATGGAGTTTCCATAGATCAAGGTTCCTAACTGGTCTATTTAGCTCACTGTTATCTACTGGTGGCTCTTAGATATCTCTCAGCTTTTCCACTCAGGTTCCTGAATATACCAAGGATTCAGTCTAAGATAAAGATGAGGAAGAATTTCATCTCAGTTTATTTTTATGTATATTTGCTGACAATCAGATGCAACTGTAACTTTTATTTTTGCATGTGTGTGTCTTTTATTATAACTTTTTTAAATATAAAAACGGTATAGAAAACAATATAGGAAACACACACACAAAAGAAACACAGAGATACTGAACTAACAAAGTTAAGTGTACCAATGTAATCTATGACTACCACAGATATAAATTAAAAAACTAAACTATAGAAAAACTCACATCTAACGTACTACTAATCGTTTGAACAATAAACACACACACACACACACACACACACATACACAGACCAGGAAACTTAATCGACCCCACTTCTCAGAGAAAGGTATTAGTAATCCTAGCTTCTAATTCCTCTGCTTTCTATATCTATGTTGATATATAATCAAGTATATTTACAAAGCTATTTTAAATTGTTATCTGATCTCATCTCAGACTACTCAGTATCAGCTCAGTATTTTGCAAAAATAGAATAAATTTTGTTGATATCAAGAACTCAAAAGTTCTGTTATAATTATTCTGTCCATACTAATTAATCAAACCCAATTACTGCTTGTGGTCTACCAAAAGAACTTACAAATTGTAACATTCATTTTGAGAGAGTTCCTTTCCTTTTCTTTTCTTTTCTTTTCTTTTCTTTTTTTCAGGAATTGGAAAAGAAAGTACAACTCAATGCCTTTAGAACAGCATGAATCCCAAAGAACATTAAGCTCTATGAGAATTACATCATGACTCCTCTGTTGTCATCAAAGGGACAGGGAAGGGTGAGGATTCCCACTATTATTCAGGATTTTGATGATTACAAAAGGGAATGTCGTTATCAGCTCTGGCCATTTCCGCACTACATTCTTATAGCGCGATTATTCCACTTTCAACATCTTATGGAATCCTGGGGTTTGCAGTTTCAGTAAAAAAATGAAATTCCACCTGTTCCCACTTCCCTTGCTGAAATAGCTCTGGAAACTCTAGGGATTCAGCCTTTGTTAGATGGGGCTATGATCCTTCTGAAGATGCAAGTTCATAGTTTGACTGTACTCCTGCACTCAAATTTAAGCTCGTTGGCCCAAATCTCGGTGGTGATCAGAAGTGCCTTTGCATACTTAAAGCTTGTGCACCAATGGCATTCATTCATGATAATGGCCTTTTTCGCATGCAGTTTCTTTTGAGAGAGGGCCCCTTGAGCGTCGCACAAATGGGAGCACTGGTCCGTACGACGCACCCTCATTTACGCGACACTCACGATCCTAATGCGAACTGCGCACGCATTTTTTTATTTTCGGCTTCAAGCTGAAAATGCTGCACAGTCGCTCAAGGCCCCCAGGGCCCTCGCGCACTTACCTGTCCTGCAGTGCATCAGTTGCGCTTCCTGCTTCAGTGCTAGCCTGCAATTCCCAGGTTGCGCTGCGGTAGGACGGGGCGGGGCATTCACGCGGTGCTTGCGCAACCGGCAAGCCAGCTGCGGGACGACAGAGCAGCTTGCGCGAACGCTACACCCCACCTCCATGAAAAAGTAAAGATGCGGAAAGGACCAATATCTTAGACCCCATTTGAATTGCTGTAACGCACCTTCTTAGACCCCATTTGGATTGCTGTAACACACCTTCTTAGACCCCATTTGGATTGCTGTAACACACTTTTAATGTTACAACATAGAATCACAGAATCACAGAAATATAGAGTTGGAAGAGACCACAGGGGCCATCCAGTCAAACCCCCTGCCATGCAGGAACACCCTCAAAGCACTCCCAACAGATAGCCATCTAGCCTCTGCTTAAAAACCTCCAAGGAAGGAGACTCCACCACACTCTGAGGCAGCATATTCCACTGCCGGACAGCCCTGACTGTCAGGAAGTTCTTCCTGAGGTTCAGGTGGAATCTCCTTTCCTGCAGCTTGAATCCATTGCTCCTTGTCCTAGTCTCTGGAGCAGCAGAGAACAAGCCCACTCCCTCCTCAACGTGACATCCCTTCAAATACTTAAACACGGCTATCATGTCCCCTCTTAACCTTCTCTTCTGCAGACTAAACATACCCAGCTCTCTAAGTCTATCCTCATAGGGCATGGCTTCCAGGCCTCTCGCCATTTTGGTCGCCCTCCTCTGGACTTGCTCCAGCTTGACCATGTCCTTCTTGAATTGGGGTGCCCAGAACTGGACACAGTATTCAAGATGAGGTCTAACCAAAGCAGAGTAGAGTGGTTCATTAAAAGTTGTAACTGAAGAGTGTACATAATGCTGCAGGCAGAGCGCTAACTTGGGTGCAGTGTAGAGAGACTGTACAACTCCTATGTTACATCTGTTCCACTAGCTTCCTATCTGCTACCAAGTACAATCCAAAGGGCTGTTTATGACCTATAAATCCCTATATGGCTTAGGTCCAGGCTTGTTCCATACGAGACCACCTGGATCCTGAGGCTCTCAGGAAAGGCCTTAAGTCTCACTATCTTCACAGGGACAGCTGATAGAGAAACATAAAGCCCTCTTGGTGGCTGCTCGTAGGCTCTGGAACTCCCTTCCTAGGGAGGTCAGAATAGCCCCCCTTGCTGTCTTCCCATTGGCAGGTAAACACATTTTTATCCAGATAGTCACTTAGAATTAAAGGTTTTTAAAGAAAGGACTTTAAAGGGTATTGTGTTGTTTATATTGAACTGTTTTTAATGGTTTGTACAACTTTTTCATTGTATGTTCTAGAATTTTTAAATCTTATGAACATTTTAATTCTTTTGCAATGTTGACTTTTATAAGTTTGTAGCTATATCATATTTGCATTAGTTCAAGATTTTCCATACACTGTCTACATCATTAATCAGAATGGAAACTGCAGGCCAGTCAAAAAGCTAGGGCCATTTCCACACTACACTGTTATAGTGCTACTATTCCACTTTCAACATCCTGTGGAATTCTGGGGTTTGTAGTTTACTGAGGCCAAAGAGCTCTCTGGCTGAGAATTCTAAATGCTCCTCCCTAAACTGCAAATTCCAGAATTCCACAAGATGTTGAAAGTGTAATAATAGTACTATAACAGTGCAGTGTGGAAATGGCCTAGGATGTGGAATGGCAGCTATGAAAGAATGAGACAGATCCTGAAGTGTAAAGATATACCACTGAATGCGAAACAGGCTGGTCCGTGCCATCATATTTCCAATGTCTATGTATGTATGTGAAAGCTGGACAGTGAAGAAACCTGATATGAAGAAAATCAACTCCTTTGAAATGCTGTGCGGGAGAAGAGTTCTACAGATACCATGGACTGCTAAAAAAGCAAATAAATATGCAAAATAAGCCTGAACTCACCCTTTAAGTCAAGATGACTAAACTGAGATTGTTATACTTTGGATACATCATGAGAAGACAATGATGCTTGGTAAGATAGATGGAAGTAGGAAAAGAGGAAGACAATAATACCGATCAAAAATCATAGAATCATAGAATCACAGAGTTGGAAGAGATCCCAGGGGCCATCCAGTCCAACCCTTGCCATGCAGGAGCACACATCAAAGCACTTCCAACAAATGTCCATTCAGCCTGTGCTTAAAAACCTCCAAAGAAGGAGACTCCACCACACTCCCAGGCAGCATATTCCACTGCCGGACAGCTCTGACCCTCAGGAAGTTCTTCTTGAGGTTCAGGTGGGATCTTCTTTCCTGCAGGTTGAATTCATTGCTCCTTGTCCTAGTCTCTGGAGTAGCGGTAAACAAGCCCTCTCCCTCCTCTATATGGCATCCCTTCAAATATTTAAACATGGTTATCATGTCCCCTCTTAACCTTCTCTTCTGCAGACTAAACATTCCCAGCTCTCTAAGCTGTTCCTCATACAGCATGGCTTCCAGACCCTTCACCACTTTGGTCGCCCTCCTCTGGACACCCTCCAGCTTGTTGATATCCTTCTTGAATTGAGGTGTCCAGAACTGGACACAGTATTCCAGATGAGGCCTAACCAAAGCAGAAAAGAGTGGTACCATTACCTCCCGCAATCTAGACACCATACTTCTATTTATGCAACCAAGAATCGTGTTGGCTTTCTTAGCTGCCGCATCACACTACTGACTCATGTTCAGCTTGTGATCTACCAAGACTCCTAGATCCCTTTCACACGTACTGTTATCCAGCAACGTGTCCTCCTTCCTATTTTTGTGCATTCCATTTTTTCTGCCTAAGTGCAGGACTTTAGATGGATGCAGTCAATCAAATAAGCCATGATCCTGAGTCTGCAAGACTTGGAGGTCTCTCATCCACAGGGTCACCATAAGTCAAAGTCGACTTCATGGCAGTTAACAACAACAAATCATACATGGGATATTTTATATTGCTCTCTTTTACTCTTTTTATTTCTATCCTTTTCCTGTCAATCTCTCTGAGCATTGCTGTTTTTAACACTGAAGAATTGTATCACTTCTAAAAAAAGTAAAATGAAAAATGCCTCAGTATCAAAACTGGCATACTTTCATTCTAGCAGAGTATTCTGAAAGCTACATGTAAAGAAAAAAGAAAAGAAAAGAAAATTCAGTCACTCCATTCAGAAAGATTGAAATGTCTGACTAAAAGTCTGCCTCATGGAAAAAAACGTATATCACGTCACTTTCTACTTTTTTTCTGGCAATAGAATGATCAATGCAATTCCATGGTGGTTACTCGGATGATAAGCAATTTCATATCAAACAAGAGAGCTGCAAGCCATAAGCAAAATAATATTATTTCCAATATAATTAAACAACATAATTAAATGAAGCCCAAAATATATCCTTCTACAGGTATATTTCAGATTGAAATGAAGTTTTAGAATCATTGATCTACCGGAAGTAAGGAATTCTCTTCATGCATGAAGAAACATACCAGGTCTATTTTTAAACCTGTTTTCCATGAAGGTAAATAGATTTTAATTCTTTGTCCCATTCTGCTGTCTGAATTTCCAGCAACTGTGGACTATACATGTGGAAAAGAAACTGAATCAACTATGGATTCCTCCAGCCTGACCAGGGACTCTTTCACATTAAGGAATTACAGCACAATGATTCCACTTTAACTGCTATAGCTGCATTCTGTGGAATCCTGGAGTTTGTAGTTTGGTGAGGCACTAGAGCTCTGTGGCTGAGAATTCTGAACTGCAAATCCCAGAATTTCTGTCCTGTTTTTTGTCATCAATTGTCCATAGCAAAGGGGGGAGGGGTAAAGTGCAGGAGCTGTCAGATTGTTATCCTGCATTAGTCAGTTGCAGGTATCTCATCTCAACAAAGGGAGCAGCAAGAATCTTACCAGCCTGTCCAAATTGTAACAGCAAGGCAGAGAATCAAAGTAACAAGCCAAAAAAGAGTCCAAAAGCAGTGATTATCAAATGAAGCAAGCTCCAAGGTCAGGAAGGAAGCAGTCAAAAGGGCTGCCAACTAGCCTGATAAGCTAGTTGTGAGCAACAATCTGCCAGGAAAATGCTGGGAGATTTATAACTGGCTGTCTTCACACAGCCGGTGCTTAGTTATTTAGCATCTCTTATTTAATATCCATTTAGCGATACACAAATTCTCTTTGACTGTCCTTCACTCCCTAATAAACAGGTACCACGTTCTCAGTGTCGCCCCCTCCGCTCCGCTGGGAGATAGAATCCCCACCTGTCCACTGGGGTTTGGGGTCCCCTCCTGCCTTAGCCCTGATGCGGGTGCTGTATCTGACTCAGAATAACTCATCAAAGGTGAGGCACAACAAGTCCTTAGGATGGAACCAGGGTAGTTAAAGTGGATTTATAGCAATATAATAGAGTAGTATAAAAGGACCCCAGAATGAGCAATATTTATGTGCTGCCACTTGGCCATACCAAGGACTCACAAGACCATGAAAAGCATACATTAAAATTAAAAACACTCTGTAATCAAAATGTAAACAATAAAATAAGAGGAGAGTCAATTTTTCAGCAGAAGTACTGTTTATCAGCTCACAAACAGGGGGAGGAAATTCCAACTAAAGACCCAGCAAAACAGTATGTTAAGCACCAGAGTGCTGAAAAAAAGAGGAGAGCTCCTCCCAAGAGAGAGATTTCTACAACATGGCTGCACAACTGAAAAGGCCCTTTATGAATCCTAAGCAGACATCTGAGGGCAAAAATAAGATCCCAGATAAAAACACAGAAAGAATCCTGCTGGGTCAGACCAAAGGCTGAGCTAACCAAACATTCTGTTCACACAGTGGCCCACCAGATGCCCCAGTGGGAAGCCCACAGCAGGATATGGCGGAATAGCACTCTACTACTCATGTACGCTAGCAACCAGCGTTCAAAAGCATACGGATATTGGAGTTAAAAAACAGCTGTTAACTAAAAGCTATTGATTGCTTTATTTTTTGGGAATTTCTCTAATCCTCCTTTTAAAGTGGGTGGCCATCACTACATCGTGTGGAAATTACATACATGATGCACAGAGTCTGGCAGTGCTGTTGTTGTTCTGTGCTTCTGGATCAGAGGACAATTTTATTCGTAGCCGGTGCTTTTTCTTGAAGTAGTAGGATCAACTTAATAGTTGCTATTTCCAAGCTGTATTAGAAACAAGCTGATTTACTTTGTTGTCATTGTGTGCCTTAAAGTGGTTTTTAACTTACAGAGACCCTAAGGAGAACCTGTTGTGTGGCTTTCTGGGGCTGAAAGTGTGTGATGCCCAAGGTCACCCAGTGAGCTTCCAGGGAATCGAACCCTGGTCTCCAAGGTTGTCACTCAACACTCAAACCACTACACCATGCTGGAGGCGTAGCCCCTGTGAATTCTTGGTTCAGTCCATTGGGTGGGGAAACTCTAAGAAATTATTTAATAAATTACTACTAAACTACCTACTAGTTTAGTTCACTTCAGAAAGAGAACGTTTGAGAGGAGCTGCAATTGGGATAAGAATTAGGCACTGGTCAACTTGAGTGAGGTTATATGACTTTTATGTGTTGATTTAGGATGGAATTGAAAGCTACATTCCTCATAGTGGACTTTGTACTGTGTTCTGGGGTCTATTTTATATTTTGATTAACATTTTAAGGTTGCATCATCCAAAGTTCATACTGTTGAGAAGCATATGTAAGCAGGTCCTCCACTAGCACTTCATCTGATGCAGAAAAGACTGAATGATGGAATTTGTGTTAGACTTAGAATGTTGTCTGTTGCAGTATTCTTGTTTAATGTGAAATTTCATTTAAATTTGCATTCTGTTTAAAGCCTTATGATTATGTGTGTAGTGTTCATTTATAACTTGCCTCACAGAACCCAGAAAGTTGTACATAGGCAAATGCTACCATCTTTTCACCTGAACTACCTCAGCAAGTTTGTTATGAGAATGAAATGGGTGCAGAGAAATTGTATATGCTGCTCTGCTCTTCCTGAAGTAAGGGCAGGATAAACATATAATAAATCTAGAAGTGGCCAGAAGACAATCCCAGGATAGATGAATGCAAAGTTGTTTTGGCTTCTTTGGTGCACCATAAATCAAGGGAAGGTCCATCCACCTCCAGGCAGGGAAAGATGAATCTATCAGTTTCAGTTCCTCTTAGCTTCTCATTTTTATAATCTTGAATTTGCTTTATCTCATGTTCTTATGAACATTTTTATTCATTTCTTTATAATTTCTCCTAACAAATATTTTTTTTCTAATACATACATTTTACAAGTTCTTTTCCAAATATAAGTCATTTTGCATGTTGTTGTTGATGTCGTGTACCTTCTATTCTATTCCTTTCCAATTTATGGCAACACTAAGGCAAACCTATCACAAGGTTATCTAGGGCTGAGAATGTGCAACATAAGGTCACCCAGTAAGTTTCCATGGCCCAGCAGAAAATTGACCTCTCGTCTCCGGGTTCATAGTCCAGTGTTCAGACCACTAGATCATGCTGGTTCTCTTGAATATTAACCCCACTAATATATACTTTTTGGAGTGCATTTCCACTAATGCATTCATTTTAAGTACATCAATATACACTTTCTTAAGAGTATTTTTCAATCACATATAAGCAAACTTACATACCCAAAATGCAACAACTTTGGCAAATCAGAATATTTTCCCCTCTGCACTTATTTTAGGTAGATTCAGAGGGATTTGCTCGGAGGAATATGAGTTCTGATGTGGGTGCTAAGCTGTGGAAACTCTGGAATACATAATGTTTAATGCTGTCTATATAACAGCCCGAGTCAGAAACTTATATCCCAGGGCTGGAGGACAAAAGCAACTGGAGAGAACATGATATTTTCTTGTCTTGTGGACAAGCCAGACCTATAGATTCATATTTGATTTTGCCCATTTCTTAACGGCAGTTCAGTCAACTGAAAAGCAATAGGTTGTGCTCCATAAGATAAAATACAAAAATAATTCAGCACAATGAAAGTAAGGTAGACAATGAGGAGAGAATAATGGTTGGGTCCCTACTGATATTACTGCTAAGTAAATTGATTTGACTTGTTATTGGTTAAATATTTTGTTTATGTTTGCTCAAATACTTGGTCAGAAAACTCCATTGCAAAGTTCAGAGAAGTGCAAGTTTCAGTGGATAATGGAGTTTTGGTTCCTGTATTGATCTGAAAGTACAAAATAAAGTACATTCACATTAAAACTGAACTTCTTTATTCCCCTCATCTACAGTTTGGTCATTTACCCTCTGTAAAATTACTCATGCTTTCCTAAATGAGTGCATGCAAGGATGCCAGAGTGGCACAGGGGTTTGAATACTGGACTACAACCCTAGAGACCAGGGTCAAATTCCCTGCTTGCACATGGAAACCCACTTGGTGACCCCAGGCACATCCTGTACTCCAGCTCCAGAAAACCCCGCGATAGGATCACTTTAGGGCAGTGGTTCTCAACCTGTGGGTCCCCAGATGTTCATGGACTTCAGCTCCCAGAAGCCCCAGCCACTATGGTCAATGCTCAGGGCTTCTGGGAGCTGAAGTCCACAAACATCTGGGGACCCACAGGTTGAGAACCACTGCTTTAGGGTCATCATAAGTTAGAAATGACTTGAAGGCACACAACAAGAACAGCAAGAACAAGGATGTCAAGAACTACATCACTGAGAAATCAACTACATCATTGTTTTAAAGCAGATCCAACATGCTAAAAGAATAATGGTAGGATGACAGCGGCTATGCCTGGACTTGAACGTGGATTTCTTATGGCCACACCAGACCCCTGTGTGTGTATTGGTGTATACATACCTGAAAATGCAAGAAGAAAGAATGAGAGCAATAACACGCAACGTGTAAAATACCTCTTTGAAGATATAGCTGGTTAATATGTCAATTTTAATCATATTCAATGTTTTATATGTTTGCGACTGTGGTTGCCCCCCCTTCATTATTCAGTAATGAAATTTACTCAATTTTTTAATTAAAATGTAGGCAGATCAAGCAATTGCTATGTTTCAGCACTCAAATATTGAAAGCACATTAGCAAAGACGAAGCAGGAGCAAAAATCTTTAATTTCTCATCTTCCCCATCTCACCTTGCAAAATGTTGTTCGTCATCAACCACGTAATGGTAGAATTGATTTTTTCTCTCTCTCTGCCCTATTACTACAGAAGGAGAAGCTATATATGACGCACAGAGAAGAGTTATAGTGAACAATGGGTAGATTTCAATTCAGACATTTTTTGACCCACAGCTCATGAGAATTTGAGCTCAGAAACACATTTTCAATCCCAGGTGGGTCTTCCTTCTCTCCTTGAAATCCTGACAACTACTCTGTCCATAGCAGCTAATCATTATGGGAGGGAAATTGCTAATGGGACCAGTAACCACAAAAAAGGCATTATCTATCTATTGCACTAAACAGGAAAACATCCTAAAAAGTTACCTACCTAAGCAACACAAAGATCTAACAGAAGGACTATTGTGCATGATTAATATGATGACATCACCCCACAGTATGTGTGTGCATCCACACATCCACACACAAAACAAAGCTGATATTCAGCAAGCAACAGGGCCAGCCCTAACATTAGACAGAGTGAAGCAGCTGCCTCAGACAGCAGATGCTGATGTGTGCATAATGTATTCCCCACTGGGCCAAAACTTGGTGTTTATGATCCTCTCAAAAAACTTGTGCAGGAATTAAAGTTGCATGCCATAAGTTCAAAAGTACCTGCAATGTGTTTTTTCTTTCCTCTGGGGCACAACAAAAACTCCACCATTTATGAAAACTGTGCAAGAATTTGAGAAACTGTGCAGCTTTACAGTACAAATCTATGCTCATGATCCTTCATTATGCACAGACAACTGTCCACTTTTCTGCAAAAACAACTCCCTGTTTCTTTTGCTTTTTACTATGTAGTTGAGAAAAGTGCATAAAATGCAACACTCAATTTCATGTTGTATCCCTAGACAAACAATGCAGTTCAACATTGTGGCTGCAGCTTTTGCCAGCTTGAATGTTGCACCATTTCTTTTCCATGCTGAAACCTGTGCCGTTTTTAGGGAAGGCTAAGCAATTCTCAGGAAAAGCGGTGGAGTTTCTGGAAAAGTATGTGCCCCCTGGGCAAGCTGCACAATTTCCTGCCACTGCCAGGAAAAACCAATTCCCAATGTTCTGAAGCTGTTTCATTGTTTTTGACATTTTTTGGCAATTGGAAAAATCAAGATTTACTACCCCTTGTTGTTGTTGCTGTTGTTGTGGTGGTGTGCCTTCACATCTTTTCCAATTTACGATGACCCTAAGCTGACCCTAATTACAGAGTTTTCTGGGGCTTAGATTCCGTGATGCACCCAAGGTCAGCCAGTGGGTTTCCATGGCCAATTGGGGAACTGGGTCTCCAGGCTCATAGCCCAAAGCTCAAACCACTATATCACGCTAGTTTACTATCCCCACTTCATATGTAATGGATTAATGTTTTCATCTTGCCAGTATCAAAATATGAACTGGTCAGACCTTTTTTTTTTTTTTTTTGGAGATCAGATGTGTTGGTGTTGGCCATCTTATCCTTTGCCTCAGAAATAAAAATACTCTGGGCCAACCCTTTTCAGCACCAACAAAAATGTTTGAGCCCCATAACTACTTCCTGGACTCTGATGCTATTTTGCTTCTTTTATTTTGTCTTCAAGAGTTTTCTTTTTTAAAATGTTGTCTTTTTTTTAAGTATGACATTCAGACTCAGCAAACACATAAACCATAACATTTACTGTGAGATTACACTCCTTCCCCATAATCCATTGACTTTTTATAATTTTAACCATTCAGTATTCATATGAAATCACTTAGACAATTATACAGAAAAAGCGTCACATTAAGAAAGGCTATGACAGAACACTTAGTTAAATGTTATATTAAAGATTCATTGTAAATTAAATATTTATAAGTATTCAACAGATCCCAGCATAGTTCAAAATCCATCTGTTCCTATCAACTACACTTTTCCTTTATCTTAATATATCCATATGCCACAGAGTAATAACCAAATCATTTGCTTTTAATCCTCAGAAGAGAAGGTCATACTGGAATCTGAGAGACAATGTTTGCCTTAAAGGGATAAAAAGATTGGGGAGCTTAAGAAGGCTCTTATAATGGGATAATGCTCCCAAGAGTTTGTTGCACACAAACTCTTTAATGAGGTTGTTAAAATCAGTCCTTGTTCCCTACGATTCAATAAACAGAATATTGATGCATATGTTATACATCTTCCAATTTGGGCTGTGTCATCATAGTTAGATGATTATTAATAAGGAACGGTGTCCAACAAGATTTATGACCAGCATTCCAATGTATTAGCATGCATTTTATTGCAACAATCAAGCCAATTAACAGAAGCCTTATATCCGTGAATTATTGGATCTTTGGGAATTGTTGGATTTGCTGTCTTATTAATGTTTATTGTTCAAGACTGACAATATTATTGTTGCCCTTAATATTTACAAGACTGCAATACTTAAAATAATTTTCTGAAAAATAAACACTTGACTAAAAGATTTTTAAAGAGTGTGGGATAGCCTACCTAAGGGTCCCATGGAGTGGATTCACACTGACTTCAACAAAATTGTTGCACTGTATTCCTTCAGATCATGTCTTGGAAGCGCTGAGCAGTTCAAAAAATATCCATGATTGATCATGCAATAGATTAACAGAGGTGTGTATGTGTCTGTTTGGATATATCTAGATGTCATCGTGCTTAGATTACGGCACTGAAATCAGTGTGACTTAAATTAGTCATGACTTGATTTCATTGGGTCTCATCTGAGCATACATAAATAACACAACACAGTATTTCTAAGGTACACACAGACACACTGCTTCGGGCATCTTCTCCAAGAGACATTCTTTGTCTTTAATCACACACCAGGGGTTGTCTCTTGTCTGCTTTGTTCTTCAGAGCTATCGCTATTTGTTATATACAAAGATAAAACTAAGACTAAACTGACTAACAGAAAAACTGTAATCAAATCTACACACAAGTAACTTTGACTGAATTCTGTGAGGTTTACTTTCATGTGAATATACAGTTGCAGCTTGAAATGCACACATTTACCAGACTGTTGATGAGATATAACTGTGCATGTCTAGACACCAAGAAGTCTCACCTGGTTCAGTGGGGATTACACCTAGGTTAAATGTCTGTAGCAGGGGGAGAGGCGTAACTTATGGTCCTTAGATTTTGTTAGACTTCTCACTCCATCTGTTGCAGCCTACACTATTCAAGAATGATGAGCACTGCAGACCAGTGATATTTGGAAAGCCTTAAACGGAGCTTTCTTAGTGTCTAAGATAAGTGTATGCTAACGTGGGAGTAAATGACATAGAATTTAATTAGTTTTACTTTTGAGTAATTATGCACAGGCCTGCACTGTGTGATTGGTAAAGGATTGGAATAATGGACAAACAGCCAACAGCTTAATTTCCAACCCCTTCTCTGCTTTGCTTCTTGGTAGCCCCCCTTGGAGTGTTCAGTCTCATGGAGGAAACTCACACATAGAAAAGTGCAGCTACATTATGGTTTAAGATGGGGATGGAGAGAATTTGGCCAGTCAGATGCTGCTACAGTCAGCCCTCCACATTCACTAAGGCCATTTCCACACTACATCCTATTCTATAGGATGTTGAAAGTGAATAAGCACACAGTAACAGTGTAGTGAGGAAAGATCCTCCGATCTTTTGCAGGACCTCTGCAAAAATGGAAAAACTGCAAATATCAAAATGTGTATGAGTGGCATCTGTGGGAAGGGGCTGAGGCCAAGAGAGGAGAATGGGCACCCAGGGTCCAAGCCAGCCAGGGAAAGGAGAGGGAAAGGGGTGGTTGGTATGGTGGCCCTATACTTCCACTGCCACATCCACCTCCTTTCTTGGGTGGGTGGGGTATTAGGGGAGGGCTTGTGGTGCTGAGAAATAGGGCTATGATCCATCCTTAGCTGGCCAGGCAGTGGCTGGTGGAGGAAGAGGAGGAAGAGGACAAGAAGTGGGTTTTTAAAGGGCTGTGTGGACTGATTGGAGCTGCAGCGAGGGAAGGTTCCCCTTGAAAACCTGTGCGAGGCAGGAGTTGGAGAAACTCACAAATAATGAAATCCGTGAAAGCCAAACCCACAAATGTAGAGGACTGACTGTATACTGAAGCCCTCAATGATCCTTCATCACTGGCTATGCTTTCTAGGATTGGTGTGAGATGCAGCCCAACAATATTCAGAGACCCACATGTTCCCCACCCATATAGTCTATTTGGGTCTATCAGTGTAACAGGAGACAGGACAGTGATTTACCAACAGGCTTTAGGGACACTGTATGTATTTTATAGGAAGTTAATTCAAAGGAAGGTACATAAAAGATTTGGTACTGATCCCTCACCGTGAAGGACTCCCTCTCCCCCACTTTCTGCCACCAGCCAGTTTGATAGGAAGCATTATCTGAGCACATCCATCCTTGCAAGAGCCTGTTAGAGAAAGAATGCCTGATTACTCATGTTCTCTGCTGTGACACAAGCTGAGAAAATAATTTCCATTAATCTGCCGTTATTAGATATGATTGCTTTGCAGTCTGCCACATGCTAGAGACAATTTTTTTTTCTAATGGATCCAAAGATATAACAGCAGCCATTAATAAATCTGTTTCAAGATCTCTGAGTCTTTAGGTTGCCACAAATGCCTTAATAGACAGCAAAGGACATCTTTGACACTCAAGCTTCATGTATCTTGTACTGAATAAGAACAGAGAAAGTGGTTTTTCCAGCACTTAATTCTTGAAACCACAAGTTCTATCTGTCCTGAATAAATAATCTGAAAATTTAGGAAAATTGCCCCCAAAGGAACTACTGATTTCAAAGGATATAGCTATTTCCAGCTTGGTGCTCTCCCCCTGCCCCTTTTCATTTCATATGCACAAGTCGAAACAACATATAGTTGAATTTTATTTCAACAGTGGAGAAGGAACAGCATCCTTCACGGCATATGAGGGCATCAGGCTGGTTCAGGAAGTGAAGCCCAGGCTCAGTGTCTGTTATTGTCACACTCCTTTCAACTTCACCAGTTTGTCAGGGACAGTCCTCATCAATCCTGTGCTGTCCCACTATTCCAGCTGCTCATAAAATATCCTAGTTTTTTTCCTCTCTTCCTCTAATTTCCCCTCTGTGTCCTCAGCACACTTCACTTGCTGCAAACTCAATTCAAAGTGCAAAAGGAGTTTGTACTCCACTAACTCAGCCAGGTGAAAGGAAGGAGGGATATTGCCCTTCTGAGTAGGTAGGCTCAGACAAGAGTAAACTGCTGCAGCCTCGCCTATTTTGTGTGTTCTTGCTCATTAATAGTTTTTGCCATTTTGATTGTACTCCAATGTCGCTTGGCCACATAATGCCCCAGTTTTCATCTGTGAAAGGTTGGAGGGTATGTAGCCCAAACACCCAGCAACCTGATCCCTGTGGCAACTGCCTCAGTCTACCTAACAGTAGAGCTGGCTGTGTCATTACAAATCAACTAAACCTTTCTTAGTCACAACCTTGGGCAACATTCAGTGTGGTGCATAAGCCAGTTGGGGGGTGAGGTACTAAAACAAAGTAATAGACTCTAGCTGAACAAACCCAAATACAGCATTACAGCAAGCAAGCTTTTGGAATATCTCTTGATGGGCTCACATACTCTTTTTGTACAGAACATTAGTTCTGACAATTAACTGGAGAAATGTCCCTGCCTCCCTTTCAGTACTTCAGTATTTGGAGGCATTTGTCACAGCTACATTGGGCATAAAGGACAGAATGGAGCGTCATACCCATTTAAAGCTCACTCAGTATTTAAAGGAAGAAGGAAAACAAACACAAGGTCGTCTCCATGGAGTTCCCCTATCCGTTCTCATTAACTAACACAACAACAATACCGTATCTTTATACAAGCACTTTTTTTATTAGAAATACTAAATTAAGATTTAGTACTTTTTGCCAGTGGGAATGGTTCAGAGACCTAAAGAGAAAGCCATTTAAACTCTTGCTAGACTCCTTTGGAATACCCCCTTTCTTCAAAAAGGGATCAAGATTTACAATAATTGCTTCAGAATCCTTTGGCTAAAGCAGACAGCACCACCTGGAAGGTGCAGAAGCATTTATGATTAAAGACTGAAATTAAATGCTCAAATCTTGTTTAAGTCCATCTTGGGCTTGCCAGCCACTTTCACAAACACTTCAGTGTGCCATCTGAAACCCAATTCTTTGACGTTGGGGGTGGGGATGGGGCGCAGAGTAGAATTAGAGGCATAGATCTCTGGTTGTGTTGATGTATTACTTTTATTAGACAGCTTTACATTCAACATATTTTAGACAAAGAAGTCTAATGCATATTTCATATTCCCTCTGTTTTTGAGAGGGCTCAAGAGGACATTTAAATAAAACTTTATAGGGTAGACCCAGGAACAGATTCTGTTGCTAAATCTCTAATCTAGACTTAAAATAGATTTATGTGGCCCTCTATCTCTTAGGATAGAAGAGATGTTTTAAAAGGCACTGGGCAAAGAAGATGTAAAAAGACACTATTCTTCTTTTATAAGAGAAGGAACCCAGTGATAGAAAGGAAGAGTCTTTAGCTGGAGAATCACCTTTTCTGAGGCAAAGAATTTATGGAAAAAAACAACTCCAGACATGTACATACAGTTTTGTGGACACAACTTAGAATCAATTAAGAATCTGGACTCACCTAGGATAGGTTAAAAGTTTGTTCCAGTTCATTTTAAGCCTTGGATTGAAGAGGGAATGACATAAAGTATAAAAATTGCCATGAAAAATGCTTTTGAAAATGTGCTTAAAAAGTAACTTCTGAAAGTAGTGGTCCTTTATTGCACCAGTAAATTAGCACAACTTTTTACTCATTACCCTACTTTTGAAACAGGACTTTATTACATCTTCATTACCCCTCAAAATGACTGGTAAAGGTGATTATTACTTACATTATTTCCAAATTCTGTCTAATGCAGGCCCTCTGTGGTCTGCAATCTTAACATTTCTGGAAACTAGGGTGTCTCAATAAGTTCAGGTTTTACAGTTTTTTACACCTACATATTCTGATACAGTGATTCTCTCATAATGCATTTGCACCCATCATTGCCCTGGAGAATGTTATATCAACCCAACAGTTACATCAACATATAAAAGTTAATGTCATCATTACAAGATGGAAAATCTCTTTAGGCAATCCATAGCTCTTTTTAAGTGTCACTTCCCCACTACCCATTGCAAATACCATTTGGATAAACAGAAACAGATATCATGTAAACTAGATTGCTGTATGTCCTGTTTTTGTCAGCAACTGCCCAGAAGTCATAAGCAGGGGAGGGGTGTGTGGAATGTAGGAGTTGTTACGTCATTATCCTGTCTTAGTTGGTCACAAGTGTCTCAATGCAAAGAAGGGAGTAACAAGAGTGCAGCTGTCAGCCAGTCCAAGTGGTAGCAGCAAAGCAAGAATTCAAAGTAACAAGCCAGAAGGAAGTCCAAAATCTAATGAAGTAAGGTTCAAGGTCAAGAAGAAGCCAATAGGCCCAATAGGTCAACTGTAAGCAACAATCTGCCAGGGCGCTACTGGGATAATTTATAGCTGGCTGTCTTCACATAGCTCATGTTTGATTAATTAGTGCCTCTTACTTAACTTTCTCCTGCATTTTACAAAGGCAGCTACCATGCTTTCAGTGCCTTTTTCCCCTGCTGGGAGGTAGAATCTCCCTCTGTCTGTCTGTCTTCTGGGGTTTTGGACCCCCTCCTGCTTCATCCCCAAATATAACCACTGAAACCTCAGAATCTGTATCTGGCTCAGACTCGTTCAGATAAGGATAAAGGAAACTGCAACACAGTGCGGACTAACTCAAGACATTTTGCCACTTAAGACAAAGGACAAGATGGTATCCCCTCCCTATTAAATTAGATTAGCCCCTGAGTTTTCTTGAACTGTCCTTCACTGTACCTGGAGGTAGCTAAGGATTCAAGGCCAGCAGGCCCATAGCTCTTTCATCCTTTACTTTGGCTATAGCTAATGGTGAAACTTCTGAGTTGATCACATGAAGCTAAACAATGATCAATTATTAGAGTTGAGCTCAAGTAAACTTCATCTTCAGTTGTCTCCAGCACTGAATAAATGATGGACATCCTGTAGAGCCAACAAAAAAGCTTTCCTGCCACCAATGAACTAAACTAAACGACACTAAACAAAATTAAACTGCAAGGGCTGTGGTTTTTAATTTTGCAGCAACATCTCACTATTAATACCTGACAATTACCTGAGGCATTTAGTGTTTTAGAAAGGCTTAGACCTTAGAAGCAAGGTGTTTTGTTTTGTGCTGAGCATATGCAATTACAAAACAATCTGACTCCTATTAATGATGACATCTTATTTCTACATTAAAAATCCAGGGGGAACACACACACACACTCTCGCACACACACATATGCACAAAAAACTCCACAGCATAATTTCAAAGGAAAAATGTGCCGATGATTTGAAGCTAATGCCACAGCATCTTAACATCGATAGCAGTTCACAGATGCTAAAGATTCAGCCTTGTAAGCCAATTTATGAGAACCGTAGAAGTTAGAGACAAAATTGCAAATGGGGAAGTGTAGATTGCTTTGATTCAGAAAATTGTTGCCATTAAGTGGTTTACAAATAGCCCTGTATTTCTGCATCATTATCCCCAATGTGTCAAAGTCAGTGGTTTCACAATATTTAAAGCACTCCCAAATTCCTCATAAATATCATTTATATTCTGGTGCAGCTATTCAGCATATCAAGGAATATAATTTACATTCCTCTATAGTTATACAGTGAAACTGCCTGAACTGATATATGCTAACCTGACATCAGTAATGACAACATAAAGGGCAAAATTGTTTAAGGGGTTTACTGTATAATATAGCTCAATGCAAGTGTTGTGCCACAGCTTGGAGTTTATTGTTGTTATGGCATGCCCGCTTAGGCAGAACAATTTCAGGTTATTTTACTATTAGAGAGGATGGTAAGGACATGTATGCCCCTTTAGCATGGCAAGCAATGGAACAGTCTGTGAACTGTAAATAGCAAAGTAAAGGAGCCTTTCAGGGTGGCACTTGTAATGTGCTAAGGGGAGGTCTAAAAACGTGTGTGTGTCCACACTACATAGTTACAGCATGATTATTCCACTTTAGCTGCCATGCCTGTATCTCATGGAATCCTCAGTTTGGTGAGGCACCAGAGTTCCCTGGCGCTGAACTCTAAATTTGCTGTTGTGTGCTCTCAAGTCATTTCCAACTTATGGTGACCCTAAGGTGAACTTATCATGGGTTTTTTCAGGGGCTGAGAGTGTGTCATATGCCAAAGGTCACCCAATGGATTTCCACAGCCAAGCACAGAATCGAACCCTGGTCTCCAAGGTTGTAGTCCAATGCTCAAACCATGCTGGATAATCCCAAGATTCCACAGGGTGGAACCATTTCAGTTAAAGTGAAGTCATAATGCTATAATTGTACAATGGGAAAGGGCCTCAGAGCAGCACCTTCAGCAGACTCCAAAGATTAACAATGGCAAAACACCAGGTTAGTAACTGCTTTTCGCAACCTGGTGCCCTCTAGATGTTTTTTCGCCTATCACTTCCAAGGCTCCTGACCACTGGCTATGTTGGCTAAAACCAACAGGGCTAAAATCACTTGATTCTGGCGCTGGTTCATCCTGTGCCTTGTGTTAATGTTCTCAGATGATATTGTTTGTGACAGCATTCACTCTTGTGCAGTTCAATATTTTATATTACTACTGTAATCACTTGTTTCTGCTCCTCTAATAACTGTGCTGATGGACAGCCTACATATCAACTTTCATGAACAGATATTGATGGTAAATTTATAATGCACGTAGGGGAAAGAGCTTACACATCCTACAGCTGACAATTTAAATCAAGGTGAGGATCTTGATGGGTCTAGGTACCAATTTTGCAACCTGGGGCTCCACTTTTGGTTGTGTCTTCTTGAAGAACATGAATTTTCTGCCCTTTTTTTGTGTCAAAACCAGAAGTGTCTGGCTGTTCACTTCCAGTTTTGACTGCCCTACAACCATTGTAAAGCCCCATGGAAACTGCAATGTAGACCTTCCATTGTCTAAACAATTATTATTCTTCCCCCTCGAGCACTGCAACTAGAAAGTATTGAAAGTACAGGGGATAAGAAGACAGACCATTTCAAAAATCTCCAAAATAAAGCAGCCACTGCCAAAAAAGACAACATTCTACAGTGCACAGACATTTTGAACACAGATAATCAAAGGCTTCCGAGAACTGGTTACAGCTTGAGCAGAAACACTCCAGCACAAACTGATGAATTAAACTGTCAGGACCACATAACACCTGATAAAACACTTTGATGGTTGTCTCATTGTACACTATGGTGGACATTACACATCATCAATCAAAGAAGTAGCAGATGTACATAAAATGTGTTGTGTGCCTTTAAGTCACTGCCAACTTATGGTGACCCCTAAGGTGAACCTACCACAGGGTTTTCTGGGGCTGAGAGTATGTGATGCTCCCAGGATCATCCAGTGGGTTTCCACAGCCAGGCAGGGAACTGAATCCTGGTCTGCAGGGTCATATTCCAATGCACAAACCGCTACACCACTGTTGCAAGACTTCCCTGTCATGGTTACAATCATATAGAGGGAGGTTCACAGATATAGGCTACATATTGCAAAACATATATATGATAATGTTAGGTTTCCTAACATGTACGTATAGCTACTTGTTGTTGGGAGTTAGAGTTTGCCAGGGTATTAGCCCTTTGAGAAAATTATATGAAAGCTAAAACTGTGAGGAATTAGCCTTCTTTTAGCAGAGTTGCAGAAAAAGCATATCCCAAACTCTGTGCGTCTTTCCTGAACTGAGACTGACTTGGAAAGCAAAACAAGGCAAGGAGTTTCAAGTTCCAAACTTAGAAGATTTACTAATAAACTTCACAATTACATATGCATTCAAGAAACTAGATCCTGATTAACTAACAAAAGAATTAAGGAAGATAGTAGCTTCATTCTTAACTCACCAGCTTCTTAGTAGAGAGAGCTAGCAGAGCAGAGCAAAGATACTAGAAGAAAAATGCAAAGAGAGCAAAAAGAAAGAGAGGTGTGGTCTTCTATGCAAGGCCAATGACAGACTCCAGGGTGTATCCTGGGTCAAATGGTCTGGATACCACGGCTAGTAATTTTAAATAACACAAAGCAACAGTTAACCCTATGCTAGCTAAGCGCCATTTGTCCTAGAAAAAGAGGGAGGGGCGAGAGAATGCCAGAATTTTCCAACACTTGTAAATACAATCTTCCATCGACATTTGTGGGTTTGATCTTTGTGAATTTGATTTTTTGTGAGGCATGTGCTCGGCCCTCCCATTTTCCTCCTCCTATCCCTTGCATTCCTCACTTGCGAGGCTTGTGTCTAAAATGGAGGGGGTTTTTTTTTCCTTTTGGGTGAGCAAAGCCCCTTCTCGTTGCTAAAGGCATGGCCTCTCTGCCATGGGGCTGCACATTCTGCTGTGTATTGGCTGCTGATTGGTCAGGTGCTCCGTTCTCAAGACGGTCACCAGCAATAAAGAGAACTCAAAACTCCCCTCTTCTCTGTCTGAGGGGAAAGTCCAAGCGTGCCTTTTAGGTTGTCTCCCCCACCCCCATCCAACACTTGGGCCAGAGGCAAAGGAATGGGAAGGAGGAAGCTCCAGAGAGGAATGGGAAGGGAATCATGGGGGGCGGGGGCAGTTATTCACATTTTTCCACTTTTGTGAGGATTCTGTGCCCCAGACCCTCACGAATGTGGAGGGGCTACCGTACCAATATGAGGACTATTGCTACCATGTATCCACTTAATAGCTACCATTGCTAACCATTGCTACAATATATCAACAAAGGCGGAAGGGCTGGAGTGATTAAAAAGTGGGAAAATATGGGGAGCATGTTATGAGAATGAAGTGGTGTTGACAGAACAGAAAGGGCTAAGAAACAGTAAAAACTGTCAAGGCTACGGAAGCCTGGGAAAGGCACCAGCCTGGGAAAGAATGGGCAACACTTTATTAACCAACAAAGGCATAGCACATGAAAATTTGTACTGATTGCTTATAAAAGTGTATGTGGCTGAAGAAATCAGTTTCAGCAACTTCTGTGGAAGTGCGCTGTTGGTGTCCATGCTTTTCCAATGAAGAAACTATTGTTAACTTCAGAGTGTGTTCTTTGCAGTACAGGTTATCTGGTACATGACAACCACACTGGCTGCATATTCTAATTGATTCATTTCATGCAATTTAGAAATAATGTCTACATTTTAAATTAAACTGCAACAAATTTCAACATAGCAGGGAAGAATATAATCAGGGACTTTTTCATACGATACTGTTACTGCAATGTTACTTGCAAATTATGAGGCTTTTCCATTATTTCTCAACTTCTTGCTCTCACTTTCCCCCCACCCTCCTTATCTATTGTTCTGTTTAATCTTTAGCCTCTGGAAGAGTTCTTTGGTCCTAATAAAAGTACTACCTTTCACTGACTGTTGAGTATTTGACATGCAACCAGCCGTCTGACACACAAAACCCACACGGATCCCTCTCAAGGAAATGACAGTTTTGTACTGCCTGATAGATACAAAGCTGTCTTTTACTATATTATATCACTGGTCTGTCTAATCCACTGCTTTCTACTTCAGCAGACATGAGTTGTCCAGGGCTTCGGGCAGAAGCATTCCCCAATATGCTACCCAATGCATTTTTAACAAGAGATACCAAAAATGGAAAACATTTATCTCAGTGTGCTGTCTGCTGTTGCATTTGATGTCCACTGGGGTGACTGCTTCCAGTCATTACTGTACATTTATTTGCCCAATTCTAAGCTCCTCTGTGGGACTGAAGCCACTACTGAAATGTCTTGTACACACGGGCCAAAGGCCTTAAGATCCAAAGACAGTGAGTGAACTACAAATTTTGGAGCAATGATTTCTGTATCAATAGAAAAAGCAAAGGCTGGGAAGGCTGTCTTGTAATAATTTGTGGGGTTTTAGACCCCTCTTATGTCGACATTTCATTTAGCATGGCTGGAACATGTTTCTCTTCCTCAAGTGGAAGCCACTGCAAAAATTCTCATTTGAGATACAGAGACTTTTCTAAACTGGAAATAACAGAAGGGTTATGACACTTAACAATTTCAGCTGCTTGATTAACTGATGAAAGAAATGTAATTGCCTGAAAAGTTACCTTGAAATAAAAGTACAGATTTTTTAAAAAAAAATCTGGAGATGTTAAACAGTATACAGAACCAAGGAAGTGGGCCTCCATCCAGTGGACCTAATCCGATGCACAGAAGTCCCAGATCTGGCCAACACAGGTTCCCCTGTCGTCCATACCTGTAGCCTTCTAAACCTTCAGAAGAGATATGGGGCTCTAAGGTTCTCGCACACAGCTTCCTCATTCCCACACAGGGAAGCAAGGGCAATGAGCAGGTGCTTTGAAAAGGTAAAGGTTGGTTCATTAAGGGTTGCTTGGGTAAGCCCAGGTTCTTCCTCAGCCTCCCCAGTGCTAATCTGTTAGTTTAGATGATGTCGCCAAGTACTGTATAAGCATGTAAAAGCCATACCCTCCTTCAACGGTCCTAGTTTGGCAGGGAGTGTGCTAATTAATTCTCTGCCATCTACATTTTCTGCTGCATTTAAAATGCCCCAGTTTCTCTGTCCTCCTTCCACTTTCCCCCTTTGTCTTCCGATTACTTCAATTACTTTTCAGAGTGCAGAAGTAGTTTGCACTCACTCAACTTGGCTGGATGGAAAGGAAGGACAGAATCTTTAGGCTCAAGCAAAATCAAACTGCCACAGCCTCTCCTAGCTTGTGTGTTCTTCCTCATTTATATATATACACAAATATACACACATATATACATATATACATATACATCTTGATCACACTTGGATGTTGCTTGGCCACATCTGTCCTGTTTTTTATCAGTGAAATACTGAAGAGTACAAGATGTAGGTTTTATGGTTCATAGCACTTCCACTATTGATACTTAAGATACAGGAAAGGAAACACTAAGGTTAGGTTGAAATTTCCCTATTTTGAGTAAGCAGTGTTCGTCTTTATAATGATTTGACTTGTAATGTTTGCCTTCCTATTCTAGAATAAAACATTGTTTTGTTTTCATGAGGAATTTGGATTACTGCAGTCATAAATGATCACTCTGCTGAACTTATCATAGGTTTGAGCGTAGTACACTATTACTCTTGCATTTCATGGCCTTTTAACTCTTTATCTATTTACCAGCTGAGAATAGCATTTTACACATCTGACCACGTAAGCCCACCAAGTCCATGGAAGTAAACGCCAGAATAAAGAAGGCTATAAGTCTTTGGTAAGTCTTTGGTAAACTAGCTTATATGAAAATACTGACATGTATTCACAAGGGAGGAACCTGCCACATTCCTTTTAATATTATGTGTCAGGGTGCAAGAATATGTAGGCCCATAGCCAGAACCCCTACTGTATGTTCTCAGGTTATACCTGTAGTATGATGGAAAAGAATCAGAGTAGAACTGCCAGAGCAGCCAGTACAGAGCAGCTCGATATATTTACAGTTGTTTAATTGTATTAAACATGAATACAAAAAGCTTCGGTGTTATAAATTAAAATTTTCAAAAACTTTGAAAATGTTACTGAAGGGCTGTATAATTGGACTAAATGATAAATAAATTATTGGTATCAGTATTAGTTATCATGGTGCCTTTCACATTCATTAGCCAGAACATAGGCCCTTTCTGCAGCTTATCTTTTTTTGGCACTGGGGTGCGGGGATCGCACAAGCAGTCTCCAGCGAGAGGCCCTCGTGTCCCCGCTGCTTCAGCTCTGCATGAGCTGCCTGCTCCTGAGCAGGTAACGCGAGAGCCCCGCCTCTTCCTTCCGCAGCGCAGGAAGTGTGACCGCCATGGCTCTGGAGGCTCCACACGCATGGCAAGTGCACATGGGGCCCTGGAGCAATGCGCGATTGCGCACCATTTTCGGCTAAAATCCAAAAATCAAAAAGTGCATGAGCTGCGCCTGCCAGACCCTGGAGCGTCACGCGATTGTGAGTGCGTTGTGCAGATCGCTCCTCACAATCGCACGATGCTCCAAGCGCCCTTTTGCATGGCAAATGCTGTGCAAAAAGGGCCATAATGGAAACAGAGGCAATAGGTACAGTGATTACAGCTCTTGGCTAGTAATTCCTGAGTCTGAAACCTGCTAGGAGTTTTCTGATGCTGGGGATAATACTTCTCGGTTCTAAGTGAATCACTGAACTGCAGGTGACGGATTCTCAGGGAAATGCCCTCAGACACTGTACTGCCACCACCCATTGAGGCTGGCTACTGAATTGTCCTGAGGCCCATTCACATGAGAGAATTATAGCATTATTATGCCACTTTAACTTCCATGATTCCATCCTATGCAATCTTGGAGCTTGTAGATTGGAGAAGCACTGGAGCTCTCTGGCTCTGAATTCTCAATGTCCTTCCCTCACACTCTCGTCACGGGATTCCATAGAGTGGAGCCATGGCAGTTAAAATGGAATCATAGTGCTACAATTGCGTAGTGTAAAAATCAGCCAGAAGGTAGTAGAACCACATCATTTCCCAGCTCAACCTCACTTGAACAATCAGATTTCCCATAATGATGTCATACTATCATCATTATTCTCTGATGGTGGCTTCTGGCTTGTTCCTGCCTCCAGGTTGTTATTTGGCATTACACTTCGTCCCAATTGCAAGCTTCCTGGTTCTCATCAAACTCTTGCCAACAACCAAGCCATTCCAAATACCCTGAGATATGCCAGTGGCTGATCTTGTTCCTGCCACTATTTGTCTATTCCAAATTTACCTACAACCGGGGGGCAGAGGCAGGATGCAGTTTTAAACCATACACTAACCAAATTTTTTTGGGTAATATAAAATTTCTGAAAATACAAAGCACTGTAAAATTCAATAATATTATGATAACATTCTCTGTTAGTATATTCAAATATAAAACCCCACCTAAATAAAGACTTTTTTTATTTAAACAGGCATTTGGCAATTAATTAGTAGTGCAGAATAGCCTTTTAACAGAAGATATGTGCTGTATTTCTATTCTTATTATGTTTTGTAAAAAAAAATGCTTTTATACTGATTTAAATAAGTAGTGTTTTAAAAGGATAGCTTATTCAGTTGGTTTTTGTTAACCATTTTTAGCTGTCTTTTCTTTTAATTTGTGCACCTTGGGCCCCGTGTTGGGAGAAATGCATTATATGAATCAAATAAATAATAATAATAAATACAAGTTTATGTTAAAACAATAAAACATGACCGAAAAAAAATCAGAATATACAACCACAACATAATAGGTGACAGGGAATAAAATATTTTCTGCAGATGAAACCAAATTAAAATCAGCAGCAGGAATAAAAGTGCAAAGGTGTAAAAGCACAAAAACAATTCCAGAGAGACAGAGAGAGAGAGGTCTTTGACGAGCACCCAAAAGAGCATGAAAGTATGCCTGAAGAGGACATCTCACCGGTATGGGGAAACCATCGTAAAGTTTCAGTCATTTTTAGCCACGAATCTTGCCTCATTTGATGAACGTACCTGGAGGAAGCTGTTGGATGACACTAGGATCAGGATGGGTAAGTATGGGGAGGAGAAAATCCTCCTAGATTTAAGGCTTTTAAACACTGCAGTTGAGATCCCACATCAGAATCTACTTTTCAGAACTTTATGGATCTCTAGCTATATTGCAGAAATGCAATGAAATCCTGTTCATGAATCTCAAAGGCACTGAGAAGAGGGCTCCAATGTGCACTGGACACTTTGTATGTGCATTTCAGATGAACACTGGCTGCTCCCATTCTGCTCTGGTACTTCCTAGCTGGAGTCCTTGATTCACCCTGGTGCATATCAGTGCTCAGCACACATTGGGCTGTGGTGCATCTATCACTCCACAGGCTACCACTGCACAACAGAAACCTGTATTTTGTAATGTCACTGCGGCTCCTAGATTAACACAGACAGTGGTGGAGCTTGGAGTGCGTGGAGGGGGGGCAGGAGGGGGTGGGGCTACAGCATGACGGGCGTGGCCACTGTGTGGGGGCATGGCCAGGGCACGCAGGCGCATGGCTCCAGGCCAGGATGCCCCAGAAACATTGCCGCCTGAGGTGACTTGCCCCCCCGTGATAGCAAAGGATGCTGTGATTAAGGAGCAACTGATTGTGCAGGGGGCTGAGCCAGTGACTTAGCAAGTCAACCTGCTAACTGGAAGGTCAGAGACTGAGTTGCCCCAGCCAGCTCATGACGGAGAGGGAACCGGCAGTGATGCAGAGGAGTTGCAGCCCGCTGTGCCCGTCAGCCCTCAATCATGCAGAAGGCTGAAACGGGCTGCCGAGAGGGAGGCTGCTTGGACTAGGCTGAGGAAACAATAAACAGCAGCACCTGCTTACAGGGGCTATTTAAGTCTGCCTGCGCGGCTGCTCCTTTCTTGCAGCAAATTATTAGCAAGCCCTCACAACCATAGTGTCTCCTGCTCCCTGAAACCCTCCAGACAGATCTCTGCCTCCTGAACCTTTGGACTGGACCAGGCTCGGCTTGTGTTTTCCTGGTGTTTGGTATATTTGGACTCCTCAAGTATTCCTGGCCTCTCTCCTCCCTTGCTGGCTGCGGCCCGGCAGGGAGAAATTCCTGACACTCCCACCCCCACGTTCCTATGCGACTGAACACAGATAATACAAGACATTCACTTCAATTTTGTGTGCACATTTACAAAGGCATAAATCCCAAGCAGAATGCCAGCCTACACTAAGGATTTGAAAGATTATATTCAGATTTTTTAAGAAAACATTTATTCATTTCTTAGTTAATCACTGGATCAAGCTGACTGTACAACACTTGTCCTCATATTTTCAGGAATAAAAGAACTAGAACTTTTTTTAAAAGTACAAGCTGAAATCTTAAAAGAGAGTAGCAGAATCTCTCTCTGTTGAGGGACAGACCCTCATGGCTTCCCTCGGACTACAGGGCAAAGATCGTCACTTCAACAGTTTCGAGATGATCTCAACTACCCGAGTAAAACTCAGGACTTGCCCCACACTTTGCCCTGAGGAAGAAATAAGCATGGATAGATAAAGAATACACACTGCAGACAGACAGACACTGGATAAACCATGCCAACCTCTATATAATAGTTTGCCTTTAGTGTTCCTTACTTGGCAGGAAAAGTTATATATCGGGATACATACAAGTGGAACTTTTATTTTTCTCTCTCTTTCTCTCCAGATGTGCTTTCGTTGCCATTCAGCAGAAATGCACCCATTCTCCTCCCTCATGAATTGATGGAGAAGCTCAATTGTGACAATGTCCCAAGGCAATTTCAATTTATGTTCAACTGTTATAGATTAGAGGAGCCTGTTTCATGGCAGCTTCTAATGCAAATTGCCTTTTTGCCCTTCTGTTTTTTTTTCTTTTTTGTTTGCAAGCCCCTTTTTGTTTATTTTTCTTACCCACATCTTCAAAGATATTCTCAGCATCATTCTGCCCAATAAATGTGATGAGCTTGCTTTGCAAGCCATCTCGAGTGCTTCTTCACATTAAACAGTGAGTCTGTCCCTTTTAATGTCTTATACACACTCGCGCAGGGCTTCCCAAATGGTGTGCCATGACATGTTAGTATATCGCCTGAACTGTGTAAGTGTGTCGCCTACAATCTTGGAAATGTATTTTATTATTTATAAATCATATTTCTAAAAAATATATGAAAGGTTTTCATGAGATATGTTGTGTTCCCATACATTTTGTTATTACAATTTATGTATTTGTCCATACGATGCATGTCTAAAAGGTGTGTCACCAACATGAAAAGTTTGGAAAGCTCTGCACTAGCACAAAGCTACATTTTGAAGTGCGAGTATACTGAGTGTGACAATGGTCACCAGAGAAGACCATCACAGGGAACTGCATGATTCACAGAACATTATGGCACAGGCTAAAATGGATTTAAAAGAGTATTTGCCTAAGAGATAGCCAACCAGGGAAAGAAGCAGCAAGCAGCTCTTCAGCTTAACAACAGAACCCTTGACATCTTCCTTTAGAAACTAGAGAGATCTCAAAACCTGGGTAGCAACGTGCGTTCACGGGAAGGATTTCGCTATTACTGCTCCACTGCTCCATTCTCTGAGATTCTAGACCAGCAGTGATAACCGTGCAGGCCACCAGATATTGGATTGCAACTCCAAGCATTCCTCACCATTGTGTATCCTGGTCAGGGCTGCTGGAAATTGTACTGTAACAACATTTGGAGGGCCCACATGATTGTCATCCCTGTCTAGGAGGATGTAGTTCAGTGTTTCTTCACTTATTTGGGACAACTGTATAAGCCCTTGTTTCGCTACCATATGTTAGGCTTCTCCTCAAAGTTTGGGATTCAAGATCCAGCAGAGGCTTTGTTGTGTGATGGACCGTCCTTCAGAGATGAGCCTGAGCAGTACGTGAGCTAGAATTACTCTCCACCATATCACAGATGAAAGCTGGGACAATGAAAAATAAGAATACAACTTACAGAGCATTTCACTCCCTCTCTCTTTCTCCTTTTCTGTTCCCCTGATTAAATGTTTTATCTTTCTCTTCTCCTCCCTGCTCCAGTTCTCACATACATACTCTCACATTCACGCTCAACCACCATAGGTGATTATTTCAGAAAAGACCCTGCATAATATAGCAGCCAACCTAGTCTCCAAATAAAATAGTACTTTCCCAGCAGACCAAATGGGTAGATTTTACATGCCATTTCATATGGAAGAAAATTGTACCTTTCATATTCAGGACCCAGACCATGTAGGGCAGGGATAGGCAGCAGTGACCCTCAAGATACTGTTAAGCATCCCACATCACTGACTGTGTTGTTCAGGACTGACAAGATTTACCTACCAACAGCTTTGGCAGTCAACCACCCTTGAAGCAGGACCTCAGAGCAGAGGTCAGTATGGTTTCAGGTTTCCCGTATCTCCTTTATTTTTGTTTGCTTTTTACTAGATCCCCCAAGGTCAACCAAACAGTGGCTCAGAAGCTGAGCCAATTACCTCCTGAAGCCCCATGACCCATGTACTGAGATTAGGGATGTGACAATTTCTTGCTACATTACCAGTTGTTGATGAGACAGACTGTCTCAATACAATGAGACAAGGTGTCAAAAAACATCATGGACCCTTGCAAGATTTTCCACCTTCAGCACAAGAAGAAAGAATGCTTAGTTCCTTTATTGAAGTTTCCACACTTTGCACAACATGTCTTTGGGCAAAATTACCATCCTTTCTTTTTATGAAACTAGGCACATACACAGAGCAAGCACAGAAAAGATGCAAGCAACCCATCCCATGCTTCTAATCCATAAAAGGCTGTGCAATAAGGAAGCAGCTACTTTGGTCAGGTGGAATTTCCACAATTTGAACAAAGGCTACTTCCACACTAGACTGTTATAGCACTATTAGTTCACTTTCAACATCCTATGGAATCCTGGGGTTTGCAGTTTAAGGACGGGAGTAAGAGTTCTCACACATGTGAGAATCTCAAAAACCTGTACTTTCTCATTCACTCTCACAAGAACAAGACAAATAAAGATGTATATCACCCACTGGAACAATCAGCACCCCAAAACAAATCTATGTCTGAACTACATCAGAAGTTGCAGATAGCTAAGTCAAAAACGCATAGAGAATACCATGAACTCAACTAAATACATATCTGAGTTCACAAAGTACATGTGGCATGTGCTTTGCAGGCCTAGCTTGAAGAGGGTTGCCAGGTGCCCCTTATTACAAGCAGTCCTTTATTTCAGAGACAGAAAACTTGTAGCTTGTAGGACTGGCAGGTATCCTTTATTATAAGGAATTTCCCCTATCTGAGAATTGGAAAGGTTTCCCTTTCATATTATAGAGTGAACAAGAGGCCCCAAAATCTCATATTTTGGGTTAGGGTTCTCCATAAAGACAGAAATGTGTGCATTGTGTAATTACAAAGGTAGGGAATATGTTAATTTTAGACAGAAATACATGATTAACTGAAATGATATCAACACTTTCATTTGGTATTTAGGAAGAATGCATATTTGTTTATAACTACTTCCTGAATGTCAACACTGTGCCATGAATTTTATCTGCCCCTTACTGCTGTTTTGAAACTCTGGCAACATTATATGGAAGTAACAAATGGTTGGTGAAAACAAAGCTCCAGCTTTATTAATGACTGCCATACAGGTTGGGGCCTGGCACGAAGAAACACATGCACATATTGGACAACCCCTCTGTTATCTAATAGGCCTAACAGCCCAAATCATTTGCTGAGGGGTAATCCTGGAGTGCCACTGTGGAATCTACTGAGTTCCAGCTGAATGCCAGGGTAGCATTTTCTGTTCTTTAAATATTCCCTGTTTCCTCATGGAAAGCCTCACTCCCACAGTTGCCCAGAGAGCCATGAACCTAGGATGAAAACCAGCCACTGGAAGATGGTGGCTTCTTACAGTTTGCTTTCTCAGAGTCCTGCAAATGAACCTCCCCAGTAAGCCAGGCCGCCCATACATGTTGGTAGACCTCTACTTTCTATTAAGAAAGAAAAGAAAAAAGACCCCCAACACTTGAAGAAGTCTACTCCTAGTGTTAACAATCTTCACAGTTGAATGTATTTCTGAATCATTATAAGACTGCTTGCTGTTTTGCTAACATAGGCCTGAATCGTACTGCACACCCTCCAACATTTTACAGATGAAAACTGGGGTGCATGTAGCCATGCAACTTCAGAGGGTGGTCAAGAGGACAAAAATTATTAACTAAGAAGAACACCTAGGCTAGAAGAGGGTGTAGCAGTTTGCTTCTGCTTAGGTCTACTGGGAAGGGCAAGATTTCACCCTCTCTTTTCCTCTCCCTCCCACTGAATCAACAGAGTACAAATTACTTTTGCACTTTGAACTATTTTACAAAAGTGGAAGTAAGATGAGGACAAAGATGGAAAGTGGTGGGAGAAGACAGCTAGAGAGTGTGCTTCTGGTGAATTATTCTGGTGTAATGAGGGTAGATTAATATGGACATTGCACAAGGGGGTATTCAGTACATCCTTTTGCAATATTTTTCCTACAACTACACAATAGCTGATGGATGGAACTGGATGCCACGCTGCTCCCCAACAAAAACAGCTACTGTTTGGCCAGGAGGAACACCAGCCAGAGCTCTGCCATGCTATTATCCACCTAGTAAGCATATCCTCCTGAACCACCACATCTCTATGCAGGCAAAGTTTTACAAAATCTCAGCCATAGATTACTATTCTTGCAGCAGTGACTACACGAGAGATAATCTCTTAATCATACATAGACTCCCAAGTATATTCACAAAAGTATACAAATTAACATCCATTTAAAAAAAGAAGAAGAAAAAGGAGAAGTCAATTCAGTTGTTATATCCTGATATAACTCCAGAAGGCGCCTTCTGTTCTCTGTCCACTATGGTGAACGAGGAAGCCCTTGCTAAAGCACAGGAGCACTGGAGTGCCTAGGAATCTTCAGCCTTGGGTCTTTGCCCACAATATTAACAAGCTGTTTTAAGTGTTCCACATAAATGGAGCTCAAAAACAAGAATATGATGATTGTTAATGGGCAAGTGGTGACTGATCTGTAAAATGAGGCACAATGCAGAATTCATTAAGGAACAAATGGTTGTGATGCACGCAGCTCTGTTACATTGAACACGAGCCAAGAAATGATCCAACTGAGTGCTTTGGAATTAGATTCCAACTTCTGCCTCAAGTAATGACATTTTACAAGAGAGGGAGGCCCTATTTCCAAATGGCTGCTTTATCTTTGGAGCCCATAGATCAAGCTGGAAATGTATCCACACTATTCAGTTATAGCACTTTGATATTACTTTATAGAATGATAGAACCCAATTGAATTGGAAGGGACAACAAAGGCCATCCAGTCCAGTCCTCTGCCATACAGGAACATACAACTAAAGCACTTCTGAAAGATCCTCATCCAACCTCTGTTTAAAGATCTCCAAAGGTGGAAACCCTCTGAGGCAATCTCTCCCATTGTTGCATGAGTCTTTCAGTAAAAAAGTTCTTCCTAATGTTTAGGTTGAATCTCTTTTCTTGCAGTTTGAATCCATTGCTCAGTTTTTTTCTGGAGCAGGAAAAAAAGCTGGTGTCATCTTCTACTTGACACCCCTTCATATGTCTAAAGGTAGTTGTCATTTCACTTCTCAGTCTTTTCTTCTCCAAGATAAACATTCCCAGTGTCCTATGTCGTTCCTCATAATGTGTGGTTTCTAAATCATTGATCATCTTTGTTGCCCTTCCTGGACATATTCCAGTTTGTTGACACCCTTCTTGAATTGTGGTGCCCAGAATTGGACATAGTACTGTAAGTAAGGTCTGACCATGGCAGAACAGAGAAGCACTAATACCTCCCTCAGTAGCGACACTACAGTCTTGTTAATTTAGCCCAGAATTGCAACTTTTATGGTTCCATCCAATGGAATTCTGGGGTGTCTGCCATTTCCATCACCTCCTACTGTTTTGTCAATAGTTAATTGATTGTTAATTGTTGTGCGTTTTAAGGGGTTGGGTTAGGTGGGCTGGTGGGTGGGGAGGACTGGGTATGTTTTTAATGTCTTTTAATGTATTTCATGTTGTTCATCGCCTCGATCCATGTGGAGAGGCAGGATAGAAATAAATATTATTATTATTATTATTATTATTATTTAGAATTCTCAGCCCATGCTCTTGCTCTCCATCAAAGAATTGTAACACCTCACAAAACGACAAACCCCAGGACCCCAAGGCATGGAGCCATGGCATTTAAATTCATATCACACAACTATAATTGTACAGTGTAGCCTCCACAGATTGTTTCTCAAAGCAACTTTGAATCAGCTGAAAACATCCTGAACTCCTGTTGATGAACACAGATAGATTTAGAGATCTGATTTGTCAATGTGACGACAAGAATATTTCTAGTATCTCCTTTCCTTTTTAGTAAAGGATGGAGGAAAATGAAGGTGTATTTCTCACCTCCTCACACTGGCAATGGGACAAGCTGCATCTTTCCTTGGAAATCCACACAGGTTTGTGGAATGTTTTGCTATAGAAAAATCTGCACAAAAGCATGCCTAAGTTAAAAGAAAAAAAAGTGTATATTTGAGAAAGGTGAATGAACATACTCTAGCCAGTGGGGAAAATGTTTGAAAACTGTGTATCTTAGAGGCACCTTAGTAAAAATGCAATAGAAATCTGCTCATGCACAATAATATGAATGGTTTCTCAAAGTGAGAAGCAAAAAAAAAAGAAAATTCATGAGGCTGTGACAAGACAAGAATTCTGGTAGGCTTCTGAAAAATGTATGAAAATAAGACTTTCACATCCTTACTCTTTAGAGAAGTCAAATAGGTACTCAGTAGTCATTTGGATATAAAACATTTACACACAATTGTCAGAAGGCTTCGGAGCTAGAAGCAGGAGCCCACAGATGTGGAAAGAAATTGCTGCTTTAGGTCATATGCCACAGAGAGTACAACCTGGAATCTCCGTGGAGTCTGAATGGATCTCTGGGCTCCAGAATCCCTCTGCCTACTCAGCTTGACCACTGGAAACCCTCTCCTCCCTTCCCATTTTTGATGCACATACGCAGAAGGGAATATAGTTGTCCCTCCACTTGCATGAGGGTTCGGAGCGCAGAACCCTCACAAAAGTGGAAAAGCTACAAATAATTCACCCTGCTCCCCCTCCCATTCGCTTCTGGCATCTCCTCCCTTCCCATTCCCATGAAAATGGACAGAGAACGGGGGGGTGGGGAAAGGCTCGCATGAGCCTTCCTTTCCCTCTCTGGAGCTCCCCCTGCCATTCCTACACATTTTGCCCTGGCACAGAGAACTCGTGTGAGCCTTCCCCCACATTCCTTCTGTTTCACCTCAGCATGAGTTCTCTGCACCAGGGCAAAATGCATAGGAATGGCAGAGGGAGCTCTGGAGGATGGAAAGGAAGGCGCACGCAAGCTTTCCCCAGCCCTTTCCCTTCCATTTTGCCTCAGTGCAAGTTCTTTGCTCTGAGGCAAAATGCATGGGAATGGGAAGAGGAGAATGAGGGGAGGCACATGTGCTCATGAATGATCAAATTTGCAAATGTCAAACCCATAAATGTGGAGTGAGAACTGCATACAGGTGTTTGGCTGAACCTCTGCCAAGAGTCTGAACATTGTTTTTAAGATTGGTTACTTTGGGACCAAGCATATCTGGTATTTTTTAAGAAAGTTTCATTTTGGCAGTTTTATTGACGAGCCAATCTACTACGCTAGACCACCTTTGAATTTTCCTTTGGAAACATTTCTGATAGATATGACAGCCACAATATGTTAATTGTAATGAATATACTGAAAGTGACTAGAGTCATTTTAGTAACATCAGGAACTACTGAAAATTAGCTATAAACCAGCCTTCCTCAACCTGACCTCTGTAAGCTTCAGAGCAGCGATTCTTAATCTGTAGTCCACAGTTCTCCTCCCAGGGGATCCGTGAAGCCTTGAAGAAATGTTATGAGCTTTTACAATTACAAAAGAAAGAAAGAAAGAAAGAAAGAAAGAAAGAAAGAAAGAAAGAAAGAAAGAAAGAAAGAAAGAAAGATCTGCATGGAATCATTCCAGTAAATATGCTGTAATAGGTGTGTGTGCATTTATTTATTTCTCCCTTCTTTCCAAATCTGAAGACCCTTGATGAGCGACTTTTAATAAATATTTGATGCACATTAGGGCTTTAAATCTTGAGTTAAGTCTTGGTGGTCCAGGGCGAGAAAACCTTGTTTTTGTTTTTTACTTATAGTCATATACAAAACACAGCATAAAGAAAGACAAAAACAAGGTATA